>OZ030011.1:9538930-10138930 GCA_964023405.1 Apodemus agrarius
GTTTCTCTGTAGGAAGGCCAGAGGAGTGGAGTCATATGAAGACACACTCAATGATGCTGTCTGTAGGTGGCACATCCTCCTCCTATGTGTTATCCACATGGAACTTGTCCTTGTGTAAAAGTAGAGACAGAAATCACTTCAGTCAGAGTGTTGAAAATAATGTGTTGAAGTACAGTGTGTATTCAAGGATTCATACTTACTAGTGTGCATTATATTGAGTTTACATTGTGCAAACACAAGGAAACCACTATACTGTAAGACAGAAAAACATTCATTGCTTTCCTGATGTTCCAGTTAACATCCCCTCAAATGATCATGTGAGTCTCTATATGACATAGGTACTGACAGTGTTTATTGTCAGAAATCTTGAGAAGTTCTTCTGGCCTTTTCCCTTAATGTTGCATGGAGGTTGACTAATTTTATCTACTGGAAGTCAAATCTTCTTGTCTCTCTGTTTTCTAAACTGAAGGAGGATTGTCTCTAGTCTTTGCTTTTAGAGGGACTGTGACTTCAAGGGTTGGGAATACAGTTTATGCAACATCATTGTATCCTACTGTATTGCAACTCAGCGGATAATCAGTAAATGATAGTTAGAGGTTTTTAACACATACCGGAAAATTTTAAAATGGAGTAGTTGTCATCCTACTGGAATTTACAACTGTTCTATATAGGCCTGCGAGACCAAGTCCGCACATCTGTTTCTCTTTAGTACCCTTACCAATAAGTATTCTCCAAATCCTCATCCACTGTTCATCAAGTATTTTATATTTTGCTACTATTCACCCTTCATTCATGGCACCTCAGATCACATACACAAACATCCAAGGCCCTCCACTTCTTCCACTGTGCTAACAACTAACATAATAGTTAATCTAGTGACTTTAGCTCCCAGCACTTTTCTCCTAGGGATATGAAAAATCCCATTTGTAGCTGCCTAATATTCAGTACTTCTCCCAGAGAACTGATTAAATAGGAAAAAATGTATCCAAAATCTCAAGTAAACGATCTAGTTATTCTCATTATGTTAATTGGGAAAACTGAAAACTGGCCAAACACAACATAAACACAGTCAGAGGAACATGGTGTAACGATGCAAAATCAAAATGGTGAAGGACTTCAAGGAATAAACGGATACTTTCAGGATGCCAAACATCCAAATTTGCCTCAAAGGGAAGTAAGTCCCCATAGCAAACTGTGAGTAGTAGACAGACAGTGACCTGGAATGTCTTATAAGGGCTGATGACAGCATGCTGTCAGGAATAAGTCAACTTCTAGAGATTCCCATGAAAGAATGAGTTATGCTTTTATAACTTTGCAGGTATAGCTTTGTCCAACACTCATATAAGGGAAATGCCTTAAGTAGCCCAGACAGTCGGAAAGTTTAAGCTCCTATCAAGAAACAAAATTATGTGGTGTGCTATTTAATTACCTATTTATATTATACACATGACAGTATGGAAACTGAGCATGTTCTACCCACATGTGGTTTGCAAAATTAAATGGAGTATAGTCAAATTTAAAACAAAAAAAAATGTGAATGTGGAACTTCCATACATAGTGAAACTGTAAAATACAGCTGTGACTTTGATGTTTTCTTCCTGCTATGAGGACTGCCTTCTACACAAGTCCAACTCCAGAGAATGCTATAGCAGGAAGACATGCAAATAAGACTTCTCTGAACCCATAAAAACAGTTCTGACCTGACCCTGTAACTCTGACAGGGGAGCCCAGCCATGGATTCCAAAGTCCTCACATTCAGTGATCAGCACTGAACACAGATCCTTCACTATGTACTTTGAGCTCTCCTTGGTTTTTCTTATCCCTATTGTAAAACGTAATTCATAGAGGAGAGATTCCATCTGCTGTGTGCACATGAGAACTAGAAAAATTGTTTTGTATCTTTATTTTATTTTGTTTTGTTCGTGACAGTTTTCTAGCCAGCATTATCTGTTTGCAGGGGTACAGTTGGAGGTGTAACTGGTGGAGTCTGGGTGAGGCTTAGCGCAGCCTGGAGGGTTCCAGAAACTCTCCTGGGCAGCCTCTGGATTCACTTTTGTTTATTTTTTATTTTAATCAAGTGCTCATATTTAATAGGAGTACAATTAATAGCCCATTAAATTGCAAATTAAGAATACATTTTAAGAAACAACAATTTCAGGTAGGCAATTGTGAGGAAGACAACAATCATACAAGCCAGGGCTACATGATTCCTCCACAGTCCCCAAAGTGAGAGATCGATGCAGTGATTTATCAAGTAGCCATCACCAGTATATATTGTATAGTTGGCAATACAGGCATTGTCAGTTTCACTGAGTCTTGGACAAAAGTCTTGTCCCAAGAATTCATTATGCTGCAAAGGTTCTGAGATTCACTAAGAAGCCAGAAAAGAGCATCATGAATACAAAGGAATTTGTCATGAGAAGTGTTGCTACAGGCACCACACTTTGGCCTGCTGCTATGGCCAGTGCCATGGAAGTGACTGTGTAAGCCACCATTACAAGGGTAAATATCATGATGAAAATGACCTTCACCATCTTCTTCAATCCCAACATGAAGTATAATATAGTAGTGAATATAACATTTGGCAAGAACCTCATGGGTAGTAAATCAGATATGCTTTTCAAAGAAGTAAGAAGACACTCTGTAATATCCACTGATGTACTCATGTATGAAGAGTTTCTTCTCCACTACAAACAGCTCCACAGCTGACACACTGGAAAAACACTGGTTAGTAGACAGGAAAAACAAAACCCCAGCTCTAGTTTGTAATCCAGTGGTATCATTTTTCAGACTGAAATAAACGGCACCAATAATCAGCCCCAGTATGGCTGTAACAATTAACTGAGCTACAGAAGCTTGAGGATTCCCAAGCATGTTTTTAAATGAATACATGGCAATCCATCTGAGCTGATGACAGAATGAGGTAACATATAGTGGCTCTTTGATGGTTGGTGTTTGTTTATTTTTCTGAGCTATTGGAAGTTGATCTAATTCAGCTTTTGTTTCTCCATTGATGGTGGAGTTGATATAAAACTCAGATGAGTTTTCAATTACTGGCTTCTCTTTCTTGGAAAGCTCTTCAGTCTTGTTTGCTTCATTGTCTTTTTCCTCTCTATTTAATATCACAGCAGAAGTATCTCCCTTGATGTCATCAAGGAAGAAATCTTCAGGGATGTTGTAGGTCTCACAGTGATAAATTGCTGATGCAAAGTACTCCAAGGCCTTCTGTGCTGGCCCATGGAACATGAGTTTCCTAGGAGTCAGCAAGGTGAGGCTGTCAAACAACTTAAAGATGTAATACCGACAGTGATGAATGGTGAAGATGATGGTTCTACCCTGCTTAGACATCCTTTTTAGGAGCAAAAGGACAGCATTGGCCATGCTTGAGTCCAAACCAGTTGTGGGCTCATCCAGTACGAGGATAGAAGGGTCAGTGATCAGCTCCATCCCCATGCTTGTCCTTTTCCTTTCTCCTCCAGATATACCACATGTGAACTGAGTTCCAACCTTGGAATCTGCTACTTTGTCCAGACCTAACTCTTTAATGATCATGTTAATCCATTTGTTGGTTTTTTTTTTCGTGATTCTTCATAATCGTTGGAAGCCAAAGAGCTGCTGAGAACTGTAAGTTTTTTCTCACTGTCAGAGTGACCATCACAACAAAATCTTGAACCACAAACCTGAACTTCATTTGAAATTGGCAAGTTGAGTTTATCATATCATCTCCAGATAATCCTTGTGGATCTTGCTTCCACCCGTGGGTACCAGAATAGCATTAAGGCCAGGTTTCATGATCCCATTGATATCTGATAATATTTTTTCTCAACTCTTTTCTGGAATAGAAACCAAATCTTCACTTTCTCTGAATAGGTGATGTGATGAAAACTCAGCACATCTCCTTCTGTGAGTGTTTTCACTGCTCTGGAGCTCATTCCAGGAAGGCCGTTGTTGTTTCTCTGTGACATCAGTACTAACACATGTCATTACTGGAAGACATCTTTAGGATCTATACCTTTCATGGAAAGAAGGGCAAACAGATCCATTAATGGACACAGGGACACACACATACACAAATATACACACACCAACACACACACACACACACACACACACACACACACACATACCTGGATTCACTTTCAGTGACTACTGGATAGCCTGTGTAAACCTGGTTCCAAAGAAGGGGCTGGAGATGGTAGCATTAATTATAGATGGTGGTTGTAGCACCTACTATCCAGACTCCATGAAGGGGTGATTAACCATCTCCAGAGACAATGCCAAGACAGCCATGTTTCTGCAAATGAGCAGAAGGACATTCTGCAAATGAGCTCTGAGGACATAACCATGTATTGCTATGCAAGAAACATAGTGAACGAATGTTACTGAGAACACAAATGAACCTCCTGAGGAGCACACAGGACCAGCAGAGGGCTCCAAGAGCACACAAAGCTCCTGGTTACAGAGAGTTATAGGCTATGCAGAAAAAAAAAACAGGAGAAAAGTCAGGGCTATAAGTCTCTGTGTCTAGGTTGCCCTTCTACAATAATTCTCTCTACAAGTATACACTTAAAAATAAATTTTTTATTCAAATTTTTGTTTTCCTGTGCTATGTGTTCAGTATTCATTTATTATTGTTTTTTCTCTTGTTTTAGGTCTGTCTGTTTTTATTTGTCTCTCAATTTCCTTGTACTTTATTTTGGTTTATTTGGTTTATTTGGTTTATTTGGTTTTTGCACTGTCTCTGACTTTGCCTCTCTCTTTATCTTTACCTTCCTCATGCTCAGTGGGTAAATATGAGTGACTGTATGTCTGTGAGTGTGTGTGTGTGTGTGTGTGTGTGTGTGTGTACACATGTTGAGGATGGGAAGACTTCTATCAATCTACACAATAACTTTCAAGTAAAGTCTGTCACTGGATGCAGATGTTTCCATGGCTACCAAATCCATCTCTTTTTGTAGGAAATGAGAACTAAACACTGATACTTGTACTTGTGGGGTAAGAACTTGAAACACAATGTTATATAATCAGCCCCATTATAGATGGCTTGTAAATGTTGGATAACCTCTGACTGGAACACAAATGGAAAGCATACATACAGGGCAAAAGTGATTCCATATGAAGACAATGTTCAGAAACTGAAGAAATGAATAGACTCTGTGAAGGCATAGACTCAGTAATACTTCCTTGTTAGAGTACAATGCAGGATTAAAGTTAGGGGAACCCAGAAATCATGACTCCCTTGAAGAAGTTGGTTGAACCTAAGACATTCAGAACCAACACTTAGTTGAATTCTTAAGGATTTTACTTCTGACCAAGAACTTGTGCAACATGTTATGGAGGTTTGTGGTGATTTTAGTATGCTTAGCCCATGGAAAGTGAAACTATTAGAGGTGGTGGAATTCTTGGAGTACATGTGGCTTTTTGTAGGAAATACATCACTGTAGGGGTGGGCTCTGAAGTCTTATGGTCAAGCTCTGTCAAATACAGAATAGAGACAATTCCTGGCTGCCAGTGGAAAGAGTGTCTCTTCCTAGCAGCCTTCAACTCCAGATGTAGAATCTTGAATCTTTTAGCACTATGACTACCTGCATGTTGCCTTGCTTCACACCATGATAACAGACTGAACTGATTAAACTTTAATACAGTCCCAAATAAATGTATTCTTTAATAAGACTGGACTTTGTTATTGTTTCTTTTCACAATAAAATCCAAACTTAGACAAGGTTCTAACTCTCTGTAGTACAGGGCCATTCCTATGTCCTTGCTGATGTAACTAAATTATTGAACAAATACTACAGACATATTATAAGACCACCAATCCACCCACATTCTTCAGACCTGCTGAACCAGAACCATATGAATTAAATTCCTTTTCTGCACTCATTTCCCCTACTTGCCAAAACATCTGTGGCATGCCCAGATTCCGTGACCTGCCTGCTGTCACAAAAGACCTCCATTTTGTAGACAACTTTCTTCCCAAATTTATCAGAACTATTCAATCAGAACCAAAAATAGGCTCAGTCAATTGCTGAGAGATTTTCAGTCCTCCCTGAGTTCTATTGTCCATCCTAAAACTATTCATCGGAGGCCTCCAACATCAGGATCATACAGGTTAGGCCATTTCCAAATACCGGCTACTACAGGAATATCAAAGTGTAAGATGGCTAGAAGCCAGCATAAGAACATGATCAAAAAATTAACCACTGTAACATGACACACCCATAACATAGCTATTATATTAAAGGAAGCCTTAGATAGCCTAACACAATGAAAGAACAAGAAAATGACCTCAAATTGAATCTTTTAAAGATGATAAAGTTTTTTTAAAAGGAATGAATTAGCCCCTTAAAGAAATAAAGGAGAATACAGTCAAACATGTAGAGTCTTTGAAAAGGGAAACAAATAAATCCCTTAAAGTAATATAAGAAAATACAATTAAGTAGGTGAAGGAAATAAATAAAACTGCACATGGCCTGAAAATGAAAATGCAAGCAGTAAAGATAACATAAAATGAGGGAATCCTGAAGGTTGAAATTCTAGAGAACAGCATCAGGAGTCTGAAGCATGACCAACAGAATACAATAGCTGGAAGTCGGATTCTCAGGCATAGAAGGTACAACAGGGAAATGTGACATATCAGTCAAAGAAAATAGTAAATCTAAAAAAATTCCATGCAAAAATATACAAGAAATCTAAGATATCATGAAAAGACCTAACCTAAGAATACAAGGAATTGGACAAGAACAGTCCCAGTTCTAAAGACAAAAAAAAAATGTTTTGCTCTCTGGATGGGACCAGTTAGGAGCACACAGGGCCTAAGATCAGTGGAGCAGCTTGGACAGAAGTCATCCTGCCGCCATTTGCACAAGGGAGCTAGGAGACTCCACAGCTGTCTGTGCATAGCCTGCCAGGAGGGAGTGATATCCCAGCAGGCTTTCACTTTAGAGTACAGAGATGAGATCTCCACTTTCTCTCTGGAGGGGACTCAGCTAGGAGCATACAGGGCCTGAGATCAGTGAGGCAGCTGGGACAGATGTCTTCCTGCCCACAGCCATTTGCACTGGGAAGTTGTGATACTCCACAGTCTTCTGTGCATAGCCCACCAGGAGAGGGAGAAATCCCAGCTGTGCTTTCACTTTTGAGATCAGAGGAGTAACACAAGCTTACAGGCCCACAGGAGGAACAAACTCCAGGCAGAGACAAAAATACCAACAAGCACCAGATGGCAAAAGGCAAGTACAAGAACCCTGCCAACAGAAACCAAGGCCACATGGCAACATCAGAACTCAGTTCTACTACCACAGCAAGTCCCAGATACTCCAACATACCAGAAAAGCAAGGGTTGGATTTAAAATCCTATCTCATGATGCTGATAGAGGGCTTCAAGAAAGACTTAACTCTCTTAAAGAAATACAGGAGAACACAGGTCAACAGGTAAAAGCCCTTAAAGAGGAAAGACAAAAATCCCTTAAAGAAGTACAGGAGACAGGACTTCCCCCGCACCCTCAGGCCCTGCACCAAGGCAGCGGGCAGCAACCAGCTTGCGGGCCCCTGGACCAGCGGTAGCAGCAGGCCTCCATATTGCAAGCGGGGCACAGCTGGAGAGGCCCAGGTAGACACTCCTTGCAGGGCTACCCTCACGGGGGGGGGGGGGTCTGCTAGGCTCTTGCCGCCAGGCAGGCCCAGCTCCTCATAGGCTCTGCAGGACTTCCCCCTCGCCCTCAGGCCATGCACTGAGGCAGCAGGCAACAGGCAGCTCATGGGTCCCTGGACCAGCGGTAGCAGCAGGCCTCCATATTGCAACCAGGACACAGCTGGAGAGGCTCAGGTAGACAGACTCCATCAGGGGCTACCATCACACGAGTGGCAGCCAGCACATGATCCCTTAGAGCAGCAGTCATGCATATTCTACCAGTAGAGAAACAACAGGTGAGGCCAGCCTCACCGGAGATTCAAACACCAGCCAGTGACAACAAGGCCAACTAACACCAGAAATAACCAGATGGCAAAAGGAAAACGAAGGAATGATATTAACAGAAATCAAGGCAACATGACAGCATCTGAACCCAGTTCACCAACAACAGGAAGCCCTGGATACCCCAAAACACCAGAAAAACAAGACATGGATATAAAATCACTGGTCAGGATGCTGGTAGCTGAACACATAGAAAAATCTCGTAAAGAAATAGAGGAGAAAATGGATCAAAAGTTAGAAGCCTTTACAAGGCAAATACACAAATCACTTCAAGAAATGCAGGAGAAGATAGTTCAAAAAGAAGAAGACAATAAGGAAGAAAGACAAAAATCACTTAAAGAAATACAGAAGAACGTGGGCCAACAAGTAGAAGCTATGAAAGAGGAAACACAAAAATCTATTAAAGAAATACATGAAAACAAAATCAAGCAAGCGAAAGATCTGAGCATATCCATCCAGATACTAAAAACAGAAGTAGAAACAACTAAGAAATCACAGAGGGAGACAACATTGGAAATAGAAAACCTTAGGAAGAAATCAGGGGCCATAGATGCAAATATCAACAATAGAATACAAGAGATAGAAGACAGAATCTCAGAAGCCGAAGATACCATAGGAACCATTGATTCAACAGTCAAAGAAAATACTAAATGCAAAAAGGTTGTAACCCAAAACATTCAGGAAATCCAGGACACAATGAGAAGACCAAACCTAAGGATTATAGGTATAGAAAAGAGTGAAGATTTACAAGTTAAAGAGCCAGCAAATATCTTCTATAAAATTATGGAAGAAAACTTCCCCAACCTAAGGAGAGAGATGCCCATGAATATACAAGAAGCCTATAGAACCCCAAACACACTGGACCAGAACAAAAATACATCCAGTCACATAATAATCAAAACTCCAAATGTACTAAACAAAGAAAGAATATTAAAGGCAGCAAGAGAAAAATGCCAAGTAACATATAAAGGAAGACCTATCAGAATAACACCAGACTTCTCACCTGAGACCATGAAAGCTAGAAGATCCTGGGCAGATATCATGCAAACTCTAAGAGAACACAAAATTCAGCCAAAACTACTTTACCCAGGAAAACTCTCAATTGCCATAGATGGAGACAACAAGGTATTCCATGAAAAAAACAAAATTTGCACGTTATCTTTTTTTTTTTTTTTTTTTTTTTTTTTTTTTTTTTTAATTTTATTTTCTATATTCTATGTTTACATTCCAAAGGCTTTCCCCTTTCCCAGTTCCCACCCACCATAGTTCCCATAGTTCCTCTCCCCCCCATCTGTTCCCCAATAATTCCCCCTCCCCCCTCAGTTGCTTTACTAAACTGGAAGCAATCTTTACAGGCCCAGGGTCCTCTCCTTTCTTCTTCTTGGGAATCATTTGACTTGCTATTTGTGTCTTGAGTATTTAGGGCTTCTGGGCTCATTAATATCCACTTATCAGTGATTGCATTTCAGGTGCATTCTTTTGTGATTGGGTTAATTCACTCAGGATGATATTTTCCAGGTCTAACCATTTACCTACAAATTGCATGAATTCATTATTTTTAATTGCTGTGTAGTATTCCATTGTATAGATATACCACATTTTCTGTATCCATTCCTCCTTTGAGGGATATTTGGGCTGCTTCCAATTTCTGGCTATTATAAACAAGGCTGCTATAAACATAGTGGAGCATGTGTCCTTATTGCATGCAGGGGAATCCTCTGGGTATATGCCCAGGAGTGGTATGCCAGGGTCCTCTGGAAGTAACATGCCCAATTTTCTGAGGAACCGCCAAACTGATTTCCAGAGCGGTTTTACCATTTTGCAATCCCACCAACAGTGGAGGAGTGTTCCTCTTTCTCCACATCCTCGCCAGCACTTGTTGTCTCTTGAGTTTTTAATCTTAGCCATTCTGACTGGTGTGAGGTGGAATCTCAGGGTTGTTTTGATTTGCATTTCCCTGATGACTAATGATGTTGAACATCTTTTAAGGTGTTTCTCGGCCATCCGAATTTCTTCTGGTGAGAATTCTTTGTTTAGCTCTGTGCCCCATCGTGGCTGGTTATAAAATTAACTCAAGCAAATCAGTAGCCTTCTTGTACTCAAAGGACAAGCAGGCTGAGAAAGAAGTTAGGGAAATAACACCCTTCACAATAGCCACAAACAACATAAAGTACCTTGGCGTAACTCTAACCAAACAAGTGAAAGATCTGTATGACAGGAACTTCAAGTCCCTGAAGAAAGAAATCGAAGAAGACCTCAGGAGATGGAAAAATATTTCTTGCTCCTGGATTGGCAGGATCAATATAGTAAAAATGGCCATCTTGCCAAAAGCAATCTACAGATTCAATGCAATCCCCATCAAAATCCCAAATCAATTCTTCATAGATCTAGAAAGAGCAATTCTCAAATTCATCTGGAGCAACAAAAAACCCAGGATAGCTAAAACTATTCTCAACAATAAAAGGACTTCTGGGGGAATCAATATCCCTGACCTCAAGCAGTACTACAGAGCAATTGTGTTAAAAACTGCATGGTATTGGTACAGCAACAGGCAGGTAGATCAATGGAATAGGATTGAAGACCCAGAAATTAACCCACAGACTTATGGTCACTTGATCTTTGATAAAGGAGCCACAACCATCCGGTGGAAAAAAGATAGCCTTTTCAACAAATGGTGCTGGTTCAACTGGAGGTCAACATGCAGAAGAATGCGAATTGACCCACTCTTATCTCCTTGTACTAAGATCAACTCCAAGTGGATCAAGGACCTCCACATAAAACCAGACACACTGAAACTATTAGAAAAGAAACTTGGGAAGACCCTGGAGGACTTGGGCACAGGGGAAAAGTTCCTGAACAGAACACCAATAGCTTATGCTCTAAGATCAAGAATCGACAAATGGGACCTCATAAAATTACAAAGTTTCTGCAAAGCAAAGGACACTGTCAGAAGGACAAAACGGCAACCAACAAAGTGGGAAAAGATCTTCACCAACCCCACATCCGACAGAGGGCTAATATCCAATATATACAAAGAACTCAAGAAGTTAGACTGCACGTTATCTTTCTACAAATCCAGCCCTACAAAGGAGAATAGGGGGAAAACACGAAGACAAGGATGGAAACTACACCCGGGAAGAAGCAAGATAGAAACCTGCTCTCATCAAACCCAAAAGAAGATAACCTCTCGAATACAAAAAGTAAATAAATAAATAAATAAATAAATAAATATAAATATATAAATAAATAAAAATAAATAAAAATAATTTCAAAAATGTCTGGAGGTAATAATTACTATTCCTTAATATCTCATAACATCAATGGACTCAATTCCTCAATAAAAAGACACAGATTAACAGACTGGATATGGAAACAGGACTCTATATTTTGCTGCATACAGGAAACATATCTCAGTGTTAAAGACAAACACTGCCTTAGAGTAAAAGGCTGGAAGACAATTTTACAAGCAAATGGTCTCAGGAAATAAGCTGGAGTAGCCATTCTAATATCAGATAAAATAGACTTCCAACCTAAAGTCATCAAAAGAGACTCAGAAGGTCACTTCTTGCTGGCCAAAGAGAAAATCCACCAAGAAGAGCTCTCAATACTGAACATTTATGCTCCAAATTCAAGGGCACCCTTCTGCATAAAAGAAACCTTACTAAAGCTAAAAGCACACATTACACCTAACACAATAATTGTGGGTGACTTCAACACTCCACTCTCCTCAATGGACCGATCAGGAAAGCAGAAACTAAACAGGGACACAGTGAAACTAATTGAAACTTTGGTCAATTGGATTTAACAGATATATATTGAACATTTCATCCTAAAGCTAAGGAATATACCTTTTTCTCAGCACCACATGGGACCTTCTCCAAAATTGATAATATAATTGGTCACAAGACAGATGTCAACAAATACAAGAAGATCGAGCTAATCCCATGCCTCCTATCAGATCACCATGGAGTAAGAGTGGTCTTTAATAGAAACAAAAACAACAGAAAGCCCACATACACACGGAAACAGAACAATACTCTACTCAATGACACCTTGGTCAAGGAAGAAATAAAAAAAGAAATCAAAGACTCTTTAGAATTCAATGAAAATGAAGGTACAACCTACCCAAATCTATGGGAAACAATGAAAGCAGAGCGAAGAGGAAAACTCATAGCTCTAAATGCATCCAAAAAGAAACTGGAGAGAGCATACACTAGCAAATTAATGGCCCACCTCAAAGCCCTGGAAGAAAAAGAAGTTAATTCACCCAGGAGGAGTAGAAGACAAGAAATCACCAAACTCAGGGCTGAAATCAATCAAGTAGAAACAAAGCAAACCATACAAAGAATCAACAAGACCAGGAGCTCCTACTTTGAGAAAATCAACAAGATAGATAAACCCTTAGCCAGAATAACCAAAGAACACAGAGACAGTATACAAATTAACAAAATTAGAAATGAAAAGGGAGACATAACAACAGAAACTGAGGAAATTCAAAAGATCATCAGATCCTACTACAAAGGTCTATATTCAAAACAACTGGAGAATCTGGAGGAAATGGACAATTTCCTAGATAGATACCAAATACCAAAATTAAATCAGCATCAAGTAGATCAGCTAAATAGTCCCATAACCCCTAAGGAAATAGAAGGGCTTATAGAAAGCCTCCCAACCAAAAAAAGTACGGGACCAGATGGTTTTAGTGCAGAACTCTACCAGACCTTCAAAGAAGACTTTACACCAATAGTTTTCAAACTATTCCACAAAATAGAGACAGAAGGGACACTGCCCAACTCATTCTTCAAAGCCACAATTATGCTAATACCTAAACCACAAAAAGATCCAACAAAGAAAGAGAACTACAGGCCAATTTCTCTTATGAATATCGATGCAAAAATACTAAATAAAATTCTTGCCAACTGAATCCAAGAGCAGATCAAAATTATCATTCACCATGATCAAATAGGCTTCATCCCAGGGATGCAGTGCTGGTACAATATACGGAAATCCATCAATGTAATCCACTACATAAACAAACTGAAAGAAAAAAACCACATGGTCATCTCATTAGATGCTGAAAAAGCATTCGACAAAATTCAGCATCCTTTCATGCTAAAAGTCTTGGAAAGAGCAGGAATTCAAGGACCATACTTAAACATAGTAAAAGCAATCTACAGCAAACCAGTAGCCAATATCAAAATAAATGGAGAGAAACTTGAAGCAATCCCACTAAAATCAGGGAATAGACAAGGCTGCCCTCTCTCTCCATATCTTTTCAATATAGTACTTGAAGTTCTAGCGAGAGCACTTAGGCAACATAAGGAAGTCAAAGGGATACAAATTGGAAAGGAAGAAGTCAAACTATCATTATTTGCAGATAAGATAGTTTACTTAAGGGACCCAAAAAACTCCACCAGAGAATTTCTACAGCTGATAAACAACTTCAGCAAAGTGGCTGGTTATAAAATTAACTCAAGCAAATCAGGAGCCTTCTTGTACTCAAAGGACAAGCAGGCTGAGAAAGAAGTTAGGGAAATAACACCCTTCACGATAGCCACAAACAACATAAAGTACCTTGGCGTACCTCTAAACAAACAAGGGAAAGATCTGTACGACAGGAACTTCAAGTCCTTGAAGAAAGAAATCGAAGAAGACCTCAGAAGATGTAAAAATATTTCTTGCTCCTGGATTGGCAGGATCAATATAGGAAAAATGGCCATCTTGCCAAAAGCAATCTACAGATTCAATGCGATCCCCATCAAAATCCCAACTCAATGCTTCATAGATCTAGAAAGAGCAATTCTCAAATTCATCTGGAGCAACAAAAAACCCAGGATAGCTAAAACTATTATCAACAATAAAAGGACTTCTGGGGGAATCTATATGCCTGACCTTAAGCAGTACTACAGAGCAATTGTGTTAAAAACTGCATGGTATTGGTACAGCAACAGGCAAGTAGATCAATGGAATAGGATTGAAGACCCAGAAATTAACCCACAGACTTATGGTCACTTGATCTTTGATAAAGGAGCCAAAACCGTCCAGTGGAATAAAGATAGCCTTTTCAACAAATGGTGCTGGTTCAACTGGAGGTCAACATGCAGAAGAATGTGAATTGACTCACTCTTATCTCTTTGCACTAAGATCAACTCCAAGTGGATCAAGGACCTCCACATAAAACCAGACACACTGAAACTATTAGAAAAGAAACTTGGGAAGACCCTGGAGGACATGGGTACAGGGGGAAAGTTCCTGAACAGAACACCAATAGCTTATGCACTAAGATCAAGAATCGACAAATGGGACCTCATAAAATTACAAAGTTTCTGTAAGGCAAAGGACACTGTCAGAAGGACAAAACGGCAACCAACAAAGTGGGAAAAGATCTTCACCAACCCCACATCCGACAGAGGGCTAATATCCAATATATACAAAGAAATCAAGAAGTTAGACCACAAAGAAACAAATAACCCTATCAAAAAATGGGGTACAGAGCTAAACAAAGAATTTTCACCAGAAGAAATTCAGATGGCCGAGAAACACCTTAAGAGATGTTCCACATCATTAGTCATCAGGGAAATGCAAATCAAAACAACCCTGATATTCCACCTCACACCAGTCAGAATGGACAAGATTAAAAACTCAAGAGACAACAAGTGCTGGCGAGGATGTGGAGAAAGAGGAACACTCCTCCATTGTTAGTGGGATTGCAAAATGGTAAAACCACTCTGGAAATCAGTTTGGTGGTTCCTCAGAATATTGGGCATGTCACTTCCAGAGGACCCTGGCATACCACTGGGCATATACCCAGAGGATTCCCCTGCATACAATAAAGACACATGCTCCACTATGTTTATAGCAGCCTTGTTTATAATAGCCAGAAATTGGAAGGAGCCCAAATATCCCTCAAAGGAGGAATGGATACAGAAAATGTGGTATATTTATACAATGGAATACTACTCAGCAATTAAAAATAATGAATTCATGCAATTTGTACGTAAATGGTTAGACCTGGAAAATATCATCCTGAGTGAGTTAACCCAATCACAAAAGAATACACATGAAATGCAATCACTGACACGTGGATATTAATGAGCCCAGAAGCCCTAAATACTCAAGGCACAATTAGCAAGTCAAATGATTCCCAAGAAGAAGAAAGGAGAGGACCCTGGGCCTGTAAAGATTGGATCCAGTTTTGTAAAGAAACCACAGGGGGAGGGGGAATGATTGGGGAATAGTTGGGAGGGGAGAGGAACTATGGGATGTATGGTGGTGGGGAACTGGGAAAGGGGAAAGCCTTTGGAATGTAAACATAGAATATGGAAAATAAAAATTAAAAAAAAGAAGCACAAGAGATCATGGGTCAACAAGCAGAAGCTCTTAAAGAAGAAACACAAAACTCCCGTAAAGAATTTCAAGTAAACACATACAATCAAGTGAAGGAACTGAACAAAATTATCCAGGATGTAAAAGTGGAAGTAGAATCAATAAAGAAATCACAATGCTCCACTATGTTCATAGCAGCTTTATATATAATAGCCAGAAGCTGGAAAGAACCCAGATGTTCCTCAACAGAGGAATGGATACAAAAAATGTGGTATATATACACAATGGAGCACTATTCATCCATTAGAAACAACGAATTCATGAAATTCTTAGAGAAATGGATGGAGCTGGAAAATGTCATACTAAGTGAGCTGACCCAGTCTCAAAAGAATACCCATGGTATGCAGTCACTGATAAGTGGATATTAGCCTAGAATCTTGGAACACCAAAGACATAAATCACATACCAAGTGAGGTCTGACAAGAAGAAAGGAGTGGACACAGGAGATAGAATGGACCAAAGCATCATTGTGGGGGAGTACAAGAACAGTGAGGTGGGAGGGGGTGGATGAGGGCACAGGGGGAGGGAAAAGGGCATGTGGGACCCTTGGGGGTGGGGAACCAGAAAAAGGGAAATGAATTTTAAATATAGAATATATCCAATAAAAAAATAAAATAAAATAAAATAAATAAAAAAAACAAAAACAAAAAAAAAAGAAATCACAAAGTGAGGCATCTCTTGAGATAGGAAACATTGGAAAGAACTCAGGAGTCATAGACACAAGCATCAACAACAGAATACATGAGAAAAGTAAGAGCCTCACGTGTTGAAGATACCATGGAAAATATTGACTCAACAGTCAAAGAAAATGCAAAATGCATAAAGCTGGTAACTTAAAACATCTAGGAACTCTAGGACACAATGAGAAGTCCAAACCTAAGTATTACAGATGTAGATGAGAGCGAGGATTTACATCTTAAAGGGCCAGTAAATATCTTCATCAAAATTGTAGAAGAAAACTTCCCTATCCTAGAGAAAGAGATGTCCATTAACATACAAGAAGCCTTTAGAACTCCAAATAGACTGGATCAGAACAGAAAATCTCCCCAGCACATAATAATCAAAATGCCAAATTCACTAAACAAAAAAAGAATATTAAATGCAGTAAGGGGAAAAAAAGGCAAGTACCTTATAAATGGAGACCTATCAGAATCACACCAGACTTCTCACCAGAGACAATGAAAGCTAGAAGATCCTGGGCAGACCTCATACAGACCCTAAGAGAACACAAATGCCAGCCCAGGCTACTATATCCAGCAAAACTCTCAATCTTCATAGATGGAGAAACCAAGATATTCCATGATAAAACCTAATTTCCACAATATCTGTCCACAAATCCAGCCCTACGAAAGATAATTGTTGGAAAATGCCAGCACAAGGAGGGAAACTACACCTAGAAAAAGCAAGATATAAATATTCCAACAAACCCAAAAGAAGATACCTGCACAAACATAAAAATAACATCAAAAATAACAGGAAGCAACAATCACTATTCCTTAATATCTCTTAACAACAATGGACTCAACTTCACAATAAAAAGACATAGACTAACGAAATATTTCTCATGTAAATCTTAAATTTAATCAGAAAATGTTTGTAATCCCCTTTTAATTAATTTAGAAATTTCTTTTATGTCTACCATTTTATTTGCATTATTTTTAATGATAATCTTCAATTTTAATGTTTTTCTATATATTTCCTCCATTTCATCAGAAATGTTTTCAATGTAAATCTTTGATTTTATCACAAATGTTTCTAATTCCATGTTCAATTAATTTACAGTTTTTACATCAACCATTTTTATATAAAATTTCCATGAAATAGTCAATTTTAATGTTTCCATGTAAATCTTCAAGTTTATCAGAAAATTTTTATAATTCTGCTTTCAATCGTCTTAGAAATACTTTTATGCCGACCATTATTATAAAATTTTACATAAGAATCTTCAATTCTAACATGTTTTTCTACATTTTTCTACAATTTTACCAGAAATATTTTCCACGTAAATCTTCAATTCTACCATAAAATGTTTCTATCCCATATTTCAATTAATTTAGCAATGTTTTACATATCTACCACTTTACTCCTTAATTGTATATGAAAATTGTCAATTTTAGCATGTGTATATAAAATATTTTCTATATAAATTGTTTTAGTAAGGGTTTCCATTCCTGCACAAACAATATGACGAAGAAGCAAGTTGGGGAGGAAAGGGTTTATTGTGCTTACACTTCCTCACAGCTGTTCATTACCAAAGGAAGTCAGGGCAGGAACTCAAGCAGGTCAGGAAGCAGGAGCTGATGCAGAGGCCATGGAGGGATGTTTTTTTACTGGCTTGCTCAGCCTGCTTTCTTATAGAACCCAAGAACACCAGCCCAGAGATGGCACCACCCACAAGGGGCCCTCCCCCGGTTGATCACTAATTGAGAAAATGCCCCAAAGCTGGATCTCATGGAGGCACTTCCCCAACTGAAGCTCCTTTTCCTATGATAACTCCAGCCTGTGTCAAGTTGACACACAAAACAAGCCAGTATAATTGACCCCTTGACAACTTGACACACCAACATATCACTATTATGCCTCAACCCTTACTTTCTTATTCATACTGAAGATCTAAATAACGTTAAAAGTCCTACAGTCTTTAATTATTAAAAGTTCAATGCCTTTAAAATGTCCAACATCTTAAAATTCTGTCTTTTAAAAATTCAAAGTCTCTTAACTGTGGGCTCCACTAAAATACTTTCTTCCTTCAAGAGGGTAAAATATCAGGGCACAGTCACAATCAAAGGCAGATCTCAAATTCCAATGGTTCAATGTCTGGGATCCAACTCAGGATCTTCTTGGCTCCTCCAAGTGCTTGGGTTACTTCTCCGGCTCTGCCCTTTGTAGCTCACACCTTGTCTTCTAGGCTCCAGCTGCCTGTACTCCACTGCTGCTACTGTACTTGGTGGCCATCTCATGCTACCAGCATCTCCAAAACACTATTATCTTCTGCTATAACTAGCTTTCCCCAATAGACTTTCATAGGATTCTTCATGGTGCCAAGCCTCAACACTTTTGCATGACCCCTTCAGTCCTGGGCCATCAATGGCAACTGAGGCTGCACCTTCACCAGTGGCCTTCTGCAGCCTCTTACAGTGCCAAGCCTCAGCTGCTCTTCATGACCCCTTCATGCCTTCAAAACCAGTACCATCTTGGTGACTCTTACACAGTACCAAGTCCTGCTACAGCACGAGGTACAACATTGGCTATCTGGAATACACTCTCTGTGCTCTCAGAAAACACTTCCCAGAAGATTTCACCTCAGTGATGCTGGTTTCTTCTTAATCATTGCTAATCACTTAGCTCCACCTAACCAGCAGCAATAGTCCCAGTAACACAAAGGTTGCTTTAGTGGTACTGGTATCTTGTTAATCACAGCTGATTCTTCAGCCCCAGCTAACCAAAACCATAGAATGGCCCTGATAAGAGTCTTTTATCTTCCCTCTGTAATTTCACAAGCCAGGCCTCCATCTTCTGCACTGTTCTCAACATAATCTTCCAAGCTCCTACGCGACATCTCACAGAAGTCTCAACACTGAATGGACTGTCGTGCCCAAAGTTCCAAACTCCTTCCACAGTCCTTCCCACAACATGGTCAGGTTGTCACAGGAATATCCGACTATGCTGGTACCAATTTTTCTTAGTCAGAGTTTCCATTCCTGCACAAACATCATGACCAAGAAGCAAGTTGGGGAGGAAAGGGTTTATTGAGGTTATACTTCCACATAGCTGTACATTACAAAAGGAAGTCAGGGCAGGAACTCAAGCAGGTCAGGAAGCAGGAGCTGATGTAGAGGCCATGGAGGGATGTTTCTTACTGGCTTTCTCAGCCTGCTTTCTTATAGAACCCAAGAATACCAGCCCAGGGATGGCACCACACACAAGTGGCCCTTGTTCACTAATTGAGAAAATGCCCCACAGCTAGATCTCATGGAGGCATTTCCCCAACTGAAGCTCCTTTTCCTATGATAACTCCAGCCTGTGTCTAGTTGACACACTAAACCAGCCAGTACATAAATCGTTAATATTATCATAAAGTGTTTTTACTTGCCTTTACTACCCTTATCAATAAATAAAAAAATTAAAAAACAAAAATGTTTTCAACAAATCTTTGAAGAAAACATTCCCAACCTAAAGACAGAGATGAAAATATACATGCAAGAAGCCAACAGCACAACAATTCGACTGTCACGGGGAAGAAAATAAAACCACCATACAAAAGAAAAAAATAATGCCAAAGGAAAAAGTCAAAAGAAAAAATCTACAAAACAAAGAGAGAATTTTTAGAGATGCAAGGGGAAAAAGCCAGGAAACATACACAGGCAGATCTATCAGAATTGTACCACTTTTCATCACTGTGACATTAAAAGTTAGAAGGGCCTGGAGAGATATCTGTCCAAAAAGACTCCAAAAAGCCTCAGATTCCAAAGTATACTTCTATACACAGCAAAACTCTCAATCACCATAGATGGATAAAACAAGATATTTCTCAAAATTCCAAATTTGAACAACATGTATCCATCAATCAAACCCTACAAAAATACAAGAATTTCAACCCAAGAAACATAACTACACCCAAGAAAACATAGAGACTAAGTACTTCCTTGCAAATAAAAAAGAACAATGGAAACACAACACACACACACACACGCACACACACACACACACACACACACACACACACACACATACACACACACACACTCACCAAAGTAACTGGAATTAGCATTCACTGATTATTAAAACCTCTCAACTTCAATAGACTCAATTCCCCACAAAAAAAAAGATACATGAAAACAGAATGGATGCAAACACAAGATCCTTCATTCTGTTATATAAAAGAAATACAGCAATAAAGATACATATTACATCAGAGTAATAGGCTAGAAAACAAGTTTTCTAAGCAAACAGACCCATGAAGAGAGCTGGGAGTAGCTCTTCTGATATGAAAGGAAATGGACTTTTACCCAAAATTCATCAGAAGACATGGGTAAGGACACTTTATAATCATTAAAGAAAAAAAATCTACAATGATAACATCTCAATTCTGAACAACTATGGTCCAAACACATTGGTAAAATAAATAATGCTGAAACTTAAATTGCACATCAAACCATACAGATTAACACTGTTAGACTTTAACACACCGATCTCACCATCAACAGGTCATCCAGACAAAAACAAAACAGAGATAAAAAGGAAACTATCCAATGTTATGAATCAAAAGGTCTTAAGATATCTATGAAACATTTCACACACACAAAAAGAATATACCCTCTTCTCAGCACCTTATGGAAACTTCTCTAAAAGTAAGCATATACTCAGTCACAAAGCAAGCCTCAACACATACAAGAAAATGAAACATGTCTTGTATCTTATCAGACCACCATGGATTAAAGTTTGATTTCAAAAATAACAGACAGCCTACACACACATACACACACACACACACACACACACACACACACACAATCAACTGAATAACTTTAGAGTCAATGATGTCTGGGTCAGGGAAGAACTAAAGAAAGAAATTAAATAATTTCAAGAATACAGGGAAAAGGAAGGAAAAACATACCCAAACTAATGGGACACAAAAAAAGCTGGCTTAGCATTTAAGAGCACCGACTGCTCTTCTGAAGGTCCTGAGTTCAAATCCCAGCAACCACATGGTGGCTCACAACCATCCCTGAGATCTGATGCCCTCTTCTGGAGTGTCTAAAGACAGCTATACTGTACTCACATAATGATGATGATGATGATGATGATGATGATGATGATGATGATGATGATGTAATAAATAATCCAAAGAGGAGCAGACATCTTGAAATAGCCACAATCAAGGATGAAATTAATCACTTAGCAACAAATAAAACACTATAAAGGACAAAAAATCATTGTAAAAATTGTACATGCTACACATATATAATTAAATATGTATGATTACATTACTAAAGTATTTTTCTCTTCAACTCACCCCATATCTTCAACAAAACATCCCGTCAACTTCATGACATCTTAAAGTCATGTCAATGCAGCCCATATGAGCATGTGTGTAGAGTTAAGGACTACAGCATAGAAAATCTAGTAGTGACCACTCCAGTCAAATGGGCATATTCCACAAAAAAATGAATGTGCCCACTCCAGGAAATATCTATATCCAGTATCTCCTCACTAACTTGTAAGCACTGGAATTTATCTACAAAATCCATACTAGGTTGTGAATGCATTGGTCTGAAGTACTGCTCACACAGACAATAGCCATTATGAGTATATGAAACTGATAGGCAGGTCAGGTCCACAGGCCATTATGTCACAGTGCTCTTTCCCATGATTCACCTTTTACATTCTTTCTACCTGCTCTTGCTCCATGTTATCTGAGCCTTGGAGGGATTTAAATGGAGCTGGAAATGTGTCAAACAATATAACAAAGTATTGAAAGGGCAAACGATGTCTGTTTCTGTCATATATAGAACATTCATGTGTGTCAGAGACCCTGCATTCTAGTTTGTAGCTTTCAGGACTAGAACAGGAACTCTGAGCAGAGGACACATCTTACCTGTAGGACCAGGAGGACCAAGGACAAGGGAATATTGGTAATATGAAAGCAAAAGTGAGGTGAGCTGAGAGGAAAGGGGGAAGGGGAGAAAGGAAACCAGAGAACTGGTAAAATAGGAAAAAGTTGTTATAAAACTTAACTAAAAGCCCTGGTAATGCAGATTATATTAGTTAGGGAAAATGAAAACTAGCCTGGCACAACATAAACACTGTCACATGTTACCTGCTACAAAGATGCAAAAATAAAATGCTGGAGGGATGAGTTAAAAGGAAGAAAGGGGAGAACTGTAGGATACAAATCAAGTAAGTTTTCTGCAAAGGGAAATGTGTCTCCATTGCAAACTCTGGCCCTTAGACAGACGGGACCCTGGATTTCCTCTGGTGCAAAGATTTTCTCAATACTGAGGATAACACACTGTTATAAGTAAACAAAATTCAGAAAATTTCAAGTGTTCCTGTCACAGAGAATGAGATCTGCTCCAGTCAGCTCATAGGTGTGACTCTACAAAAACCATATTAAGGAAAAGCCATATCGTGCCCAGACAGTGGGAAAGACTGAGCTCATAACTAGGAACAGAGTTTGTGTAGTACTATTTAATTACATATTTGTACTAAGGAAACATGACAGTATGGATACAAACCATGTTCTGTGCACATGCACAGAGGGGAACTAAAGGAAGCATGGGGAATGCTTACCAAAAAAAAAATAAATGTGAATATGAAACTACCACACTTTGTCAAGCTCTGTCACCTAAATCTTTGTCTTTAAGGTCTTATATCTGCTATGATTACTGGCTTCAGCACAGATGTAACTCCACAGCATTGTGTAACAGGAAGGAATGCAAATTACACTTCTCTGTGCCCATGAAAACCAGCCCTTCCCTGACCCTGCAGCTCTGAGAGGAGCCCAGCCCTGGATTCCCAGGTCCTCCCATCCAGTGATCAGCACTGAACACAGACCACTCACCATGAACTTCGGGCTCAGCTTGGTTTTCATTGTCCTTATTTTAAAAGGTAATTTATTGACATGAGATTCCCATCTGTTGTGTACACATGAGAAACAGAAAATTTGTTTTGTTTGTTTTGTTTGGTTTGGTTTGGTTAGTGACAGTTTTCCAACCAGTATTCTCTGTTTGCAGGTGTCCGGTCTGAGGTGAAGCTGGTGGAGTCTGGTGGAGGCTTAGTGCAGCCTGGAAACTCCTTGAAACTCTCCTGTGTAGCCTCTGGATTCACTTTCAGTAGCTATCACATGGATTGGATCCGCCAGACCCCAGAGAATGGGCTGGAGTGGGTCGCGAATATTTATCCTGGTGGTGGCAGCGCCTATTATGGAAACAGTGTGAAGGGCCGATTCACCATCTCCAGAGACGATGCCAAGAACACCTTGTACCTGCAAATGAATAGTCTGAGGTCTGAGGACACGGCCATGTATTATTGTGCAAGACTCACAGTGAATGAATGTTACTGTGAGATCAAACACAAACATCCTGCAGGGCATTCAAGCCCAGCAGGGGGCGCCGAGAGCACACAGAGCTCTGAGTCACAGAGAGTTACCTGTTCAATTTTCCTGGAGGATTTTTAGTGTCCCTATCCCTCAAACCACTTTCAAATTTTCCCACCCAAAATTGTTCCAGTCTTTAAAAAAAAAAAAGAAAAAATGGGGGAAAGGGACAAACAGGGACAAACTTGGAGCAGAGATTGAAAGACTGGCTGGCCAGTGACTGGTTCAACTTACAATTCACCCAAGAGCAGGCACCAAACCCTTACACTATTGCAGATGCTGTGTTGTGCTTGAAGACAGGAGTGTAACATGGTTGATCTCTGAGAGCTTCTACCAGCAGGTGAAAAAGACAGATGCTGATACTTACAGCCAAGCATTGAACTGATGTCTGGGACCCCTATGGAAGAGTTAGAGGAACAAATCAAAGATCTGAAGGGGATTGTGACCCCACAGGAAGACCAACAGTGTCAAGTAACCTAGACTCATGGATGCTTCCAGAGACTAACTACCAACCAAAGAGAATACACAGACTGGTCTGAGGCCCCCAGCACATCTAAGAGAGTGCTGCATGCCCTCTCTTACACAAGTGGAATTGGATGCACCTCATGATAAAGAGACTTGATAACCAGGGAAGGGAGGGTCCAGGGAGAGTGACCTCTCAGAGGCAAAGTGCATGGGGTATGGGGAGAAGAACTCGGGGAGAGGGGATTGGGAAACAACATTGTAGATGTAAATAAAAAAAATTTTATTTGAAAAGAGTCCTGGAGAGAATAGATGGGCTAGACTCCTCTGTGCCTAGGTTGTAGCTCTACATGTATTCTCTCTATAACTATAGTGTGTAGTAACCCTTGATGTATAGAAATGTTTATTCAGCTCTCTGGTTTACCATAATATACATGTTTTGTATTTATTTATTTATTATAGCATTTTGTTCTGTCTCTTTCTGTAGATCTGTCTGTGTTTATCAGTCTGTTTTCTGTTTCTGTCTTCTTAAATATCTCTACTTCTGTGTCTCACTGTCTCATGCTCTCTCAGTCTATACATGAGTGTGTGTGTGTGTGTGTGTGTGTGTGTGTTTGGTATGTGTGTGTGTGTGTGTGTGTGTGTGTGTGTACGTGTACATGTTGAAATGAGATGTATTCTATCTATCTATGCAGAAACTTTGAAATAAAGTCTATCACTGGGCCTGGTTCTTACCACCTTGCCAGACTGGTTAGCGAATGAGTTCCAACAATCACACTGTCTCCACATCTAATAAATGGGTTGACTGGTAGTCAATATAAAACCTATTGCTTTTGTATTTATGGGAAACTTTACACAGATAATTCAGTTGGTGCAGTAAAAATTTGAAGCATAGACCTATATCAATAGCCACAATATAAATAACATAAATATAGGAAAAACTCTGTCTTGAACAAAATGCAGAGCATCACACAAGGCAGAAGAGAATCTGTATGAGGATTAGGATCAGATCCCACAAAAAACAAAGAACCCTTTTGAGACTGTGGAACCCTAGACTCAGCTCAGATACTCAGTAAGATTCCCTGGTTAGAGGACTATGAGGTGAGAAGTTAGAGGAAACACAGAAATCAGGCAGGCCCCATGACCCATGAACCAGATGATATTCTGTCTCTCCATAAATTCACACAAACCCCGTGCAACAGACTCAGCACAGAAACAAATCTAGTGCCAGTGGTAAAAATATTTGTGAGGCTACAACACTGAGTCATGAGGTTAATGTAGGTACTGATACTCACTGAGCAGTTTCCTTCCAACATTGCCTAATCCATTCCATGGATAACAACCTTTCTTCCTTTGTCTCCCCTTATATGTTATAGTTTAGTTTATGTAGTTCCCCAAATATTTGATAGGACAAATCATTTCTCCTTTTGACATATTTATCACTTTGCCTTCCTCCAGGCTTCTTAGGATTTTCTTTTTGTTGTTGTCCAAGAAACATGATGGAAAGAATGTCTGGATCTTTCTGAGCTACTGTTTCTCCTCAAATGAAGTCATTTGTAGCACTTAGAACCTACACATAATATACTTCTCAATGTCATTCTGGTTCATGTGGATCATGTCACAATAAAAGAGTAGGAGGGTCAATGGACCAAAACATCCTGAACACATGAGATCTCATCTAAAGAGTTGGGGGCTATTAAATGCCATGGAATGATGATTGCTCAATCAAAGCATGATGCACCCTGAGAAATGGTATAAGTTTGTCAAATTCCCATGTCAAAACTTCACGACATGAAGTTATGTCATCTGTGATAATGGCAGAACTGAATATCCAACACATTAGCTTCCTGTGATTTCTGTTGAAATTAAAGGTAAGATCTCTGTTTTTCCTAGGAACAAGAAGTAGGCAGAGATCTAGAAGATGCTGTCAAGAGCCACCACAGGTGTTCTACAAAGTGACTCTACATTCTCTGTCCTGCTGGGCCATCATCAGGTCCATTCACCTGTGTCAGAACGCTGTTTCCAAAAGGGAGCAGTGCATGAAATTGTGTTGCTGGCTTTCAGATCAGTGAATTATAAAGTAATTACAGAATGTGTTTATTGTTTCTTCATGGCCTGTGAACATCTAGTGATGCCCAGCCAAGGTTAGAAACATGCATCCAGTGAGATTGCAGGTTCAAGTACTGGACATACTCTGAGGTCATCTGCTGCCAAAAGACAAAAGAGTGCCCTATAGAGGCTTGAAAATACCAGGATACATTACACACACACACACACACACACACACACACACACACACACACACATATATATATATATATATATATATATATATATATATATATATATATATTCCAGCAAATCAATAAGGCCATATTCTACACAAATTATTACCTGAAAATCTAATTTGTCCATGCAGGCTTCTTTGCAATGAGAAACTGGTGTCCTGTGACTTTTCACTGCACACACGATACACACACACACACACACACACACACACACATATATTGTATTAGTCTGGGTTCTCTAGAGTCACAGAACGTATGGGCAGTCTCTATGTAGTTAGGGAATTTGTTGATGACTTACAGTCTGTAGTCCAACTCCCCAACAGTAGTCAGCAGCAGCTGTGGATGGAAGTCCAAGGATCTTGAAGTTGCTCAGTCCCACGAGGCAAGCCGGCAAGGAAGAATGAGTCTTCCTTCCTCCAATGTCCTTATATATGTCTCCAGTAGAAGGTGTAGCCCAGATTAAAGTTGTGTGTATCCATGCCTTTAATCCCAGATGATCTTGAACTAGAATCCATAGCCATAATCTGGGATTAAAGATGTATGTTTTCATGCCTTTAATCCCAGATGATCTTGAACTGGAAACCATGCTTCAAGATCTCCATGCTAAGTCCAGGTCAGAAACTTATAACTCTGAGCCTCCAGATTAGGATCATAGGTGAGCCTTCCAATTCTAGATTGTAGTTCATTCCACATATAGTCAAGTTGACAACCAGGAATAGCCAGTACATACATACACACACACACACACACACACACACACACACACACACATATATATATGGGTGTGTGTGTGTGTATATATACACACACACATATATATATATATGTATATATATATATATATATATATATATATATACACACACACACACACCCATATATATGTGTGTGTGTGTGTGTGTGTGTATGTATATGCCAAATATGAAATCTGTTTTTAACAATTCAGAAATAGAGCAGTCAGAATCACTGACATATAGCACACCAGTGCAGTCCACATCAGTCTCATATCTTTTCCTGTGGTCTCAATAGAGAGCACAATTATTAGAATACCACCTTGAATTTGTATGCTGATCCCAATGCATGAGCTCTTTCCATGAGTTTCCTGCCCTGCCTGAATTCTTGTGCATCTTTTTCATTAAAGGTAAAATGCTCTTTGTGTGGCTATCTTCTTTTGGGTTTATTGAAAGATGATTACTTCATTGCTTTTTCTAGAATGTGGTTCCCCCCTTGTGCTGGTATTGTCCACACGTACCTTGGTGTGACTCTAAGCAAGCAAGTGAAAGATCTGTATGACAAGAGCTTCAACATTCTAAAGAAAGAAATTTGTATCCCTTTGACTTCCTTGTGTTGTCTAATTGTTCTTGTTAGAACTTCAAGTACTATATTGAAATGATATGGAGAGAGAGGGCAGCCTTGTCTAGCCCCTGATTTTCGTGGGATTGCTTCAAGTTTCTCTCCATTTATTTTGATGTTGGCTACTGGTTTGCTGTATATTGCTTTTGCTATGTTTAGGTATGGGCCTTGAATTCCTATTCTTTCCAGGACATTTAACATGAAAGGATGGTGAATTTTCTCAAATGCTTTTTCTGCATCTAATGAGATGACCATGTGTTTTTTTTTCTTTTAGTTTGTTTATGTAGTGGATTACATTGATGGATTTCTATATATTGAACAATCCCTGCATCCCTGAGATGAATCCTACTTGACCATGGTGAATGATCATTTTAATGTGCTCTTGTATTCGGTTGGCAAGAATTTTATTTTGTATTTTTGCATCGATATTCATAAGAGAAATTGGCCTGTAGTTCTCTTTCTTTGTTGTATCTTTGTGTGGTTTTGGTATCAGCATAATTGTGGCTTCATAGAATGAGTTGGTCAGTATTCCTTCTGTTTCTATTTTGTGGAATAGTTTGGAGAGTATTGGTGTTAGGTCTTCTTTGAAGGCCTGATAGAATTCTGCACTAAAACCATCTGGTCCCATACTTTTTTTGGTTGGGAGGCTTTCTATAACACCTTCTATTTGCCTAGGGGTTATGGGACTGTTAAGCTGATCTAATTGATCCTGATTTAATTTTGGTATTTGGTATCTGTCTAGGAAATTGTCCATTTCCTCCAGATTCTCTAGTTGTGTTGAGTATAGACTTTTGTAGTAGGATCTGATAATCTTTTGATTTTCCTCAGTCTCTGTTGTTATATCCCCCTTTTCATTTCTAATTTTATTAATTTGAATACTGTCTCTGTGCCATTTGGTTAGTCTGCCTAAGGGTTTATCTATCTTACTATCATTATTTGCAGATGATATGATAGTATATGTAAGTGACCCAAAAAAGTCCACCAGAGAACTCCTACAGCTGATAAACAACCTCAGCAAAGTGGCTGTTCATAAAATCAATTCACACAAATCAGTAGCCTTCCTGTACACAAAGGACAAGCAGGCTGAGAAAGAAGTTAGGGAAATAACACCCTTCACAATAGCCACAAACAATATAAAGTACCTTGGCATGACTCTAACCAAACAAGTGAAAGAACTGTATGACAGGAACTTCAAGTCCTTGAAGAAAGAAATCGAAGAAGACCTCAGGAAATGGAAAAATATTTCATGCTCTTGGATTGGCAGGATCATTATAGTAAAAGTGGCCATCTTGCCAAAAGCAATCTACAGATTCAATGCAATCCCTATCAAAATCCCCAATCAATTCTTCATAGATCTAGAATGAGCAATTCTCAAATTTATCTGGAGTAACAAAAAACCCAGGATAGCTAAAACTGTTCTCAACAATAAAAGGACTTCTGGGGGAATCAATATCCCTGACCTCAAGCAGTACTACAGAGCAACTGTGTTAAAAACTATATGGTAATGGTACAGTGACAGGCAAGTAGATCAATGGAATAGAATTGAAGATACAGAAATGAACCCACAGAGTTATGGTCACTTGATCTTTGATAAAGGAGCTACAACTATCCAGTGGAAAAAAGGTAGCCTTTTCAACAAATGGTGCTGGTTCAACTGGAGGTCAACATGCAGAAGAATGTGAATTGACCCACTCTTATCTCCTTGCACTAAGATCAACTCCAAGTGGATCAAGGACCTCCATATAAAACCAGACACGCTGAAACTAATAGAAAAGAAACTGGGGGAGACTCTGGAGGACAATGGGCACAGGGGGAAAGTTCCTGAACAGAACACCAATAGCTTATGCTCTAAGATCAAGAATTGACAAATGGGACCTCATACAATTACAAAGTTTCTGTAAGGCAAAAGACACTGTCAAAAGGACAAAACAGCAGCCAACAAATTGGGAAACAATCTTCACCAACCCTACATCTGACAGAGGGCAAATATCCAATATATACAAAGAGCTCAACAAGTTAGACCCCAAAGAACCAAATAACCCTATCAAAAAATGGTGTACAGAGCTAAACAAAGAATTTTCACCAGAAGAAATTCGGATGGCTGAGAAGCACCTCAAGTGATGTTCAACATCATTAGTCATCAGGGAAATGCAAATCAAAACAACCCTGAAATTCCACCTCACACCAGTCAGAATAGCTAAGATTAAAAACTCAAGGGACAACAGGTGCTGGTGAGGATGTGGAGAAAAAGGAGCACTCCTACACTGTTGGTGGGATTGCAAGATGGTACAACTGCAATGGAAATCAGTCAGGTGGTTCCTCAGAAAATTGGGCATGGCATTTCCAGAGGACCCTGTCATACCACTCCTGGGCATATACCCAGCGGAATCCCCTGCATACAATAAAGACACATGCTCCACTATGTTCATCGCAGCCTTATTTATAATAGCCAGAAGTTGGAAGGAGCCCAGATGTCCCTCAAAGGAGGAATGGATTCAGAAAATGTGGTATATTTATACAATGGAATACTACTCAGCAATTAAAAATAATGAATTCATCCAATTTGTAGGCAAATGGTTGGATCTGAAAAATATCATCCTAAGTAAGTTAAGCCAATCACAAAAGAATACACATCAAATGCAATCACTGATAAGTGGATATTAATGAGCCAAAAAGCTCTGAATACTCAAGGCACAATTAGCAAATCAAAGGATTCCCAAGAAGAAGGAAGGAAAGGACCCTGGTCCTGAAAAGACTGGATCCAGATTTGTAAGAGTATCAGAACAGAGAAAAGGGGGGGATTGGGGAATGGGTGGAGGGAAGAGGACTTATGGGACATAAGCAGAGGGGGGAACTAGGAAAGGGGAAAGACTTTGGAATGTAAACAAAGAATATAGAAAATAAAGAAAAAATTTAAAAAAAAAACTTTAAAAAAAGAACCAAATAATCCTATTAAAAAATGGGATACAGAGCTAAACAAGGAATTTTCACCAGAAGAAATTTGGATGGCTGAGAAGCACCTTAAGAGAAGTTCAACATCATTAGTCATCAGGGAAATGCAAATCAAAACAACCCTGAGATTCCACCTCACACCAGTCAGAATGGCTAAGATTAAATACTCAAGAGACAACAGGTGCTGGCGAGGATGTGAAGAAAGAGGATGACTCCTCCATTGTTGGTGGGATTGCAAGATGTTACAACTGCTCTAGAAATCAGTATGGCGGTTCCTCAGAAAATTGGGCATGACACTTCCAGAGGACTCTAGCATACCACTCCTCAGCATATACCCAGAGGATTCCCCTGCATGCAATAAAGACACATGCTCCACTTATTTATAATAGCCTTATTTATAATAGCCAAAAGCTGGAAAGAACCCAGATATCCTTCAACGGAGGAATGGATACAGTAAATGTGGTATATTTATACAATGGAATACTACTCAGCAATTGAAAATAATGAGTTCATGCAATTTGTAGGCAAATGGTTGGATCTGGAAAATATCATCCTAAGTGAGTCAACCCAATCACAAAATGATACACATGAATTGCAATCACTAATAATTAGATATTAACGAGCCCAGAAGCTCTGTATACTCAAGACACATTTAGCTAAGCAAAAGATTCCCAAGAAAAGGGATGGAAGGATCCTGGTCTGGAAAAGACTAAATACAGTTTTGTAGGAGAGTACCAGAACAAAGAAATGGTGGGAAGGGGGGGTGATTGGGAAATGAGGGGGGAGAGGAGTTATGGGACATATGGTGCGGGGGGAACTGAAAAGGGGAAAGCCTCTGGAATGTAAACACAGAATATAGAAAATAATAAAAAAAAGGGAAATGTTTGACAGAATTTGGAGACCATTATAGGAGAGCTGTGTAAGAATGGAAGGCCTTTGCTTCAAGTTTCTCTCTTTGGAAATGTAAATCCCAGGGAAGAGAAGTAAAGGGATGGATTCAATCTGTACATAATCTTTGTCTTCTGAATGACAGTTATGGAGACAGATCTTATCATTAGGAGACAGTCATCCTGAACAATTTGTGATGGAATCTGTTTAAGCCCACTTACTCAAACTTGGGCATTTATTTTACTTATTTATTTATGTATTTATTTTTGCACAACAAAACAAGAAAAGCAAAATCCAAGGACTCCAATTGTAAGCAATGAAACCAGACCCACAGTCTCTGAGGCCTGACTTTACAGATTGGATCCATCCCATTACTTTTCTTCCCTGTGATTTACATTTCCAAGGCACAGAGAAAAGCCCTACAATATCTGTTCTCTATGGTTGTGAACACCTCAAGGCACAGGTTCCCCATATTCATGCCTGCCTTCTCTGCATCTTGCAAAAATGTGGACTACTCCAGCTTATTTTGCACTTCAACTAACAACACTGAAGACTAGCAGCATGTTACTGATTATTCTGAAGGGATATGAACAGGTAACCTCCCTTCCCACAATACAATAATCATATATAGGTGTCGCGCCCAACCTCGACCCTCAAGGAAGGACACAACACTGGCGATCTTCTTCAAGCAGTTTAATCAGGAAACTTATACCATGGCATCTCTCTCTCTACCTCGACCCCAGCACTCTCTTATATCCCAAAGGCTGGCCAATCCCTGGATGACACGTGGGCAAGGTAGATAGGCTACCTCAAAGCAGAAGGACAGCATCTGACCGCACAAAGCCAAATAAGGAGTTGTTTGTCTCAAAGGGCACTCTCCCCCTGGGGGAAAGAAGGTGGAAACCAGCACCATCTTTAAGGCGCGACACTTTGCAGCCCTCTACATATAGGAATTGTTGTTTTTATGTGCTATAAGCCAAGGGAAAAAGATAAAAATACATAGATAAATATAGACTCACAGAATTCAAGAGATATATACGCTAGTCCCCATGTACCATGTAACTAAGTAGCAAAGAGAATCATCAGAACCTAGTGAGGTGAGATCTGATTCACACTCTTGGGATTTCTTTTAGATAAATATGTGAGACAAATTGGACTAAATGTCTGGTTTGGGCTTCCTTACAACCAATTTTCCAACTGAGATAACAGTAGAAATATCTCCACAGACGTAATGAAAATAATTTTACTACTTCCTTAAGAATTATGTCTGATCACTAAGAGCCTAATTCATCCTAAATACTCTTCTGGAATATACAGAGTTATAAAAAATGCACATAGGACATGTGACCTTGTTCTGCCTACACTTCATGACTGGGTCCATTTACTGTAAACAGTCCCATGTTTTAATTCCTAGGCCTGCCCAGTGTGAATCCTAAAACTTCCTCTTTATCTTTAATTTGAACTTCAGTCAGTACCAGAAAATTGCTCCTTATTTTACTCTCCAGGTGGTCTAAAAAGCACAAGAAAGTTTCTGTCATTAGGAGGGAAACTGGAAACCTTGCCCAGTGCTTCCTTTTATCCTCTCAAGAATCTCCCTCAATGCAAAGCAGCTTTCAGGCTCAGGCTGAAAACCCAGGCCTAGCTGAGGAGCCCCATCCTCTTCTCATTAGAGCCTCCATCAGAGCATGGCCGTCCTGGTACTGCTCCTCCGCCTGGTGACCTTTCCAAGCTGTAAGTGTTCAGGGTTTCAGGAGAGGGACTCAAATATATCAGCGAGGAGATATATGACTGATGGTGATGTTGCTTGTCCCCAGGTGTCTGGTCCCAGTTGCAGCTGAAGGAGTCAGGGCCTGGCCTGGTGCAGCTCTCACAGACCCTGTCAATCATATGTACTGTCTGTGGTTTCTCATTAACCAGTGATCATGTGCACTGGGTTCGCCAGACTCCAGGAAAGGTTCTGGAGTGGATGGGACATTAAAAGTTAGAAGGCATATATCCAGAGGATTCCTCTGCATACAATAAATACACATGATCCACTATGTTTATAGCAGCCTTGTTTATAATAGCCAGAAGTTGGAAGGAGCCCAGATATCAATCAAAAGAGGAATGGATACAGAAAATGTGGTATATTTATACAATGGAGTACTACTCAGCAATTAAAAATAATGAACTCATGCAATTTGTAGGTAAATGGTTAGATCTGGAAACTATCATCCTAAGTGAGCTAACCCAATCACAAAAGAATACACATCAAATGCAATCACTGATAAGTGGATATTAATGAGCCCAGAAGCCCTAAATACTCAAGCCACAATTATCAAGTCAAATGACTCCCAAGAAGAAGAAAGGAGAGGACCCTGGGCCTGTACAGATTGGATTCAGTAGTGTAGACCCAGAACAGAGAAATCGTGGGGGTGGGGGGAATGATTGGGGAATAGCAGGGGGGAGAGGAATTATGGGACATATGGTGGGGGGAACTGGGAAAGGGGGAAGCCTTTGGAATGTAAACATAGAAAATAGAAAATAAAAATTAAAAAAAAAGTTAGATGGAGAGACATCTGTCCAAAAAGTCTCCAAAAAGCCACAGATTGCAACCTATACTACTATACACAGCAAAATTCTCAATCACTATAGGTGGATAAAACAAGATATTTCTAGACAATCCAAATTTGAACGAGATCTATCCATCAATCAAAGCCTACAAAAAATACAAGAATTTCAACCCAAGATACATAACTACACCCAAGAAAACATAGAGACTAAGTAATTCCATGCAGATAAAATGAAACAGTGGAAGCAAAAACACACACACACAAACACACACACACACACACACACACACACCAAAGTAACTGGAATTAGTATTCACTGATTATTAATACCTCTCAACATCAATAGACTCAACTCCCCATAAAAAAGATACATGAAAACAGAATGGATGCAAACACAAGATCCATCATTCTATTATATAAAAGAAATACAGCAATAAAGTACGTGTTCCATCAGAGGAAGAGACTGGAAAACAAGTTTTCTAAGCAAACAGAACCATGAAGAGAGCTGGAGTAGCCATTCTGACATGAAAGGAAATGGACTATTACCCAAAATTCACCAGAAGACTTGGATAAGGACACTTAGTCATCATTAAAGAAAAAAATCTACAAAGATGACATCTCAATTCTGAACATCTATGGTCCAAACACATTGGTAAAAGAAATAATGCTAAAACTTAAATTGCACATCAAACCATACACATTAATACTGTGAGACTTTAACACACAATTTTCACTACCAACAGGTCATCCAGAAAAAAAACAAAACAGAAGAAAAAAGGAAATCATCCAATGTTATAAATCAAATGGTCTTAAAAGCTATCTTTGAAACATTTTACACAAACAAAAAATATACCCTCTTCTCAGCACCTTATAGAAACTTCTCTAAAATTAAGCATATACTCACTCACAAAGCAAGCCACAACTGATACAAGAAAATGAAAATTATGTCTTGTATCTTATCACACCACCATAGATTAAAGTTGGAATTCAACAACCTACACACACACACACACACACACACACACACACACACACACACATCAACGGAATAACTTTAGAGTCAATAATGTCTGGGTCAGGGAAGGACTAAAGAAAGAAATTACAGAATTTCATGACAGTGAAAAGTAAGGAAAAATATACCCAAACTCATGGGATGCAACAAAAGGAATACTAAGAAAATTCATAGCACTAAGGGACTCCAGACATAAATTAGAACGTTCTTACACCAGAAATTTAAATGTCCATCTAAAATCTCTTGACAAAATGTAGCCAATAGGGTCTGGAGAGATGGCTCAGCATTTAAGAGCACCTATTGCTCATCTGAAGGTCCTGAGTTCAAATCCCAGCAAGCACATGGTGGTGCAAAAACATCCATAATAAGTTCAGATGCCCTCTTCTGGAGTTTCTGAAGACATCTACACTGTACACAAATATAATAATAATAATAATAATAATAATAATGTAATAAATAATCCCAAGAGGAATAGACATCTTGAAATAATCATCAAAACAACCTGTCAACTTCATGACTTCTTAAAGTCAAGTCAATGCAGCCCATATGATTATGTGTGTAGAGTTAAGTACTACAGAATAGAAAACCTGCTAGTGACAACTCCAGTCAAATGGACACATTCCACAAAAATAAATGTGCCCACCCCAGGAACTATCTATATCCAACATCTCCTCACTAACAAGTAAGGACTGTAATTTATCTAAAAATCCATACTAGGTTGTGATTGGCTTGGTCTCAAGTACTACTCACACAGACAACAGCCATTATAGGAATATGATTGTGAGAGGCATGTCAGGTCCACAGGGCATTATTTCACAGTGCTCTTCGCCATGCTTCACCTTTTACATTCTTATACCGCCTCTTGCTCCATGTTATCTGAGCTTTGGAGGAATTTAAAAGGAACTGGATAATGTCTCAAACAATATAACAAAGTCTTGAAGGGACAAATAATAGCTGTTTCTGTCATATATAGAACATTCATATGTGTCAGAGAGCATGGATTCTATTCTGTAACTTTTGGAACTAGAACAGGAACCCCAGGCAGAGGACATATCTTATGTGTCAGACAAGGAGGACCAAGGACAAGGGAATAATGGGTGACATGAAAGAAAATGTGAAAGAGTTGGAAGGAAACCAGAGAACTGGTTAAATAGGAAAAAATGGTTATAAAAATTAACTAAAAGCTCTGTATATACAGATTATATAAATTAGGGAAAATGAAAACTAGTCAGGAACAACATAAACACTGTCACATGTTACCAGGTATAAAGATGCAAGAATAAATTGCTGGAGGAAGGAGTTAAAAGGAAGGAAAAGGAGAACTTTAGGATGCAAAACAAGTAAGTTTGCTGCAGATGGAAATGTCTCCATTGCGAACTGACCCTTAGGCAGATGGGAACCTGGGATTCCTCAGGGGCAAAGAATCTGTAAACCCTGAGGACAGCACACTATTATAAATAAATAAAATTCAGAAAATTCCAAGTGTTCCCGTTACAGAGAATGAGATCTGCTCCCATCAGCTTATAGGTATGACTCTACAAAAGCCATATTAAGGATAAGCCATACCGTGCCCATAGAGTGGGAAAGACTGAGCTTATAACTAGGAACACAGTTTGTATAGTACTATTTAAGTACACATTTGTACTAAGGAAACATGACAGTATGAAAACAAACCATGTTCTGTGCACATGCACAGAGGGGAACTAAAGGAAGCATGGGGAATGTTTAAAAAAATAATGTGAATATGAAACTACCACACTTTGCCAAACTCTGTAACTGAAATATTTGTCGTTGAGGCCTTATATATCTGCTATGATCACTAGCTTCAGCACAGGTCTAACTCCACAGCATTATATAACAGGAAGGAATGCAAATAAGCCTTCTCTATGCCCATGAAAACCAGCCCTGCCCTGCCCCTGCAGCTCAGAGAGGAGCCCAGCCCTGGATTCCCAGGTCCTCCCATCCAGTGATCAGCACTGAACACAGACCACTCACCATGAACTTCAGGCTCAGCTTGGTTTTCCTTGTCCTTATTTTAAAAGGTAATTTATTGACATGAGATTCCCATCTGTTGTGTTCACATGAGAAACAGAAAATTTGTTTTGTTTGTTTTGTTTGGTTAGTAACAGTTTTCCAACCAGTATGCTCTGTTTGCAGGTGTCCGGTGTGAGGTAAAGCTGGTGGAGTCTGGTGGAGGCTTAGTGCAGCCTGGAAAGTCCCTGAAACTCTCCTGTGTAGCCTCTGGATTCACTTTCAGTAACTGTTACATGGATTGGATCCGCCAGAACCCAGAGAAAGGGCTGGAGTGGGTCGCAGTTATTTATCCTGGTGGTGGCAGCACCTATTATGCAGACAGTGTGAAGGGCCGATTCACCATCTCCAGAGACGATGCCAAGAACACCCTGTACCTGCAAATGAACAGTCTGAGGTCTGAGGACACAGCCATGTATTACTGTGCAAGACACAGGGTGAATGAATGTTACTGTGAGACCAAACACAAACCTCCTGCAGGGCACTCAAGCCCAGCAGGGGGCGCTGAAAGCACACAGAGCTCTGAGTCACAGAGAGGTACCTGTTCAATTGTCCTGGAGGATTGTTAGTGTCCCTGTTCCTCAAACCACTTTCAAAATTTCCCACCCAATATTGTTCCCATCTTTAAAAAAAAAAAAAAGAAAAAAGAAAAAGGAAAGGGACAAACTTGGAGCAGCGACTGAAAGACTGGCTGGCCAGTGACTGGCTCAACTTGCAATTCACCCAAGAGCAGGAACCAAACCCTCACACTATTGCAGATGCTGTGTTGTGTTTGAAAACAGGAGCATAACATGGTCCTGAGCACTTCTACCAGCAGGTAAAAAAGACAGATGCAGATACTTACAGTCAAGCATTGAACTGATTTCTGAGACCCCTATGGAAGAGTTAGAGGAAGAATTCAAAGATCTAAAGGGGATTGTAACCCTGTAAGAAGACCAACAGTGTCAAGTAACCTTGACTCATGGGTACTCACAGAGACGAACTACCAACAAAGAGAATACATAGGCTGGTCTGAGGCCTCCAGCACATCTAACAGAGGGCTGAATGCCCTCTCTTGCCCAAGTGGAAGTGGATGCACCTCATGATATAGAGGCTTGATAACCAGGGAAGGGAGGGTCCAGGGGGAGTGCCCTCTCAGAGGCAAAGTACATGGGGTACAGGGAGAAGAACTCTGGGTGAGGGGACTGGGAAACAACATGGTAGACGTAAATAAAAAAAAAATATTTGTTTAGAAAAAGAGTCCTCGAGAGAATGGAAGGGCTAGACTCCTCTGTGCCTGGGTTGTAGCTCTGCGTGCATTCTCTGTATAACTATAGTGTGTAGTAACCCTTGATGTACAGAAATGTTTATTCAGCTCTCTGTTTTACCATAATATACATGTTTTTGTATTTTTTTATTATAGCATTTCGTTCTGCCTCTTCCTGTAGATCTGTCAGTGTTTATCAGTCTGTTTTCTGTTTATGTCTTCTTGTCTATTTCTACTTCTGTGTCTCACTCTCTCATGCTCTCTCAGTCTATATGTGAGTGTGCGTGTGTGTGTGTGTGTGTGTGTGTGTGTGTGTGTTCTGTGTATACATGTTGAGAGAGATGTATTCTATCTATGCAGAAACTTCGAAATAAAGTTTATCAATGGGCCTGCTAAACTGGTTAACGAATGAGTACCAACAATGACACTGTCTCCACATGTACTAAATGGGTTGACTGATGGTATACAAAACCTATAGCTTTTGTATTTATGGGGAACTATATACAGATAAATCAGTTGGTACAGTAAAAATTTGAAGGATAGAGCTATATCAATGGCCACAATATAGATAACATAAATATAGGAAAAACTCTGACTTGAACAAATGCAGAACATCACACAAGGCAGAAGAGAATCTGTATGAGGATTAGGATCAGACCCCGAGAAACCGAAGAACCCTTTTGAGACTGTGGAACCCTAGATTCAGGTCAGATTCTTAGTAAGATTCCCTGGTTAGAGCACTATGTTGTGACAAGTTAGAGGAAACACAGAAATGAGGCAGGCCCCACGACCCATGAACCAGATGATATTCTGTCTCTACATAAATTCACACAAACCCCATGCAACAGACTCAGCACAGACCCAGACCTAGTCCTGGTAATAAAAATATTTGAGAGGCTACAGCACTGAGTAATGAGGTTAATGTAGCTACTTATACTCACTGAGAAGTTTCCTGAGAACATTGCCTAATCCATTCCATGGGTAACAACATTTCTTCCTTTCTCTTCCCTTATATATTATAGTTTAGTTTATATAGTTCCCCAAATATTTGATAGGACAAATCATTTCTCCTTTTAACATATTTATCACTGTGCCTTCCTCCAGGCTTCTTAGGATTTTCTTTTTGTTGTTGTCCCAGAAACATGATGTAAAGAATGTTTGGATCTTTCTGAGCTGCTGTTTCTCATCAAAGATGTCACTTGTGGCACTTAGAACATACACATAATATACTTCTCAATGTCATTCTGGTTCATGTGGATCGTGTCACAATAAAAGAGTAGGAGGGTCTATGGACCAAACCATCCTGAACACATGAGATCTCATCTAAAAGAGTTGGGGGACATTAAATGCCGTGGAATGATGATTGCTCAATCAAAGCATGATGCACCCTGAGAAGTCGTATAAGTTTGTCAAATTCTCATGTCAAACTTCACAATATGAACTTGTGTCCTCTGTGACAATGGCAGAACTGGATATCCAACACATTAGTTTCCTGTGATTTCTGGAGAAATTAAAGGTAAGGTCTCTGTTTTCCTAGGTACAAGAAGTAGGCAGAGATCTAGAAGATGCTGGCAAGAGCCACCACAGGTGTTCTACAAAGTGACTCTACATATTCTGTCCTGCTGGGCCATCATCAGGTCCATTCACCTGTGTCAGAACGCTGTTTCCATAAGGGAGAAGTGCATGAAATTGTGTTGCTGTCTTTCAGATCAGTGAATTATGAAGTAATTACAGAATGTGTTTATTTCTTCATGGCCTGTGAACATCCAGCCAAGGTTAGAAACATGCATCCAGTGAGAATGTAGGTTCAAGTAGTGGACATACTCTGAGTTCATCTGCTGCCAAAAGACACAAGATATATATATATATATAATATATATACTATATATTATTATATATATAGTATAATATACAATATACTATATATATAGTATATTGTATATTATATATATATTGTATATATATACAATATATATATATTATATATAAATATATATACTAGATATATAAATATTGTATATATACAATATATATATTGTATATACAATATATATATATATATATATATATATATATATATATATATATATATATTACGGCAAATCAATAAGGCCATATTCTGTTGCTACAAAGTTTCCAACCCAGTTCCCAGGTGAAAGAAAGCTCAACTCAGTGGTTAACAAAACAAGCTACAAGCCTAGACTGGGCAGGCCTCCCACTCCACTACTCCTTTTCAATCTATATTAATCCCATACAACTTGAGGAAACTCCAGGCCCCGAGCTTCTCTCCCTGCCACCTCCGTTTCTTTTTCCGTTTCTCTCCCTCCATTTCTTCTCCCCCATTGCTCCTCCTCCTCCTGTTTATACCCTTTAACTCCTCCCCTAGACTCTCTGCTCCTCCCACTTTCCTCCTGCCCAATCATTGGCTCAAGCCTTTATTTGAAAAGGTAAGATGGGGAGACAGTTCACAAGGCAACTCCTCATCTGCAGCCCCTCTGAGGAGTGCAATTAACATCAAAGTACGAGCCCAGGGCTATCCACAACAATATTCTACACTAATTATTACATGAAAATCTAATTTGTCCATGAAGGCTTCTTTGCAAAGATGAACCGGTGTCCTATGACTTTTCACTGCACACAAGATACACACACACACACACACACACACACACACACACATATATATATATATACATATACATATACATATACATATACATATACATATACATATACATATACATGTCAAATGTGAAATCTGTTTTTAACAATTCAGAAATAGAGCAGTCAGGATCACTGACATATAGCACAGCAGTGCAGCCTACATCAGTCTCATGTCTTTTCCTGTGGTCTCAATAGAGAACACAATTATTAGAATACCACCTTGAATTTGAATGCTGATCCCAACGCATGAGCTCTTTCCACTAGTTTCCTGGCCTACCTGAATTCTTGTGCATCTTTTTTGTTAAAGGTGAAATACTGTTTGTGTGGCTATCTTCTTTTTGGGTTTGTTGAAAGATGATTACTTTATTGCTTTTTCTAGGGAGTCGTTTCCTGCCTTGTGTTGGTATTTTCCACCCATACCTTGGTGTGACTCTAACCAAGCAAGTGAAAGATCTGTATGACAAGAACTTCAAGGTTCTAAAGAAAGAAATTGAAGATCTCTGAAGATGGACCGATCTCCCATGCTCATGGATTGACAGATTTAATATAGCAAAAATGTCTATCTTGCTGAAAGCAATCTACAGATTCAATGTAATCTGCTTCAAAATTCCAAACTAATTATTCATAAATCTAGTAAAAGTAATTCTCAAATTCATCTGGAATACCAAAAAAAAGGGGGGGGGTAGCAAAAACTATTCTCCAAAATAAAAGATCTCCTATGGGAATCACCATCTATGATCTCAATCTCTACTACAAAGCAATAGTGATTTTAAAAAATTGGCTGGTATTGGTATGGAGAAAGGAAGGATGGTCAATGAAATAGAATTGAAAACCCAGAAAAGAACCCGCACTGCTACTGTCACTTGATATTTGACAAAAGCGCTAAAAGCATATGATGGAAAAAAGACAGCATTTTTAACAAATGGTGCTAGATCCACTGGACGTCAGCATACAGAAAAATGCAAATCAACCCATTCTTCTCTAGTTGTACAAAGTTCAAGTCCAAGTGGATCAAGGACCTACACACAAAACCAGACACACTGAAGCTTATAAAGGAGAATGTGGGGAAGAACATTGAACACATTGGCAGAGGGGGAAATTTCCTGAATAGAATATCAGTGGCTTATGCTCTAAGAACAAGAATTTACAAATGGGACCTCATTAAACTGCAAAGCTTCTGTAAGGCAAAGGACTTGTTCAATAGAACAAAATGGCAACCAACAAACTGGGAAAAGATCTTTATCAATCCTACATCTGATAGAGGGCTAATACCCAATGTATACAAAGAACTAAAGAAGTTAGACTCCAGAGAATCAAATAACCCTATTAAAAAATGAGGTACAGAGCTAAACAGGGAATTCTCAAATGAGGAAACTCAAATGGCCCTGAAGCACCTGAAGGAATGTTCAGCACCCTTAGTCATCAGGGAAATGCAAATCAAAACAACACTGAGATTTCACATCACACTGGACAGAATGGCTAAAATAAAAAACGCAGGGGACAGCAGATGCTGGAGAAGATGTGGAGAAAGAGAAGCACTTCTCCATTGTTGGTAGGATTGCAAGCTGGTAAAACCGCTCTGGAAATCAGTTTAGCGGTTCCTCAGAAAATCAGACACAGTACTACTTGAGGACCCTGCTATACCACTCCTGGGCATATACCCAGAAGATGCTCCAATAAGTACACATGCTCCACTATGTTCATAGTAGCCTTACTTATAATAGCCAGAAGCTGGAAAGAACCCAGCTGTCCTTCAACAGAGGAATGGATACAGAAATTGTGGTATATATACACAATGGAGTACTATTCAGCTGTTAAAAACAATGAATTAATGAAATTCGTAAGCAAATGTATGGAACTAGAGAGTGTCATCCTGAGTGATGTAACCTAATCACAAAAAAACATACATGGTATTTACTCACTGGTAAGTGGATGTTAGCCCCAAAGCTCAAAATAAACAAGTTACAATTCACAGACCAGAGGAAGCTCAAGAAGGAGGACTGAAGTAGAGGAACTTTGGTTCCTCTAAGAAAGGGAACAAAATACTCACAGGAGCAACAATGCAGACAATGTTTAGAGCAGAGACTTAAGGAAAGACCACCTGGAGACTGCCCTACCTAGGGTTTCATCTTGTAAATAGTCATCAAACCCTGACACTAGTATAAAGACAGGAAGTGCATACTGAAAGGAGTACATAATGGTTGTCTCCAGAGGGGCTCTGCAGGTCTTACACATACAGAGGCAGATGCTAGCAGCCAACCATTTGACTGGGCATTGGGTCCCCAATGGAGGAGTTGCAGGTGGACGGGAGAAGCTGAAGTGGTTTACAGAACCATGACAAGAACATTCAGGTAGGCCACCAATATGCCCCAGGAATCCCAGGGACTAAACCATCAATCAACAGGTACATATGATTCCAGCCAGAAATGTGGCAGAGGAATGTCTTGTCAGGCATCAGTGGAAGGAGAGGGCTTTGGTCCTGTGAAGACTCAATAGATGCCCCAACAAAGGGAATCAAGGAAGGAAAAGTGGGAGTGGGTGAAGTGGAGGGGCATATACTTGGAGTCAGGGAGTAGTGGAAGGACGGTTGAGGATTTTCATTGAGTGGGGAAACGGTACGGTTTTACGATTTGAAATGTAAATGAATATTATATTCAATTTAAAAAAAGAATATGGGCATGTGGGAAAAGAGGGTACCAGAGTAGGCCCAAGCCAAAACATCTATTCTCCCTGAAGGATCAGACATAAAACAGTTTAGTATAGAATGGAATTTATTTATGGTATGGGGAGGGGAGTTAAGAGGGTAGTAGAGGCAAAGAAAGGTAGAAAGAGGGAGAGAGTAGAAAAGTAGAGGCTACCCATGACCACATGGAGAGAGGGAGGAAGGGGGGAAGGGAGGAAGGGAGGAAGGGAGGAAGGGAAGAGCACGAGAGGGCAAGAGAGAACAAGAGAATAAGAGGATAAGAACAAGAGGGAAGGGAGGGGCACTAGGGCAAGAGGACAAGAGGACAAGAGAGAGAGCGGGGGCAAGCAGCCATGTTTATAGAAGGCCAGACTTATCTGACAGTTGCCAGGTAACTGTGGGCTTAGACAGAAACCTAACACAAACCCTTAGCCAAACTAACTAAAAGACAATGACACAGTCTAGATTAACAAAATCAGTAATGAAAAATGAGATATAATATCTGACAATGAGGAAATTCAAGGAATCATTAGGTCTTACTTCAAAATCCTATACTCCACAAAACATGAAAATTCTAATGGAAGTGAAAGATTTTATAGGCAGATACCATTTATCAAAGTTAAATAAAAATTCAGTGGACAAATTAAATAGTCCAAAAGTCCCCAAGAAAATAGAAGCAGTCAGTAAAATCATCTCAACCAAGACATGAAAAAGACCACAAAGTTTTAGTGAGGAATTCAACCAGACCTTAAAAGAAGAGCTAGCACCAATATTCCCCAAACAATTCTACAAAATAAAAATTGAAGAAACTCTGGCAAACTTATTCTATGAGACCAGTCAGCCTGATAACTATACCACTCAAAGACAAAAGATTATGAACATTGATCCAAAAACACTCAATAAAATTCTCACAAACTAAATCCAAGAGCACATCTGAAATATCATCCACCATTATTCAACATATAAAAAGTTATGAGCATAAGCCAATCGTGGTGGCTCACACCTGTAATCCCAGCACTTGGGAGGCAGAGGCAGGCAGATTTCTGAGTTCGAAGCCAGCCTGATCTACAGAGTGAGTTCCAGGACAGCCAGGGCTACACAGAGAAACCCAGTCTCGAAAAAAAAGTTATGAACATAATCCACAATAGGAACAAAATTAAAGAAAAAAATCACATAATCACCTAGGTGTTTAAAAAGCCTTGACAATCTCAAACACCATTTCATGTTAAAAGTCTCAGAGAACTTAGAAGGAGGAACAACATAGTCATGGGAGTCTGAAGGAAGGAGGATCCTGGTTGGGAGAGAAGATGGGGAAGGGAATAGGAGGGCTGGATCAGGTGTGGGCAGAGAAAGGAAAGAGGCTAGAGGGCCAAGAAAATGAGTAGAAATCTCTAACAGGAAATATTAAAAAGAACAGCAATTATTCTTCAGCCAGCTACTCTCTGCCTGGCAATCTGGCTGCCTCTAGCTAGGCCCAGTCAGTCTTCCCTTCTCTGGTTTGCCTGTCTTCTTGACTAAGGTCCTTTGGTGGGTTACTACCATGCCAGTCCAAAACAGTAAATTCCCAAGCTTCACCCAGCTAGTCTCTGTCCAAAGGTCTTGCTACCTCTAGCTAGCCCCAGTCTGCATTCTTCCCTTCTCAGGTTCTTCTGTCTCCTAGCTGCCAGTAACTTCACAGTCATAAACCCCCTGCTGTCAGTGGTCAAAAATTCTAGCAACCCAGTAAATCAAATCTCTAGAAGCTTATAATTAACGAGTCAGATTTATATATCAATAAATTCTGAATTCACAAGATTACCATACAATAATTTCATTGCCAATGATAATGGTACAAGCTGCCCACCTAGATTAAACAAGTTATGCCAATTATACTCTTATGATATTCATATCTACCTGTGGCTATTTCAAGTCATGCAAAATCTGGATCATCTTCCTCTTGCTCCATATTCCTTCCTTCTCCTCCTACTGTCTTCTCTGTCTCTGTCTCTGCAACTCTGCACTCTATCTCCCTTTTCCTTTTCCAATCACAGGCTTCTTGTTGTATTACTATGTAATGTGATTGGACAGGGAAAATTATGGTACAGAAATCCACAGCTATTTGTAAGGAGGAGTGAATCTCCAGAAAATCCATGAGACCCAGGATAAGGAAGGTTCTCAGGAGTCAATGTCAGTGGTCTTATCTGAGACACCTTGCCATGGACCAACACAGTCGGGACACACGTGGGGGAATTAGGGTCTTTGGTATGTAGGAAGGCACTGGTCGCAGCGTGAAATGACAGACAGACACACACTAGATCTGAATGTGTCTGAATGCACTTTACTGTTTTGAGGCAGGAACTTTTATATACATAAGTTAACATTACATTACTGAAGAAAAAGTGTATCCAGTGAAGCATTTACAAAGAATGGTTACCATGGGTATCTGACACAAGGAAATACAAAATCAATCAGGTATGAACTTCAGAGAACACCTACAGAGCATTAGGTCCCTTGATCAGACTAGCTGTAGTCAATGATAAATTAGTAATTCAAAAGTTCTTGAGAACCCTTTGTCATACCCCTAGGGTCCTTTGTTCATGTGCAGTCTTTTTCTAATATCCTACTTCCTTCTTGTGAAACTCCCTCAGGCTCACTTTGAAACTTTACTTAACTGATGCTTTCCATGTCAGAGTGCCAAAGCCACCTAACCATACAAATTATATATATTGTTGGGAGGTTAATTCTTTAATGTATTTAGGTAATAACTGTATATATAGATGATCAAAAATGCAAAGCAATGGATCTCTAGAAGATAAATTATGGCCAGTGCTGTAGCTCAAAGAACGAACTCTCAGTGAACCCTCACGCCTGGATGCTCGCACCTCCGGCTATCAGGGACATCTCGTAAGTAAAGGAACAAGTCAGAGAAGGGTCACACAGACAAAGCTTGCCATGAGAAATTTAGCCCAGCCCTATCTCCGGCCAAGGAGGCCCACAGCGACTTCCTTCTTGGACAGCCTTGCCATACAAGACTTTTCCCAGTAAATATCACACAGCTTCCACCGGGATTACAGCTTGGCTGTGCGAAATTACAGTGTCCAAGAGGTTCGTGTGATATCTCCCGCTTTCTTATTTTTTAATTTGAGCTCATGAATATCTCTTTTGGCAGCAGAAATGGAGGAGAAGATTAGTTTGAAAATTGTTGGAAGGATAAGAAGAAAAAGAAAGATTACCCCTGCAGCCACAGCAACGACAAAAATCTAATGTAACCAGCTTATAGGGTTTAGAGACTTCAAACCAGAACTAAAAGCCTGAGCCAAATCCTCTAAGTTAACTGATTCATCTTGTGTTTTACTCATAACCGCAATCTGAGTTTTTAATTGAGCTATATCATGAGAAATATCATTATCTTTTTAAATTTTCAATAAATGATTTTTAGTAAGAGTCCAATTATGTTGCTCATCATAGATTAATGGCGTTACGCATATGTATCAAAAGCTGGCATGACATCTGGTGGAAAGCTGAACCTTAATATTTTTTATCTCTTGTCTTAACTCTAGAACTATATCTTTTAAATCATTAATTTTTGCTTTTAATTTTTATCTATAACCTCTTGTTTTACCAGTGCCAAAGAAACATTTTTATTCAAATTATTAACAAAGTGTGCAGTCTTTATTTTTGAGACTAAAGCAACTGATGAAACTGTAAGTGAAGTCACAATAGCTATCAAGGCACTGATACCTAACATTAAAGTTGCTACAAAACGCTTTGGCCTAATAAGCTCACTAATTTTTGTAACTACCTGTAAAGCCTCATTGTCAAACCAAGCTTCATCCTTTAGATCTACAGGAAGCATTACGTAGGAAGGCCTTTGTAATATCACAATGTGTGAATAGGATTCAATCAACTTATGATCAATATAATTAGTCAAAATACATTCGGAACAGTGAACCTCATAAGAGTGCCCTAAATTAGTAATGATTAAATCTGTATTCTTTCCAGCAAGTATACTATAAGGATAGCTTAAACAAGATCTAATTGCTATAGGAAGATATCTAGACTCTAGAGGCTTCTGAAAGTAAATTATACCAGATGCAGCAAGAAATCTAAATAGTCCTGGAAATGTATTCAAAACATCACCTGAAGGAGAATGACTAACATAGATAGGTTCTACTCATCCTGGTGTATACCACAGAGAAACACAGTCTCGAAAAACCAAAACCAAAACAAACAAAAAAAATCAGAAAACAAAAACAAAAACAAAGACAAAAACTTATGAACATAATCCACCATAGGAACAAAATTAAAGAAAAAAAATCACATAATCACCTAGGTGTTTAAGAAGCCTTGACAATCTCAAACACCTCTACATGCTAAAAGTCTCAGAGAACTGAGAAGAGGGAGCAACATAGTCATGGGAGTCTGAAGGAAGGAGGATCCTGGGTGGGAGAGAAGATGGGGAGGGGAATAGGAGGGCAGGATCAGGTGTGGGAAGAGAAAGGAAAGAGGCTACAGGGCCAGGAGAATGAGTGGAAATCTCTAACAGGAAATATTAAAAAGAACAGCAATTCCCATGCTTCAGCCAGCTACTCTCTGCCTGGCAATCTGGCTGCCTCTAGCTAGGCCCAGTCAGTCTTCCCTTCTCTGGTTTGCCTGTCTCCTTGATTAAGATCCCTTAGTCAGTTGCTGCCATGCCATTCCAGAACATTAAGTTCCCAAGCTTCACCCAGCTAGTCTCTGCGCAAAGGTCTTGCTGCCTCTAGCTAACCTCAGTCATCAGTCTTTCCTTCTCAGGTTCTTCTGTCTCCCAGCTGCCTGTAACTTCTCAGTCATAAACCCCCTGCTGTCAGCAGTCACAAATTCTAAAAACCCAGTAAATCAAATCTCTTGAAGCTTATAATTAACCACTCAGATTTATATATCAATAAATTCTGAATTTACAAGATTCCTATACAATAATTGCAGAGCAAATGATAATGGTAAAAACTGCCCACCTAGATTAGACAAGTTATGCCAATTATGCTCTTATGATGTTCATACCTACCTGTGGCTATTTAACGTCATGCAAAATCTGGATCATCTTCTTGCTCCATCTTCCTTCCTTCTCCTCCACCTGTCTTCTCTGTCTCTGTCTCTGCAACTCTTTACTCCATATCCCTTTTCCTTGTCCAATCACAGGCTTCTTGTTGTATTACTATGTAATGTGATTCGACAGGAAAAATTCTGGTACAGAAATCCACAGCTGATTGTGAAGGGGGGATGAATCTCCAGAAAATCCTTGAGACCCGGGATAGGGAAGGCTCTCGGAGTCAATGTCAGTGATCTTATCTGAGACACCTAACACTGGGGACATGAAAGCTGAAGAATCCACCTCCTGTTGCCATGAAGGGCCGCAAGTTGAGGGTTATGGACACAAACCTACTCACAATACCTTCAACCCAAAATGTGGCTTTTCTAAAAACAAATTCCACAGAAAAAGATGGAGTGGAGCTTGAAAGAATGACCAAACAATGGTCAGCCCAATATTGAAACCCAGTCTGTGGGCAAGCATCAATCCCTGACATTATTAATGATACTCTGTTATGCTTTTATAGCATCTACAAATATAAGTTATGCATTAACTTTTTTGAGAATATATATGTATTTATATGTATACTTATGCACTTTATATCCTGTTGGGAGCCATTTGCCACATCTCTGAAACAGAGAGAAAGAAAGAGAGAGAGAGAGAGAGAGAGAGAGAGAGAGAGAGAGAGAGAGAGCGAGCCTATCAGGCAGTTAGTTTGTGGCTTTGCTTCCATTGGTAAGTATTATAAGAAGGCTGTGGGAAAAATACTGGTTGCTGGCTGATATTTATCAAGGAGCCTTCCCATACCTAACTCTTTTTTTCTAACTTTGCTATAATCAGCAAACCCACCACACCCCAATCAGAGGACTGTTTGACTTCATACCGAATGGGCTGGAACAATATCCTACTCACTGTCCCTCTCCAGGTACTTCTGTCCAGCATCTTTCCCCTAATCCTGCTCCCCTTATCCTATGAGCAGGTGGGGTTCCTCCTGTGTTTCCCCACCCTGGTACTATAGACAGGAGACTAGTATAACTGTCCTATAAGACTCTGTACACAGTAAGTGACTGAAACAAATGGAGATACCCACAGCCAAATGTTTGACAGAATTTGGAGACCATTATAGAAGAGCTGTGCAAGAACTGAAGGCCCTGAAGGGGATAGGAACCCCACCCAAAAGACCAAGAGAGTCATATAATCTGGACCCCAGGGAGCTCACAGAGGCTGAGCCACCAAGCAAAGATGACACTCAAGGTGGACTTAGTTCTCTCACACATATCTAAGTTATCATGTCCTGCCTCAGTGGGAGATGGTGTGCCTAATCCTGCAGATCTTTGATTGGCCATGATGGTAGAATGGCCATGACACCACATCCTTTCAGAGGTGAAGTGGAGGGTGATAGACGAAGGGACTCAGAGAGGAAGGACCAGGAAATGGTAGAGTTTGGTATAGAGAGAAAGAAAGAGAGAGGGCAGAGGGAGGAATGGAGGCAGAGAGGAAGGGACAGAGGAAGGGAGGGAGGAAGAGAGAAAAACAGAGAGAAAGAAAGAAAGAAAGAAAGAAAGAAAGAAAGAAAGAAAGAAAGAGAAGGAAGGAAGGAAGGAAAGAAAGAAAGAAAGAAAGAAAGAAAGAAAGAAAGAAAGAAAGAGATAAAGAAGGAAAGAAATAAAGAAGAAAGAAAGATGAGAAGGAAGGAAGGAAGGAAAGAAAGAAAGAAGGAAGGAAGGAAGGAAGGAAGGAAGGAAGGAAGGAAGGAAGGAAGGACCATTAACAGAGTCTTGGAGAGATCAGGGATACAAAGGTGATATCTAAACATAATAAAAACAAAATATATGATCAAATAGCTAACATCAAATTAAATAGAAAGAAACCTAAAACAATTCCACTAAAATCTGGAACAAGACAAGGTAGCACACTCTCTCTAGCTAGAGCAATAAGAAAACTGAAGGAGATAATGTGGACACAAATTAGAAATGAAAAACCCAAAGTATCACAATTTTTAGATAATATAATAATGTACATAAGTGACCCCCACAAAAAATTCTACCAGAGAACTCCTAGAGATGATAAACTGTTTCAGTAAACTGAGAGAAAACAAAATTACATCAAGAAAATCAGTGTTCTTTAAACAAAAGATAAATCAGCTGAGAAAGAATTTAAGAAACCTTCACAATAGCAGCACACTATATAAAATATCTTGGGATAACTTTAATCAAGCAAAAAAAAAAAATACCTGTATGATAAGAATTTCAAGTCCATGAAGAAAGAAATTGAAGAAAACCTCAGAAGATGGAAAGATCCCCCAGGCTCATCTATCAGGATTATCATAGAGAAAATGATCTTCCCAAAAGCAATCTACAGATTCAATGCAATTATCGACAAAGTCTAACACAATTTTTTTACAGACATTGAAAGAGCAATTCACAACTTCATATTGTAAAACAGAAAGACCAGCATAGCTAAAAACAATGCTGAAAATTGAAAGAACTTAAGAGAAGGGACCATCCCAGGGCTCCTGCTGTACTACAGAACAATGCTAGTAAAACCTGCATGGTGTTTGTATAGATATAGATTCATATAGATGGATCAAGCCATCTGAATGGGTTGATCAAGTAAATCAAATTGAAGACTGTGGAATAAACCCACACACTTGTGAACACATGATTTGTGACAAAGAAGCCAAAAATTATACAATAAAATCAGAAAGCATCTTCTTGATTATTGAATATATTCTTCATTTACATTTCAAGGGTTATACCCCTTCCCGGTTTTCCCCCTCCCTGAAAACCCCCAACCCATTCTCCCAGTGAGTTAACCCAATCACAAAAGAATACACATGAAATGCAATCAATAATTAGTGGATATTAGTGAGCCCAGAAGCTCTGAATACTCAAGGCATAATTAGCAAATGAAAAGATTCCCAAGAAAAGGAAGGAGAGGACCCTGATCCTGAAAAGACTGGATCCAGTTTTTTTAGGAGAGTACCAGAACAGAAAAAAGGTGCACAGAGGAGGGGGTTGATGGGGGAATAGGCAGGAGGCAGCGGGGTGGGGGGTGGGGGTGGAAGAGGACTTACTTACTGGACATGGGGTGAAGGGGAAACTGGGAAAGGGGAAAGCCTTCAGAATGTAAACAAAGAATATAGAAAAGAAAAAAAAAGAAAGAAAAAATATTACATCCAAAAAAAAAATATGTTCCTCCACCCAAACCACTCCTCTGACTCCCACTTGATTACTACACACTGGGACCTTTGTTGAGCCTTCACAGGAACAAAGATATCTCCTCCCACTGATGCCTGAAAAGGCATTTCTCTGCCACTCTTTTGGCTGGAACCATGTGTAACCCTTAGTTGATGGCTTAGTCCCTGGGAGCCTGGGGCGTCTGGTTGGCCAACATTGTTGTTCTTTCCATGGGGTTGCAAACACCCAACCCCTGCTCCTCCAGTATACCCTCCAACTCCTCCATTGTGAACCCTGTGCTCAGTCCAGTGGTTGGCTGCTAGTATCCGCCTCTGTATCTGTACTGCTCTGGCAGGGTCCCTGTGAAGGACAAACATAACAGGTTCTTTCAGTATGCACTTCTTATCATCCATAAAACTTTGGGGTTTGGTGACTGTTTAAGGGATGAATTCCCATGTAGGACAGTCTGTGGGTGGCCTTTCCTTCAGTCTCTACTCCAAACTTTGTTTCCATTGTTGTTCCTATGAATATTCTGTTCCCTTTCTCAGAGGAACCAAAGCCCCTCCACAATTTTCCAAGCAAATGGTCCCAAAAACAAGCTGGAGTATCCATATTGATATTGGGATAAAATCAACTTTCAACTAGAAGTTGTCAAAAAACACAAGGCAGGACACTTCATACTTATCAAAGGAAAAACATACCAAAATGAACTCTCAATTCTGAACATCAATGCTCCAAATGCAAGGGCTCCCACATTCATAAAAGAAACTTTACTAAAGCTCAAAGTACACATTGTACCCCACACATTTATAGTAGGAGACTTCAACACCCCACTCTCAACAATGGACAAATCATGGAAAGAGGAATTAAGCAGAGACATAGTGAAAGTAACGAAAGTTTTAGAAAGCATCTTTAACAAATGGTGTCGATCTAACTGGATGTCTACATGTAGAAGAATGCATACAGTATTATGTCTTTCACCCTACACAAAATTAAATTCCAAGTGAATCAAAGATTTCCACCAAAAACTGGATACACTAAATCTACTAGAACAGAAATTGGAGAGTAGCTTTTAACTCATTGGTACTAAAAGCAACTTCCTGAAATTAATACCAATGTCTCAGACTCTAAAATCAACAATTCATAAATGGGACCTCATAAAATGGAAAATCTTTTGTAAGGCAAAGGAAACTGTCAATAGGGCAAAAGGGAAACCTAGATATAGAGAAGAGTTTTTCCCCAACCCTATATTTCACAATGGATTAATATTCAAAATGTATAAAAAACACAAGGAATTAGACACCAGAGATAAAAAAGAACCCCATTTAAAAATTGTTTATAACAGAGCTAAACAGAGAATTCTCAACAAAGGAATCTCAAATAGCCAAGCAACCATTAAAAAAATGTTCAACATCCTTAATCATTCAGAAAATACAAATCAAAATACCCTGAGATTCCATCTTATAGGCAACTGAGTTGCTAAGATCAAAACCCCATGTGCTTGCCCAAGCTGGCAAGGATTTGGTGCAACAGGAAGAATCCTCATTTGCTGGTGGGAGTACAAACTAGTACAATTTCTCTCAAATTAAATTTGGTAGTTTCACACATAATAGCCAGAAACTTGAAACAACAAAGGTGACTCTCCACTGATGAATGTATAAAGAAATGTAAAACATCTAGACAATGGAATACTATTAAGCTTTTAAAAACAAAGGCATCATGAATTTTGCTGGAGAATTATTGGAATGTGAGACTAACATCCTGAATAAAGTAACCCAGAACCAGAAAGACATATATGGTATGTACTCACTTATAAGTGTATATAAGCTACAATGTTCAGAACAATCGTGCTACAATCCCAAGATCCAAGTAACTACATATTAAGTTAGTCCTAAGGGATGATGTATGAATCTCACTCAGAAGGGAAAATTAAATATTCAGTGGAGGTAGATGGAGAGAGGGAACTGGGTAGGAAAAGAGGTGAGGCAGGGACTGGGGATGGTAATTGGTTGAGGGGAGATAGAGTCAAGAGATGGCTGGGAATAAGAAAGAAAATCTGCAAGGGGTGGGAATGAGACATCTCTGGTGACTAACTGGAACTCTAAGAAAAGAGTGTACATATAAAATCAAAGAGGGTGACCCTAGCTGAGATTCTTGCCAGAGGGGGATAGAGAGACTGAAGTGGCCACCTCTAATAGCCTGGCAGGACTTCCAAAAGGAGGAATAGAGATATTAATTACTCCACAAAACCTTCAATCTAAAATTTGTCTTGCCTACAAGGTTAAAAGATTGGCAGAATTGTCTCCAGTGAGGTTTCATCCAGCAGGAGATTAAGACAGATGCAAGGCCAAACAAAAGCAGAACCCAAGGAGTCACACGGAACAGTGAGGAATAGAAGTGAACAAGACAGAGGTTGTCAAAGACAACACAAGAAGACCCATATAGTCAGATATCCTGGGACCATGGAGGCTTACACAGCCTAGGCCACAAACTAGGGAGTATGCAGGAGCCAGACCTAGATACACTACACATCTGTAACAAATGTGCAGCTTGGTAGGCATCTGGGTTCCCTAATATGTGAAACAGTTTCTGTCAAGGTCTCTGTTCCCTATCATTGTATTCCTTTCCCTATAACTGAACTGACTACATAGTGAAGGATGTGCCTAGTCCTGTAAAATCAAGGCAACCCAGGGTGGAGTGGCACCCAAAGGTCACTCCCCTTATCAAAAAAAAAAAAAGCAAAGTAGGGAGGGATTCCTAACAGTAAGATTGGAAAGAGAGGAGAAGAGAGGGCTGTTGTTTTCAAGTAAATTGAATATACATATATATTATATATATATATATATATATATATATATATATATATATATATATATATATATGCAAAGAAGGCTATTCCTCTGAGGCAGATATACTAATAGGTCGAAGGTGACCTCAAAGTTCTTTCCTCACAAGTGTAATTGAATTTTATTTAAAAAAAACTGAAGTACCCCAGCACAGCTGTCTCATTTTTCTTCTAAAGAACAAATATTTTTTATCACTTTTCTGAGATGTGAGTCTCCAGGATAAAACATAGAGTGCGATAAAGAAAAGGGAGACATACAAATTTCATGAATTCATTGTTTTCAATCGCTGAGTAGTATTCCATTGTATAAATATACCACATTTTCTGTATCCATTCCTCCATTGAGGGTCATCTGGGTTCTTTTCAGCTTCTGCCTATTATAAACAAGGCTGCTATGAACATAGTGGAGCATGTGTCCTTGTTTTCTGCAGGGGAATCCTCTGGGTATATGCCCAGGAGTGGTATGACAGGGTCCTATGGAAGTGTCAAATATCATCCTAAGTGAGCAATCCCAATCACAGAAGAATACACATGAAATGCAATCACTGATAAGTAGATATTAATTAGCCCAGAAGCTCTGAATACTCAAGACACAATTAGCTAATCATATGATTCCCAAGAAGAAGGGAGGAAAGGGCCCTGGTCTTGAAAAGACTTGATCCAGTATCATAGGGGAGTACCAGAACAGAGAAATAGGAGGGGGGTGCTTGGGGAATGGGCAGAGGGAAGAGGACTTATGGGACATATGGTGAGGGGAAAACTGGGAAAGGGGAAAGCATTTGGAATGTAAACAAAGAATATAGAAAATTAAGAAAAAAAGAAAACGGAGACATAATGTTCTCTTGGTCTGACATTTTTCTGCCTTCAGTCCTCCTATAACTAACTGGGATCCTTCCTTTTGATCAGTGCATGTGAGCAGAAGAGGTTTCATAAAGCCAACATCTCCAATCACAACAGAAATGGAAATTAAATTCTAAATGAAAGATTGCTAATAACCAATAATATTAGAGCAATTACCAAAAATAAAAATAGTAAAGAAAAGCAAGGAAAGAAAAAAAAGAAAAAGGAAAGAAGAGTAAAAAGAAAAGAAAAAAGGAAGGGAGAGGAAAGGAGAGGAGAGGAGAGGAGCGGAGGGGAGGGGAGGAGAGGGGAGGGGAAGGGAGGGGTAAGGAGGGGAGGGGATGGAAGGAAAGGAAAGGAAAGGAAAGGAAAGGAAAGAAAAGGAAAGGAAAGGAAAGGAAAGGAAAGGAAAGGAAAGGAAAGGAAAGGAAAGGAAAGGAAAGGAAAGGAAAGGAAAGGAAAGGAAAGGAAAGGAAAGGAAAAAGGAAAGGAAAGGAAAGGAAAGGAAAGGAAAGGTAAGGTAAGGTAAGGTAAGGTAAGGTAAGGTAAGGTAAGGTAAGGTAAGGTAAGGTAAGGTAAGGTAAGGTAAGAGAAAAGAAGTGTGTGGTTAGGGAGAAAGGGGTGTCTGCTCCCTACCAACATGAGCAAAATCCTTTTCCACATTGTCAAATAATGTGCAGGACCCCAGGGAATTACAAATATGGGCCACATGACCCAGAAATCTCGCATATGGTTATATACTGATGACAGGGAGTGACATTTTCATTTGAAATAGATTTTTGCATTTCTGTGTTCACTTCCTGATCTCACAGTTGTGCTGTCTCTCACTGCGGGATTAAGTCAGGAGGTCTGATTTGTGAAGTTATGTAAAGTCAACCTCACTGAATTGTACTTGTACCTCACACATACCTATGGTGCTAACCTTCCATAGTATCAGAGTGGACCTAGTCCTTGTTCAAAAGAGGGCACAGAAGTTACAATAGTCAGATTGGTAAAAATAATTTATTGAGGTACTGTGAGCCTTCAAGGATGTCTACTTACTAGCATGTATTATATTGAGTTTACATGTGGGAAAACATGATACCAGTACACTGAAAGACAGAAAAGCATTCATTGCTTTCCTGAAGTTCCTCTCAATATTATCTTATGTAATCATGTTAAGTCTGTATGGGCACAAGATACTGGCAATCTTTATGCTTCCTGGGGGAGAATTCCTGGCCTATTCTTCTGATCTTGGAAAAAAATTGAATGAATTTTTTGAATGGAAGAACTTCCTTGTCTCTCTGTTTTCTAAACTCAAGATTGATTGCCTCCTACCTTTGCTTTCAGAAGGCCTGTGTCTTCAAGTCTTGGGAACACATGGTTCTCAAGGTCTTTCGATCCTACTCTTCTGAATAATTATATGTTTTTAAAACATGAATTTAAGATAAAACTTTATGGTAGTTGTCACCTGCTCCATCACAAATCCTACAATTATCCCATACTCCTCTTAGACCCATCTAACATCCCTGTTCCTCTATTGCACCCTTATTAACAGGGGATCCCCAAATCCCCATTCACTATCTGTCCAGTATCTTCTATTTCTACTTCTCATGCCCCTTTACTCAGGACACCCCAGATCACACATAGAGACTGTCAATAGCCCTCCACTTGTCCTACTAATCCAGGAAAAAATAACATAATAAATGACCTTGGTCTTTAACTCCTAGCACTCATGCACTTGACACATGCCCCCCACCCCATGTACAAAAGGCCCAATATTCTGTACATCTTTTCACAGCCCCTTTCTCTCACGAGTATCTATACTTATGTTTTTGCCAGTCAGAAACCCTTCAGTTGCGCCATGTGGCCAGAAATTCCAAGAAGTAAATTGACACCTACTCCTGGTTGCTGTCCTGTTCTCCAAAATAAGCCATGAACTGAACTACTACCTACACATCATCCACTGGTTCACCTATATATGAAATGCCCCAATGCATTGCTCTCTCCCTGACAGATGCCTGATATGCCTAAGGAAGAACATGCGGTGATCTTGCTAATCATTATTGTTCCATTGGCATGTCCACAAGAACATCTACCACCTCAGGTCTCTGTACCTATGTTCCCAGACCTCTCTCTCTCTCTGCATGTCTATATATGATCAGCTGAACTACTGAATCTATTATCATGGTTGCAAACAATACCTTGAAGCACAGTGTAATAAAATTTAAAAAAAGAAAACCTCCATTACCATTCCATTTGCTGAGGGTTACCTTACCTTTCCATTCACATCATAATTTGCAGCAATCCCTGCAAAACCTTTAAGGTTTTATTGTCTTTAAACAATTCAGCCATCCAGTAGGCACCATTTTTTATCTGTTTGGAAACATTGTACACTCCACATGTATATGTTTAATATGAACCACCTCTAACCTATTTTCACCTTCAACACTTCCACATTTCTTTGCCAACTCAACCTCTCTCAACAACATGACAGTTTATTCCAGAAATGCTGCCCATATGAGATGTGTGTGGAGCAAGCACTGCAGCACAGACCACATTTTCTACCAAAGACAACATTTTCAAATAACAGTTTCTTCCTCTTTAGGAAATATGTATCCAACAATTTCTCACTAAGAGGGAAGGCCTGGAAAATACTTAAAAAGTACATACTAGGTCATGATTGACTTCTTCTAAGTTGGGGCTAACACAGACAACAGGCATCATGAGTGTATGAATGGTATAGACATGCCCTGTCCACAAGACATTATATCACAGTGTTCTACCCCAAGTTTTACATGTTAAATTCTCTTCATGTCCTTTTACTCCATGTCCTCTGAGCTTTCATGGAATTCAAATAGAACTGGAAAATGTTACCTCAAACAATAAAAACAAAGGCTCAAAAGGACAAGCACTGCCTCTTTCTGTCATATTCAGAACCTTCTTTGTGTGTCAGCAGTTCTGAATTCTTTTTTTTAGCATTTGGAACTAGAACCCTAGGAAGGGGACACATCTTAGGTTTGGCACAGGGAGTACTAAGGACAAAGGAATATTCGCAATGTGAAAGCAAAAGTGAGGGGAAAAGGAATAGGAGGATGAACACGGATAACTGGTTGAATAGGAAAAATTCATTCTAAAATTTACTTAAGTACTCTGGATGTACTAACTATATCGATTGTGGAAAATTAAAACTAGCCTAATACAACATAGATAGTCACATCTTATCTGGTGTAAAGATGCAAAAAGAAAATGGGGGAGGACTTAAATTGAACAAATGGTGAACTTCAGGATGAAAAACAACTAACTGAGTTTGCCTCAAAGAGAAATATATCTCCAGAGCAAAACCTGAGTGGTAGGCAAAATGGGACCAGGGATGTCTCACGTAAAAATTCCATTAGACATGAGGACAACATTCTGTCATGAATAAGTTAATTTTTAAAAATTCCTAAAAGTGAATGAGTTCTGCTACCATAATTTTGCATGTATAACCCTGTATAAAAGCCACATTACAAAAACAGCATAAGTTCATATTTAGAAACACAATTATATGTGGTGCTATTTAATTACACATTATACTAGGACAGACTAGGAAAAAAACATTTTCTACACACCTGTGCTAAGTAAATCTAAATGAAGTATGATGGAATCTTAACCAAAACAAGAATGTGAATATAAATCTAACATACTATGTCAAACTTGGTAACTGACATCAATCTCTTCAATGTCTTATATCTGTTCTGAGCATTGCCTTCTGCCCAGGTCCAAATACAAAGCATGCTATAGCAGAAGATATGCAAATAAGGCTTCTCTGTGCCCACAAAAAACAGTCCTGCCATGATCCTGCAGCTCTGACAGAGGAGGCAGCCTGGGATTCCCAGGTCCTCACATTCAGTGATCAGCACCGAATACAGACCACTCACCATGGACTTCAGACTCAGCTTGATTTTCCTTGTTCTTATTTCAAAAGGTAATTCATACCAATTAGATTCTGTCTGTTGTGTGCACATGAGAAATAGAAAAAATTGTTTTGTTTCTCTATTTAGTTTTGTTTTATTGGTGACAGATTTCTAACCAGCATTCTCTGTTTGCAGGTGTCCAGGGTGAGGTGAAGCTGTTGGAGTCTGGGGGAGGCTTAATGCAGCCTGGAGGGTCCTTGAAACTCTCCTGTACAGCCTCTGGATTCACTTTTGATGACTATGAAATGGCATGGGTCCGTCAGGCTCCAAATAAGGGGCTGGAGTGGGTCGCATCCATTAGTTGGAGTGGTGGTAGCACCTACTATCCAGACACCTTGAAGGACCGATTCATCATCTCCAGAGACAATGCAAAAAACACCCTATACCTGCAAATGAGCAGTCTGAGGTCTGAGGACACGGCCATGTATTACTGTGCAAGACACACAGTGAGGGAATATTACTGTGAGCTCAAACACTAACCTCCTACAGAGGGCACAGACCAGCAGGGGGAGCAGAGAGCACATAAAGCTCCTAGTTACTGACAGTTACATAGCCTATTTGAAAGACCTGGAGGAGAGTGTTGGACTTCTTGGTGTCTAGGCTGCCTTTATACGGGGATTTTTCTCTACAATTACAGTGGGTACTAACCCGTGAAGTGTACTTTTTTTTTCAAATTTAACTTTTATTTTTTAATATGTTTTGTTTTCATTTATTTATTTATTTACTATAGTGGATCTGTTTCTCTCTAAGTAGTGTATTTATTTATGTCCCTGTCTCTTTATTGTTTTGTTTAAATTTCTCTCTCTGTACCTATTTATCTCTCTGTCTCTTTCACTCTCTCAGTCAGTGGGTGTGTGCGACTGACTATGTGTCTGTAAATGTGTTTATGAATATGTACATGTGCAGATGACATTATTTATTCCATCAATCTACAATATAACTTTTAAATACAGTCCATCTCTGCGACTCGATCTTGTCATGGCTGCCAAATCCTCTTCTCTTTCAGTTATGGAGAACTAAACACAGATACTTGTACTTGTGTGGTAAGAACGTGAAGCACAAAAGTATATAAGCAACACTATTATAGCTGAATTTAAATGTAGGATAGCTTTTGACTTGAACATAAAATTCAGAGAATCCCATAGGACAGATGTGATTCTGTATGAAGACCAAGAAGAGAACCTGAAGAAGCAAAGAATTCCTGAGAATCCATTAGGGCAGAGACTCAGTAAGGCTCCTCGGTTAGAGTACTATGCAGGACTCAAGTTAGAAAAACACAGAAACCATGACTCCCTTGAAGATGTGGGTTGAACATAAAATATTCAGAAACAACATTTTGAGATTCTCATCCTTAAGGAGTTTAATTTTTACAAAGAACATGTCCAACATGTTATTGAAGTTTGTGGTAATTTGAGTATGCCGGGCCCATAGGAAGTGACACTATTAGAAAGTGTGGCCTTGTTGTGATACCTGTGTCTTGTTGTAGAAAGTGCTATAAATAAACTTTGCCCAGTGCAGAATAGAGCCTCCTCGTGGATGCCAATGGAAAGAGTGTATCTTCCTGGCTGCCTACAACTCAAGATGTAGAATCTTGAATTTTCCATTATGCATGCCTGCATGCTGCCATGCTTCCCACCATAATCTTGAACTGAATATCTAAAATTTAAAATAGTCCTAAATAAATTTATTCTTTAATACACACACAATCTTATGGTGTCTTTTCACAACAATGAAATCAAAACTAAGATAAGGTTCAAACTCTGTACTACAGGGCCATCAGGTCTTACTGATGAAAGTAAACTATTAAACAAATGCTATAGACGAGATTGTCCAGCTTCCTCTCCACACACCTGCTTCAGAGATGTTGATTCAGAATCAGAGAGATTAGATTCACTTTCTGCACTAATTTCCCTTACCTGTATAAATTTCTAAGACATGTCCAGCAACCATGAGTTATCAATTCTTTGCCCAAATTCATCAGGATTACTGGTCCATAATCGGAGAGTGACACAACCAACTGCTGTGAAACTTGCAATGCCACACGATGTTGTATTCTTCATCCCAGAGATATGAACCAGAGGGCTACAATACCAGAATTATAAATGATAGAACTTTTCTCAATGATGGCTACAACAGGAATATCTAGGAACAACCAAATGGCTACAGGCCAGCATAAGAACACAATCTAAGAAGAAGAAAAAAAACAGAGCAACATGACACCTACACATCATAGTCAATCTATTAGAGCAAGTCTTAGAGATGCTAACACAACAAACAAACAACTAGAAAATAACCTTAAATCCAATCTTCTGAAGAAGATGGAGGGCTTTAGTGGAAATTAATAAATCCCTTGAAGAAATAAAGGAAAATAAAGTCAAACAGATAGAGGTCTTGATAGTAGGGAGAATGAATCCCTTAAAGAAATACAGAAAAATACAATTAATGGTTGAAGAAGAGACTGCTCAAGACCTGAAAATGGACGTACAAACAATAAGGAAAACAAAAACTGAGGTAATCCTAGAGATAGAAAACCCAGAAAGGTAGCAGAAACAAGAGACTCAAGCATCATCAACACAATAGAATACAAGAAATGGAAGACAAATTCTCAGGTGTAGAAGATACAAGAGAAAAAAAACTTGATACATAGGTCAAAGAAAATGTTAAATCTGAAAAACTCCAAACAAAATGCATCCAAGAAATCTAAGATAACATGAAGAGACGTAACCTAAGTATAGTAGGAATGGAAGGTGAAAAGTCCCAGCTCTGAAGACTAGAAAAAGTTTTAAACTATTTTGGGAAATAAAACTTTCCCAAACTGAACAAAGAGATAAGTATAAACATATAAGAAGCTTGCAGAACACCAATTAGACTGGAAGAGTAAATGAAATACTCTCACCTCATAACAATCAAAACACAGGATCTACAGAACAAAGAGTAATTTTAATAGCTTCAAGGGTAAAAGTCCAGGTAACATACAAGGGCAGAACTATCAGAATTATATCAGACTTCACAACTGAGACACACAATCTAGAAGGGCCTGGACAGATATCATTTTTTTTAATTTTATTTTTAATTTTATTTTTTTATTCTATATTCTTTGTTTACATTCCAAAGGTTTACCCCTTTCCCAGTCCCCCCACCACCATATGTCCCATAATTCCTCTCCCCCCAACTATTCCCCAATCACCCCCCTACGATTTCTCTGTTCTGGTACTCTCCTACAAAATTGGATCCAATCTTTTCAGGCCCAAGGTCCTCTCCTTTCTTCTTCTTGGGACTCATTTGACTTGCTAATTGTGCCTTGAGTATTTAGGGCTTCTGGACTCATTAATATCCACTTATCAGTGATTGCATTTCATGTGTATTCTTTTGTGATTGGGTTAACTCGCTTAGGACGATATTTTCCAGATCTAACCATTTGCCTACAAATTGCATGAATTTATTATTTTTAATTGCTGAGTAGTATTCCATTGTATATATATACCACATTTTCTGTATCCATTCCTCCTTTGAGGGATATCTGGGCTCCTTCCAACTTCTGGCTATTATAAACAAGGCTGCTATGAACAAAGTGGAGCATGTGTCTTTTTTGTATGCAGGGGAATCCTCTGGGTATATGCCCAGGAGTGGTATTCCAGGGTCCTCTGGAAGTGACATGCTCAATTTTCTGAGGAACTGCCAGACTGATTTCCAGAGTGGTTGTACCAACTTGCAATCCCACCAACAGTGGAGGAGTCTGGACAAATATCTTACAACCTATAAAAAAAACTACAGATGCCAACCTAGATTATAATGCCCTGCAAAACTACCAATCACCATAGATAGCAAAAACAAGATATTTCTAGACAAATCCAAATTTGAACAAGATCTACCCATATATTGAGCCCTACAGAAAATACTACAAGAGAATTTCAAACCAAGGAGGTTAACTACACCCACAAAAAACCAATAAGTAATTCTGTACAAGGAAAGAGAAGAGAAGCATCCATGAACATGTGCAGGCATGAGAGGAGAGGTGGAGAGAGAGGGGGGAGGGAAGGAGAAGGAGAGGGAGAGGGAGAGGGAGAGGGAGAGGGAGAGGGAGAGAGAGAGAGAGACTAAAATGCCATCACCAAAATGACAGGAATTAACATTCACTGTACATTAATAACTCTCAAAATCAATGGACTCTATTCCCCAACAGCCCCCACCCTCCAAAGGAAACAGGATAATGGAATGGATACAAACAGAAGATCCATCTTTCTGTTGCATACAGGATGGAAAACTGTGCAATAAAAATAAATAATACACCAGAGTAACAGATTGGAAAGAAAGTATTCCAAGAAAAGCATCCTGAGAATCTGAGTCAGAATTCTGATGTGTACTAAAATCAACTGTCAACTGAAATTCATCAAAAGAGATTTGAAAGGACACTTCATATTAATTAAAGAAAAAAATCTACAAAAATGACATCTCAATTCTGAATATCTATTCTCCAAATATTAAGGCACCTACGTTGGTAAAAGAAATATTGCTAAAATCTAAATTAAACATCAATCCTTATACATTAATGGTATAAGACTTCAACACACCACTATCACCAATCAACAAGTCATCCAGACAAAAATTAAATGGAGATATTATGAAATTAACTAATATTATTAATCAAATGTACTTAGGAGATATGTACAAAATATTTCATGCAAAAAAAGAGAATATATCTGCTTCTCACCACTTCATGGGATCTTCTCCAAACCTGACCATAAACTCAATAATGAATAAAGCCTCAACTGATACAAAAACATCAAAGTTATGTCTTGCATCTTATCAGACCACTGTGTGTTAAATTTGGACTTCAACAACAACAGACAGCCTACACATACATGTGACCTGAACAATTTTGTATTCAATGATGTCTGGGTCAGGAAAGAAATACAGTAAGAAGTTAAAGACTATAGAAATCAATGAAATTGATGAAAATACATAAGCAAATTTAGGGGAAAGAACAGAAAGAGTGCTAAGAGGAACGTTCATAGAACTGGGGGCATCCATAGATAAATTAGAAGGTTCTCATACAAGCAAATTAAAAGTCTATTTGAAAGCTCTAGAAGAAAAGAGAACCAAATACTCCCAAGAAGAGTGGACATCAGGAAATAATCAAAATCACAACTGACACCAATAAATAGAAACAAAGAAAATAATTCAATTAACAAAATCAAGAGTAGGTTCTTAGGAAAATCTAGAAGATAAACAAACACTTGACCACACTAACACAAAGAGAAAAAGACAATATCCAAATTTAGAAAATATCAGAAAAAGAAAAAAGAGCCATAACAGCAAACAATGAGAAAAGTCAACAAACTTTTAGGTCTCTATTTCAAAAGCCAGCACTCTACAAAATTGGGAAATATAGACATATACGAATTATTAAAGTTAAATCAGAATTAGGTAAACTATTTAAATGGCCCTATAATTGCTAGGCACATAGAAGCAGTCATTAAAACAATCCCAACCTAAGATGGCCCATGGTCAGAGGGTTTTAGCACAGATTTCTACAAATCTTTCAAAGAGATAAACCAGACACTCCTTGAGCTATTCCACAAAACAGAAAGAGAAGAAACACAGTCAACCTCATTTTGTGAGCCCACTGTTATTCTAATACCCACTGTTATTCTAATAACTCACTGTTATTCTAATACCTAAACCACACAATGACCAATTTTTCCTTATACATATTGATGAAAGATATTCAATAAAATACTTGCAAAACTAATAAAAGAGCACATCAGAAACATCATCCATCATGATCCCATGGATGCAGGGATGGTGCTAAAATTATGCTAAATTTGCTAAATGTGCTAAAATTGAAAACATTATTTACTATATAAACGAAAGAAAGAAAAATGACTTTATCATTTCATTACATGCCAAAATAACTTTTAACAAAATCCAAAACCCTTCAAATAAAAAGTCTCAGAGCACTTAGAAGTGGGAAGAAAACAGACATGAAAGGCAGACTGAGAGAGGTACTAAAGTGGGAGATGGGAGGGGTAAAGGAATAGTGGAAGAATCACATTGGGGAAAAGTAAGAAGAGAGAACCAGAAAGCCAGAAGAATAAATGGAAATCAGCCACTGCTGAGGATGGGAGAGTGTAGGAAATCCCTGAGACCAGGGATGAGGAGAGCTGCCAGGACTCAATGTGTGTAATCTTAGACAAGTAACATAATGGTGAAGAAATGGAACCTGAAGAGGCCACCTCATATAGCCAGGAAAAGACCACCAGTTGTAGGATAAGGACAGGAACTCCCCCACAAAACTTTTGACCCCAAACCTGTCTTGTATAAAATAAATGCAGGGACTAAGTTGAAGTAGAGACTGAAGGGATGGTAAAGCAGTAGCATGCCCAGTGTGAATCCCATTCCATGGGTATACACCAGACCCTGACTATTAATGATGCTCCATTATGCTTATAGACAGGAGACTATGATGACTATAGTCAGAGAGTCCCTACACAGTAGCTGACTCAAACAGATGTAGATACCGACAGCCAAACATTGGATGGAAGTCAATGACCATTATGAAGTAGTTAGTGGGGAGAACTGAGAGTCCTGAGGGGCATGGGAACCTTGTAGGAAGAACATCAATGACAGTTCACCTACACCCCAGGAGTTCTCAATAATGAGCCACCTACAACAAAGCATACATGCAAACTGAGGACCCTAGCACATATGTTTCAGAAAGCTGCTCTTTCAGAAGGAAACGATGAGACTAAGCTTCCAGAGACATTGTGCTCCAGTAAGCAGGGAGCACCAGGTGCTTGCCATACTCTCAGAGGCAAAAGTGAGTGAAGATGGACAGATGGATTATTATAGGGAGTAACTGGAGGGAGGCACCATTTGTGACCAAAAGAAAGTAAAGAAAGAAGAATGGAGGAGAGGGGGAGAAAGTGGGGAAGAGAAGGAATAAAGGAAGGAAGAAAGTGAAAGAGAGATAAAAGAATGAAGAGAGAGTGAAAAAGGGAGTGAGGGGTGAAAGGATTAAGAAAAAGTCTTGGCAAGATCAAGGATTTAAGTCACATACCTAAACATACAAGCAATATACAGCAAGCCAATAGCTAACATCAAATCAAATAGAAAGAGATGTAGAGCAGTTCCACTAAAGCCAGGGACAAGACTAGGTTGCCAGTCTCTCTCTATCTATTCAATATAATACTTGAGGTTCTAGCTAGGGCAATAAGACAACTACAAGGATCAAGGGCATACAAATTGGAAAGAAAGAATTCAAAGTATTACAACTGGTGGATGATATGATAATTTACATAAGCGACCTAATAAATTCTTCCAAAGAAATCCTGCAACTGATAAATACCTTCAGCAAAGTGCCTGGAAAAATTTAGCTTGAAGAAATAAGTATACCTCCTTTATATAAAATATAAACTGGCTGAGAAAGAAGTTATGAAAACAAACCTCTTTATAATAACCACAAATATTATAACATATCATGCTGTAACTCTAATGAGACAAGTGAAATACCTACATGACAAGAACTTCAAGTCTCTGAGGAAAGAAATTGAAGAAAATACCTGATGATGGAAAGATCTCCCATGCTCATGGATCAGTAGGATTAACATAATGAAACTGGCCATCTTACCAAAAGCAATCTAAAGATTCAATGCACTCCCCATCAAAATTTCAACACAGCTTTTTTTGAGGCCTTGAAAGAGCAATTCTCAACTTCAGATGGATAAACAAAAGCCCAAGGTAGCTAAAACAATCCTGAACAATGAAAGAACCTCAGGAGGGATCACCATCCCTGATGTCAAGCAGCTCTACAGATATATAGTAATAAATACTACATGGTATTTGTATAGAAACAGAAAGAGTAATCAATGGAATTGATTTGAACACTCTCAAAAATTCCCACACTCCTATGTACACTTGATATTTGACAAAGAAGCCCAAAGCGATACAATGAAAAAAGACAGCATATCCAGCAAATGGTGCTGGCAGAACTGTTGGTCTGTATGCGGAAAAATGTGACTAGATCCTTATCTATCATTTAAGTCATACACAAAATTAAAATCTAAGTGAATCACAGACCTCAATCTAAAACTGAATACACTAAACCTAACAGAACTAAAATTGGGAAATGTCTTTGAATTTTTGGTACAGGAGACAATTTTCTGAACATAACCCCAGTGGTACAGGCTCTAAGATCATCCATTGATAAATGGGCTGATTAAACTAAAATTCTTCTGTATGGCAAAAGACCTATCAATAAGACAAAATGACAGCCTAAAGACTGGGATATGTTCTTCAATAACATTATATCTAACAGACCACTAATATCCAAAATTTATAAAGAACTCAAGTAATTAGACAACAACTATTGAAATAAGGCAATTAGAAAATGGGTTATGGCTGTGGGGACTCAGGCAGCCAGACAGCGATCTCTGAGGAGGAGCTGCACAGAGCAGCCATTCAGCAGGCTTGACCAGGTACCCAAGATATCCCGAGTTTAAGACCTCTGGGAATCTCAGGGTTGCTTTGACTTGCATTTCCCTGATGACTAATGATGTTGAACATCTCTTAAAGTGTTTCTCGGCAATCTGAATTTCTTCTAGTGAAAATTCTTTGTTTGGCTCTGTACCCCATTTTTGATAGGGTTATTTGGTTCTTTGGGGTCTAACTTCTTGAGTTATTTGTATACATTGGATATTAGCCCCCTGTCTGATGTAGGGCTGGAGAAGATCTTTTCCCAATTTGTTGATGGCTATTTTGTCCTTCTGACTGTGTCCTTTGCCTTACAGAAACCTTGTATTTTATGAGGTCCCATTTGTCAGTTCTTGATCTTAGGGCATAAGCTATTGGTGTTCTGTTCAGAAACTTTCCCCCTGTGCCCATGTCCTCCAGGGTCTTCCCCAGTTTTTTTCTATTAGGTTCAGTGTGTCTGGTTTAATGTGAAGGTCCTTGATCCACTTCGAGATGATCTTAGTACAAGGAGATAAGTGTGGGTCAATTCATATTCTTCTGCAAGTTAACCTCCAGTTGAACCAGCACCATTTGTTGAAAAGGCTATGTTTTTTCCATTGGATGGTTGTAGCTCCTTTATCAAAGATCAAGTGATCATAAGTCTGTGGGTTCATTTCTGGGTCTTCAATTCTATTCCACTGATCTACTTGCCTGTTGCTGTACCAATACCATGCAGTTTTTAACACAATTGCTCTGTAGTACTGCTTGAGGTCAGGGATTTTGATTCCCCCAGAAGTCCTTTTATTGTTGAGAATAGTTTTAGCTATCCTGGGTTTTTTGTTATTCCAGATGAATTTGAGAATTGCTCTTTCTAGATCTATGAAGAATTGGTGTTTTTAGAATTTAAAGAAAATGCAATCACTGATAAGTGGATATTAATGAGCCCAGAAGCCCTAAATACTCAAGACACAAATAGCAAGTCAAATGATTCCCAAGAAGAAGAAAGGAGAGGACCCTGGGCATGTAAAGATTGCATCCAGTTTAGTAAAGAAACCGAGGGGGGAGGGGGAATGATTGGGGAATAGTTGGGGGGGAGAGGAACTATGGGAACTATGGTGGGTGGGAACTGGGAAAGGGGAAAGCCTTTGGAATGTAAACATAGAATATAGAAAATAAAAAAAGAATTTAAAGAAAATGAAGACACATCATATGCAAATTTGCAGGACACAATGAAGAAGTGCAAATAGAAAAAAATCATAGCTCAGAGTGCATCCAAAAAGAAACTGGAGACAGAATATATTAGCAGCTTGACAGTACATCTGAAAACACTAGAACAAATAGAAGAAAATACACTCAAGAGGAGTAGAGGGCGGTAAATAATCAAACTCAAGGATGAAGTCAATGAAGTAGAAACAAAAAAGAACTATACAAATGATAAACCAAACCAGGAACTGGTTCTTTGAAAAAAATCAACAAGCTAGATAAACCTTTAGCCAGAATAACCAGAGTGCACAGAGACAGTATCCAAATTAACAAAATAAAAAATGAAAAGGGAAACATAACAACAGAAACTAAGGAAATCTAAAAATAAAAATAAAAATCCTCAGATCCTACTGAAAAAGCCTATACTCAATAAAACTGGAAAATTTTGATAAAATGGACAATTTTCTAGAAAGATAGCAGGTACCAGAGTTAAATAAGGATCAGACCATCTAAAGAGTCAAATAACCCCTAAGGATATAGAAGCAGTCATTAATAATCTCCCAACCCCATGAACAATGGGTTCAGTGTAGAGTTCTAACAGACCTTTCAAGAAGACCAATACTCTTCAAAGCATTCCACAATATAGAAACAGAAGGAATGCTACCCAATTCATTCTATGAAGCCACAATTACTTGGATAAATAAACCACACAAAGACACAACAAAGAAAGAGAACTTTAGACCAATTTCCCTTATGAATATCAATGTAAAAATATGCAATAAATTTTCCACAACAGAACCTAAGAACACCTCAAAACATCCATCCATCATGAACAAGAAGGCTTCATCCCAAGCATGCAGGGATGGTTCAGTATATGGATATCCATCCACATAATCCACTATATAAACAATCTCAAAGAAAAACATGATCATTTCATTAGCTGCTGAGAAAGCATTTGAGAAAATCCAACGCCCCTTCATGATAAAAGTCTTGGAGAGATGAGAAATTCAAGGCCCATACCTAAACATATTAAAAGGCATATACAGGACAGTAATAGCTAACATCAAATTAAATGGAGAGATTCTTGAATCAAACCCACTAAAATGAGGGACTAGACAAGGCTGCCCTCTCTGTCCTACCTATTCAATACAATCCTCAAAGTCCTACCCAGAACAATTAGATAACAATCCTCATGGATTGGCAGGATTAATATAGAAAAAATGGCCATCTTGGCAAAAGCAAATTTTCAGATTCAATGCAATTCCCTTCAAAATTCCAACCTAGTTCTTCATAGAGTTTGAAAGAACAATTTGCAAATTCTTTTGGAATTACAAAAAAACTCAGGATATCAACAACTATACTCAACAATGAAAGAACTTGCAGAATAACCATCCCTGACCTCAAGCTGCACTACAGAGCAATTGTGATAAAAAACTGCATGGTATTGGTACAGTGAAAGTAAGGTAAATAAATGGAATACAACTAAAGATCCAGAAACGAATCCTCACACATAAGGTAACTTGATCTTTGAAAAAGGAGCTAAAACCTTCCAGTGGAAAAAAAGTCAGCATTTTCAACAATTGGTGCTGATTCAACTGGCTGTAGAAGAATGAAAATGAATCCATTCTTATCTCCCTGAACAAAGCTCAAGTCCAAATGGATCAAGGACCTCCACATGAAACCAGACACATTGAAACTAATAAAAATGAAAGTGGGGAAGAGCCTGGAGCACATGGGCACAGGGGAATTAATTTCTTGAACAGAACACCAATAGCTTATGCTCTAAGATCAAGAACTGACAAATAGGACCTCACAAACTTGCAAAGCGTCTGTAAGGCAAAAGACACTGTCAGTAGGACAAAATGGCAGCCAGTACACTGGGAGAAGATCTTTACCAAGCCTACATCCAATTTAAGGATAATACACAATATATACAAAGAACTCAAGAAGATAAGACTCCAGAGAAACAAATAATCCTATCAAAATTTGGGGAACAGAGCAAAACAGAGAATACTTAACTGAGGAAACTCTAAGGGATAAGCAGCACCGAAAGAAATGTTCAACATCCTTAGTCATTAGGAAAATGCAAATTAGGAATTCGACCTCACACCAGTCAGAATGGCTAAGTTCAAATAATCAGGGGAAGCAGTTGCTGGAGAGGATCTGGAGAAAGAGGAATACTTCTCCATTGCTGGTGGGATTGCAAGCTGGTAAAACCACTCTGGAAATAAGTTTGGCAGTTCCTCAGAAAATTGGACATAGTACTATCTGCGGGCCCAGCTATACCATTCCTGGGCATATACCCAGAAGATGCTCCAGCATATAAGGACACATGCTCCACTGTGTTCTTCCAGCTGTATTTATAATAGCCAGAGGCTGGACAGAATCCAGATATCCTTCAACAGAGGAATGGATATACAAATATAGAAATGTGTATATATATATATATATATATATATATACATATATATACATATACAATGAAATTCTATTCAGCTATTAAAAACAATGAATTCATGACATTCTTAAGCACATGGATGGACCTAGAAGGTTCCTCCTGAGTGAGGTAACCCAATCACAAAAGAGCACACATGGTATACCCTCTCTGATAAGTGGATATTAACCCAAAAGCTCAAAATAAACAAGTTACAATTCACAAACCACAGGAAGCTAATGAAGATGGAAGACCTAAATGGGGGATGCTTTGTTTTCTCCGAGAAAGGGAACAAAATGCTCATAGGAGCAATTTTGGAGACAAAGTGTGGAGCAGGGATTGAAGGAAAGGGCATGCAGAGACTGCCCTACCTGTGGATTCATCCTATAAACAGTCACCAAACCCCAAACTACCATGGATGACAAGAAGTGTGTACCAAAAGGAGCCTGTTATATTGTCTTTTTGGAGGAGCCCTGCCAGAGCTTTACAGATACATAGGCAGATGCTAGCAGCCAACCATTGTACTGAGCAAGCCTTCCCAAAGGAGGAGTTGGAGGGTGGACTGGAGGAGCTGGGGGAGGGTTGCGGCCCCATGGGAAGAATGATGATATCAGCCAACCAGATACCCCAGGGCTCCCAAGGACTAAGCCATCAACCAAGGGGTAAACATGGTTCGGCCAAAAAGTAGCAGAGGAATGCCTTGTTGGGCATCAGTAGGAGGAGAGGTCATTGTTCCTGTTAAGGCTCAATAGATGCCACAGTGTGGGAAATAGAGAGGGCATCTTGGGAGTGGTTTGGGTGGAAGAGTGTATTCTTGGATGTAGGGGATGTGAGGATGGTTTGGGGTATTTGGGGAGTGGGGAAACAGGGAAGGGGTATAACATTTGAAATGTAAATGAGGAATATATTCAATAAAATATTAGTGTTATAGTGGCAACAGGCAATCAGAAATAGGAGCCATTCATTATACATTATGCAAACTTAGTCTCAGGCCAGTCCCAGGTCCATTAGCACAAAGAAATGAAGATATTGACCAACTATCAAAAGCAAATGAGTTAGAAGTCTTAAGTTTTCATAAAAACACCATGTTTACACTAAAGTTTAAAGAAAAAATTCTATGACCTGGCCACAAGCCAAGAAAATTATAAAAATAAAAAATGACCTACCTGTTTTTGTAAAACCAAACGCATCACTGACTGGAAGTAATTCTAAGGATCCCAAAAGAAATGACATCAGGCAGATAGGCTGTGTTACATTTTGAAGTATTTGGAAAACTAAAGTTTGCATACTGTACATTGATACATGCTCAGGGCTACAATGGGCAATTTCTCTGCATCCTGAATTGTCTGATATGGTCATTCACATTTACTGGAAGTAATAGCTATGTGGCAATGGGACTCTACTTGTCAATGTGGGTATTGGATGTGGGACTGTATCAGTAAAGCAAACTGTATGCAGCCGTGGTGGTAGTTGAGCAGACTGTCAACTTTCCCCACAGCCATTCTCTCAGCAGAAGCATTTTACCTCATCCTGGTATGTCATCTATTGATGTGATAAATACCATGCTCAAAAAATTGAGGGAGGGATAGGATTTATTTCATTGTAAACCACTTAGTACTTCATGACATGAAATAAATGCAGGAACCTACAGGTGAGAACTGAATCAGAAACCATAAAGGCATAAATGAACTCTGCTTATCATTTGTGGTGTTGCAGTGTGCTTTTGTATGCAAACCAGGAACACATGCTCGTTCATGCCAGGCCTGGGCCAACATGCTTCATTAATCAGGAAAACCTGCTATAGTCTTGCCAGCAGACCATTCTGATGGACACAGCTTTACCAAGTGGGGGTCCTTGTTCCCTAATGAAACTAGTTTGTATCATATTGACAGAAGTGTAATGACCACCCAAATAGACAAGATCATACCGTCATTAAAACATGACATAGTAAGTGAGTGTACATGTGCCCACCACACTTACACAATCAAATGAACAGTAAAACATTGAAGAATAAGGATCCCCCTCCAAAAAGAATATATGTAGTAATAGTGTGTGTTTTACCACGATCTCATTCCCTTTGCAAATGACTTTTCCTTATGACTTCCTTGCAGAGAGTTTCATGGAAAAGAGAAAATCAAGGAGCAAAAGAGTAAAGAATACAGGCAAATACTATCTCTGAAGTAACCAAACACAAATACTTGAAAAAACCAGACAGTGGTGCACCCATTCAACTGTAGCATTTGGCAAGCAGGGGCAGGTGTATCTCTGTTAGTTGGAGGCCTGGTCTACTGTCACAGGCCAGCTTCAACAAAGCACGGTGAATGAAGGAAGACAGTAGATGTGGAGTCAGCCATTGGAGTCCTTGTTGATAAGAGCTGACAAGGGTCAGCACTACTAGGGTTGACATATCAGTTCAGATAGCAACTGACAGGGCCTTCTCTAATAATGGGGACAGTTTACAGGGTCAGAACTATCAGTGCTGATGGAAACAAATCTTAATTATTATCTACTGCTGGTACTCTCTGTGATCTGTGAGAAATTCTGAACTCTTTGAACTCTTTGGAGGCCAGCTAGTAAGAAAAGGAAAGAGAGAAAATTTGTACACTGGTTTACAAAAACAGTAAATGAAATAAATCAGGTCCAACAACTTGACATATACACAATCAGACAGATGAACATACATGATGAATGGATGGACCAGAGTACCAAGAAGCAGGATCTAACCATTTAACAGACAGACAGACAGACAGACAGATATATATATATATATATGTATGTATATATATATGTATATATATATATATATATATATTTATAAATTGAAGGGATGGAGCAAAGCTTCAACAGCAGGCTCCAACAATTTTAAATAGACATGTATATACATATGTAGAATTTATGGATGCAGCAAATGCTACTAAATTGGTTGCAACAACCCTACACATATATGCATATATACATTTGACAGATGGAGCTAAGTTCCAACATCATTTTTTCTCATATGACTTATATTTATCACAAAATACACCAAAATTACAATACAAATTATTGGATTTTTCTTTTGGTTAATGAACATAAAAAGACACTATGTTCTCCAATACATTTACATGAAAAACTATCATTGAATATGGTGAAAGAAAACAAATTAACCCAAGTGCACATGTATATTCATTAGTAAGCAATGTTTTAGATTCACATAGTACAAACAAGCTAGGTAACTTTTTCAATCACGTTTTCTTACTGGTAGTTACCAATTCACAGTTATTAAGTAAGGATCATTTATTTTCTTTTTTATCTTAAAATTAATCTTACAAAAATCTTAATAGAATCGCAAACTTGAACTTTTATATAAAAACAGTCAGCTCTGTACCCCATTTTTAATAGGGTTATTTGGTTTTCTGGGTTGTAATTTCTTGAGTTCTTTGTATATATTGGATATTAGCCCTCTGTCAGATGTAGGGTTGGTGAAGATCTTTTCCCAATTTGTTCGTTGCAGATTTGTCATTTTGAAGGTATCCTTTGCCTTTTATGAGATCCCATTTGGCAATTCTTGATCTTAGAGCATAAGCTATTGGTGTTCTGTTCAGGAACTTTCCCCCTGTGCCCATGACCTCCAGAGTCTTCCCCAATTTCTTTTCTATTAGTTTCAAGGGAAAAAAGAGAACAAACTATATACATAAATATAGACTGACAGAAATCAAGAGTTATATAAACTAAACCCCATATGCCATGTTCCTAAGTAGCCTGGAGAATCATCTGAGCCTAGTGAGATGGGATCTGATTCACACTCTTGGAACTTCTTTTAGATAAATATGTGAGATCAATTGGACTAAATGTCTAGGTTGGGCTTCCTTGTAATCTATCTTCCAAATGAGATAACAATAGAACTAGCTCCACAGATACCATGAGAATAATTTTAATACTTCCTGAAGCATTATGTCTGATCACTTAGAGCCCAGTTCATCCTAAATATTCTTCTGGATTATACAGAGTTAGAGTTATAAAAATGCACATATGACATTGGATCCTGTTCTGGCTACACTTCAGAAATGTGGGAAACAATGAAGACACCATTTCTAAGGCAGAGCAGTAATTTGGTGAAGAACCCTTTGAGTGAGGGCAACATTTGGGATGTAAATAAAAAATATATTAATTAAAAAGAAATAAACGTTTTCATTAATTAATTTATTTATTTATGCATTTTACATCCAAATTGCAGCCCTGGCCTTTCCTTCAAATTCCCCCCTGCACAAACCCCTTCTAAACTTCAGCCTCCCTCTTTCCTCTGAGAAACAGGAGCCTGCTTTCTGGGTGTCAGCCTACCCTGGCTTACCACGTCATTGGAAGACTAGGCACATCATCTTCCAGTGAGGCCACACAAGGTGGCCCAGGTTAGGAAACAGGTTCCGCAGGCAGGCAACAGAGGCAGGGATGACAACTCCCACTGCAGCTGATGGGGTAGCTGCATGAGGAGCTACACATCTGCTACAAATGTGTAGGAGGCTTAGGTCCAGTCCATGTGTTCTTTTTCATTATTGGTTAAGTCACTGTAGCTCCAAAGCATCCAGGTGAGTAGACACCGTTGGGCATTTTGTTTATGTTTTGGTTTTGTTTATTTGTATGTGGAGTATCTGTCCCCTCCAGGTCTCTCAATCCTTCCTCCAACTCTTCCCCACAACTCACAGAGTTAAGTCTAGTGCTTGGTTTTGCATCTCTGCATCTGTTTAGGTTAGCTGCAGTGTGGAGCCTCTCAGAGAATACTTATGCTAGTCCTCTGTAATCATAGCAGATTATCATTGTAAGTGTCATGGGTTGGTTCTTGTTCGTGAACTAGATCTCAGTTGAGGTCAACCATGGGTAGGCCATTCTCTCAATCTCTGCTCCATTTTTTTCTTTGAGTCTGGGCTGCTGTAAATATCATACACAGAGATTATCTATACTCATATAGTGTATGGTAGTCTTTGATAAATCCACATATTTATTCAAATATCTGCTTTCCATAGGAGATTTTTTTCTATTTGTTTATTTCAGTGTTTCTGTATCCAGAGATCTATGAATTGCTCCCAGTCTCTCTCTCTCTCTCTCTCTCTCTCTCTCTCTCTCTCTCTCTCTCTCTCTCTCTCGTCTGTGTTTGTGTGTGTGTGTGTGTGTGTGAGTGTGGGTATGCACATATTGACACAAGATGCCTTCCTCTTCAGTCAGCATGATATTTTTCAGACATGGTCACTCACTGGGCTTTACCTTATCATATCCATGGCGATCAAAGCTGAGTGGTTGGATCGCAATCAAAGGCTTCTGCATAGCAAGTACTTTAGCCACGCAGGTATCATTTCTACACTCATAGTATAGATAAAATGTTAAAAGTACCCCATTTGTAATAGAGCTATTTGATACTCTGGAGTCTAAATTCTTGAGTTCTTTGTATACCTTGAATATTACCTTTCTATTGGATGTAGGATTGGTAAAGATCTTCTCCCAATTTGTCAGTTGCAGTTTTGGCCTATTGACCATGCACTTTGCCTACAGAAGCTTTGTAGTTTTATAAGGTCCCATTTGTTGATTCTTGTTCTTAGAGCATAAGCCATTGGTGTTCTATTCAGGAAAATTTCCCCTGTGCCCATGTGTTCAAGGTTCTTCCCCACTTTTTCCTCTATAAGCTTCAGTGTGTCTGGTTTTATGTGGAGGTACTTTATCCACATGGACTTGAGCTTTATACAAGGAGATAAGAATGGGTCGCTTTGCATTTTTCTGCATACTGAACTCCAGTTGATCCGGCAACATGTGTTTAAAATGCTGTCTTTTTTCCACTGGATGTTTTTAGCTCCTTTGTCAATATCAAGTGACCGTAGTTCTGCAGGTTCTTTTCTGGGTCTTCAATTCCATTCCATTGATCTTCCTGCCTGTTTCCATACCAATACCAGTCAGTTTTTATAACTATTACTCTGTAGTAGAGATTAAGGTCAGGGATGGTGATTCCCCCAGGAGATCTTTTGTTGTGGAGAATTTTTTTGCTATCCTGGGTTTTTTTGTTATTCCAGATGAATTTGAGAAATGCTCTTTCTAGATCTATGAAGAATTTATTTAGGGTTTTGATGGGGATTACATTGAATCTGTAGATTGCTTTTGGCAAGGTAGACGTTTTACTATATTAATCCTGCCTATCCATGAGTATGGGAGATCTTTCCATCTTCTGAGATCTTCTTCGATTTCTTTCTTCAGAAGCTTGAAGTTCTTGTCATACATATCTTTCACTTGTTTGGTTAGAGTCATACCAAGTTATGTAATATTATTTGTGACTATTGTGAAGGGTGTCATTTCCCTAATTTCTTTCTCAACTTGTACATCCTTTGAGTAGAGGAAGGCTATTGATTTGTTTGAGTTAATTTGATATTCAGTCACTTCGCTGAGTTGTTTATCAGCTTTAGGAGTTCTCTGGTGGAAGATTTGGGGATCACTTAAGAAAATGATCATATCATCTGCAAATAGTGATATTTCTTATTTCTTCCTTTCCAATTTGTATACCTTTGGTTTCCTTTTGTTGTCTAATTGCTCTGTCTAGGGCTTCAAGGACTATATTGATAAGATGGGGAGAGAGTGAACAACTGTCAGGAGCCATAATGGGACAAGCTAATATACTAGCAGATGTTCATCCTGAAATGCCTGCCTCGGATTATTATATAATCTGCGACAGGTGAGCCCCCATTCAGCAAGGCTGTGGGGGACTAATTTTAGGAAAGATTTCCTGCTATTTATATGCTTTTCCTGTTATTATTATTATACATTTATAATAATCAATAGTAATAGCACATTCCTTTGGAGCAGATCCTTGCAGATCCGCGAAGATGTACTGTCTTATAGTGATGCTATGTAGACAAATAGATGACTTTAGTTTTAATGATGATCCTATAAGAATTCCTAAAATTATATCTGTGATTACTAAGCTCTTCTTTAATGGGACTGCTACTAGATCCCTCCTATAGCCAAACTGCAATGAGAATTCTGCCAGTTTCCCAAGTGTCACAAGTTAATTGCTCTTAGATGGCAACCAGACTTTCTCCTACTCAGAGCACATTCCAAGAGGTTGTAAAACAATTAACCAAAGGTCATAAAAAGGGAACTAGGATTTATTATAGGTGTTAGGACAGAAGGTAAAATATTGACTGGGTTTTTCTATACAAAACTTCACTTATAACTTAGTTACGGTTTTAAACTTTCTACGAACCTGTAGAGAAGACAAGTGATAGCTAGATAATTACTCCTAATGGATATGCATGTAAACATTCTCTGTTGTAAGCTTCTATTTCAATTTAGGACTTGGTTTTCTGTGTGAACTTATGATGAACTTTGTAACATGTGATCATGCATTCTGAAAGACGTTTAAAGGCTGAGGACAAAGAAAAGTCGGACCAGAAGAATTGAATGAGAGGGACAGAGCTGAGAGGAGAACTGAACTGAGGAGAAGTTTTTTAGTCAGAAGAGAACAAGATTAGAAGGAGAATGCAGAGTGGAATAACTTAGAAACTATAGGTAACATAAACTAACTAAGAGAATAACAATGTGCAGGAGGCAGAGAGAAAGAGGAAAAAAGAAGATGTTGCAGAGAGTAGAAGGAGCAGGCAGGCTTCTCCTTACCATTGGAAAGGACAGGTCCCATGGTAAGGACAAAGCAGGATTAGTCTTATTAAGAGAAACAAAGTCTTTTTCTTACAAACATGGATTTAATTCATTTAGCATTGAAAGGGTGGAAGCTTTTCTTTCTCCATGCAATAAATATTGTAGTCCATCTTTCATCCAAAATGAGTGAGTTCTTTCTGCACTGGTGCTTGGTCTTTTGCTCCATATGCATATGTAAGAATGTATGCATGTATGTGTGTAAGTATGAAATTGTGAGAATACATGCAAGCTGGGCCCAGCTGACTGCGTGAAAATATGTTTGAAGATGTATGTATGAATTTATGTGAGATTATGCATATTCACGTATGTAGAAATTTTTCTGTCTACAAGTGTTATTCTCTTCTCCAGGTTCATTAGAAGTTTATTGCTCCTAACTTCCCCCCTAGACTGACAAGCAAGAGGCATCTGGACAATAGGGAAAAGGCTCTAGCAATTAACCCTTTACCTAATCCCCTGTTGTTTTAGGATGAGGTGTTAAATGCCTGAGACTGCAGTCTCTGGCTCCAGAGGAACACAGAAGGCAGATCAGCTATGTTAGCCTAGTAATTTAGATTTAGATAAGTAAACCTTTTATTATACAGCAACTCTAAACTTTCCATAAGACAAAGTCTTAACCCCGCCGACACTCTTCTCCCCTCCACTGCCTCAAGAAGGACCAAGAAGAAATACCTTTGCTGGGGCTGGCTCCCAGCAGACAGCCTTGTCTGGTCCCGGATTTTAGTGAGATTGCTTCAAGTTTGTCTCCATTTAGTTTGATGTACAGAACAAAACGGAATTCTCAACTGAGGAAACTCTAATGGCCAGGAAGCTCCTGAAGAAATGTTCAGCATTCTTAGTAATCAGGGAAATGCAAATTAAAACAACACTGAGATTCTACCTCACACTGGACAAAATGGCTAAGATGAAAAACTCAGGGGACAGCAGATACTAGAGGGGATGTGGGGAAAGAGGAACACTTCTCCATTGTTGGTGAGATTCCAAGATCGTAAAACCACTCTGGAAATCAGTTTGGCAATTCCTCAGAAAATTAGACAAAGTACTACCTGAGGACCCAGTTATCCCACTCATGCTCCACTATGATCATAGCTGCCTTATTTATAATAGGCAGAAGCTGGAAAGAACACAGATATCCTTCAATAGAGGAATGGATACAGAAATTGTGATATATATATACAATGGAGTACTAATTAGTTATTAAAAACAATGAATTCATGAACTTCTTAGGCAAATGGATGGAACTAGAAAGTGTCATCCTGAATGAAGTAAATACCAAGCCATTCAATTCTACACCAATACAGACATGTATTTAGGAACCTGAATTTTCCTGTGTTATAAGCTGAGTACAGAGACAAGACAAATAAAAAAGTACATGCAGATAATCATATTAAATCGCATATGCTAAATATTTTTCTAAATGTTAGTGCCTAGAAAATGTTTACTATGTCCATGCTGCCTCTCATAAGGACTTTCCTTTTTGTAAGTCCATACATGGTAATTTTATTAGGAGCATTACATTTAGGAAAGCCAAATCCAAGAACAAAATAAGTATCTCCTCCACTAGGAACAAAGCATTGCCCTTAGATGGTGCAAGTGGTTCAATGTAGTCAACCTGCCACCAGATCCTTCCTCCTGCTCACTTTTTTTTTAAAACTAGAGATTGTATATGCCTTTTTTGTTGGATATTGCCATGGACCGACTCAGTCGGAACACACACACCCGTGGGGAATCAGGGTCTTTGGTATGCAGGAAGGTACAGGTCCAGCGAATGACAGACAGACACACCAGATGTAGGTTGAGTCTGAATGCACTTTACTGTTCTGAGGCAGAAACTTTTATACACATAAGTTGGCATTACATTACTGAAGAAAAAATGTATCCAGTGAAATGTTTACAAAGAACGGTTACCATGAGTATCTGGCACAAGGAAATACAAAATCAATCAGGTATGATCTTCAGAGAATACATACAAAGCCATCCTGTCCCTCTGTAGTTAATGATAAACTAGTAGTTCAAGAGTCCTTGGAAACACTTTGTTATACCACTAGGTTTTGTTTGTGTAGTCTTTGTCTAATATCCTGCTTCCTTCTTGTGAGACTTCTTTAGGCTCACTTTGAAACTTTAATTAACTGATGCTTTCCATGCCAGAGTGCCAATGCCACCCAGCCATACAAATGCATATATTGTTGGGAGGTTAATTCTTTAATGTATTTAGGTAATAACTGTATAGCTGATCAAAAGGCAAAGCAATGGATCTCTAGAAGATAAATCATGGCCAGTGCTGTAGCTCAAAGAATGAATTCTCGTTAGCTTTAAACGCCTGGGTGCTCACAGCTCTTGCTGCCAAGAACAATTCATAAGTAAAGAAACAGGTTAAAGAAAGTCAAACAGGCAAGGCTTGCCATGAGAAATTCAGCTCAGTACTATCTCCGGCCAAGGAGGCCCACAGCGACTTCCATCTTGGACAGCTTTGCCATACAAGACTTTTCCCAGTAAATATCACACAGCTTCCGCCGGGATTGCAGCTTGGCTGCGCGAAATTACGGTGTCCAAGAGGTTTGTGTGAGGATATTTTCTTTATTTACGTTTCAAATATTATCCCATTTCCTGTTTTTCCCTCTGGAAGGCCCCTATCACATCTACCTTCCCCTGCTTCTATGAGGGTGCTCCCTCACCCACCCACCCACTCAATTCTGCCTCCCTGCTCTGGCATTCTCCTACACTGTGGCATTGAGCCTTCCTTGCCAAAACCTATAGACAAACCCAGAAGCAGCAAGTTCAGCCCAGAACCCCCTTCACTTAATGTTCTGGGCTATAGCCACACTTGCATTCCCAGAGGCTTACTCCTGCCCAGGAAAAATGGAAGACACCCAGAAGTAACAAGTCCCTTCCCACTGGGTCACCAGGCAATTCCAGAAGTCATAAGGTCTGCCCTGTCATGTCTGTATTCCATCTTCTGGCCCACAACTCTTCCTGCCCAAGAGGCCTGCAAACATAAGGGACCAACCGCTTTGCCTGCATCCCTGGAAGCCTCATGCCACCCAAGAAAACAACATCTACCTGCAATCTCAGAGTCCTACTGACATCAGGGACTATAAGCTCTACCTGCAGCTCCAGAGGTATGCTCACATCAGGACTACCAAGCCTTTCAAGACTAAGGACATGCAGATGCCTAAAGGCCAACATAAGAACACAGTCAACAGGCTCATATCTGCAAGCACATCTTAGCATCAGCAATAGTGTCAGGGTTTCAGGTCTGGGGATGGGATGGATTCCAAGATGGGGCAGTTCCTGGATACCCTTTCCTGCAATCTCTGCTCCATTTGCTAACCCTGTATTTCCTTTAGACAGGAACAATTCTGGTTTAAAATTTTTGAGATGGTGAGTGGCCCATCAACTGGGGTCCATGTCTATCTACTAGAGGTCCTCTCTACAGGTTCATTCTCACAACTTTGAGGCATTTTGTCTAAAATCATCCTCATTGGGTGCTGGGAGGCTCTCCCACCCTTGGTTTCTGGGCATTCTATAGGCTCCTCCTGTTTCCTACCCCATGCTGGTATATATTTCTATTCATCCTCCAAGCCAACTGTGCTTCTCTCCTGTCTCCCTCCATCCATGATTCTGTACCCCATTATTTCCTTACCCTTCCTCTCTTGAACACAGGTTCCACTCTTGCTTTGCCTGTCATGCTTATTTTGTTAACCCTTTTAAGTGGGCTTGAAACATCTAGTTAGGACTTCCTTCTTGTTAAGCTTTCAGCTGTTCTGTGAGAGGCTCTGCCACAACATGACTAACTCAGATACAGATACATACAAGCTGAGCCCAAGGTCCCCAGTGGAAGAGTTAGGGGAGGATTGAAGGAGCTAATGGGTATGACAATCCCATAGAAAGAAAAACAGTATCAACTAGCCAAACCCCTCAGTATTCCCAGGGACTAAGCCACCAATCAATTATACATGGCCTTTTCCAGAGGATTGCCTTGTCCAGCCTCGGTGAAAACGGATGGGTTAGGTCCAGTGGAGATTTGATGCCGCAGAGAAGAGGGAAGATAGAGAGGTGGTATTGGAGTAGGTAGGTCAGTAGGGAGGCAAAGTGAAAAGGGGTAGAGTGGGGGTCTTGTGGAGGGGGAACCAGGAAGGAGGAAAACATTTGAAATATAAATAAATACTATAATTAATAAAAGTAAGAGTAAGACAAATACTAAATACCGTTGCTATGCAAAAAAGTAACAATGATAATTATGTACTTCCCCTAGTAAGATGGACCTAAGTTATAACTTACATAACAGAAGCTTTGTACATATTCTAGAATATTAGTCAATTCAATACTATAGGCTTTCCTTCAATCTCCTTCAACCAAAGATGTTCACTAAATCAAATATCTAGGATATAGCAGAAATTATTTCCAGCATGTAAAATCAAAATATTATTGAAAAATTCATTAATGACATTTTTGTGTATTCTGAATGAAATCTCACATAAAGAGAGATTTATATACAAAAGGAACACGATCAGCAAAAGCCAGGGCAATATAGCATGATCAGTGCACAGATATACTGCTACAGTAAGCCCTGGATATCCTGGAGAAACCAAAGTACAAGAAGATGATCTCTATTTTTATTAGATATATTCTATATTTACATATCAAATGTCCCCTTTTCCAGGTCTCTCCACCCTGAAAATCCCATAACCCATCTCCTCTTCCCCTGTTCCTCAAACAACCCTCTACTGCTTCTCTGTCCTGGTATTTCCCCTACACTGTGGCATTGAGCCTTTCCAGGATCAAGAGCCTCTCCTCACTTTGTTGTCTAACAAGGCCATTCTCTGCTGCTTATGAGTCTGGAGCCATGGATAATTCCATGTGTACTCTTTAATCGACAGTTTTGTCCCTGGGAGCTCTGGTAGTACTGGGAGGCTCATATTGTTTTTCCTCCTATGGCACTACAAACCCCTTCAGCTCCTTAGGTCCTTTCTTTAGCTCCTCCATTGGGGACCCTGTGCTCAGTTCAATGGCTGGCTGAGAGTGTCCCCATCTGTATTTGTCATGCACTAGCAGAGCCTCCTAGGTGACAGATATATCTGGTCAGCAAGTACTTGTGGGCATAGATAATAGTTTCTGGGTTTTGTAACTGCATATGGGATGGATCCCTAGGTGGGGCAGTGGCCTTTCCCTCAAACTCTGCTCCACCATTTGTCTCTGTATCTCCTTCTGTAGGAATTTTGTTCCCATTTCAAGGAAGGACTAGAGTATCCATACTTTGTTCTTCCTTCTTCTTGGGCATCATTTGATATGTGAATTGTGTATTGAGTATTCCAAGCCTCTAGGCTAATATCTACTTATCAGTGAGTGCATACCATGTAAGTTCTTTTGTGATTGGGTTACCTCACTCAGGATGATATTTTTCCAGTTCCACCCATTTGCCTAAGAATTTCATGAATGAGACTAAGTAATTCCATGCAAATAAAATAAAACAATGGAAGAAACACACACACACACACACACACACACACACACACACCAATGTAAATGGAATTAGCATTCAATGGTTATTAGCATCTCTCAACATCAATAGACTTAATTCACTACAAAAAAGAAACATAATAACAGAATGGGTGCAAACACAAGATCCATCATTCTGTTATATACAAGAAATACACTCCAGCAATAAAGATACATATTACATCAGAGTAATAGGCTGGAAAACAAGTTTTTCAAGCAAATGAACACATAAAGAGTGCTGGAGTAGCCATTCTGATATTAAAGGAAATGGACTTTTAACCAAAATTCATCAGAAGACATGGGTAATGACACTTCATACTCATTTTATTTTTATTAAAGAAAATAAAAACTACAAAGATGACATCTCAATTCTGAACATCTATGGTCCCAACACAAAGGCACCTACATTGGTAAAGGAAATACTACTAAAACTTAAATTGCACATCAAACCATACATGGTAATACTGATAGACTTTAACATACCAATCTCACCATCAACAGGTCATGCAGACAAAAACAAAACAGAGGAAAAAAGGAAACTATCCAATGTTATGAATCAAATGGTCTTAGAAGATATCTATGAAACATTTCGCACAAACAAAAAGAATATACCCTCTTCTCAGCACCTTATGGAAACTTCTCCAAAATTAAACATATACTCAGTCACAAAGCAAGCCTCAACAGATACAAGAAAATGAAAATTATGTCTTGTATCTTATCAGACCACCATATATTAAATTTGGATTTCAACAACAGACAACCTACACACACACACATACACACCACACACACACACACACACACACACACACACACACACAAACACAGGTCAACTGAGTAACTTTAGAGTCAATGATGTCTGGGTCAGGAAAGAACTAAAGAAAGAAATTAAAGAATTTCAAGAAGACAGTGAAAAGAAAGGAAAAACATACCCAAACTCATGAGATGCAACAAAAGGAGTTCTAAGAAAAAGTTCATAGCACTAAGGGACTCCAGACATAAATTAGAAAGTTCTCATACCAGAAATTTAAAAGTCCATCTAAAATCTCTTGACAAAAAGTAGCCAATAGGGCCTGGAGAGATGGCTCAGCTTTTAAGAGCACCGACTGCTCTTCTGGAGGTCCTGAGTTCAAATTCCAGCAACCATATGGTGGCTCACAACCATCCATAATGAGATATGATGCCCTCTTTTGGAGTTTCTGAAGACAGCTACACTATACTCAATAATAATAATAATAATAATAATAATAATAATAATAATAATATAGTAGTAGTAGTAGTAGTAGTAGTAGTAGTAGTAGTAGTGATGTAATGAATAATCCCAAGAGGAGTAGACATCTTGAAATAATCACATTCAAGAGTGAAATTAATCACTTAGCAACAAATAAAACAATACAAAGGGGCACCAAATCATTGTAAAAATGTACATTGTACATGCTACACATATATAATCAAATACATATGATTACATTACTAAAGTATTTTTCTCTTCAACTCACCCCATATCTTCACCAAAACAACCTGTCAACTTCATGACATCTTAAAGTCAAGTCAATGCAGCCCATATGAGCATGTGTGTAGAGTTAAGGACTACAGCATAGAAAACCTACTAGTGACCACTCCAGTCAAATGGGCACATTCCACAAAAATAAATGTGCCCACTCCAGGAACGATCTATATCCAACATCTCCTCACTAACAAGTAAGGAATGGGATTAACCTAAAAAGTCCATACTAGGTTGTGATTGTCTTGGTCTCAAGTACTGCTCACACAGACAACAGCCATTATGAGTATATGAATGTGATAGGCATGTTAGGTCCACAGGCCATTATTTCACAGTGCTCATCCCCATGCTTCACCTTTTACATTCTTTCTACCTCCTCTTGCTCCATGTTATCTGAGCCTTTGAAGAATGTAAATGGAACTGGAAAATGTGTCAAACAATATAACAAAGTCTTGAATGGAGAAATAATAGGTGTTTCTGTCATATGTAGAACATTCATGTGTGTCAGGGACCCTGGATTCTATTCTGTAGCTTTTGGAACTAGAACAGGAACTCCAGGCAAAGGACACATCTTATGTGTGAGACAAGGAGGACCAAGGACAAGGGAATATTGGTGATGTGAAAGCAAAACTGAGGTGGGCTGACAGGAAAGGGGAAGGGGAGAAAGGAAACCAGAGAACTGGTGAAATAGGAAAAAGTCATTGTAAAACTTAACTGAAAGCCCAGGTTATACAGATTATATTAGTTAGGGAAAATGAAAACTAGCCTGGCACAACATAAACACTGTCACATGTTACCTGCTACAAAGATGCAAAAGTAAATTGCTGAAAGGTAGAATTAAAAGGAAGAAAAAGTAGAACTTTAGGAGGCAAAACAAGTTTGCTGCAGATGGAAACTTGTCTCCATTGCAAACTCTGACCCTAAGACAAACGGGAACCTGGAGTTCCTCAGGTGCAAAGAATCTCTAAATCCTGAGGACAGCACTCTATTATGATTAAATAAAATTCAGAAAACTCCAAGTGTTCCTTTCACAGAGAATGAGATCTGTTCCCATCAGCTCATAGGTGTGACTCTACAACAGCCATATTAAGGAAAAGCCATATCCTGCCCAGACAGTGGGAAAAACTGAACTCATATTTAGAAACACAGTTACATGTAGTGCTGTTTACACATTTATACTAAGGAAACATGACAGTATGGAAACAAATCATGTTCTGTGCACACACACACACACACAAAGGAACTAAAGGAAGCATGGTGAATGCTTACCAAAACTATGTGAATGAAACTATCACATTTGTCAAACCCTGTAACTAAAATATTTGTCTTTGGGGTTTTATATCTGCTATGATCACTGGCTTCAGCACAGGTCTAACTCCATAGCATTGTATAGCAGGAAGACATGCAAATAAGCCTTCTCTGTGCACATGAAAACCAGCCCTACCCTGACCCTGCAGCTCTGAGAGAGGAGCCCAGCCCTGGATTCCCAGGTCCTCCCATCCAGTGATCAGCCCTGAACACAGAGCACTCACCATGGACTTCAGGCTCAGCTTGGTTTTCCTTGTCCTTATTTTAAAAGGTAATTTATAGAGATGAGATGCTGTCTGTTATGTGTACATGATAAATAGAAAAACATTTTGTTTTGTTTTGCTAGTAACAGTTTTCTGACCAGTATTCTCTGTTTGCAGGTGTCCAGTGTGAAGTGAAGCTGGTGGAATCTGGCGGAGGGTTGGTACAGCCTGGAAAGTCCCTGAAACTCTCCTGTGTAGCCTCTGGATTCACTTTCAGTGACTATTACATGCATTGGATCCGCCAGACCCCAGAGAAGGGGCTGGAGTGGCTCGGATACATTAGTTATGATGGCAGTAGCACCAACTATGCGGACGCTGTGAAGGGCCGATTCACCATCTCCAGAGACAATGCCAAGAACACCCTGTATCTGCAAATGAACAGTCTGAGGTCTGAGGACACGGCCATGTATTACTGTGCAAGAGACACAGTGAATGAATGTTACTGTGAGATCAAACTCAAACCTCCTGCAGGGCACTCAAGACCAGCAGGGGGCGCCAAGAGCACACAGAGCTCTGAGTTACAGAGGTACCTGTTCAATTGTCCTGGAGGATTGATGGTGTCCCTGTCCCTCAAACCACTTTCAAAATTTTCCACCCAAAATTGTTCCCATCTTAAAAAAAAAAAAAAAAAAAAAAAAAAAAAAAAAAAAAAAAGTAGGGACAAACATGGAGCAGAGACTGAAAGACTGGCTCAACTTGCGATCCTCCCAAGAGCAGGCACTAAACCCTGACACTATTGCAGATGCTGTGTTGTGCTTGCAGACAGGAGCATAACATGGTTGATCTCTGAGAGCCTCCACCAGCAGCAGAAAAAGGCATATGCAGATACTTATAGTCAAGCATTGAACTGATGTCTGGAACCCCTTTGGAAGAGTTAGAGGAAGAAATCAATGATCTGAAGGTGATTGTAGCCTTGTAGGAAGACCAACAGTGTCAAGTAACCTGGACTCATAGATGCTCCCAAAGACTAACTACCAACCAAAGAGCATACATAGACTGGCCTGAGGCTGCCAGCACATGTAACAGAAGACTGAATGTCTTCTCTTACCCAAGTGGACGAGGATGCACCTACCTAATTCTGTAGAGGCTTGATAAACAGTGAAGGAAGGGTCCAGAGGGAGTGCCCTCTCAGAGGAAAAGTGCATGGGGTATGGGAGAAGAACTCTGGGAGAGGGGACTGGGAAACAACATTATAGATGTAAATATATAAAATAATTTGAAAAAAAATGAGTCCTGGAGAGAATAGAGGGGCTAGACTCCTCTGTGCCTGGGTTGTAGTTCTACATGCATTCTCTCTATAAGTATAGTAGTAACCCTTGAGTTATACAAATGTTTATTCAACTTTCTGGTTTACTATGGTATACATGTTTTGTATGTATGTATGTATTTATTTATCATAGTATATTATAGTGTTTCTGTCTCTTTCTGTAGGTCTGTGTTTATCAGTCTGTTTTCTCTGTTTCTGTCTTTTTATCTATGTTTACTTCTAAGTCTCTCTGTCTCATTCTCTCTCAGTCTATATGTGAGTGTGCTCGTGTGTGTGTGTGTGTGTGTGTGTGTGTTTGTACATGTTGAGATGAGATGTCTTCTTCTATCTACACAGAAACTTTGAAATAAAGTCTATCACTGGATCTTATCACCTTGCTAGACTGTTTAGCGAATGAGTTCCAACAATCACACTGTCTCCACATATAAGAGTTGGGCTTACTGGTGGTCTACCAAGCCCATCACTTTTATTATTATCCTGGGTCTGAGTATACAACAGCACGTGGAACAGTTCCACACAAGCTAAATGTAAAGCACCCACCATCATGTCAGCCAGGATCAGACTGAGGATCAGCGTGATTGGTGGCTGCTAAGTGGCATAAAGAACTGAGTTGGACCGAAACACTCAGAACCATCATAAAGATATTCTAATCCTTAAGGACTTCTGACAGGGAGATCTCCAACCCAAATATGCCCCAGCAATGAAAACACAACTCAATTAATACGAATACAAGCCGTGCGACTAGACTGGGCAGCTCTACCACTACACTACCATCTTCCCCATCTATGAGACCATTGGATCCAGTTTTGTAGACCCAGAACAGAGAAATCGTGGGGAGGGGGGAATGATTGGGGAATAGTTGGGGGGAGAGGAATTATGGGACGTATGGTGGTGGGGGGGGACTGGGAAAGGGGAAAGCCTTTGGAATGTAAACATAGAATATGGAAAATAAAAATTAAAAAAAAAAGTTGTGGTTTCTCCAAGCACACGTGTGCTTCTGCTCTGCTTTCTTTCCACCTCCTCCTCCATGTCTTCTTTCGCTCTCTCCTTCTTCTCTCTCCCCTCATTCAGCTCCTTCCCTTCATCTGCCCAAACTTTGGCTCTAGCCTTTATTTTACAAATTAAGATGGGAAGAAGATTTACAGGAAATCACCTGAGTGCTGACTCATTCCTTGTTTGCAGTCCCTCCCAGGAGAATAGAATTAGCATCAAATTACAAATAGCCCCAGGGCTATCCACAATACTCTTCAGTTTAGACCAAGGGCATAATAAATCTTATTGAGGTTTATAGTGGTTTGAACCTGCTTGAGGAATGGGAAGTGACACTATTAAGAGGCATGGCCTTGTTGGAGGAAGTACATGACTGTAGAGATGGACTATGAGGGCCTGCTCAAGCTCAACCCAATTCAGAAGTAAGCCCCTTCCTGGATGCCTATGGAAGAGTATCTCTCTTCCTGGATACTTTTAAATCAAGATGTAGAACTCTTGGATCTTTGAGCACATTGCCTGCCTGCATGCTACCATGCTTCACACCAGATTAATGGACTGAACCTCTGAAACTGTAAGTCAGCCCCAATTAAATGTTTTCTAGATAAGATTTGCCTTGGTTATGGTGTCTTTTCACAACAATGAAACACAAATTTAAACAAGATTCAAATTCCCTGTGCTACAGAACCATCCATACTTCCTTGTTGATGTAAGTAAATTACGGAATGAATACTACAAAAGAGATTGTCCAGCCACCTCTCCACCTAACTTCTTCAGATCTGTTGATCCTGAACCATACAGATTATATTCCCTCCCTATACTCATGTGCACTGCCTGACAAGTCTTCTGGTGCACACCAAGCTTCTCTAAGCTGCCTGCTATCACACCAGACCTCCATTTTCCAGCCCACTTTCTGCCTCAATTCATCAGACCTGCTGATCTGGAATCATATTAGGGACTCACCCAACTGCTAGGAGACTTGCACTGACCCTTGATTTCCATTGTCCATCCCAACAATACTCAGCAGTGGCTTCCAAGATCAAGATCATAGAGATTAGGCACCCTCTCAATACTAATAAACAGGAATATTTGGAGATAAGCAGATGGCTAAAGTTCAGCATAAGAACACAATAAAAAAAAACACAGCCATCCTACTATAGCAAGGCTTGGATATCTTAACAAAACCAAAGAACAAGAAAGGGACCTTACATACAATCTTATAAAAATGATAAAAGCCTTTTCAAAAGGAAATAAATAAACCCCTTAAACAAATACAGGAGAATACAACCAAACATGTAGAGAGGCCTTAAAAGAGAAAACAAATAAATTCTTTAAAGAAATACAGGAAAATACAATTAAAGACATAAAGAAATTAAATAGAACTGTTTATATAAGAAGCTTACAGAATACCAATTTGACTGGAGCAGTATAAAAAATTCTTCCCATCATATAATAATTAACACACAAAATCTACAGAACAAAGAGAATTTTAATAACTGCAAGGGGAAAAGTTCAGATAACATACAAAGGCAGACCTATTAGAATTGTACCATACTTCACAATTGAGACACTAAAAGCTAGAAGAGCCTGGACAGATGTCTTGTAGTTCCTAAAAAATTGCAAATGCCAACCCAGACTATAATACCAAGCAAAATTCTCAATCACTTCAGAAGGAAAAAACAAAATATTTCAAGACAAATTCAAATTTGAACAAGATCTATCAACAAGTCCAAATCATCAGATAACACCAGAAGGGAAATTTCAACCCAAGAAGAATAACTACACCCAAGAAAACACAGGAAAAAATTAATTCCATAAAAGCAAAAATAAAACAAGGGAAGTATACATAAACACACACACACACACACACACACACACACACACAATTTTTATCTCCAGTGACTGTGTAGGAGGTATGGCCAGGAGTGCAGGGAGCACAGGAGTGGCAGAGTGGCTGGGACAGGGTTTGTTGAGGCTCCACCTACACCCAGGAGCTGGGCAGCTCCACAGCCATCTGTGCACTGATCCTGCCAGGGTAGTACTGGTCTGCAGGGAGTGCTTTGACTCCCAGGTTTGGAGGTGAGACCACCATTTATTCTCCAGTGACTGTGCAGACAGGTACGGCCAGGAGCACAGGGAACACAGGAGTGGCATGGTGCCTGGGACAGGGTCCATCCTGACTCCATCTGTACCCAGGAGCTGTACTGAGCTACAGCCCTCTGTGCCATGGGAGAGTTGGTATCCCAGGGGAGCCGAGACAGGCTTGCAGGCCCATAGAAGGGACAAGCTCCAGCCAGAGACAGCAGGATAGACCAACTAACACCAGAGATGAGCAGATGGCATTTGCAAGAACATTACCAACAGAAACCAAGGAAGCATAGCACTATCCAAACCTAGCTCTCCCACAACAGCAAGTCTTGGATACTCCAAAACACCAGAGAAGCAAGATTTGGATTTAACATTACAGTTCATGATGCTGATAGGGGATTTCAAGAAAGACATAAATAACTCCCTTAAAGAAATACAGGAGAACACAGGTAAACAGGTAGAAGCCCTTAAAGAATTACAGGAAAGCACAACCAAACAGGTGAAGGAAATGGATGTAAAAATGGAGGTAAAAATAGAAATAATAAAGAAATCACAAAGGGAAACAACTCTGGACATAGAAAACCTACGAAAGAAGTCAGGAGTCATGGATGCAAGCATCAACAACAGAATATAAGAGATAGAAAAGAGAATCTCAGATGCAGAAGATACCATAGAAAACATTGACACAACAGTCAAAGAAAATGCAAAGTGCAAAAAGCTCCTAATCCAAAACATCCAGCAAATCCAAGACAAAATGAGAAGACCAAACCTAAGGATTATAGGTGTAGGAAAGTGAAGATTTCCAGGTTAAGGGGCCAGTAAATGTCTTCAACAAAATAATAGGAGAAAACTTCCCTAACCTAAAGAAAGAAATGCCCATGAAAATACAAGAAGCCTGCAGAACTCCAAATAGATTGGACCAGAAAAGAAATTCCTCCCATCACATAATAATTAAAATACCAAATGCACTAAACAATAAAAGAATATAAAAAGCAGTAAGGGGGAAAAGGTCAAGTATCATATAAAGGCAGACCTATCAGAATTACACCAGAATTCTCGCAAGAGACTATGAAAATCCCTGGGCAGATGTCATACAGACACAAAGGGAACACAAATGCCAACCCATGCAACTATACCCAGCAAAATTCTCAATTAGCACAGAGAGAGATACCAAGGTATTCCATGACAAAAACAAATTTACACAATATCTTTCCATAAATCCAGTCTTTCAAAGGATAATGAATGGAAAACACCAACAAAAGGAGGGAAACTACACACTAGAAAAAGCAAGAAAATAATCTTCTTTTAAAAAACCAAAAAGAAAAGAGCCACAAAAACATAATTTCACCTCTAAAAACAAAAATAACAGGAAGCAACAACCACTTCTCCTTTATATCTCTTAATATCAATGGACTCAATTCTCCAATAAAAAAAGACATAGACTAACAGACTGGGTACTTAAAAAAGGAACCAACACATTGCTCCATACAGGAAACTCACCTCAGGACAAAGACAGACACTACCTCAGAGGAAAAGGCTGGAAAAAAATTTTCCATGCAAATGGTTCCAAGAAACAAGCTGGTGTAGCCATGCTAATATCAAATAAAATTGACTTTCAACTAAAAGTAATCAAAAAAGATAAAGAAGGACACTTCATACTCATCAAAGGAAAAATCTACCAAGATGAACTCTCAATTCTGAACATCTATGCTCCAAATACAAGGGCACCCACAGTCATAAAAGAAACTTTACTAAAGCTCAAAGCACACATTGCACCTCACACAATAATAGTGGGAGGCTTCAACACCCCACTCTCATCAGTGGACAGATCAGGGAATCACAAACTAAACAGATAAACAGTGAAACTAACAGAACTTATGAACCAAATGGATTTAACAGATATCTATAGAACATTTTATCCTAAATCAAAAGAATATACCTTCTTCTCAGGACTGCATGGTACCTTCTCCAAAACTGACTGTATACTCAGTCACAAAACAGACCTCAACAGAGATAAGAAGATTGAAATAATCCCATGCACCCTATTAGATCACCATGGAGTAAGGCTGGTCTTCAATAACAACAAAAACAACAGAAAGCTCACATACACATGGAAAGTGAACAACATTCTACTCAATGATAATTTGGTCAAGAAAGAAATTAAAGACTTTTTAGAATTTAATGAAAATGAAGCTACAACATACCCGAACTTATGGGACACAATGAAAGCAGTGTGAAGAGGAAAACGCATAGCATTGAGTGTCTCCAAAAAGAAAACGGAAAGAGCATGCACTAACAGATTGACAGCACATCTGAAGGCTCTAGAACATAAAGAAGCAAATACACTCAAGATGAGTAGACAGCAGAAAATAATCAAACTCGGGGTTGAAATCAACCAAGTAGAAACAAAAAGAACTATACAAAGACTCAACCAAACCAGGAGCTGGTTCTTTAAAAAACCAACAAGATAGATAAACCATTAGCCATACTAACCAGAAGGCACAGAGACAGGATCCAAATCATCAAAATCAGAAACGAAAAGGGGGACATAACAACAGATACTGAGGAAATCCAAAAAATCATCAGATCCTACTACAAAAGCCTATACTCAGCATAACTGGAAATGGACAGTTTCCTAGACAGATACCAAATTCCAAAGTTAAATCAGGATCGAATAAATGAAATAAACAATCCCATAACCCCTAAAGAAATAGAAGCAGTCATTAATAATCTCCTAACCAAAAAAAGCCCAGGACCAGATGGGTTTAGTGCAGAGTTCTATCAGACCTTCAAAGAAGACCTAATACCAATACTCTTCAAACTATTCCACAAAATAGAAATATAAGGAACACTAGCTACTTTGTTTTATGAAGCCACAATTACTCTGATACCTAAACCACACAAAGACCCAACAAAGAGAACTTTAGACCAATTTCCCTTATGCATATCAATGCAAAATTGCTCAATAAAATTCTTACCACCTAATCCAAGAATACATCAAAACAGTCATCCACCCTGGTCAAGTAGGCTTCATTCCAGTGATGCAGGGATGATTCAATATATGTAAATCCATCAATGTAATCCACTATATAAACAAACTCAAAAAAAAAAAAAAAAACATGATCATTTCATTACACACTGAGAAAGCATTTGACAAAATCCAACACCTCTTCATGATAAAAGTCTTGGAAAGATCAAGAATTCAAGGCCCATACCTAAACATAGTAAGAAAGTATATAGCAAACTAATAGCTAAGATCAAACTAAATGGAGTGAAACTTGGAGCAAACCCACTGAAAACAGGGACTAGACAAGGCTGCCTACTCTCTCCCTACCTGTTCAATATAGTACTCGAAGTCCTAGCCAGAGCAATTAGACAATGAAAGGAGGTCACAGGGATATAAATTGGAAATGAAGAAGTCAAAGTATCACTATTTGCAGATGGTTTGATAGTACACTTAAGTGACCCCAACAATTCCACCAGAGAACTACTAAACCTGATTTAAAAAAAAAATTCAGCAAAGTAGCTGGATATAAAATTAAAATTAACTCAAACAAATCAGTAGCCTTCCTATACTCAAAGCATAAAGAGTCTGAGAAAGAAATTTGGGAAACTACACCCTTCACAATAGTCACAAATAATATAAAATACCTTGGTGTGACTCTAACCAAGTAACTGAACGATCTGTATGACAAGTACTTCAAGTTTCTGAAGAAAGGAATTGAAGAAGATCTCAGAAGATGGAAAGATCCCCTATGTTCATGGATTGGCAGGGTTAATATAGTAAAAATTGGCCATCATGACTAAAGAAATCTAGAAATTCAATGCAATCCACATCAAAATTCCAACTCAACTCTTCATAGACTAAGAAAGAGCAATTTCCAAATTTATCTGGAATGACAAAAAACACAGGTTAGGGAAACCTATTCTCAACAATAAAAGAACTTCTAGGGGAAATCAGTATCCCAGACCTCAAGCAGTAGTACAGAGCAATAGTGATAGAAACTGCATGGTATTGGTACAATGACATGTAGGTTGGTGACTGGAATAGAATTGAAGACCCAAAAATGAGCACACATACCTATGGATACTTGAACTTTGATAAAGGAGCTAAAACCATGCAGTGAAAAAAGACAGCATTTTCAATAAATCGTGTTGGGTCAACTTGCAGTCAACACGTAGAAGGATGCAAATTGATCAATTCTTATCTCCCTGTACAAAGCTCAAGGCCAAATGGATCAAGGACCTCCACATAAAACCATATATACTGAATCTAATAGAAGAGAAAGTGGGGAAGAACCTGGAGTGCATGAGCACAGGGGAAATTTTCCTGAACAGAACACCAATAACTTATGCTCTAAAAGCAAGAATTGACAAATGGGACCTCATAATGTTGCAAAACTTCTGTAAGGCAAAGAATACTGTCAATAGGACAAAATGGCAGCCAACAGATTAGAAAAAGATCTTTACCAATCTTAAATCCAATAGAGGTCTAATATCCAGTATATACAAAGAACTCAAGAAGTTAGACTCCAGAGAACCAAATAACCCTATTAAAAATGGGGTACAGAGCTAAACAAAGAATTCTCAACTGAGGAATATCAAATGGCTGAAAAGCACCTAAAGAAATGTTCAACATCCTTAATCATCAGGGAAATGTAAATCAAAACAACCCTGTGAGTCCATCTCACACCAGTCAGAATGACTAAGATCAAAATCTCAGGGGACAGCAGATGCTAGAGAGGATGTGGAGAAAGAGAAACACTCCTCCATTGCTGGCCGGATTGCAAGCTGGTAAAACCACTCTGGAAATCAGTTTGGTGGTTCATCAGAAAATGGGACTTAGTATTACCTGAGGACCCAGCTATACCACTCCTGGGCATATACCCAGAAGATGTTCTAACATGTAATAAGGTCACTTCCTCCACTATGTTTATAGCAGCCTTATATATAATAGCCAGAAGCTGGAAACAACCCAGATGTCCCTCCACAGCCGAATGGATACAGAAAATGTGGTACATTTACACAATGGAGTACTATTCAGCTATTAAAAACAATGAATTCATGAAATTCTTAGGCAAATGGATGAGGCTAGAATATATCATCCTGAGTGAGGTAACCCAATCACAAAAGAACACACATGGTATGCATTCACTGATAAGTGGATATTAGCCCAAAAGCTCAGAATACCCAAGATACAACTCACAGACCACATGAAGCTCAAGAAGAAGAAAGAACAAAGTGTGGATACTTTGATCCTTATTGGAAGGAGTATCAAAACACCCATGACTCACAACCAACCAATAGATTGAGCATAGGGTCCCCAATGGAACAGCTAGAGAAAGGACTCAAGGAGCTAAAGAGGTTTACAGTCCCACAGTAGGAACAATAATATGTATCAACCAGTGTTCCCAGAGCTCCCCAGGACTAAACCACCAAACAAAGTGTACACATGGAGGGAACCATGGCTCCAGCTACATATATAATGGAGGATGGCCATTTCAGACATCAATGAGTGGAGAGACCATTGGTCCTATGAAGGCTGGACTCCCCAGTGTAGGGGAATGCCAGGTCAGGAAAATAGGAGGGAGGTCGGTAAGTAGGGGGATGGGGGATGGGATAGGGGGTTTTCAGATGAGTAATGAGGACAGGGGATACCATTTGAAATGTAAATAAAGCAAATATCTAATAAACATACACACACTAGTAACAACAGCAAAATAACAGGAGCTAAAATTCACTGGTCATTAATATCTTTCAACATCAATGGAATCCCCAATTTAAAAAATAACCACAGAGTAACAGAATGGATGCAAAAACAGAATCCACCTTTCTGTTGCATGCAAGAAACATACCTCAGCAATAAAGATAGATATTACATCTAAGAAAAAAGCTATAAAGTAGTTTTTCAAGCAAAGAAGACAGCTGGAGTAGTAGTTCTGATATCTAATAAAATATATTTTCAACCAAAATTAATCAAAAGAGATGGGGAGGGAAAGTTCATATTCACTAAAGAAAAATATATACCCATATGATATCTCAATTTTGAGCAACTATGCCCCAAACACAGGGGCACCTACCTCAACAGAGAAATTATGAAATTAACCAATGTTATATATATAAACCAAATAGACAGCAGATATGTACAAAACAATTCACACAATCAGAAAGAATATACCTTCTTCTCAGCACCTCATGGAAGCTTCTCCAAAATTGAACATATTCTCAATTACAAAGCAAGCCTCAACAGATACAAGAAACTCAAAATAAGTCTTATATCTTGTATCTTATAAGACCACCATGTGTTAAAGTTGGACTTCAACAACAACTGAAAGCCTACACACTTATCAACAAACAACTCTATACTCATTGATCTCTGCATCAGGGAAGAAAAGCAGAAAGAAATTAAAGACTTTCCAGAATTCAGTGAAATTGAGGGTAAAACATACCCAAACTTATACAGAATGAAAGCAGTGCTAAGAGGAAAGTTCCTAGCACAAAGGCCTCCAAACATAAATTAGAAATTTCTCATAGGAGCAATTTAAAAGTACATCTGAGGAAACCAGTCGGACCTGGGGACAGTTTGAAGTAACTGTGGCCTTCATGCTGTACTCCCTGATGCAGGCGGCCCTGCTCTGTCTGAACGTCATTGCCGTGCTGCAGGAGGAGGAGTGCTTGTCAAGAACACTGGCTGGGGAACAGACCAGGGAATTGGTGGATTTGGAGAGGAGCCAGGAATTAAATCTCAACTGATGAACCTTATTCCATCTGTAAGAATCGTGATGAGAGTGCCATTGATAATAGTAAACTCAATTACTATTGTATTGCTTTTGTTATTTGGCTGAACATCATTGGGAAATCAGAGACTCAGAAGAAGAAAATCCCCAGAGGTTACTGTTTCTGTTGTGACTGGAATATTCATGTTTCAGCAGGCTCATCTTGCAGTTGACAAAAAAAAAGTAAAGTTGACAATAAAACCAGAGTTTCTATCTATCTGATTTTTTAAAATTTATTTTTGATTCTAGTTGCACTTGTAGATCAGAGCATCAGAGGCAGGAGCATTCCGGGATTGGAGCACACTTGTCTTGGCTAAAATAGGTAAAGGCTGTGAAAGGGCACAGGGCTGCCGCCTCTCCTCCTTGTCACTCCGTACAGCAAGCTCACAGCTCAGGGGGAGATTGAGACATGACCTGAGTGTAATTAACTTCCTGTATAAACTCTTAAGTTTTCTAAAGTAACAGCCACATCTCATTGACAAATTGGTATGTGGGTAATTTGTTTTGAACTCTTTGGCTAACTGGTTTCTGCAATAAAGAACTCTAACTATATGAGGCAATACCCTGATTTCAGAGGGCATGCTAATTCTGGAAACCAGTTGTTTGGAAACTGTGGTTTTATGTTCTTTTATGCCATTGTTTATTAGTTGACCTCAGCAGTGAGACCAGACTATATATTTTCCTTGGTAGGAAATCTTGCCTGTTTTACAAGGGTTTGTTTTATAAAAATCAGTGTGACTGTTAGCTGGAAAAATCAACACATACAGTCACAAGTCACCCGCTCAGGTGACTGTTCACTGTGAAGCATTGCCTCTCCCAGGCACTTCTTGGCAGAGCAGCAGGCTACAGGTGTGATTCTTCGTTTCTCATTCTGTCTGTCAGTAAAGCATTAATGTTAGGTACCTTCTGTTTGTTTGTCTTATGTCTTTTGTTAATGTCTTAGGCCAACTTTGTGGGTTCTTTGCTCATCTCATAATACTACTGTTCAGTTTTATACAGGAAGATTTAAACTGTGCAAATATTGTGTGAAATGTTTCAGTTATAATAATTTAAAGGGGTGGGATGGCATCTTTTGGTATAAAAAAACTTTTATAAATAAAGTTAACTTTCTACCTTTAAAAAAAAAAAGTACATCTGAAAGCTCTAGAAAAAATGAGGCAAATAATCCTAAGAGGAGTAGACAGCAGGAAATAATCAAACTCAAAATCAGGGATGAAAATAACTAATTAGAAAAAAAGAAAGCAATACAAAGAAGCAACATAATCATGAGTAGGGTCAACAAGACAGAAAAACACTTGACCACACAGAAAGATGGTTTCCAAAAAAAAAAAAAAAAAAATCAGAAAAGAAAAGGAAGACATAGCAGCAGACAATGAGAAAATTTGAAGAATCTTTTTTATTATTACATATTTTCTGTATTTACATTTCAAATGTTATTCCCTTTCCTGGATTCCCCTCTGAAAACACCCTATCTCATCCCCTCCTCCCCCTGCTCACCAACCTACCCACTCCAGATTCCCTGTCCTGTTATTCCCCTATACTGGGGCATTGAGGCTTCTCAGAGCCAAGGGTCTCTCCTCTCTTTGATGTCCAAGAAGGCCATCCTCTGCTACATAAACAACTGAAGCCATGGGTCCCTCTGTGTGTACTCTTTGGTTGGTAATTTAATCCCTGGGAGCACTGGGGGTACTGGTTGGTTCATAATGTTGTTTGTCCGATAGGACTGAAAGTTCCTTCAGTTCCTTGTGTCCTTTCTCTAGCTCCCCTACTGGGGACCTTGTGCTCAGTCCAATAGTTGGCTGAGAGCATCCCCTCTGTGTTTGTCAGGCACTGGCAGAACCTCTCAGGAAACAGCTATATCAGGCTTCTGTCAGCAAGTGCTGGTTGGCATCCACATTAGTGTCTATGTTCAGTCTTCTTCAAAGTATTTTTAGGTCTTACTTCAAAAGCCAGTACTCCACAAAATTGGAAAATCAAGACATACACAAACTATTAAAGCTACATCAAGATTGGGTAAACTATTTAAACAGCCCTATAATACCTAAGGAAAGCCATCAATCAAGGGATACACATGGCTCCAGCCGCATATGTAGCAGAGCATTGCCTTGTCAGGCATCAATGGGAGGAGAAGTTTGTAGTCCTATGAAGGCTTGATAAATGCCCCAGTGTAGGGGAATCAAAGCCAGGGAGCTGAGAGGGTGGGTGGAGAAACACCCTTATAGAAGTAGGGAGAGATAGGATGGGATAGGTGTTATCCAGGAGGTGGGGGCAACGGGGAAAGGGCATAACATTTAAAATGTAAATAAAGAATATATCCAATAAAAAAGAGAGACATAAAAAAGGGGGTCTCAAAAAATAAAAATAAAATAAAATTTTTAAAAAATATATACCTAAAGAAGTAGAAGCAGTCATTAAAACAATCGCAACACAATACTTCCAGAGGACCCTGCCATACCACCCCTGGGCATATACCCAGAAGATTCCCCAGCATGTAATAAGGATACATGCCCCACTATGTTCATAGCAGCCTTATTTATAATAGCCAGAAGTTGGAAAGAGCCCAGATGTCCCTCAATGGAGGAATGGATACAAAAAAAATGTGGTATATATACACAATGGAGTATTATTCACCCATTAGAAGCAATGAATTCATGAAATTCTTAGACAAATGGATGGAGCTGGAGAACATCATACTAAGTGAGGTAACCCAATCTCAAAAGAATACCCATGGTATGTACTCACTGATAAGTGGATATTAGCCTAGAATCTTGGAACACCCAATTCACAATCCACATACCAAATGATGTCCAAGAAGAAGGAAGGAGTGGACCCTGGATCTGGAAAGACCAATGCAACAGTGTAGGGGAATACCAGAACAGGGAAGTGGGAAGGGGAGGATGGGGGATCAGGGGAAGGGAAAGGGCATATGGGACTTTTGAGGGGAGTGGGGAGCCAGGAAAAGGGAAATGAAATGTAAATAAAGAATATATCCAATTTTTTAAAAAAAAAAAAAGAAAAGAAAAGAAAATGTGTTCTCAAAGAAGCTGCAAAATGGAAAAAAATCGCAATCAAAGAAAGCCCATGGTCAGATGGTTTTAGCAAAGAATTCTATCAAACTTTCAAAGAGATAACTCCAATAGTCCTCAAACTATTCCACAAAATAGAAGCAAAAGGAACACTGTCCAACTCAGTCTATGAGCCCAAAGTCACTCTAATACCTAACCACACAAAGACCAAATTTTCTTATAAACATCAATGCAAAATATTCAATTAAATACTCACAAAATGAATCCAAGATCACATCAGAAGCATCATCCATCATGATCCCACGGATGCCAGGATGGTTCAATATACAACAATTGAAAACATAATTTATCATATAAACAAAAGAAAGAAAAAAATCACTGTATCATTTCATCAGATGCTGAAACACTTTGGACAAAATCCACCAACACTTCATGTAAAAAATCTCAGAGAAATCATAAGGGATAAAATAGAAATGAAAGGCAGACTGAGAGAGGGACCTTGGTGGGAGAGGGGAGGAGTATAAGAATAGGGACATTATCAGGTGTGAGAAGAGGCAGAAGAGGGGCCTAGAGAGCCAGGAGAATGGATGGAAATCTGCAGCTCCTGGGGGAGGGAATATGAGGGGAATCTCTAGGTAATCTCTGAGACCTAGTGTGAAGACAGCTCCCAGGAGTCAATGTAAATAACCTTAGACAAGTTCACCTAACAGTGAGGATATGGAACCTGAAGAGGCCACCTCTTATATCCAGGCAGGACCACCAGTGGTGGGATAAGGACACAAAGCAATCCACAAAACTTTTGACCACAAAGCTGTTCTGTTTAAAAGTACAAAGACAAAATGGAGAAGAGATTGAAGGGATGGTCAAGCAAGGATCCACCCAACTTTGGTCCCATCCCATGGGCATACACCAGTCCCTGATACTATTAATGATATTCCATAATTCTTACAGACAGGAGCCTACCATAGCTATACTTTGAGCTGACAAAACTGTAACTATACATAACTGACATATGCATAACTATAACATATGCATAACTACACAGAACTATAACATATACTGACATAACTATGCAGCAGCTGACTAAAAGCGATGCAGATACTCAGTCTAACATTGGCTGGAGGTAGAGGACCCTTATTAAAGAGTTGGTGGGAAGGATCGAGAGTTCCAAAGGGAATAGTAACCTCACAGGAAGACCAATAGTATCAACTAATCTAGACTCCTGGGAGCTCCCAGTATTGACCCACCAACCAAAGAGCATACATAGGTTGGTTTTAGATCCCCTCCACATATGTAGTAGAAGGCTGCCTGTACTGCCTCAGTGGGAGATGGTGTCACTAATTGTGCAGACATTCAATGTTCCAGGGTTAAGAGATACCTGGGGAACTATACTCTCAAAGGTGAAGGGAGTGGAGATGGGGGAAGGACTCTGATGGGGGGGTACCAGGAGAAAGAGAGACAGAGAAAGAGAGAGAGAGAGAGAGAGAGAGAGAGAGAGAGAGAGAGAGAGAGAGAGAGAGAAGGGAACAAGGCACATACATAAACTTAATAAAAGCAATGTACAGCAAGCAATAGCTAACACCAAATTGAATAGAGAGAAATGTAAAGCAATTCCAATAAATCACTGATGAGGTTGTCTACTCTCTCCCTATCTATTCAATATATTACTACTTAAATTTTTTGCATGAGCAATAAGAAAACTAAAATAGATCAAGGGGCTACAAATTAGAAACAAAGAAGTCAAAGTATTACCATTCATTGATAATATGATAATATACATAAGCAATCCCAAAAATTCTTCCAGAGACCTCCTACAGCTGATAATTATTTTCAGTAAAGTGAGTGGAAACAAAATTAGCTCAAAGAAATTAGTAACCCTCCTTTATACAAAATATAAAACATCTGAGATAGAAATTATGGAAATAATACACTTCACAATAACTACAAATAATATAAAATATCTTGGTGTAATACTAGCAATGCAAGTAAAATCCTGCATGACAAGAACTTCAAGTCTCTGAAGAAAGAAGACATCAGAAGATGGAAAGATCCCCAATGCTCTTGGATAAGCAGGATTAACAGTGGAAATGGTCATCTTACCAAAAGCAATTTACAGATTAAACTCAATTCTGATCAAAATTCCAACCCAATAATATACAGGCCTTGAAAGGGTAATTCTCAACTTTGTACGGAAAAGCAGAAACCCAGGTTGGCTAAAACAAACCTGATAAATAAAAAAAAAACTTCAGGAAAAATCACCATCTCTGACCTAAAGCTGTACTACAGAGCAATAGTAATAAAAATTGCATGGTATTGATATAGAAACAGAATAATCAATGGAAAAGAATTAAAGACTCTGAAATAAACCCACACCTACAGATACTTGATTTTTGACAAATAATCCAAAAAACATACAATGAATAAAAGAATGCATCTCCAACAAATGGTATTGGTTTAACTGGATGTCTGCCTATAGAATGCAAATAGATACATATCTATCATCCTGCAAAAAACTCAAAATCCAAGTTAATCACAGACCTCAAACTAAAACTGAATACATTAAATCTAATAGACCAAAAGGTGGGGAATAGACTTGAACTCTTAGTACAGGAGACAATTTCCTGAGAGGAATAATACCAGTGGCTCAGGCTCTAAGATCAACAACTGATAAATGAGACCTCATGTAACTAAAAATTCTCTGTAAGACAGTGTCAATAGGACAAAATAAAGAATGAAAAAAGGTGTTATGTGGAAGGAAATGGATCCCTGTTCCCTGTCAACACAAGCATGGTCCTATATGACATTGGCAAATAATGTGCAGGATCCCAATGAATTACAAATGAAGACCATGTGACCCAGTAATCATAAGACTGGGTATACAGTGATGACAGGAAGGGACAATTTAATGTCAAATAGATTTTTGCATTTCTATCTTCTCTTCCAGATCTAGCACTTGTACAGTCTCTCACTCCTGAATTCTCTGTCAGGAGGCATGAGGTGCGAGGTCACTCTGACTGAACGGTACTTGTAGCTCCCACATCTCTCTGGCCTTTCTTTCATGTGCCATCAGCATGGAATGTGTACTTTAGTAAATGTTTGGACAGATACTACATGAGTCCAATTGTTTAAAATGATTTTTGAGGTACTCTGAGCATTCAAGTTGTCTGCCTACTAGCATGTATTCTGTTGAATTTCCACATAGGCAAACATCAATCAATGAAAGTACTATACTGTAAGAAAGAAAAACATTCATTGCTTCCCTGACGTTCCTGTCAATGAGATCTTGTGAACTTGTTTGAGGCACATATACTGACAATCTTTATGCTTTCTGGATGAGTTCTCATGGCCTTTCCCATGACCTTGAAAAGAGGTTAACTGAATCTTTTCTAATGAAAGCAGAACCTCTTTGTCTCTGTTTTCTAAACTCAAGATTGATTATCTCCAGCCTTTATGTTCATAAAGCCAGTGTCTTCAAGGTTTGGGAATAGGTTGAATGCAGCATCTTTGAATCTTACCGACTTGAGGTTCATCAAATTCCTTCCATTCACAGATGTGCACATGCATACTCATTCATATCATATTTAGCAGAATCTTCCTTGACCACTTTTTTGAGGATTTAAATTATTCAGCCTTGAAATAGGTACTATTTAATAAAATATGATTATATTTCTAGGCTATTTTCCTCTTAACTCCCCCTATATCTTCTCAACATAAACCTCTTACAACTTCATGACATTTTATTTTGTTTTGTTTTGCTTTTTTCTATATTCTTTGTTTACATTCCAAATGATTTCCCCTTACCCTTCTCCCCCCCCATAAGTCCCATAAGCCCTTTTTCCTCTATCCATTCACCAATCACCCCCTCCCATTTTTCTGTCCTGGTAATCCCCTACAATCCTGCATCAAGCCATTCCAGAACCAGGGCCCTGTCCTTCCTTATTCTTGGGAATCATTTGATATGTTAATTGAGTATTGTCTTGAGTATTCAGAGCTTCTGGGCTAATATCCACTTATCAGTGACTGCATTCCATGTGTATTCTTTTGTGATTGTGTTATCTCACTTATGAAGATATTTTCCAGTTCCAACCATTTGCCTAAGAATTTCATGAATTCATTGCTTTTAATTGCTGAGTAATATTCCATTGTGTAAACATACCACATTTTCTGTATCCATTCCTCCATTGAGGGACATCTGGGTTCTTTCCAGCTTCTGGCTATTATAAATAAGGCTGCTATGAACATAGTGGAGCATGTGTCCTTACTACATGCCAGGGAATCCTCTGGATATATGCCCAGGAGTGGTATAACAGGGTCCTTCCGAAGTGTTGTGCCCAGTTTTCTGAGGAACTGCCGGCTGTGCGTATGTGCACATGTGTGGAGGGAAGAACTGAAGCTTAGAAAACCTACCAGTGACTACATTTTCAAAAAAAATGGATTTTTCCTCTGCAAGAAATATCTACATCCAACAACTACTCACTAAGATAGAATGCCTAGAAATAATCTATAAATTCCATACTACATTATGATTGGCTGGGTCTCGGGTAGGGCTTATACAGACAATAGCCATCATGAGTGCATGATGTGGCAGGCATGTCCTGGCCACAAGATATCATTTCACATCTCTCTCCCTCGTGCTTCACCTTTTATATTCTCTTCACCTCGCCTTGCTCCATGTTCTCTGAACCTTGGAGGAACTGGAAAATGGAACTGGAAAATGTTATGTTGAACAACAAAAACAGAGCTTGAAAGGACAAACTGCCTGTTTCTGTTATATGCAGAAACATCATTGTGTGTCATGGGTTCTGGATTTTATTTTGTAGCTTTTGGAACTAAATCAGGAACCCTAGGAAAGGGACACATTTTACATGTGGGACGAGGAGTACCAAGGAAAAGGCAATATTTGCTATGTGAAAGCAAAAGTGAGGTGTGGTGAGAGAATGAGGAGGAAAACAGAATCTAGAGAACTGGTTAAACAGTTCATTCTGATAAGTCATCCTAGAATTTAAATTCCCCGTTTATACTGACTGTGTTAACTGGGGAAAATGAAAAGTAGCCTAACACAACGTAAAGACATGCTACCTGGTGCCAAGAGGCAAGAAGAAAGGAAGACTTTGTGGAAGAAGGACTTAAAAATAAAGGAGAAATTCAGGATGCAAAATAAGTGAGTTTGTTGCAAACAGAAATATGTTTCCATTGCAAACTATACGTGAGAGACAGACAGGGACCTGGAATGTCTCCGTTGCAGGTATCAATAGGGTGTGAAGACAGCATTCTATCATGAATAAGTAAAATACAGGAACTCCCCAAGTCATCTTGTCACAAAGCATGAGTTCTTCTACCATAATTGCAGTTGTGCCTCTGTCCAAGATGCACACTTTTTATTGGATATTTCCTTTATTTACATTTCAAATGTTATCCCCTTTTCTGTTTTCCCTCCTGGAAGACCCCTATCTCTCAGCCCCAAGTCCCCTGCTTCTATGAGGGTGTTACCCTACACACCCACCCACTCCAGCCTCCCTGCCCACGAATTCTCCTATACTGGGGCATTGAGCCTTCACAGGACAAAGGATCTCTCCTACCACTGATGCCCAACAAGGCCATCCTTAATCTATATATGCAGGCTGGAGGCATAGGTCCCTCCATGTGTACTCCTTGGTATGTGGGTTAGTTCCTTGGAGCTCTTGGGGGGTCAGGTTTGTTGGTATTGTTGTTCTTTCTTTTTTCTTTCTTTCTTTCCTTCCTTCCTTCCTTCCTTCCTTCCTTTCTTTCTTTCTTTCTGTTCTTTCTTTTTGTAATCTAAATAGAAAATAGTGAGAGGAAAGATTAATAATGTTTCGCTTTAAGGTAAATTCAGTAGAAAGATTTATAAGAACAAAGAACTGTTCTGCAGCCAGCATTCATGGCTGTGCCTATCCCAGAGAGTGGGAGAAGCCAACAGTGGTTCTGAGGGAAGAGGGCAAATGGAGAAAGTGCAAATTAAATTAAATCCTTTCTGTGGAGAAGCATTTGCTGTGGAAAGAATAACAAAGTCAAGTGAAATGGAGCCAGACGATCCCTGTGTGCACATGTGTATCGACAGACGTAGACTTCCCTCAGCTGCTCATGCGGTTGTATAATCAGGGAAATTTCAACCCCACCATGTCCCTCTAAATGCTGGGAACTGGGACTGAAGTGAGTTTTAGAATTTTATCCAGCTTTTGACATAAATTGATCCAACTATGTCATTATAAAATTTATGAAATTTAACATAGAAATATGGAATGCAGAAGGGAGTGCTAGTGATTATCAATTAAGTTAAGGTGACAAAACCTGGAGTTCACAGAAAATGCTTTGTATAAAATTAGAAAACTTTAAAATATCTGTTCATCATTTTTTAAAAGTTAGGAGACTCTGCATAAGGTTTTACTTAAATACAAGTTTCTTTCCAAAATGTTTATAAAATTGTAAACTACTGGCAAACATCTATATGTGCTTTATTTGCAGCAGTATTATGCTGTTTCTTCTCTGCAAATTCAGCTCCTATTTTAAAATTGTATAAAAATAACACCCAACTTGACATTAAACACAGCACTTGCCTTTAAAAATCTATCATATTTCGTCTGGAAAGTTTATACTGACATCACTTCTTTCATTGTCTGCCTGTGTCTCCATAGCAGATTGTCCTCATGGTCACTAAATTAGTAATTATTTATTTTTTAACGTATCTGACTTTTGTAATTATGTGCATGTGTTTGCTTGTGCATATATGTTCAGGCAGAGACTAGAAGCATCTGATTCCATGATCTGGAATTACAGGCAGTTTTTGAGCCTTCTGGTGTGGATGCTGGGAACTCAAGTCAGGTCCTCTGCAAAAGCAGGGAGGACTCTAAGCACTTAGCCATCACACCAGCGCCTTAAAAAAAAATAGTAAAAGAAAGGGGGTTTTGAATTTAAAAACATTTTTCATCAAAATATAATATTATGAACCTACATGTGAGTAACATATAAAGTTGTATCAACAGCAGAGGAGAACAGGGAACCTAGGGTTGAGAAAGAAAATAATGACTCCAGTGATCAATAATTAATTTATCAAAGGCAAATACTGAGAGATGCCTTTTGAAATGGGATTGCTCTCAGCACTACCTCAAAGGTTAAACACACTCATATGTGACTGTCTTATTGTCCCCAGCTCGTTCTCTAAAAAGAATTAACACTACACACTTCAATCTGAGGCTAAGAAGTTAAACAGTATTGTTCTTTCTATGGGCTTGCAAACCCCATAAACTCTTTCAGTCCTTTCTCTAACTCCTCCATTGGGGACCCCTTGAACAGTCAAATTGTTGGCTGTGAGCATATATCTGTATATTTGTCAGGATCTGGCAGAGCCTCTCAGTAGATAGCTAAATCATGACAGCTCCTGTCAGCATGTACTTCTTGGCACCCACAATAGGGTCTGCATTTGGTGACAGTATATGGGATGGATCCCCAGGTGGTACAGTCTCTGGATGGTTCTTCCTTTAGTCTCTGCTCCACACTTTGTCTCCGTATTTGCTTCCATTAGTATTTTGTTCCCTCTTCCAAGAAGGTCCGAAGTACCCACACTTTGGTGTTCCTTCTTCTTAAGCTTCATGTGGTCTATGAATTATATCTTGGGTATTCTGAACTTTGGGGCTAAAACTCACTTATCAGTGAGTGCACAACATGTGAATTATTTTCTGGTTGGATTACCTCATTCAGGATGATATTTTCTAGTTCCATCCATTTGCCTAATTATTTCATTAAATCATACCTTTTAATATCTAAGTAGTACTCCATGTGTAAATGTACCACAGTTTCTGTATCCATTACTCTGTTGAAGGACATCTGGTTCTTTCCAGCTTCTGGCTATTATAAATAAGGCTATGAACATAGTGGAGCATGTGACCTTTTTTATGTTGGAGATTCTTTTGTGTATATGCCCAGAAGTTGTATAGCTTGAACTTCAGGTATACCAATTTTCTGAGGAACCGTCAGACAGGTTTCCAGAATGGTTGTACCACTTGCAATCCCACCAGCACTGGATGAGTGCTCCTCATTTTCCACATCCTTGCCAGCATCTTCTGTCACCTGAGATTTTGATCTTGGCCATTCTGACCAGTGTGAGGCAGAAACTCAGGGTTGTTTTGATTTGTATTTCCCTGCTGACTAAGGATGGTGAACATTTCATTAGGTGCTTCTTGGCCATTCAATATCCTCCAGTTGGAAATTCTTTGTTTAACTCTATATCCCATTTTTAAAAAGGTTATTTGATTCTCTGGAGTCTAACTTCTTCAGTTCTTTGTATATATTGGATATTAGCCCTCTATCAGATATAGGACTGGTAAAGATCTTTTCCCAATCTGTTAGTTTGCTGTTTTGACCCATTGACAGTGTCCTTTGCCTTATAGAAGCTTTGCAATTTTATGAGGTCCCTTTTGTCAATCCTTGATCTTAGAACTTAAGCCATTGGTGGTCTGTTGAAATTTTCCACTGTTCCCCTGTGTTTGAGTCTTTCCCACTTTCTCTTCTATTAGTTTCAGTGTATCTTGTTTTATGTGGAGATCTTTAATCCACTTGGACTTGAGCTTTGTACAAGGAGATAAGAATGGATCTATTTGTATTCTTCTGCCTGCAGACTACCAGTAGAACTAGCATCATTTGTTGAAAATGCTGTCTTTTTTTCTACTGGATGTTTTTAGCTCCTTTGTCAAAGATCCAGCGACCATAGGTTCATTTCTTGGTCTTCAATTCTATTCCATCGATCTTCCTGCCTGTCACTGTAACAGTGCCATACAGTTTTTTATTACTATCATTCTGTAATACAGCTTTGATGTCAGGGATGGCAATTCCCCCAGAAGTTCTTTTATTGTTGAAAATACTTTTTGCTATTCTGAGTTTTTGTTACTCCAAATGTATTTGCAAATTGCTCTTTCTAACACTATGAAGAATTGAGTTGGAATTTTGATGGAGATTGCAATGAATCTGTAGATTGCTTTAAGCAAGATGGTCATTTTTATTATATTAATCCTACCAATCCATGAGCATGGGAGACCTTTTCCATCTTCTGAGATCTTCTTTGATTGCTTTCTTCAAAGACTTGAAGTTGTTGTCATACAGATCTTTCACTGCTTCGATAAAGTCACACCTAGGTATTTTGTATTATTTGTGACTATTGTGAAGGGTGCCATTTCCCTAATTTCTTTCTCAGCTTCTTTATCCTTTGAGTATAGGAAGGCTTCTGTTTTGTTTGAGTTAATTTTATATCCAGCCACTTTGCTGAAGTTGTTTATCAGCATTAGGAGTTTGCTAGTGGAATTTTGGGGGTCACTTAAGTATACTTTCATATCATCTGTAAATAATGACATATTGACTTCTTCCTTTCCAATTTGTATCTTTTTGACATCCTTTGTTGTCTAATTAATCTGGCTGGGACTTTGAGTATTATATTGAATAGGTAGAGTGAGAGTGGGCAGCCTTGTCTAGTCCCTGATTTTAGTGGGATTGCTTCAAGTTTCTCTCCATTTAGTTTGTGGTTGGCTACTGGATTGCTGCATATTGCTTTAACTATGTTTAGGTATGGCCCTTGATTTCCTGTTCTTTCCATTACTTTTACCATGAAGGGGAGTTGAACTTTGTTGAATGTTTTCTCAGTATCTAATGAAATGATAATGTAGTTATTTTCTTTGAGTTCCTTTACATAGGGTATTACATTGATGGATTTCTGTATATTGAACCGTCCCTTCATCCATGGGATGTAGCCTACTTGATCATGATGGATGATTGTTTTGATGTGTTCTTGGATTTGGTTGGCAAGAATCATTTGAGTAATTTTACATTGATATTTATAAGGGAAATTGGTCTGAAGTTCTCTTTCTTTGTTTAGTCTTTACCTCACACCAGTCAGAATTGCTAAGATCAAAAACTCAGGAGACAGCAGGTACTGGTGAGGATGTGGAGAAAAAGGAACACTCCTCTACTGCTGGTGGGACTGCAAGCTGGTACAATCACTCTGGAAATCTGTTTTGCAGTTCCTCAGAAAATTGGACATAATACTACCGGAGGACCCTGCTATACCACTCTTGGGCATATACCACCATGTAATAAGGACACATGCTCCACTATGTTCATAGCAGCCTTATTTATAATAGCCAGAAGCTGGAAAGAACCCAGATGTCCCTCAACAGAGGATTGGATAGATAAAATGTGGTATATTTACACAATGGAATACTACTATTCAGCTATTAAAATAACAAATTCATGAAATTCTTAGACAAATGGGAGGAACTGGAAAATATCATCCTGAGTGAGGAAATCCAATAACAAAAGAACACTCATAGTATGCACTCACTGATAAGTGGATATTAGCCCAGAAGCTTGGAATACCCAAGACACAATTCACATATCAATTGAACCCCAAGAAGAAGGAAGAACAAAGTATGGATACTCTGGTCCTTCTTAGAAGAGGGAACCAAATACCCACAGAAGGAGATACAAAGTATAGAGCAGAGTCTGAGGGAAAGACCATCCAGAGACTGCCCCACCTAGGGATCAATCCCATATGTAGTTACAAAACCCAGACACTATTATCATTGCCCACGAGTGCTTGCTAACTGGAGCCAGATATAGTTTTCACCTGGGAGGCTCTGTTAGTGCATGAGAAATTCAGAGGATACTTTTAGCCAGCCATTGAACTGAGCACAGGGTCCCCAATGGAAGGAGCTAGAGAAAGGACTAAGGAGCTGAAGGGGTTCTCAGCACCATAGGAGGAATAACAAGATGAACCACCCAGTACCTCCGGAGCTCCCAGGGACTAAACCATCAACCAAAGAGTACACATGAAGTTAACCATCGCTCCAGACACATAGGCAGCAGAAGATGGCCTCGTTGGACATCAAAGGGAGGAGAGGCCCTTGGTCCTGGGAGGACACACCTGCAGTGTAGGAGAATGCCAGGACCAGAGAAGCGGGAGAGTTGTTTGGTGAAAGGAGGATGGCTTATAGGATTTTCAGGGAGGAAACCAGGAAAGGGGACAAGAGAAATGGTGTGAGGGGGTGATTGGGGAATAGTTGGGGGGGGAGAGGACTTATGGGACGTATGGGGGGGACTGGGAAAGGGGAAAGCCTTTGGAATGTAAACAAAGAATATAGAAAATAAAATTTTAAAAAATTAAAATAAAATAAAAGAAATGTAAATAAAGGATGTATCTAATAATTTGGGGGGGGGAGGAAAGGGTTTATTGAGCTTACACTTCCACATAGCTGTTCATTACCAAAGGAAGTCAGGACTGGAACTCAAGCAGGTCAGGAAGCAGGAGCTGATGCAGAAGCCATGGAGGGATGTTCCTTACTGGCTTACTTCCCCTGGCTTGCTAAGCCTGCTCTCTTGTAGAACCCAAGAATACCAGCCCAGAGATGGCACCACCCACAAGGGGTCCTTCTCCACTTGATCACTAATTGAGAAAATGCCCCACAGCTGAGTCTCATGAAGGCACTTCCCCAACTGAAAAATAAAAAATAATAATTAAAGAAAAAGAAAAACTGAGTAGTGTTCCTTCTGTTTCTATTTTGTGGAATAGTTTGAAGAATACTGGGATCAGGCGTCCTTTCAAGGTTTGATAGAATTCTGCTCAAAAACCATCTGGTCCTGGGCTTTTTTTGGTTGAGAGACTTAATGATGGTGCTATTTCTTTAGGGGTTATGGGGCTGTTTAGCTGGTTTATCTGATCTAGATTTAACTTTGGTACCAGATATCTGTCTAGAAAATTGTCCATTTCATCCAAATTTTCCAGTTTTGTTGAATAAAGGTATTTGTAGTAGGATCTAATGATTTTTTTTTTAATTTCCACAGTTTCTGTTGTTATGTCTCCCTTTTCATTTCTGATTTTGTTAATTTGGGTACTGTCTCTGTGCCCTCATGTTAGTCTGGCCAAGGATTTATCTATCTTGCTGGTTTTTTCAAAGATCCAGCTGCTAGTTTTGTTGATTTTTTGGTATAGTTCTTTTTGTTTCTACTTGGTTGATTTCACCCCTGAGTATTTCCAGCCGTCTACTTCTCTTTGGTGTATTTGCTTCTTTTTGTTCTAGAGCTTTCAGATGTGTTGTCAAGTTGCTAGTATATGCTCTCTCCAGTTTCTTTTTGGTGGCATTTAGAGCTCTGAGTTTTCTTCTTAGCACTGCTTTTATTGTGTCCCATATGTTTTGGTATGATGTGCCTTCATTTTCATAAACTTCTAAAAAGTCTTTGATTTCTTTCTTTATTTCTTCCTTGACCAAGTTAACATTGAGTAGGGCATTGTGCAGCTTCCATGTATATGAGGGCTTTCCATTGTTTGGGTTGCTATTGAAGACCATCCTTAGTCTGTGGTGTTCTGATAGGATGCATGGGATTATTTCAATCTTCTTGTATCTGTTAAGACCGGTAAATTTTGGAGAAGATACCTTGAAGTGCTGAGAAGAAGGTATATTCTTTTGTATATTCTTTTATCTATAGATATTTGTTCAATCCATTTGGTTCATAACTTCTCTTAGTTTCACTGTGTCTTTGTTTAGCTTCTGTTTCCAACGTCTTTCCATTGCTGAGAGTAGGATGTTGAAGTCTAACACTATTATTGTGTGAGGTGCCATGTGTGAGCTTTAGTAAAGTTTCTTTTATGAATGTGGGTGCCCTTGCGTTTTGAGCATAGATGTTCAGAATTGAGGGTTCATTTTGGTAGATTTTTCCTTTGATGAGTATGAAGTGTCTTTCCTTATCTTTTTTGATGACTTTTGGTTGAAAGTAGGCTTTACTCGATATTAGAGTGGCCACTCTAGATTGTTTCTTGTGAGCATTTTGCTTGGAAATTTTTTCCAGCCTTTTACTCTGAGGTAGTGTCTGTCTTTGTCACTGAGGTATATATGCAACAAAATACTGGTTTAGGTTCTAATCTGTCAGTCTATGTCTTTTTATTGGGGGATTGACTCCATTGATGTTAACTGATATTAAAGAATAGTGATTGTTGCTTCCTATTATTTTTGTTATTAGAAGTGGAATTATGTTTGTGTGGCTAACCTCCTTTGGGTTTGTTGAAAGAAGGTTAATTACTTGCTTTTTCTAGGGTGTAGTTTCCCTCTTTGTGTTGGAGATTTCCATCTATTATCCTTTGTAGGACTAGAATGATAGAAAGATATTGTGTACATTTGTTTTTGTCATGGAATATCTTGGTTTCTCCATCTGTGGTAATTGAGAGCTTCACTAGATTTAGTAGCCTGGGCTGGCATTTGTGGTCTTTTAGTGTCTGTATGACATCTGCCCAGGAACTTCTATCTTTTAGAGTCTCCAGAGAGAAGTTTGGTGTAATTCTGTTAGGTCTGTCTTTATATGTTACTTGACCTTTTCCCCTTTCTGCTTTTAGTATTCTTTCTTTGTTTTGTGCATTTGGTATTTTGATTATTATGTGACAAGAGGAATTTCTTTTCTGGTGCAGCCTATTTGGAGTTTTTTTTCTATATTCTTTGTTTACATTCCAAATGCTTTCCCCTTTCCCAGTTCCCCCCTCACCATATGTCCCATAAGTCCGCATCCCTCGGCCCATTCCCCAATCTCCCCTCTCCCATTTCTCTGTTCTGTTGCTTCCCTACAATACTGGATCAAGCCTTTTCAGGACCAGGGCCCTCTCCTTCCTTCTTGGGAATCATATGATTTGCTGATTGTGTCTTGAGTATTCAGAGCTCTGGGCTAATTAATATCCACTTATCTGTGATTGTATTTCATGTGTATTCTTTTGTGATTAGGTTACCTCACTTAGGATGATATTTTCCAGTTCCAACCATTTGCCTAAAAATTTCATGAATTCATTGTTTTTAATTGCTGAGTAGTATTTCATTGTATAAATATACCACATTTTCTGTATCCATTCCTCCATTGAGGGACATCTGGGTTCTTTCCAGCTTCTGGCTATTATAAATAAGGCTGCTATGAACATAGTGGAGCATGTGTTCTTTTTGCATGCAGGGGAATCCTCTTCGTATGTGCCCAGGAGTGGTATGACAGGGTCCTCTGTAGGCTCCTCATTTGTTTGTGGGCATTTCTTTCTTTAGATTAGGGAAGTTTTCTTCTATAATTTTGTTAAAGATATTCACTGACCCTTTAAGTTGGGAATCCTCGCTCTCTTCTATAGCTATTGTCCTCAGGTTTGGTCTTCTCATTGTGTCCTGAATTTCCTGGATGTTTGGGGTTAGGAACTTTTTGCATTTTGTGTTCACGTTGACTGTTAAGTCACTGTTTTATTCTGCCCTTGGGATTCTCTCTCCTCTTTCTTGGACTCTGTTGGTGATGCTTGCATCTTTGACTCCTGATCTCTTTCCTAGGTTTTCTATCTCCAGGGTTGTCTCCCTTTGTGATTTCTTTATTGTTTCTATTTCCATTTTTAGATCATGGATGGTTTTGTTCAATTCCTTCACCTGTTTTGTTGTTTTTTCCTGTAACTCTTTAAGTGACTTATGTGTTTCCTCTTTAAGGGCTTCTGCCTGTTTACCTGTGTCCTCCTGTATTTCTTTAAGGGAGTTATTTATGTCCTTCTTAAAGTACTCTTTCATCATCATGAGAAATTATTTTAAGTTCAAATCTTGCTTTTCTGGTGTGATGGTGTCTTAGTTGGGGTTTTACTGCTGTGAACAGACACCATGATCAATGCAAGTTTTATAAAAGACAACATTTAATTGGGGTTGGCTTACAGGCTCAGAGGTTCAGTCCGTTGTCATCAATGCAGAAACATGGCAGCATCCAGGCAGGCATGGTGCAGGAGGAGTTGGGAGTTCTACATCTTCATCTGAAGGCTGCAGATGGAAGTCTGACTTCCAGGAAGCCAGGGTGAGGGCCTTAAGCCCACACCCACAGTGACACACCTACTCCAACAAGGCCACACCTCCTAATAGGTTCAATAGCTGGGCCAATCATATACAAACCATAACATTCCACTCCCTGGCCCCCATAGGCTTGTTCAAGCATGAGTCTATGGGGGCCATACTTAAACATAGCATAATGCAAAATGCATTTAGATCAACTTCAAAAGTCCCTGTAGTCTATAGCAGTCTCAACAGTGTTAAAAGCCCAAAGTTCAAGGTCTCTTCTGAGAGTAATTCAATCACATGTCTGTAATCCTCCAAGCATGATGAGAAAACAGCTGGGCAAAGTCTAAACTCTGCATCTCCGCGTCTGATGGCAAAGCAGTCTTTAGATATCAAACTCCTTTTTGATCTTTGTTGACTGCAACAAGGTTCTTTCTCCTGGGCTTGCTCCACTCCCTGTTAGCAGCTTTCCTTGGCAGGCATCCTGTGGCTCTGGCATCTTTAACATCTTGGGTACCCCAAGTCAATTTCAGCTTCACAGCTTCTTGTTCCAATGTCTGAGATCCACACATAATCTTCAGTGTATCTCCAAAGAGCTGGTGTCACTTGGCCAGCTCTGCCTTCTGTAGTACTCTAAGTTTAAATTGATCCACTCCACTGCCACTGTTGTTCCTGGTAGTCATCCCATGGTACTGGCATCTCCAATATGCTAGGGTCTTCCACTGCAACTATAGTTCACCAAAGCCTCTCAGAGCCTCTCTTCATGGTACCAAGCCTCAACTCCTTTGCATGACCCCTTCAGTCCTGGGCTGTCAATTACAACTGAGGGTACACTTTCACCAATGGCCTTCCATGGCCTCTCACAGTACCAAGCCTTAGTCGTTCTTCATGATGCCTTCATGCCTTCCAAACTAGTACCACCTGGATGATTCTTAAACATTACCAAGTACAGCTGCAGCATGAGGAACACTTGGCTATCTCTGGAATACAGCTTCTTTGTGCTCTCAGAAAACACTTCCCATATTTCACCTCAGTGATGCTGGTATTTTCTTAATCACCACTAATTTTTTTTTAGTTCCAGCTAACCAGCATCAATTGTTTCAGTAGTCTCCTTCTCCTCTTGATTATAAAGCCAGAGACACCTGGCTGAAGCTGCTGAGTTCTGCTGCTTACAGGAGCTGGAACATTGGCCCCCTTGTTCTATTACATTATCACTAGCTTCCTTTTTCCCAGCTCCTTCACTGCCTAAGTTGGCTGTCCGGAATCTTGCTCCTTAGACTGACTTTGAACTCAAGAGATCTGTATGCCTGTCTCCTAAGCACTGGGATTAAAGGTGTGGTTCACCAAGCCTGGATTTAAGTTTTTCTTCACCTAGAATTTGCTCTGTTCTAGGCTGACTTTGAACTCAGAGATCTGCTTATCTTTGCCTCCTGGGATTAAAGGCTTGTACAACCATGCCTGGACCTCAAATTAACTGGGTGAATCTTGCCCCCAAGGTCACCACTCCTTTAATTCAATTTAACATCCTTGAATTAAGCTCCATTTCACTTCCTGGAGTCCCTTTAATACTCAAACTATATATTTTGTACTTTTCCTTTCTCAGCTTGCTATGTTTGTTCAAAATTCTCTTCATCAGACTTAACCAGAGAACAAAGTCTTTGTTGGGCTTTTTTGAGACTTCCTTTGCAGATGCAATTAATATAAATCTCTTTACCTTATTCCTAGGCAGTCTCTTCAGACAATGGCAAAAAGAAGCCATGTTCTTTACCAAAACATCACAAAAACAGTCTCTCAGCCACATATTGAAGTTCTTCTCCACTGAAACCTCTTGGGCCATCAGGCCTACACAGTTCAAATGACCCTCAGCACCACTGTCTTCCATATCCGACTAGTCTGGCCCATTAAGCCCCACTTAAAGAATTCAGTGGCTTTCCAAATCCAAAGTCCCACAATCCACATTCTTCTGAACAAAAGCATGGTCAGGCCTATCACAGCCATACCCACTCCTGGTACCAACTTCTGTCTTAGTTGGGGTTTTACTGCTGTGAACAGACACCATGACCAATGCAAGTTTTATAAAAGACAACATTTAATTGGGGCTGGCTTACAGGCTCAGAGGTTCAGTCCATTGTCATCAAGGCAGAAACATGGCAGCATCCAGGCAGGTGTGGTGCAGGAGGAGTTGGGAGTTCTACATCTTCATCTGAAGGCTGCTAGTGGAAGACTGACTTCCAGGCAGCCAGGGTGAGGGCCTTAAGCCCACACCCACAGTGACACACCTACTCCAACAAGGCCACACCTCCTAATAGGTTCACTTCCTGAGCCAATCATATACAAACCATCACAGATGGGGTTTCCAGGACTTGCTATGGTGGAAGAACTGGTTCTGATGATGCTAAGTAACCTTGGTTCCTGTTACTTATTTTCTTACACTTGCCAACTGCAACTACACCTACTCTAGCCAACTGGGTATCTCTAGCGCTACCTGATCTTGTTGTCTCTGACTGCAGCCTGTAACCACCTGTGATCCTGATTATGTCAGAACTCCTCAGAGTTCAGCTGTCTCTGTGTTTCTGTGATTCTGTGATCCTGTAATCCTGAGATCCTGGTTATGTCAAAACTCTTGGGAGTCAAGCTGCCTCCAGGATCCTGAAACCTGGTGTAACCAAGCTCCTGAAATCCAGTGATCCTGGGCATGTCTGAGCACCTGGTAGTCAAGCTTCTTCTTGCATTGTGGGACTAGGTGTAGAGGTAGCACCCAAGGTCTGTTCCAGACACCAGCTCAGACTGGAAGGACACAAGAGCCACATTAATGAAAATCCATGAACAGTCCAGACAGCAGGATTGACTAATTTCATATCTTGAAACTCAATTATGTGTGGTACTATATTATTACACATTTATACTAAGGAATTATGACATTTTGGAAACAAAGCATGCTCTATGTACATGCACAAAGGGGAACTAAATGAAGTATGGTAAACGCTTAACCAAAAGAGAAAATCTGAATATGAAACTACCATATTTTATAAAACTCTATAACTGACATCTATGTCTTTAATGTCTTATATCTGTTATGAGCACTGCCTTCAGGAAGACATGCAAATAAGGCTTCTCTGTGCCTATGAAAACTAGCCCTGCCCTGCCCCTGCAACTCTGAGAGAGGAGCCAAGCCCTGGATTCCCAGGTCCTCCCACTGAGTGATCAGCACTGAACACAGACCACTCACCATGAACTTCAGGCTCAGCTTGGTTTTCCTTGTCCTTATTTTAAAAGGTAATTTATGAGATGAGATTCTGTCTGTTATGTGTACATGATAAATAGAAAAACATTTTGTTTGTTTTGTTTTGTTAGTAAGTTTTCTGACCAGTATTCTCTGTTTGCAGGTGTCCAGTGTGAAGTGAGGCTGATGGAATCTAGCGGAGGATTGGTACAGCCTGGAAAGTCTCTGAAACTCTCCTGTGCAGCCTTTAGATTCACTTTCAGTGACTATAGCATGCACTGGGTCCGCCAGGCTCCAGAGAAGGGGCTGGAGTGGGTTGCAGACATTAGTACTGATGGTAGCTACACTAACCTATTTAGACACTGTAAAGGGTCGATTCACCATCTCCAGAGACAATGCCAAGAACACCTTGTACCTGCAAATGAGCAGTCTGGGTTCTGAGGACACAGTGATGTATTACTGTACAAGACACACAGAGAATGAGTGTTATTGTGAGATGAAACACAAACCTCCTGCAGGGCACTCAGGACCAGCAGGGGGCGCCGAGAGCACAGAGCTCCTAGTTAACTGAGTTTCAGCTTGTTCAAGAAAACCTGGAGGGAAGAAAGTGCTGCACCGCTCTGTGTCCAGATATTCTTTCTATAAGTATAGTGTGTCATAACCCTTGAAGTGTACGAATGTTTATTCAAATTTCTGTTTTCCTGTGTTACATGTGTTATGTATTCATTTATTTATTATAGTGTTTCTGTTTCTCTCTCTATATATATATATCTGTGTTTATTTGTCTCTGCCTCTTTGTCACTCTGTTTATGTCTCTCTGTCTCTGACTGTGTGTGTGCTTCAGTGGTTACTGTAAGTATGTTTATGAGTGTGTGTGTGTGTGTGTGTGTGTGCGTGTATACATGTAGAGATAAGATGACTGCTATCGATCTACACATTAACTTTGAAATACAATCCATCACTAGGACTGGATCCTTCTATGGCTACTGAACTCACCTATTTTTGTAGTTATGGAGAACTATACCCAATTACTTGTACTTGTGTGATAAGGACTTTAAGCACAGAGTTATATAAATAGCTCCACCATAGATGACTTTTAAACATAGGATAATGTCTGACTCAAACATAAAATGCAGAGCACCACACAGGGTAGAAGTGACTCTGTATAAAGACCAAGAAGAGAACCTGAAGAAGGAAAGAACCCTTGAGACTGTGACACCCTAGACTCAAGGCAGAGACTTAGTAAGACTCCCTGATTAGAGCACTATGTTGGATTCAAGTTAGAGGAACACAGAAATCATGCAGGGCCAGTGACCAGTGAACCAGATGACTTTTATTCTCTTCTTTTATCCTCACACAAACCATATGCAATAGACCCAGTACAGATCCAGCTGTGGTGCTGGTAATGAAATGTGTTTGCTGCTCAAGCACTGAGTAATGAGGCCACTGTCGTGGGAAATAATGAGCTTCTACTTAGCACAAACAGCCCTAACCTACTCAACAGGTAGCATCTCTTCTCTTTATGCCTCTCTCTTTATTTGTTATTCTTTGGTTTGTATAGTTCCCCTAGAATTTAATGGATCACATTATTTTTTTTTACATATTAATCCCTTTTCCATAACCAGGGCTTCTATGTATCTTCTTTCTACTGCTGTCCCAGAACCATAATATAAAGGATAGCTGACTCATTCTGAAGTGGGGTTCCTTATCAGAAGAAGTCAGGTATAGCACTGAGAACCTACATATAATATCAGTGGCAATCTGTGATTATATGGGTGGTGTCTATATAGAAGAATAGGTAAATGTTGAAAGCCAAGGGATGATTGTTCAGTCAAAAAAATATCACCCGGGAATCTGTCTAACATAAGATTGTCATACACCACTGTTGCCTGGGATGATGGAATAGCTGTGTCTCCAATACATTAATGTGATGTGACTTCTGGGGGAAGGGATGAAGATGGTTCTGTACTCATGGGTTCACACACTAGACTGAGGTTTTGAGGATGCTGGCAGGGACGACTATAGGTGCATCTGCACAGTGATTGTATATTCTCTGTCTTGTTCTGCCGTCATCAGGTTCATACATATGTGTGATGGTAATGTTTCTGAGAGGGAAGGGAAGATTGAGCCTACTACAACAGCATGACCATAACTAGACAAGTGAATGAATACTAACTGGAAAAACTGGTCCAGGCAGGCTGATGCCTGAGACTGACAATTTCTCTGATGTCATCTCAGTTCCCAACCGAACATTCTTAATGGTTTCTACATTTTGTGTTAATTGATGTCTCCTCAAACAGAACACCAAAATTTTTATAATTTTTGTACATTTGTAAAGTAGATATGTGTGGGACCTTGTAGAGCAGTCTGTAGCCTGGTTGAGTAAGGCTCATCCTGAGGACCCAGTAGAACATTCTACAAGGGACTGCACCCATGAGCTATGCTCCCTGACTGCTGACTCCTCAATTCCACAATCCTGTGTCCATCAGTCACATATGTCCACGCCCCAGGCCCCTAGTGTTCTGGCTGGACTCCACCCCTACAGTCACCTGGCTATGGCCAGGTTTTCCCCACCCATGGTTACCTGGAAGCCCAGCCCACTATTAAAAGAGGCTTCTTGCCCCTCCTTGCTCTCGCCCCTCTTATCTTTTTCACCCCTCTCCCCTTTCCTCTCATCTTTGCCCTTGTCTCCCTGTTTCCCCTCTCTCCCCGTGGTCATGGACAGCTCTCATCTCTCTATCTTTTCTTTTTCTCTTTACTTCTCTATCTCCTTTTCTCTTCCCACTCTTCTATAATAAAGCATTGAAACTATGAACTGTCTCTTCTTATCAAAACCCACCTAGAAGCATGGAGCAGGCCTCAGCGTTTCCAGCCACCAGGGAAGTATCCAGCCTCTTCTCAGCCAATCTTCCACAATTACACATTTATTCTAAGGAATCACATCAGTATGGAAGCAAAGCATGTTCTCTGCACATGCACAAAAGAGAACTAAATGAAGTGTGATGAAATCTTAACCAAAAAAATAACCATTGTCAAACATTGTAACTGACATCGATGTCTTTGATGCCTTATATCTGCTATGAGCACTGCCTTCAGCCCAAGTCCAACTCCAGAGCCTGCCATAGCAGGAAGACATGCACATAAGTCTTCTCTGTGCTACTCTATCGATGTGACAGAGGAGCCCAGCCCTGGATTCCCAGGTCCTTCCATTTAGTAATCAATACTGAACACAGACCACATACCACGGACTTGGGACTCAACTTGGTTTTCCTAGTCTTTATTTTAAAAAGTCATTTATAGAGATGAGATTCTGTGTGTTATGTGGACATGAGAGATAAACATTGGGGTTTGTGACAGTTTTCTGACAAGTGTTCTCTGTGTTTGGATGTGTTCGGTATGAGGTGCGGCTGTCGGAGTTTTGTGGAGGTTTAATGCAGCCTAGAAGGCTTCTGAAATTCTTCTGTGCAGCCTCTGCTCTCACCCTCAGTGACCATAGTACAGCCCAGTGAAGAGGCCAGAGTGAATCACTTACCTTAGTTATAACAGTAGAACTATCTAATACATCAGCACCATTAAGGGCCAATTCACCATCCCCAGAGACAATACAAGAACATTATGTTCTTGGAAACATGCAGTCTGAGATCTGAGAACACAAACAAGAGACCCAGGGAGTGAATGGTAATTACCTTGAGCTCAGAGCAAACCTCCCTGCAGGAAGCTGAGAACCAGCAGGGGGCGAGAAAGGCATGCAGATCTCTGGGTTACAGAGACTGACAGCCTTTTCAGAAAGGAGGAAGAGCATGCAAGGCTGGACCCCTCTGTGCTTGGGTTCCCTCCCACAGGGGTAATTTCTACAAATATAGTCATGATTGAACTGTCCAAATGTTTATTCAACTTTCTGTTTTTCAGTTTGATCTTTGTTTATGTATTGAATTATTGCACTGTTTTGTCTCTGTCTCTCTCTTTCTTTGTGTTTGTGTGTGTGTGTGTGTGTGTGTGTGTATGTATGTGTATTTACATACATGCTGATTTGAGATGTCTTCCTCTATCTATCTACATGATAATTTTGAAATAGTTCCACCACTGGGCTTGATCTCCTCAATAGGCTAAACTGGTTCACTAAGGGTCCCACTGTCTCCACATCCCAGAGCGGGCTACAAACCTACCTATTGTTGCAATCAATGGAGAAGTAAACACTGGCCTTTGTCCTTACGTAGTTAGAGCTTGAACCACAGAGCTGTCTCCACAACTCAGAGTTTTTATTAAATATAGAATAACCTCTGACTTTAACAAAATGCTGAGCATCCATAGGGCAGACGTGACTCTAGATGAAAACCAGGATCAGATCCTGACGAAGCAAAGAACTCTGGAGAAGGTGAAACCCTAGATTCAGGGCAGGGACCCTGCTCAGATCAGTATGTGGGATTCAAGTTAGAGCTAACGTGGAAATTGGGCAAGGCCAGTGATTCATGAAGCAGATGACTTTCAATCTCTCCAACATCCTCACATAAATCATATGTGACAGACCCAGCACTGACCCAGCTGTGGTGCTGGTAATAAAATGTGTGTGAGACTCTAGCACTGAGACATGAGGCCAGTGTAGCTTGTGACACATACACTGAGCTTCAGGTGGCTGCAAACAGCTACTAACCCACGCAAGGGGTAACATTTCTTATTTCTTTTTCTCTCTTCATTTGTTATGGTTTAGTATGTATAGTTCTCCTAGAATTTAATGAGTCAAGTGAATTTTCTTTAATTTATTAATCCCTTTTCTACCCTCCAGGCTTCTAAGGGTCTTATTTGCACTGCTCTCCCAGAAACATGTAGTGAAAGACCTGTGGCTGATTCAGAGTTGGGGTTCTTCATCTGAAGCTCGGAAGAAGTCAGGTATGGCACCGGGAACCTAAATGCAAAATTCTTCTCAGTAGTACTCTGGCATTATATGGATGGCATCACTACAAAACAGTGGATGAATATTCAAATCAGGAGATGATTGCTCAATCAACACATGATGGCACATGGGAAGTGATGATACTTTGTCAGATTGTATTGGAATTATGTTGCTGTGATGGTGGCACATCTGTGTCTGCAACACAATGTTCCTGAGAGGGAGGTGTGGCTTTAACATCATGCCCCCAACAGCTTCACAGCCACAGCTATACTTAATAAGACTGGGTATCTGAAGACTGTGCCCAGGACAGACTGATGCCTGAGACTGAGGATTTCTATGGTTTCTTCTCAATTTCCAACAGACTTTAGTAACAAGTTCTGAAATTATTGGTAATGGATGTCTTCTGAGAGCCAAATACCAAAGTTCTTGTAATTTCTATACATTCTTAAAGTAGATGTGCATCTTTGGAGGGAAATGAGGAGGGAAAACGTGGGAGAACATAAGAGCACAGTCTGGAAGATGGATTGACTAAAGCAAATAAAAAGAGATGTGGAGCATGACTAAATCCCTGTGTTTCAAAAAGAGATCTATTCATGGTGCTGTGCTGTGCTGTTCTCAAGGTGCAGGCCCTCGTCATAGACCCATATGCCTGTCTTGTCTCTGTCTTCATGAGATAAGTCCCTGCCCAAAGAGTCCCAAGAAGTATGCTCATCACTAACGTTTTCTTCACTGCTATTACCCAGTGCTCACCTCATGCCCTTCCTGGCCACTTTTCACAGCATCCTATTTTAGACAGGGTAAGCATCAATGTGACATCACCCCACAAACACTATAAAAAACATATACCCAATCTAAGTGAACATTCCAAGAGTTTATGCCAGTGGTTTGCATATTTGTGAGTGATGAACTAAATTCAGATTTTTTTAGTTGATCCTTCATGTCCTTCATGTACACATCTAGGAATGCCGAGTCAAGGGAAGAAACATGTATTTAATGAGGAAGAAGGCTCCTGCTGTGCTCAAATATAATCTCAAATCTGAGATTATGAGCTCCCAGATTATACCTGAGGAATCTACATTGTCTTAAAAACCACTATGAGGACTGTGTGCAACATCCAGGAAGGATTATAGTGCCCAGGACCATTGAGATGTAGCACTAAGCCTCAAAGCACATTAGTCTTACAACCTTTCCTCTGGTTTCAATGTGTCCCTAAAGAGCATATATTTGGAACAGTCCCAACTTTCTATGCTATTGTCATTTTTATGTGAGACTTTGGAAGGTAATTATGTAACAAGAGATAAGAACACTTAGAACAGCCACAGCACTAGTGGTTTCAAAGGTTGTGGTGATTTAACATGAAATGATTTTTTCTGGCTCACACTGGAGTTCCTGGCCAGGCTAAGAAACAGGAAAAAGCCCTCCACCATTTTCAGTGCTGTACATTTTTGCTCCCAATATCCAGAGACATGAACAAAATACATTTCTAATCCTTTACCATTTCCCAGTCTCAGGCATTATGTTGAAGCAAGGGAACATTGGGTAAGATGATCAATTTTTGCATTTCTCTGTGTGAGGTTGGGGATTGAAGAACCTGTACCATCCTCCTACCTCAAGCCTCCTTGTCAGCTTGATAAGGACATCTAAGGTTATTTAAGGCAGACTGAGGACTCTCTGCTTTCAGAATAAGTGATCACCTCACAAAAGAGAAAAGAATCAAAGTTCCCATCAAAGTTCGCAAGGGTATCTCAAAGAGTCCTAAGCACCCCAAAGTCCAGTGCTCCAGATAACCTCAATTTACCTAGCTTCATGGGTTCCCTCACCTCAGGTGCTACATTACCTCTGAAGCCCATTTTTCACTGCCAACCACTCACCCAGCAAACACTTGATAAGCACTAACATACTTATAGTCATGGAATGGAAATGAGTTATTCCCAGACAGTTCTGCTTCCTGGGTGGAGACGGATAATGACTGAAATTAAAGAAAACAACAAAACAGAATGTAAAAGGGTCAAATGGAAAAGGTAAACTTCAAGAAATGAGAAAAATGAGCTCTGGTGGAATGGATCAGGAGGTAAGAACACTGGCTGCTCTTTCATAGAACCATAGTTTAATTATAGGCACCCACAGGGTGGCTCACAGACATCTATAACTACAGTTCCAGAGGATCTGGAACCTTCTTCTGGACTCTGAGGGTACAAAGCACACATACAGTGTACAGATGACATACATGCAGGCAAAACACTCATACACATAAAAATTATTAAAAATAACATTTTAAGTCTCTCTAAAAAATATTGAGGGGATTGTTCATAATGAGCTCGGGTAGGAATTTTTATATCATATGACCAAACCTGTTCTTCCTTCATCCCGGGTGTCTCATTGAGAATTCAGCAAAGGCTATACAGCCCATCTCATGAAGCCATTCATCTTATATTCCTAGGGAATCAATTTTGCTCATGGAGACTTCTCCTAGGTCTCTCCTGTGATGCTTGCTCCTCAGCCTGTGACACTGTGCAACTCGTCCACTTACCCCATCTACACTGTCACTATGTCATTACCGAACTGGAATTCATCTAGAATCATCTTAACAGCAACTCATTGATTGGAATTATTTCAGTTTAAGTTTTCCTAGAGATTCACCATATTTAAATAAATCAGAAATATTTGGGAGCATATTAGGGAATGGAAAGAGCATAGAATAAAACATTTAAAAACTAAAAACCTTATGAAGTTCATCTACTTCAGTGTAATGCCTCAGTACAAGCTCTCAGAACAGAGCCAGGAGCATATGGATGTGCAGTTCCGTGAAGTGCACAGGATTAAGGTATATGATTCAGTTGGATCTAGAATCATCCATCATACAAGGCTTTAAGCACACATATGGTGGAGCATTTAACCTATTAAAGACATGTATATGGAAGATTGTTTATTAAGCTTGGTTAGGTATGAGAAGGGGCTATAACAGTGAGTATAACCACAATTGAGTCCTAGATAGCCTGACAATGGAAAATGCTAATTCACCAGTGGCATCCATTATTTTCTACTTCATGATTACAGGTGGAATTATACTGGCTTCAAGTTCCTGCTGTCTTTACTTCTATGTCATGATGAGCTTTGCCCTGCAACTGTAAGACAAAATAAATCTACTCTCCATTAAAATCGTTTGTCAGGATATTCTGTCACCATGAGAAAAAGGAATAAAGACAAGTGTCATATAAGACCTCTGAGATCACACTGGTTGACCCTGCTTACTAGTTTACTCATCTATACTAACAAGAGTATGCCATGATGACAAGCTCTGAAGTAACAGTAACTGCAGCCACAACAGCAGTATCCTCCTCTAAATTCTTTCTCTAACTGAAGTGTGAGGACCCTATACTAAGGGGAGACCCTCATATCAAGGTCAGAGTTCTCAGTGTGCCATTGGGACACATAGAAGTCAGAATCGGTCTCAATCTGGCTTAGGATCCATACAGGGTTTTCAAAGTACACTGGACAAATTTCTGTATTTAAATTCTAATGGAAACTAGTGAGCTCACCTAGGGTCCTAAGGTGATACATCAATCTTGTTTAAAAAAAATAAAGGTGGGCTTACAGAGCACTAGAGAATGCCATGGTTTGTGACCCATTGAGAAAGATAAGAAATATGAACAGTTCTACGGCAAGCATTGGTGAGTCTTAGTTGATTTTATTTATTTATTTTTTAAAACTGAGACTATTACAATTTTATTGAGAGCAATGAGAGTTCTTATATCCTCATAAGAAACAGAAAAAAAGAATCAAGCTCTCGAATCAACACAGTTGTACTTGCAAGAATACAATGTCATTCAAAATTCATACAGTGTACACAAGATTAATGTCTAAGAGAAAATGGTTTTTTATTCAATATATTAATTTACATTTCATATGATTTCCCCCTTTTCAGGATCCCCCCTCCCCGCAAGTCCCATAAGCCCTCTTCCCTCCCCCTGTTCCCCATTCACCGCTTCCCTCTTCCCTGTTCTGGTATTTCCCTACACTGCTGCATTAATCCTTTCCAGAACCAGGGAGCCTTCCTTCCTTCTTCTTGGACATCATTTGATATGTGGATTGTATCTTAGGTATTCCAGTCTTTTAGGTTAATATCCACTTATCAGTGAGTGCATACCATGAGTGTTCATTTGAGACTGGGTTACCTCACTTAGTATGATGTTCTCCAGCTCCATCCATTTCTCTAAGAATTTCATGAATTCATTGTTTCTAATGGCTGAATAGTACTCCATGTGTGTGTGTGTGTGTGTGTGTGTGTGTGTGTGTGTGTATGTATGTATACATACATACATACATACATACATACACCATAGTTTTTGTATCCATTCCTCCATTGAGGGACATCTGGGTTCTTTCCAGCTTCTGGCTATTATAAATAGGGCTGCTATGAACATAGTGGAGCATGTATCCTTATTACACGCTGGGGAATCCTCTGGGTATATGCCCCGGAGTGGTATGGCAGTGTCCTCCGGAAGTGTCATGTCCAGTTTTCTGAGGAACTGCCAGACTGATTTCCAGAGTGGCTGTACCAACTTGCAATCCCACCAGCAGTGGAGGAGTGTTCCTCTTTCTCCACATCCTTGCCAACACCTGCTGTCTCCTGAGTTTTTAATCTTAGTCATTCTGACTGGTGTGAGGTAAAATCTCAGGGTTGTTTTGATTTGCATTTCCCTAATGACTATTGATGTTGAACATTTTTTTTTAATTTTTTATTGGATATATTCTATATTTACATTTAATTTCCCTTTTTCTGGTTCCCCATCCCCCAAAAGTCCCACATGCCCTTTTCCCTCCCCCTGTTCCCCATCCACCCCTTCCCATTTCCCTGTTCTGGTATTTCCCTACACTGATGTTTTGATCCTTTCCAGCACCAGAATCCACTCCTTTCTTCTTGGCAGACATCATTTGGTATGTAAATTGTGTCTTTGGTGTCCCAAGATTCTAGGCTAATATCCACTTATCAGTGAGTGCATACCATGGGTATTCTTTTGAGACTGGGTTACCTCACTTAGTATGATGTTCTCCAGCTCCATACATTTCTCTAAAAATTTCATGAATTCATTGTTTCTAATGGCTGAATAGTACTCCATTGTGTATATATACCAATTTTTTTGTATCCATTCCTTTGTTGAGGGACATCTGGGTTTTTCCAGCTTCTGGCTACTATAAATAAGGCTGCTATGAACACAGTGAAACATGTATCCTTATTGCATGCTGGGGAATCCTCTGGGTATATGCCCCGGAGTGGTATGGCAGTGTCCTCCGGAAGTATCACGTCCAGTTTTCTGAGGAAACACCAGACTGATTTCCAGAGTGGCTGTACCAGCTTGCAGTCCCACCAGCAGTGGAGGAGTGTTCCTCTTTCTCCACATCCTCGCCAACACCTGATGTCTTCTGAGTTTTTAATCTTAGCCACTCTGACTGGTGTGAGGTGAAATCTCAGGGTTGTTTTGATTTGCATTTCTCTAATGACTAATGTTGAACATTTTTTAAAGGTGTTTCTCAGCCATTCGAATTTCTTCAGGTGAAAAGTCTTTGTTTAGCTCTGTACCCCATTTTTGGATAGGGTTATTTGGTTTTCTAGAGGTCTAACTTCTTGAGTTCTTTGTATACATTGGATATTAGCCCTCTGTCGGATGTGGGGTTGGTGAAGATCTTTTCCCAATTTGTTGGTTGCCGATTTGTCCTTTTGACAGTGTCTTTTGCCTTACAGAAACTTTGTAATTTTATGAGGTCCCATTTGTTTATTCTTGATCTTAGAGAATAAGCTATTGGTGTTCTATTCAGGAATTTTCCCCCTGAGCCAATGTCCTCAAGGGTCTTCCCCAGTTTCTTTTCTATTAGTTTTAGTGTGTCTGGTTTTATGTGGAGGTCCTTGATCCACTTGGAGTTGAGCTTAGTACAAGGAGATAAGAGTGGATCAATTCTCATTCTTCTGCATGTTGACCTCCAGTTGAGCCAGCACCATTTGTTGAAAAGGCTCTTTTTTCCACTGGATGTTTTCAGCTCCTTTGTCGAAGATCAATTGGCCATAGATGTGTGGGTTCAATTCTGGGTCTTCAATCCTATTCCATTGATCCACCTCCCTGTCACTGTACCATTACCATGCAGTTTTTAACACTACTGCTCTGTAGTATTGCTTGAGCTCTGGGATACTGATTTCCCCAGAAGTTCTTTTACTGCTTATTATAGTTTTAGATATTCTTGGTTTTTTGTTACTCCAGATGAATTTGAGAATTGCTCTTTCTAACTCTATGAAGAACTGAGTTGGGATTTTTGATGTGGATTGCATAGAATCTGTATATTGCTTTTGGCAAGATTGCCATTTTAACTATATTAATCCTGCCACCCATGAGCATGGAAGATTTTTCTATTTTCTAAGGTCTTCTTCCATTTCCTTCTTCAGAGACCAGAAGTTTTTGTCATATAAATCTTTCACTTGTTTGATTAGAGTCACAACAAGATACTTTATATTGTTTGTGGCTATTGTGATGGGTGTCATTTCCCTAATTTCTTTCTCAATCTGCTTATCCTTTGAGTATAGAAAGGCTACTGATTTGCTTGAGTTGATTTTATAACCAGCCACTTTGCTGAAGTTGTTTATCAGCTATAGGAGTTCTCTTGTGGAGTTTTTTGGGTCACTTAAGTATACTATCATATCATCTGCGAATAGTGATAGTTTGACTTCTTCCTTTCCAATTTGTATCCTTTTGACTTCCTTATGTTGTAGAATTGCTCTAGCTAGTACCTCAAGTACTATATTGAAAAGATAAAGTGGGCAGCCTTGTCTAGTCCCTGATTTTAGTGGATTGCTTCAAGTTTCTCTCCGTTTACTTTGATGTTGGCTACCGGTCTGCTGTAAATTGCTTTTACTATGTTTAGGTATGGGTCTTGAATTCCTGTTCTTTCCAAGACTTTTAGCATGAAAGGACGCTGAATTTTGTCAAATTCTTTTTAAACATCCAATGAGATGACCATATGGTATTTTCTTTGAGTGTGTTTATGTAGTGGATTACATTGATGGATTTCTGTATTGAACCATCCCTGCATCCCTGGGATGAAGCCTACTTGATCATGGTGAAAGCTTGTTTTGATGTGTTCTTGGATTCGGTTGGCAAGAATTTTATTGAATATTTTTGCACTGATGTTCATAAGGGAAATTGGTCTGAAGTTCTCTTTCTTAGTTGGATCTTTGTGTGGTTTTGGTATGAGGGTAATTGTGGCTTCATAGAACGAGTTTGGTAGTGTTCCTTCTGTTTCTATTTTGTGGAATAGTTTGAAGAGTATTGGTATTAGGTCTTCTTTGATGGTCTGATAGAATTCTGCACTAAAACCATCTGGTCCTGTGCTTTTTTTGGTTGGAAGACTTTCTATGACCCTTCTATTTCTTTGGGGGTTATGGGACTGTTTAGACGATCTATATGATCCTGATTTAATTCTGGTATTTGGTATCTTTCTAGGAAATTGTCCATTTCCTCCAGATTCTCCAGTTGTGTTGAGTATAGGCTTTTGTAGTAGGATCTGATGATTTTTTGAATTTCCTCCGTTTCTGTTGTTATATCTCCCTTTTCATTTCTAATTTTGTTAATTTGGATACTGTCTCTGTGCCCTTTGTTAAGTGTGGCTAAGGGTTTATCTATCTTGTTGATTTTCTCAAAGAACCAGCTCCTGGTTTTGTTGATTCTTTGTATGGTTCTCTTTGTTTCTACTTAATTGATTTCAACTCTGAGTTTGATGATTTACTGTCTTCTCCTCCACCTGGGTGAATTAGCTTCTTTTGTTCCAGGGCTTTCAGGTGTGCCATTAAGCTCTCTAATGTATGCTCTCTCCAGTTTCTTTTTGGAGGCACTCAGGGCTACAAGTTTCCTCTTGGCACTTGTCTTAGTTTGGGTTTCACTGCTGTGAACAGACACCATGACCAATGCAAGTTTTATAAAAGACAACTTTTAATTGGGGCTGGCTTACAGGCTCAGAGGTTCAGTCCATTGTCATCAAGGCAGAAACATGGCAGCATCCAGGCAGGCATGGTACAGGAGGAGTTCAGAGTTCTACATCTTCATCTGAAGGCTGCTAGTAGAAGTCTGACTTCCAGGCAACTAGGGTGAAGGTCTTAAGCCCACACCCACAGTGACACACCTACTCCAACAAGGCCACACCTCCTAATAGTGCCACTCCCTGGGAAAAGCATATACAAACCATAACAGCACTGCTTCCATTGTGTCCCATAGATTTGGGTATTTTGTGCCTTCATTTTCATTAAATTCTAAAAAGTCTTTGATTTCTTTCTTTCTTTCTTATTTGGCCAAGATATCATTGAGTAGAGTATTGTTCAGCCTCCATGTGTATGTGGGCTTTCTGTTGTTTTTGCTGCTATGGAAAACCACTCTTACTCCACAGTGCTCTGGTAGTAGGCATGGGATTAGTTCAACTTCTTATATTTGTTGAGTTCTGTCTTCTGACCAATTATATGATTGATTTTGGCGAAGGTACCCTGAGATGCTGAGTAAAAGGTATATTCTTTTGCTTTTGGATGAAATGTTATGTGTGTGTGTGTGTGTGTGTGTGTGTGTGTGTGTGTTAAATCTAATTGGTCCCAAGATTCAATTAGTTTCACTGTGCTCCTGTTTAGTTTCTGTTTTCCTGATTGGTCCATTGAGGAGAGTGGAATGTTGTAGTCACCCATAATTTTTGTGTTAGGTGCCATGTATGCTTTGAGCTTTAATAAAGTTTCTTTTATGAATGATGGTGCCCTTGCATTTGGAGCATAGATGTTCAGAATTGAGAGTTCTTCTTGGAGGATTTTTCTTTTGACCAGCAAGAAGTGTCCTTCTGTTTCTCTTTCTTTTTTTTTTTTTTTTTAATTTTTTGAGACAGGGTTTCACTGTATAGCCCTGTCTGTCCTGGAACTCACTCTGTAGACCAGGCTGGCCACAAACTCAGAAATCTGCCTGCTTCTGCCTCCCAGAGTACTGGGATTACAGGCATGCCCCACCACCACTCGGCTGTTTTTGTTCTTTCTAAGGCTGTATAGCTCACATTGCTTGGATATGCTGAATTGTATCTAATCATCCACTGACTGACATTAATGCTCAAAACTAAGAATAATGGAAACTATAATGGAAATGTAAAAATCTCCTTTAAATAAGAATTTTAGTTCAGTAGGGTGTACAGCAGGGAGCAGGATTGCTGCATCATACCTCTCTTGGTTAGATGGTGGAGTATCCTGTGGTCTATGTTCCAGTGTGGCTACACTAACTTCTCTTTCCTGCACACTATGGCAGAACTGTTTCCATCCCTTAAGAAAGTGAATGACTGCCAGCATGTAGGGTATGGGCTGACATCTGATCTACTTTCATTCCTGTCTATCTGGTAATGGCTGATGTGGATATATGTGATATTGATTTATTGATTGACATCTCCTTCGAACAAATAACTGTTGTGCTCTTTCATCTGCTTCTGGATCAGTTGATTAACATTCTTGATATTCAATTATTTGAATGACTTATATAAGTTAAAACCTGCCCCTTATCAGATTAAAAGCAAATGTTCAGAACTGATAAATATTCTAACTTACAAGAAATTGTCTAGGAACTTAGCAAATCATAGACTCCCATAATCATTGTTAAACATAATTAGGAGGATAAAAGAGTTGGTTCAAGGTGGGAGACCTGGCCCCAGGGCCATCAGAGCCCCATTAGGGAGCTGTCTCTGTCCTGCACCAACTCTACCACTTGGGAGAGTGGGCTCTGCACCTTGCCTGGGCAGCACAGTAGAACTCATCTAGGTGGCAGAGGTATAGGTGGGCTGACACTAAGGCCATGAGCATGGAAGAACTGGTCCCACAACTTGTCTGCATTCAGTGGCATGGGAGTGGGAAAAATGCTCCATCGCTTACCTGTGGAAGACAAAAGAGCTGTCCCTGTCCCACATCAGCTTCAGCACCTGGGAAAGAGGGACCCGCCCCATGTCTGTGCAGCACAACAAAGCTGACTGTGCTGGCATGGGTGCAGGTGAACTATCTGGACTACAGAATTAGAGCAGTGCTAGAATGCTTGCCCTGGTGGTATGGGTGTGGGAAAGCTGGAGGGCTGACCAGCTCAGCTACCACCCAGGCCCAGATTCAGGTCCTTTGAGTTGGTCCATCCCAACATCTACTCCATCTATGAAATGAGCCTTACCCATACAGAGGTAGATGTTAGCAGCCAACCATTGGTCTAGGCGTGTGGTCCCCAATGGAGGAGTTGGAGGGTGGTCCGGAAGAGCTGAAGGGATCTACAGACAGATGGGAATAACAACGATGTAGGCCACCCAGATGCTTCAGGACTCCCAGGGACTAAACTACCAACCAAGTAGTACACATGGTTCCAGCCAAAAATGTGGCAGAGGAATGCCTTGTAGGGCATCAGTGGGAAGAGTAGTCCTTGATCAGGTGAAGGCTCAATAGATGCCCCAACAAAGGGAAATGGAGGGCGGGAGAGGTGGGAGTCGGTCAGGTGGAGAGGTATATACTTGGAGGCAGAGGGTGGGAGGAGGGGTTGGGGGTTTTGGGGGGAGTGGGGAAACAAGGAAATGTTTTACCATTTGAAATGTAATGAAGATCATATTCAATAAAAAAGAGATATTGAAGCACATGAAGGGACAGGTCCTGCAGAGCCAGAGCTGCAGGATCTCCATGATACAGGGTAAGAACAGTATATCTGACAGTAGTCCCTGTGAGGATCTAGTATTGATAGAATAGCAGAAGCCAGAGGCATTGAACAGACATTGCAATAAACAACAGGATATACCGTGGGACACACTGTGCCGTACTACAGATTCTACAATGAGATTTTTTTTTCTTTTAGAGGGGTGGTTGCATGTGCAGAGGGCAGGTACAAAAGGATGGGAAAATGAGTGGGATTGGGATGCATGATGTGAAATTTACAAATAATCAATAAAAAGTTAAATAAAAAAAATTAATTCAGCCGGGCAGTGGTGGCGCACACCTTTAATCTCAGCACTTGGGAGGCAGAGGCAGGCGGATTTCTGAGTTCGAGGCCAGCCTGGTCTACAGAGTGAGTTCCAGGACAGCCAGGGCTACACAGAGAAACCCTGTCTCGAAAAACCAAAAGACAAAAAAAGTTAATTCAGCAGCTGCAAGTACTTGTTCCTCTTACAGAATAATCAATGGTGACTCAAAACTGTCACTCCAGATCCAGAGGTTCCAACTCCACTTTTACCCTATGTGGAAATTGTACAGACATACATGCAGGCGCAACACATACAGACATAAAATTAAATAAGTAAGTCCAATGGTTGTATACAATATTAGTAGGCTGGTGAGGTGACTTGGCAGACTCAAGACATCCAGCCACCAAGCCCGATGACCTGAGTTCAATCCCCGATATGCCCATGGTCAAGAATTCACTGTTACATCACCCAGAGTAAGACTGGGGATCAACCCGTATAACTGCAGATGAAACAGAATGAGGACAGAGAACCTACAGATTAAATCTCACTTCCAAACTAACTCAAATTAAATTACCACCATAAATGTTCTTAAAACCTCCAGCATATACACTGAGGACCCACTTGTCTGAGGAGTCTAGCCCAAGAACTTACTGTATAGCCAGAAGATGTGCAAATGGAGCCTCCTTCTGTTGATGAAAAGCAACCCATCCCTGACCCTGCAGCTCTAGCAGAGGAGTCCAGCCCTGGATTCCCAGATCCTCCTCTTCAGTGATTAGCACCGAACACATTCACCATAGAGATGAGACTGAGTTTACCTTTCTTTGTTGCTCTTTTAAAAGGTAATTTATGAAGAGCAAGAGATACTGGGTGTGTCAGAGTGGACTTGACTGAAGGGCCAGTACATACGTGTGACAGTTTCCTGACTCAGGTTCTCGGTATGGTGCAGGTGTCCAGTGTGAGGGGCAGGTGGTGGAGTCTGGAGCAGGCTTAGTGCAGCCTGGAGAATCATAAAGCTTTCATGTATTCACCTTCAGTAATTACTACACGCACTGGGTCCATCAGGCTCCAGGGAAGGGACTACAGTGGATCCCATGCATCAATAGTGTCAATAGTGATCAAAAGCTGTACACAGACTTTACAAAGAGCCAATTTTCTGTCTCCAGAGACAATGCAAAGAGCACTCTGTACCTTCAAATGAACAGTCTGAAAACTGAGGCCACGGCCACCTATTCCTATGCAAGACCCAAGGTGAGAGAAGGGTAACTGCAAGCTCAGACTTCAATCTTCCTACAAGGCTGTGGAAGACCAGCAGGGGGCACAAAGGACTCATGAATTTAGAATCACCTCAGAACAAGATGGAGGTCTTGAATGCTTCTCCATGACAATCTGTATACATGTGAAGTATGTATACAATCTTATCATCTGCTATGACACAAGTAAATACAAAAGCCCTCTTAACTAAGCAAAGATTAACATCACTCAGTGACCCTGCCTTATCAAGACCTGAGGACACTTGGGGACTCTGGGGAATATGCAACTCTTAGACACAGAGAAGAGTCTCAGCATGGTTCACTACTAGGAGTGTTTGAGATTAACCCAGATGTTCCTCAACTGAGGAATGGATACAGAAAATGTGGTATATTTACACTATGGAATACTACTCAGCTATTAAAAACAATGAATTCATGAAATTCTTAGGCAAGTGGGTGGAGCTGGAGAATGTCATCCTGAGAGAGGTGACCCAATTACAAAACAACACACATGGTATGCACTGATTGATAAGTGAATATTAGCCCAGAAGCTTGGAATACCCAAGAAACAATTCACATATCAAATGATGCCCAAGAAGAAGGAAGGAGAGGCCCCTGGTCCTGGTAAGGCACAGTACAGCAGTGTAGAGGAATACCAGGACAGAGAGGAAGGAAGGGGTTGATTGGGGAACAGGGGGAGGGAACAGGGCTTATGGGACTTTTGGGGAGAGGGATCCAGGAAATGGGAAATCATTTGAAATGTAAATAAAGAATATATCGAATAAAAAAAACTAAAAAAATGTAACTGTAGTATCTACAAATAAGTAGATATTGTCATGGCTTACCTAGGTATGCCTTTGGTAACAGACCATATGGGCTTATAAGCCAAGAACTCCCAAGGCTATGTCTTACTATTTGTATAGTTCATTGTCAGAAAACACAAATGTTTCACAGTTGTTTTAAAGAGATGTACTCACAGGAAGAGCAATAATTAGGGAGAGACTGAGAGTAAAACATAATGGATTTTTCTGGTGCAGATTATCCTGATAATCAGTGTCACAGGAAACTGAGGGGTAGGAGTTTGAGCTCAGAAATTAAGATTCTTTTCCCTAGGGAAGTTTTGGTAACCCAAGATAAACATTTTTCTTTCCCCTGAATATTGAATGGTATGAAATTATTTTTTTGTATATCTGTCTACTAACCTCTGTGTCTCTGTCTCTGTCTCTCTGTCTTTCTTTCTCATATAAATAAAGTTGTTGGCACATAAAAAAAAGAAAATGTCAGGGTATTGAAAACCCTGATGGCATCAAATGAAGCATAAACATTAGACACGAGGCTGACCCAGCTATCAAACTATTAATAAAACCCGTGAGATGTCACTGATAGCAGCTGAGCTCTGAGACCACCATGCATGTAGTTATTCATGCGTGCTGAACCTATTTGCTGTTGGCAGCACATCACCAACCCACTGATTGCTACTTCATGAGTACCAGGAATAAATAATGGCATATTGGGCCATACACGGGACATCACCACCATCCTTTCTAAGGCCCAGACCAGAAAGAAGAGATGGAAAGGAGGCTTTAGAGGTGTGTTGCAACATTTCAGCATTGAAAGGACTCTCAAACATCCTAAGGGCATATACAGAATACACTGTGTACGTGAACACTGGCCAGCATTTTTATTTGTAACTGTCCTTTCCTGTTATTCTTTCTACATGCTACACTATCATGAGTTATTCAAATTATACATGGTGAAGATTCTTAGATGTGTGTTTAAAACATCATAATTTCAGCCAGGTGGTGGTGGCACATGCCTTTAATCCTAGCACTCGGGAGGCAAAGACAGGCGGATTTCTGAGTTTGAGGCCAGCCTGGTCTACAGAGTGAGTTCCAGGACAGCCAGGGCTACAGAGAGAAACCCTGTCTCGAAAACCAACCCCCCCAAAAAAAATATTATGATTTCTAAGAATTCTAATTTCTTGTCCCTAACTTTCAAACATGCTAGGAATTTGAAAACACTGGAAGTCTTGTTCATTTTTCCACTGCATGCTTCAATTCTATATTGTTATCATTGTTTTATAAATAAATGTGCTTTCTTTTTAAGTAACATAAGGGGGAAAGAGTTTAAAGTAACCAACAAATACTATAATACTATTAATTATAACATGGCACTCCCCTATGATACCTAGTCTAGTACTGCTTTAGACAGGGACTCTCACATTTCCTTCTTGTAAGTCAGAGGCATTTCAACATTATCAATAATGTCAAAACAAAATAAACCAATCAGTCCTCTAAAAAAGAAAAAGAGAAAGGACTCTTGAGGATCCACCTATCCCTGAAGGACTAACAGCATTTACCTGTAGCTTCTGGACGGCGTCACTTTCCTCAGTAGTATAATCACTTACAAGTTCCCATGCCTTGGGAATAAACTTCCCACTCACCCTTATGCAGTTAACCATACTTAGGTTCAGTGGGCCATCTAAAAGAAAGAGGTGGACACAGCAGGAAAATTCTTGGAAAGAAGTATTTTGATGGTATATAGGAGGTAAAATTGACTGAATTCAGTGTGTACATGCACTAAACTATCAAAAATATTTTAACATAGCCAGGCGGTGGTTGTGCACCCCTTTAACCCCAGAAATTGGGAGGCAGAGGCAGGAAGATTTATGAGTTGGAGACCAGCCTGGTCTACAGAGTGAGTTCCAGGACAGACAGGGCTACATGTAGAAACCCTGTCTTGAAAAAACAAAAACAAAAAATGTTTGTTAACAAAACTACATCCCTGTTCCACACTCCCTCCTGAGAAAGCTTCAGATCACTGGTCTATAGTTCTCAGGAACTGCTCAGGTCCTGTCAGATGCCCAGTATGTAAAGCAGTTTTATTTTCTTCTCTCCTTTTCTTACTTGATTTGTAGTTTTCATTCCTGTAATATGCACTGAATTTCACTGGTCTAGGTAATTTTTCTCACACTAAGCACATGCCTGTCTTTCCCCCAAGCTTGCTTCACAAAGCTCCTCAATGCCTAGGTCTCCTGCAGATGTGACATATTGGAGAAATCCGAAACCCAGGGTCTTGATTGGAACTTTCTCCTGGTTACTTTTTGTCTGCCAATAGAATATGGTTCTCATTTTTAGTAACTTCACTGAGTTACTTGTTCCGAAAGACAAAAACAAAAATTATTAAGTGTCTGTCTTCTGTAAGAAAAGTATGCATCCCTGGAGGTAAGTGATAGACAGAGGAGGGCCTTGGGTAATGGAAGACCGGCCGCTGCAGGCAGCTCAGAGGATTGAATGTTTCTAAGCTTTTTTGTTTCCTAGTCAGTGATGCACATCAAGGTGAGGTAGGAATCTTCGAGGTAGTCCTGCTCCACTCCACTCTCACTGCTCAGCCTAACTCGCTGAATATGAAGCTCCAAGATGTTTATTCAGCACACAGTTATCAGAATCTTGAATCTCTCATCACCGAAGCCATAAAAATGAATCTGAGTCAAATGCACACTGAACACAAGCTGTGCGTCAGTGGACGGCCCCTCATCTGTGGAAAGAGCCCAGCATGGACAAACTGGGCTTTCAACCAATGATGAAATAGGAAGTGGCCTCGACTACTTTGCTGGGGAGGGGACCCAAAGCAAGATGATCAGTGCATCTCCATCTGTGAGAACACTTTTGTCACTGGTTGCTCTCAGAGAGTGGCTACCATGTCCTCAGATTAATTAGGCCTTGTAAAAACAGTGGAAAACCCCAAATGTCCAATGTTTGAGATTTCTACTGCAGGTTTGTCCCATTATAATACATGGCTGAATCTGATTATTCACTCACTTCATGTTTGAAATTTTCCATAATCAGTAGAATTATATAATATACCAAATCCAAATTTATAGTCTTGTACTTTTGATTTGAGAGTCACAGCCTAAAAACCCATGTCTCCCCCTACCCCACAGAAGCTAAACAAGAAGGAAGTCCCCAAGTGAGGAAGCTTGAACCTCACTTAGAACAGGGAATAAAATAGTCATGCTCACACTGATAAGTAGATATTAGCCCAGAAGCTTGGAATACCCAAGATAAAATTGACAGACAACATGAAGCTCAAGAAGAAATAAGAACAAGGTGAGGATACTTCAGTCCTTCTTAGAAGGGGGAACAAAATACCCATGGTAGGAGATACAGAGACACAGTGTGGAGCAGAGACTGAAGGAAAGGCCATCCAGGGACTGCCCCACCTAGGGATCCATCCCATATACAGTTACCAAACCCAGACACAATTGTGGATGACAACAAGGACTTGCTGACAGGAAGCTGTCTCCTGAGACAGTGCACTCCTGAGACTGCTGCCAGTGCCTGACAAATACAGAGGTGGATGCTCACAGCCAACCTTTGGACTAAGCACAGGGTCCCCAATGGAGGAGCTAGAAAAAATGACCCAAGGAGCTGAAGGGTTTTGCAGCTTGATAGGAAAAACAACAATATGAACCAAACAGTACCCCCAGAGTTCCCAGGAACTAAACCACCAACCAAAGAGTACACATGGAAGGACCCATGGCTCCAGATGCATATGTAGCCTTGTTGGACGTCAACAAGAGGAAAGGCCCTTGGTCCTATGAAGGCTCATTGCCCAATGTAGGGGAATGCCAGTACAGGGAAGCAAAAAGTGGGTGGTCTAGTAAGCAGGGGGAGGGGGATGGGATAGGGGGTTTTCGGAGGAGAAAAAAGGAAAGGGCATAACATTTGAAATGTAAATAAAGAAAACATCTAATAAAACATATTGAGAAGAAAAGGGAAACAGATGGAGAGAGGAAACTGAAAGGAATGGGGGATTATGAGGGGAATAGGGGAGTTCAGGATAAGGCATAGGGAAGGACAGGAGACATGACTAGATGTCCATAAAAATGAATGGAAATCTGCAACAGACGGGAGTGAGGAGATGGTGCTGGGGGCGCATCTCCAGGAAGAGGCAGAGACCTAGGATAAGGGAAGCACCCAAGAATCAATGGGGTGACCTTAGCTGTGACTTACTCACAGCTACTCTGGGGATATGGAACCTGAAGCGGCCACCTCCTGTATCCAGGCAGGAACCACAGTGGAACGATATAAACATCAACCCACCCACAAAACTTTCAATCCAAAATTTATCCTGTCTACCAGAAATTCAGAGACAGGGGATGGAGCAGAGACTTAAGGAATAGCCAACCAATAACTGGCCCAAACTCAGACCCATCCCATGATCAAACACCGGTCCTTGACATTATTAATTATACTGTTATGACTGCAGACAGGAGCATGTTGTCCTCTGAGAGGCTTTGCCCAGCAGCTGACTCAGACACAGACAGATACCCAGAGCCAAACAGTGGATGGAGCTTGGGTACTTTTATGGAAGAACAGGAGGGAGGATTGGGAGCCCCAAAAGTGACAGGAACTCCACAGGAGGACCAACAGAGTCCACTAACCCGGATCCTTTGGGTTCTCAGAATCTGAACTACCAACCAAAGACATACACAGACTGGACCTAGGCTATCAGATATGCACATATGTAACAGATCTGCAGCTTGGTCCTCATGTGGGTCCCAAATAACTGTAATGTGGGCAATCCCAAACGCTCTTGCCTCGATGTGGGGTATGTTCTAGCTGAGCTGCCTTTTCTGTCCTCAGTGGGAGAGGAAGTAGCTAGACTTGCAGAGACTTGACGTGCCAGGTGGGGAGATACCCAGGGTCCCCCACCCCTCTCAGAGGAGCTGAGGAGGGAGGAATGGGAAGAGGATTGTGGGAGGAGTGAAAAGGAGGGGAGGGGGACAGTGAGCTTGGTATAAAGTAAATGAGTAAGATAATTAAATTTTAGTTTTTTTTTTTTAAAAAAGCTTTGTGTCCCACTTAAGAGACCACAGTTTCTTCTTGGGACCCTTTTGTGCAAAAATCAACTCATATGTTCATCATTCCGTGGTGATTTTGTTGTGTCTTATTGATTCTAATAACAAATTTTTAATTTTTCCAGTATTTCCAATGATAGGAATGGAGGTTTTTTTGCTCTGTTTCTTATATAGTCTGCAGTCTGAGGAACTTTTCAGCAGTGAAAACTATCAATTATGTTGGTCCCAGGCCCATAATTAATCAATCAACAAATACCATGATCCACCCAAAAATGCAGAGAGGGTTTTCAGGTCTGAATTTCCAGTCACAGTGAGACAAGTTAATTGACATTACCCTGTGTGTTAAGTCTGTGGAGAAGGTAAATTGCCTGAATGATAAGTTCTGAAATCATGACCCCTAAATGTAGTATGGTGGTCTGCAGAAGGTATAGATAAAATCCATGCAGATTAATGCCTTCTGATCTGGATAGGATAATGTCAAATGTTTTCCAGTTAGGGTTGTTGTCTGGCCCACACAGATTTCAATGAGGAAACATAATAATTAGGAATTTATATTCTACATAGGTGCTGGAGACCTAAAAGCATGGATTAAATTTAAACCTAAGTTCAAATAAATGTGTTAGGAAGGGATGTGTGGACATCAGTCTGAATACACATGCGATGGATTTTTCACAACCATATTTCAAATGAATACTAAGGTCAGGTGTCACTTCACATAATAAGACTATGACAAGAGCCAAGAAAAATCCCACCCTGAATTTCTCAAAGAAGAAATCAGGTACTAGAGAACAAATTGCATTAACACGGAAGGCTAAGGTAAACACAGTAATTGGCTACCCAGTTTTATGGGTGTAATAGGGTGATTAGACCCCCAAAATATGCTTGTTTCTTCTCTCATTTTTATAAGAATAACTAATACTTATGTTCTCCAAAGGTAATGGTATCTCACATCTTACTGAGGAAATATTTGGTGGTGGTGATGTTTGGTTTTCGTTCCGTCTTGGAGGAGTCCTACCATATATACAACATAACTCGACGTCCATCCTCTAACCCCCTGGCTCTCACACTAGTCTCTGCCTTAACTCCTTCCCAAACTCACACCCTCTCTTCATAACCCCTTCATGAGCCCCATGTGAGCAGGTTCATACTCTGGAGCACTGACAAACTACCAGGCACCACATTTCTTTTAGGAAAATTGACTCCCCCCCAACCAGAGCTTCATAAGGGCTCTCCCATCATTGCTAGAATATTGATCAGTTTGATCTTTGGCAGGTCTCCTGTAGGCAGCTACAGATAACATGAACTCATGAGTGCAACAGTCCTATACTGTTCTGCTTATCTCCTCTATAACCCCTGGCTCCTATAATTTTGATGTCCTTTCTTCTGTATTGTCACCTGAGATCTGAGAAAGGAGATATGATACAGATGCCACATTTGGGTCTGAGATTTCAATAATTATTTATTCACTACAGTCTGATCAGATACTAGTTTCTGTATTAACTGTCATTCTTTGCCAAAAGAAGTTTATCTGTTAAGAGTTGCGAGCTACACTAATCAGGGCTTACTTAGCAGTATGATAATATGCCTGTCCATACTATGTTGTCTTCTCTGCCACACATTCTTAGCCTAGTTTGCAATATCAAGTACAAGTTCTGTCCCATGGAACAGGCCCCAAATCCAATCAGAAAGTGCTCCCTTATCCTCAAAACTCTCATGTCACTGTCACATAAGTGGGCATGTCTTGCCAGGTCACTTTTTCTTGTGATTCACAGGAATGTCAGCCTGCCAAGAATATTGATGACTTTTTTTTTGTTTTTGTTTTTCAAGACAGGGTTTCTCTGTGTAGCCCTGGCCGTCCTGGAACTCACTCCATAGACCAGGCTGGCCTAGAACTCAGAAATCCACCTGCCTCTGCCTTCCAAGTGCTGGGATTAAAGGCATGCACCACCACTGCCCGGCATATTGATGGCTTTCTTTACTCCACACAATACATAGCATGTTCCATTTTAAGTCCCATTTACATATAGGGAACTCTCTACTACAGTGATGCTACATAAGGAAAGTCCTTTCATCCTCCACATCAGCCAGAACTTCACCCCATCTTCCTGGCTCTGTTGAGCCTGGTTGAATTCATCACATCTCAGAGGATTGAGTTTAGCAGTTATGAACAACATTAAATGTTATATAGACTTGAACTCTGTGTATGAGGTTTCAGTAATTAATTTTCCAAAATGAGGATGTGTGAAGTGTTTAACTCTAGAACTCACCCATGGAGGAACAGAGAGGAAGTTGAGATCCTGCGAAATAATGATCATTTTACTCTATGGAATGGAAAATTGAACATGAATTGCAACAGTTTTCATGCCAATAACTTAGGATAATAATTTAGGATGAAGCATAATAATTTATGAAGTCTCTGCAGGTGACACTAGGATCTCAGGATGTCTCAGACTGCAAAGTAATTGTGAACTTTTGCAGTAGAACCTGATGAATGCTACTCAAATTGCCCCCATAGAGGCAGTGAGAGCAGCACTCCTTGCTACCAGCCATAATACTCTGGGTTCTCTCTCTCTCTCTCTCTCTCTCTCTCTCTCTCTCTCTCTCTCTCTCTCTCTCTCTCACACACACACACACACACACACACACACACACACACTTTTATATTTTAATACACCTTGAACAGCTCAGTGGCTGGGCTATTTCCTAATCTTCTTATGGTTAACGTACTCCTCTGATATTCCTGAGTTATTACTTACTAAATTTACACTCCATCTTTGCTGCACCAGACCAAGACCTGCAGCCCCCTCAGGTGTATTCCCTGGCACCTACATGATGACTATCTCTCTGTCTTCTGCACCTCTCAGGCCTGGTGTCCTTCTTTCCCCAGGATGGTGACTACCTCTTTTTCTTCCTCCCTCTATCCTTGCCTGAGAATCATAAAAGTCCCACCTCTGTATCCCTGCTCAGCCATTGGTTATCGGCATCTTTATTTATCAATCAGAACCAACCGGGAGCAGGGTCCCTTGGTCTTATGAGTGTGACACTGAAGTTAATATAAAAATACAAGCAGCTTCAGACCTCCTTAAGAACAAAGTGACATGTTTTACAAGTTCACAGATGTTGTAAGAGCCCAAGCACGTGAGGAGTGGCTGAGCTATGGCCAGAGAGGAGAAGAGGCTTGGAGGAAGATGGATCTGGAGTGTGACAAAAACCCTCAACTATCTTGCAGCATCCATCTGAAAATGTTTCCTCTTGTCCCTATTTAACACTGCAATTTTAAGAGAACCCATACCTCATAGGACACAGGATGACCAGGGACAGCCTGACCACAGTCCCTCAGAGTATGTGAAGAGGACAGAAGACATGCAAATCGGTCTTCAGTCTAGGTTCAGATTCTCTTTGCTGTGGAAGCTTGTAGTTCTCTGCTCACCCAAGGCTGAGGTCTATGGGGAAGGCAGGTCTATGGTACAGAAGTTGAAAGTCTTGGGATTTCTCCTGTGATTTGTAATGGCTCTCCAAGGTGAATGTCACACATGGGTTCATAGAGAAATTTTGACTGCAAGGCTGACAAGAACAAAGTTGTTTTCTCCCCAAGTGTCCTGACCCAGGTATAGCTACAGCAGTCTGGGCCAGCCATGGTGAAGACCTCAGAGACCCTGACCCTCATATGCACTGTCTATGGATTCTCCATCACATCTAGTTATAACTGCAGTAACTGTATTTTTCAGCACCTAGGAAAGGACCTAGAGTGAATGGCACACATATGTTGGGAAGGTAACATTAACTACAACCCATCACTCAAGAATGGAATCACCATCTTGAGAGATACACCAAAGAGCAGTTCTTTCTGTAACTAAGCTCTGTGAGCACGGAGGACATTGGTATGTATTGCTATGCCAGAAACAGTAAGAGGACTTCAGTGTGAGCACAGACACAGACCTCCTGAAGGGATACTCACTACTAGCAAGAGGAGCTCAGAATGCTCAGGGCACAGCTTCAGCTCTAGAAGCAGGAGGAGAGGCAGGCTGGAAGAATACTTAGAAATGATTGTGTTTTGCCTAGCCTCACTACACTGACCCTAGTCTGTAAATGTATATATATTTTATATCTCACCACCTTTAAACATCTTCCTTCTTAAGCTCAGACTTCATTAGTATTTCCTATCTCATAAAAGATCCCATAATTACACATGTTAATGGAGCATGTCACATTGTTTGTAATGTAGCATGGTCATTATTTACCAGAAGATTAACCCCTGATGAGAAGAACCAATAGAGAATGAACAAACTAATGGAACTACCAAATCTTCAGTCCCAAAGACCCAAAACAGTAAAACCATGCCACCTGAGAAAAGAGCAAAAAATAAAGGATATGTTGAATATACCTTCATCTGCTTCACACAGTTTGCATCCTGTACTGTTACTTTCAGATGTGTTTGACCAACCACAACCTGTAGGTAATTAAAAAATATCAGATTCAATATATCGACCAACATGCCTGCAGCATTTACCAAAGATTTGGAGACTCAACAAAATAATGAGAAAAAGAGTTCTGATTTGCCAGACACTGGACTTGATGATTCACATACAGGATTTGGAAAAATATTCGTCAAGCCTAATTTGAACATCACAGAATTAAAGAAGACTCTGATGAAATGCCCTCACAGCTTATTTCTAGAAGAGAGTTGGAAAAGGGTAGCATTTCTAGAGAAGAAAAGGAAACCCTTTCAGTTTTCAGAAGTTACGAACCTGGTGAACCAAGCTGAAGAATTTATGTAAATAATTTAGCTAGACACATTCAGAAAAAGGACCTTAAATTTATCTTTGGAAGATCCTTGACTTTTCTTCAGACACAGAGCGGATCATGTTTGGTATTCGCTTAATGAAAGAAGGACACATGAAAAGACAAGGTTTTTTTTGGACTTCCAAATGAAAAGGCAGCAGCGAAACTGCTTAGAAGAAGCTAATGGCTATGTTCTTTTCAGAAAACCTACAGTGGCTCAGTTTGCTCAATCTGTTAGATCAAAACATGATTTTTTATGTGATATATTCTTCATTTACATTTCAAATGATTTCCCCTTTCCTGGATCCCCCTTCCCCTGAAAGTCCCATAAGCCCTCTTCCCTCCCCCTGTTCCCCAGTCAACCCCATCCCACGTCCCTGTCCTGGCATTCCCCTATACTGTTGCACTGGGCCTTTCCAGTACCAGGGGCCTCTCCTTCCTTCTTCTTAGGCATCATTTGATACATGAATTGTTTCTTGGGTATTCCAAACTTCTCGGTTAATATCCACTTATCAATGAGTGCATACCATGTGTGTTCTTTTGTGATTGGGTCACCTCACTCAGGATGATATTCTCCAATTCCACCCACTTGCCTAAGAATTTCATGAATTCATTGTTCTTAATAGATGAGTAGTATTCCATAGTGAAAATATACCACATTTTCTGTATCCATTCTTCAGTTGAGGGACATCAGGGTTATTTCCAGCTTCTGGCTATTATAAATAGGACTGCTATGAACATAGTGGAGCAGGTATCCTTATTACATGCTGGGGAATCCTCTGGGTATATGCCCAGGAGTGGTATAGTGGGGTCCTCCGGTAATATCATGCCCAGTTCTCTGAGGAACCACCAGACTCCTCAGACCATCCAGTGGAAAAAAAGATAGTCTTTTAACAAATGGTGCTGGTTCAACTGGAGGTCAGCATACAGAAGAATTCAAAGACTAAGATCAAAAACTCAGGAGAAAAGAGGTGCTGGTGAGGATGTGGAGAAAGAGGAACACTTCTCCACTGCTGATGGGGTTGCAAGCTGGTACAACCAAAACATGATTCTAAAGAAGGAAAATGGAAGTGATACAAAGATTCCTTCTGAATCCTGCATCTTTCAAGTACTATGGAAATTTGAGAGAAGAAATTTACCATCTGGATTATAGAACTGTGCATAACAAATTTGAAAGCATTAAAAATTACATATCTTCAAATTAGTGCTTGGAGATAAGTTGTAATGGCTTATTTAGTATATATATACATACATATATGTATGTATATATATACATACATATATGTATGTATATATATACTAAATTTTTTTCTCAAAAAACAAAAAGAAAAATTTCTCTCATACAAGCACACACACACACACACACACACACACACACACACACCGTGTTCTACTCTTCATGAAGGTGTCTCCTGTCTCTTGGCATGTGCCTAGTGAAGACATGAGAATTGTCCTGGAAGACAATGGGATATTCTGGACAATAGCAGGAGTGCAGCAGCCAAGCCAAGGTCTTCACAGATTGTTCAAGCTAAATACCAGCTCATATGTATCTCGCATTAGAACCCTGAAGACAAGTTGCATCAAGGATGACTCTTAATCCCATCATGCCCTAAGTTTATTCAGGATTATAGAAGCAATAGAACATATGGCTACTGGACAAATGCTATCTGTAGAGTAGAAAATAGAACAACTCACCAAGTTTGCAGATACATGTGGCATAGTTCCCAAGAACAAGAAATCTATAGATATTGGATTCCTGTCTGCATTATTTTTTTCAATGCATCTATCTTTATTTTAATGTGTGATTGTTTTTGCCTAAATCTATGTATGTGTGCCACCTGTGAGCCTGGCGTGCTGAGAGGCTAGAAGAGGGCATCATACCATGTGGAGTTAGAGGTGTTTGTAACCCTGCATCTGGGTGCTTCTGACTGAGCTTAGACTCTCTGCAGGGGCAGCACATGCTTTCAACTGCTGATCCAACCCCATTTGTACTCATGAACAGAACTTACAGGTTCATTCATGCCAATGCATCAATCTGGTCAACTATATGAACCAACTGTTTTCCTAATATGCTTAATTGTTATTCCTCAGTCTTCAGTAGTCTTGTGTCATTACACACTAAGACAATTGCAGTTGAGTCTCAAATTGGTGATAATCCTCAAGTCTCACCTCCTTGAGTGCTGGAATTATAAACATGAATCACTATGCCTACCCGGATAATCTTAATTTTATTTATTCATATTCATATATCCATTTTATTTATACATTTATTTATTTATTTATTTATTTATTTATTTATTTATTTTATCATCATCATCATCACCATCATCATCATCATCATCATTTAGTATGAAATACTGAGCTCAGGGCCTTGAAAACACAAGGCAAGTGAATCACCATGTGTCTTCATAAGGTTTTTACTGTTGTGGACAGACACCATGACCAAGGCAACTCCCATAAGGACAACATTTAATTGGAGCTGACTTATAGGTTCAGAGATTCAGTCCATTATTATAAAGGTGGGAACATGGCAGCATCCAGGCAGGTGTGGTGCAGGAGGAGCTGAGAGTTCTACATCTTCATCTGAGGGCTGCTAGCAGAAGACTAACTTCCAGGCAGCTAGAATGAGGGTCTTAAAGCCCACACATAGTGACACACCTACTCCAATAAGGCCACACCTACTCCAACAGGGCCATACCTTCTAATAGTGCTACTCTCTGGACTGAGCATATATAAACCATTATACCATAAATCTGTATAATCCTTTGCTTTTTATTTCAGTTTACTGCTTATATTGGCTTTGCACTCACTCTGCACCCAACTAGGCTTTGCCTTTCTTTCCTCATGTCTCATATTCTCAAGTATTTGGGTTACAAGCCTATATGTCTCTGACTGGTATAATCTTCAAGTGTGAATATTTTTAAATGACAGAAAGCCTGCCAAATTACCTTTCATGAGTGACTGTGTTGTTGTATATTGTCATGACATCATCTGAGAGGTTTTTATTTCTCAATTTCCTTTTTTTAAAATGGTTTAATTATTTTTGTTTTATTTGTATAGATGTTTTACCTGTTGCATGTATGTCTATCTGTGCACCACACATATTCGGGGAGAGAAGAGGCCACAAGAGAGCATAAAAGCCCTAGTAACTAGAGTTATAGATGGTGGTTAGTCACCATTTCGGTTTGTCTTAGTTAGGGTTTTACTTCTGTGAACAGACACCATGACCAAGGCAGGTCTTATAAGGACAACACTTCTTTGGGGCTGGCTTACAAGTTCAGAGGTTCAGTCCATTACTACCAATGTGGGAACATGGCAGGATCCAGGCAGGAATGGTGCAAAAGGAACTGAGAGTTCTACATCTTCATCTGAAGGTTGCTAGCAGAATAGTCACTTACAGGCAGCTGGGATTAGGGTATTAAGGCCCACACCCACAGTGACACACCTACTCTAACAAGGCCACACCTTCTAATAGTGCCACTCCCTGTCCCAAGCATATACAAATAATCACAGGGTGTTATGAATTGAACCCAGATCCTCTGGAAAGGCAGCCAGTGCTCTTAATCACTGAGCCATAAAACCAACCCCTAATTTCTCAACTTACTGAAACTTTCCTTCAAGATTTTTTTACATGGAAATCTAATGAGTTTTGTAGCAGGGGGTGGGGATTGTTTGTTTATTCAACAACTAAATTATTAGTAAATTGTATGTGGGTGTATGAATAATATTTTATGTTTTACTGCCTTTACATTGTATTATATATATTTGTATTTTTAATGTGCAAGTGCCTCATATATTTTAAATATTAATAATTTGTCATTTTGTGTTATAAGTAACATATACTATTATTTCAGATATTTAGGAAGTAACTAACATCATAGAAACCAAATAATAGTATATGTTTCCAAAGAAACCAGAAATTTCCCCTTCAAGTAATGATCTATTTTTAAAACACAAGTGCCTTGTGTCAGATGAGGTCCAACTCAAGATGAATAGGAAACACTGGACTCCTTATACTCTCTGCTCATCTAGCTATGATTCCTACTAATATTCTCCAGGCTGGGTACCACCTTGCCTCAACTGAAAGTTTAGAGTAGAAAATTGTCAGCAGCTGAGTTTGCCTAATGCCTTGCAGATGTTGCAAGGTCATATACCTAAGAATCTTTAAAACAAACAAGATCTTAAACTTACATAAGCTCTCAAATGGACTTTATTGAGAAAATAGACAATCATGGATATTCAGATGGCATGGTAGCTTGTACCTCCATAATTACTCAGTAAATGAGAAAAGGGATGAGGGATCTCTACTCAGGGGTATAAAAACTCTTCTTTGTACTCTTGAAGCAAAGAATAAATTCTCAATTTCTTTGAGATTTACACAAAATGTATTTTGAATATAGTCGTTCCCAGTCCCCAACTCCTCCTAGATTCACCCAACCATTCCTACCTATTCGACATTGTGGGGACTCAAATCATTGAGTCCAATTTTTTCCCATATACTCTCAAGTATGGTAGCCCTGAAGAATTGCCATACCTTTAAATAAAACTGACTCTCCTTCTTTCCCAGCACCTATTAAATGCCAAATATTCCTCACCCAGGAATGAGACTTCATGTTCACCTCACCTCCCCTCATGCTGAGATTTTGCCAGACTTATGCAAACCCAGATTTTGTCATGCTGTCATAACTATGTCAAATGTAGAACTGCTCTGTTGATCCAGAAAATAATATTGCCTTGAAATCATTTGACATATGTCTCATGATCTTTCCCATCATGGAGAACGGGTATGAAATAGATGTCTCTTTTAAGGCTAAGCCCTCTATACTCTCTTATTTCTATATGTTGTCTAGATATTGGTCTCTACATCAATTGCCTTCTTACTGCAAGAAAAGCCTTCCTTGATGACTATGAAGAGAGAGACTAATATAGATATATCAGTAAGTCATTAGGAGTCATTTTAGTAATATGTTCATATAGAAGAATAATAGTAGTTGGTTCTACCATAAGACATGTGACTAGATAGCCACAGGTTCTTGATGCCAAGAACTGGGTCAGATATGGGATCCATCTTGTAGAGCATAACTACATACAATCAGAGAGTGGTTGGTTAAATCCATAACATTCATGTCATTGTTAAAATAAATACTCATTGAAAACTGTGCTGAGCTTGACTCTATGTCCAGCTCTACAATGGTGGGAACACTGTCAAATATGTAACCTAGATCCATTATAGAGAAGTGATGTTGAGTTCAAGAGCAAGATATCGGAGATTTTCACAAACTATGACACCATAAAGGGGGCAAGGGAGGATTTCTGATACCACAAGTGGGTATATCTTTCCAGGACAGACATTATTAGAGCTCACAGAACTCACAACTGGGTAAGACTGATAAAACTTTTCTCCCCTGGAATCTAGCATAGCATCTACCAAAACTGTGAGTCTTCATAAACATCATCATATTGTCAAGTTCTGAAGGGTAACCAAGAGCATTGGCAATAGCCTGTAAGAAGTCATTCTCTCTCTCTCTCTCTCTCTCTCTCTCTCTCTCTCTCTCTCTCTCTGTGTGTGTGTGTGTGTGTGTGTGTGTGTGTGTGTGTGTGTGTGTTTCTATAGTAATAGGTGGAGGTCATAGTGTGAGTTCAAACATTACTTCCTTATAGGGCATTCTAGACAATCACAAGGCACCTCAGATCTCAGAAAACTCAAGACTATGGTTAAAGAGCAAGTAGAGGTCATGCCTAAAACTGATTAATGCTGTAATTTTTATTTCATGTTCCTGCTCAGAAATCCTCCCTTGCCCCCTTTATGGTGTCATAGTTTGTGAAAATCTCCGATATCTTGCTCTTGAACTCAACATCACTTCTCTATAATGGATCTAGGTTACATATTTGACAGTGTTCCCACCATTGTAGAGCTGGACATAGAGTCAAGCTCAGCACAGTTTTCAATGAGTATTTATAATCCTGAAACGTGGTAGGTAGGTGTAGTTACCTGAGAAGGCTTAGGAGATTTTAAGTCATCTAGAAATCATTATTTTGTGAACATGGGGAAGAAAACCACACCTTACCTGAATTAACTATTTAAAGATTGGTTATAAAATGGCATATTTCAGATGCCTAGTAAAAGCATATCCCAAAACAGGGTTCAGTAAGTCTTCCTTTTTGCACAGTTTCCATATTTTAAGTACCTAAACTTGATAAAATGTATGTGAACCATAAAATTCCAAAAGTGATGCCCTTCAATATAATTATTTAAATACACAACCTATAGAAAGTGTGATGGTTTATGAATCTGGAGACACCTGATGTCTTTTTACTTAGTGTTGATGAAAGTGTTCAAAGGATCAGAGAAATAGAAATTTAGGGACTATCTTACCTTATAAAATCTACTGCTCCAAAATGGGAGAGTACAGAGAACAGACCTTTTACTGAAACTGTAATAATCAGACTGAGAGGGGCACCAGAATTGCAGAGAGCACTGCCATTCTTCATCACTGTAGGCTAGCCTGACAAGGGAAGGCATGGCTAGTCAACTGTATGACTTAAAATAATGGGCATAATTGGATCCTGGAGCAGCATGGGCCAAGTAATATCATTCAGTCATCAAAGGAAAGCTGAGTATACTTGCTCAAATGGGCAACAGAGCAAAGCAATGACATAATGGTCTGACTCACGCAACACTATGACAATGACGGATTATTCATGTTTCCTGTTTAAACATTTAGGAAGACTATTGAATTCTTGTTCACTTTCTGTAAGCAGAGAAAAATCGTAAAAAAAAATAAATGAAAAGTCCCCTCTCTTAATAAAAACAACAGAAAAGCCCAGCTTTGCATCCAATTTCTACAGATGAACTACCTTATGGACCCAAAAAGCATTGAGGGGAGAGAAACCAAGTCTTACTGAGGAAGAAGCCAGCTGCAAACACAGAAGAGGTTGCTTTTGAGCTTTCCATGATTTGCCATGGAACATGAACTAAAATAACTATTTGTTCAGGAAAAGGAAATATTGGGACAACTGGATATGTTGCATTCTGTGCTGCTGCCCCCAAAAATCAAACTAGGGGATTATAGAGCTCAATTGTTCAATCTAAATTGACTTAAGTTCAATTGGCAGCAGATTCCAGAAATCTCCAATTGTGTCCTCTGATGATTTTCCAAAGTACTATAGCACAAACTTTAGTTATACTTAGAAATTGGGAGAACTACAGTTTTGGTAACTGACATGTGGAGTGAGGACCTTTATGGAGGAAAAGGTCAAGTAGGGGCAATTAAAGCTGCCTTTACTATGAAAAATGATGAACCACAATAATATTACAGCTCTGGAAGTACATTAATGCAACCATTGAAAAATGTGCAGATGCTAGGAGTCTCGGCTGAGTTCACCCTCTAAGAAGGGGGTTTCCATTGTCCTAGGTCTCTAGCTTATCCTAGACACCCTGTGACGGATTCCAGTTTCTCTCCCACTTCTCTCCCCCACTATCTTTCTCATACTTAATCCCTCCTGTTCCCTTTTCCACCCCATGTCCCTACCAGTTCCCTCCGTCCATCCACTTCTGTTGTCTATTTATTTTTTCTTTTCAGTGAGAATTAAGCATCCTCCTTTGAACCTTACTTGTTATGTGGCTTCCTCCAATCTGTGGATTGTGGCATGATTATCCTGTACTTTATGGCTAATATCCACTTTTAAGTGAGTGCATACCATTTTTGTCTTCTAGATCCAGGTCACCTCACTCAGGATGGTTCCATACATTTGCCTACAGTTTTCATGATGCCAATGTTTTAAATCAATGAGTCATATTCCACATATACCAGATTTTCTTTATCCATTCTTCAACTGAGAGACATCTAGGTTGCTTCCAATCTCTGGATATTTCAAATAAAGTAACTATGAACATAGTTGACCAAGTGCCCTTATGGTATGGTAGAGCATCTTTCAAGCATATGCCCAGGAGTGGTATAACTGGGTTTTGAGGAAAAACTATTTTTTAATATTTTAAATTTCTGAGAAACCACCAAATTGATTTCCAGAGCTGTTGTACAAATTTTCACTCCCACCAAACCCTTGCCAGCATGAGCTCTCACTTGAGTTTTTATTTTAACCATTCTGAAGAGCATAAGATGGAATCTCAGAGTTGTTTTGATTTGCATTTCCTGGATGACTAAGAAGGTTGAATATGCCCAGACCAACAGAGGCAGCAGCCAGAGCAGCTGCTGCCTACACCCTCTACAACTCACCTAGGGTCTCTTTCCCCCTTCCTCCCCTTCCACTCCCTCCTCATTCTCTAGCAGAAGGGAGTGGCCTCGACTTCCTGCTGAACCCTTGTGTTCTGCCCCAGGCTTCCCACCTTTCCCCTTCCCACCCATTCCCCTTCCCCTTCAGTGGACTCCTGCCTCCAACTTTTGGCTTTCACTCTCAAGAATGGCCAAAGACTTGACCACTCAAAGTCCACTTCTCTGTAACTCCTAGACATGGACACTGATGTGATTGAAAGTGGATTAAATGTCACTCTCACCATCAGGCTACTTACTCTGGAAAGGAAGTTGGCAGTATCATTGGAAAGAAAGGCGAATCTATTAAGAAGATGCACGAGGAGAGTGGTGTACATATCAACATCTCAGAAGGGAATTGTCCAGAGAGAGTTATCACTTTGGCTGGACCGACTAATGCCATCTTCAAGGGCTTTGCTATGATCATTGACAAACTGGAAGAGGACATAAACAGCTCTATGACCAGTAACACAGCTGCCAGTAGACACCCGGTTGGTTACCTTAGGACCAGTGATTCCTGCTAGTCAGTGTGGCTCTTTTATTGGAAAAGGTGGTTGCAAGATCAAAGAAATAAGAGAGTTTAGGGACTCAGGTGGTGGCAAGTGATATGCTTCCCAACTCAACTGAGCAGGCAATCACTATTGCTGGCATCCCACAATCCATCTTTGAGTATGTCAACAGATCTGTGTGGTCATGTTGGAGTCCCCTCCAAAGGGCATGACAATCCCGTACCTGCCCAAGCCCTCCAGTTCTCCAGTCATCTTTGCAGGTGGTCAGGACAGGTACAGCACAGGCAGCAACAGTGCAAGCTTTCCCCACACTACCCCATCCATGTTCCTCAATCATGACCTGGGGGGACCACCTCCAGAGATCTATACCATTCAAGGACAGTATGCCATTCCACAGCCATATTTGACCAAGCTGCACCCATTTGGCAATGCAACAGTCTCATTTTCCCATGACCCAAGTCAAAACCAAATTCAGTGGCATTGAATCCGGCTCTCCAGAGGTGAAAGGCTATTGGGCAGGTTTGGATGCATCTGCTCAAGCTACTTCTCAGGAACTCACCATTCCAAATTATTTGATAGGCTGCATAATTGGGCGTCAAGGCGCCAAAATCAATGAGATCCGTCAGATGTCTGGGGCACAGATCAAAATTGAAAAGCCAGTAGAAGGATCTACTGGATCAGCAAGTTACCATCACCAGATCTGCTGCCAGAATTAGATCACTGGAGCATTGGCTCAGTATCTAATCAATGTCAGGCTTTCCTTGGAGACGGGTGGCATGGGGAGCAGCTAGAACAGAGCAGATTCATCCCATAATCCCTTTCTGTGTAGTTTCTGAACAGTCAGCAATTCCAGGTGTGAAATAGTTGGCAAATTTTCAGTTTCTACTCACTTTATCAACCACTCATGATTTTTCAATTAAAGCACTTTAATTCCTTTCTCTATTCAGGAGTTACACTGAGATATCGATATTTAATTTTAAAAGCTTCTCACCCTTTTTTGCCTTTTTCTGGCTCATGAATGTTTGTTTGTCATGGAAATGTAACAGTAGATTATTAATACATTTCAGTTTAGTTCTGTAATGTTGGGAATTTAAAAAAATTAAAATGGACTGGCGCTTTTTCTTTGTGAATAGAAACTGGATGCTACAGTGACTTATGTGGGTGTTAAAAAAGAATGTTGAATATTCCTTTACTTGCTTCTTGACCATTAAGCCCTTTATAGAATTTATAGGAGATATGGAGCCTGAACTAGGCAAGACTTCCAATCCAGGAGGGATGGGAATACCATCCCAGCTGCAAAACATTTGACCCACAACATTGCCTGCCTATAAGAGGTGCAGGGATAAAGGGGGAGCAAAAGTTGAGGTAATGACCAACCAATGATTGGCCCAACTTGAGTCCCATGCCATGAGAAAAAGCCCACTCCTGAAACTATTAATAATATTCTACTATATATGTAGACAGGAGGCTAGCAAAGCAGTCATCTAAGTAGCTTCACCCAGAAGCCAATGAAAACAGATGCAGAGATCCACAGCCAAACATTAGTTGGAGCTCAGGAAATCTTGTGGAAAAGGGGCAGGAAGGACTGAAAGATCCAGAGAGGTCAAGGACACTATAAGAAAACCTACAGAATCAACTATTCTGGGCACACATGGGTACACAGAGACTGGACCACCAACCAGAGAGCATACATGGAATGAACCTAGTCATCCTACATATATGTAAGTTGTGAAACTTGGTCTTCACGTGGGACCTCTGATAGCAAGATCAGGGGCTATTTGACTCTGTTTCCTGCCTTTGGAACCCTTTCTCCTATCTAGATGACCCTGTCTATCCTCAATAGAAGAAGATATGCCCATACCTTCTGAAACTTGGTATGACAGGGTAAGTTGGTATCCATGAGAGGTCTTCACTTCTCTGAGGAGAAAGTGAAGGGGTATAGGGGGAGGTGAAATAAGAGGGAGGGACTAGGAGGAATGAGGAGAGATAGATCTGATTGGGATGTTGTTAGTTAATTAATTAATTATTTAATTAATAAAATGTGAAGATGCAAGAGTGGTTCCTATTCATTTCCATTTCACTCTCCTCTTTGCCCAAAGTCCAACAGGTGTCCTCTGTAAAGTGAAGGGTCCCACAAATCCTACCAAGTATGTCTAAGTTTTTAATTATGATTATATTGAAACAAGGGGGGAGCTCTTGAAGAAAAGGCAATAAGATGGGGCTGACTCTAGGGTTTATGGATACAGTCCAGATTTAAAGAACTTCAATTTGTGAGGGAGGCAAACCTCAGCTGCTCGACAGAACAATGGAGTAGGAGACTTTTAATGTTCTATGGTGATGGGATGCTGGGTCTGGCATGGCTGCTTAAGGGGGCAGGAGGTGACACAGTTCTTGCCCCTGGGATATTGTCAGGCTGTTGATCCCATGACTCCCATTTGTGCTGATGGTTGCTGTTGCCCCAAAGTTGATCTTCTGTCTTTACTAATCTGAAGTATTGTTCTTGGGGAATATACATCCCCCACTACTCAGAGATAATCATGACATAGCAAATGAAACAGATTCAGTTTACAGGAATGAGGAAAAAAGGTGGTCGTGAGGCTGTGGAGGATGAGCAACAGGCCCTCTGGTTGGTTTTCAGGGTCCTGGGAAAGGATCTAGACAATATAATCACAAGAACTATAAAAGCCTATGTGGTCCTTTTTTGAAAGTAGTTCATGGCCAGACTTTGCCTTGAACTTGAAATCATAAGGAAGCACACATACCCTCTGGTCCAATGAATGCTCCATTGATTGACTAGGATGAATTTAGAGATATTAAGGACAGAGAATTGGAGTGATTTTAGGGGAAAGGCTATGAATAGAAAGATAGCAATTTATGTATAATTTAGGAATAAATGGTATTAGAAGGTGTGCACAAGAGGCTATAGAATTGCTAGGATGAGGAGATGAAGAATAGAGAATTAAAAAATGGCGTAGAAGAATATAAAAAGTTAGTAATCTAAATTTCCAGCCAATTGAAGAATTGAAGATAACAATGTCTAAAAGGATATTAGAGAGAGAGAATTGTTTTATTGTTTTATTTGCATAAATTTAAAACATTGGGTTTTTATTGTTTTTTTAAGATATATTCTTTATTGACATTTCAAATGATTTTGCCATTCCTGGTCGTCCCACCCCCTGAAAGTTCGATAAGCCTTCTTCCCTCCCCCTGTTCCCCAACCAACCCCTCTCACTTCCCTGTCCTGGTATTCCCCTACACTACTGCATCAAGCCTTCCCATGACCAGGGGCCTCTCCTCCCTTTGATGTCCAACAAGTCCATCCTCTGCTGCCTATGGGTCAGGAGCCATGGGTAACAACATGTGTCCTATCTGGTTGATGTTTTTGTCCCTGGGAGCTCTGGGAGTACTGGGTGACTCATTGTTGTTCCTCCTCTGGCACTGCCAACCCCTTCAGCTCCTTGGGTCCTTTCTCTAGCTCCCCCATTGGGGACCCTGAGCTCAGTTGCTGGCTGAGAATGTCCCCTTCTGTATTTGTCATGCACTAGCAAAGCTTCCCAGGTGACAGCTATATCTGGATCTAGAAGCAAGTACTTGTGGGCATGGATACTAGTGTCTGGGTTTTGTAACTGTATATGTGATGGATCACTAGGTGGGATAGTCCCTGGATGGTCTTTCCCTCAGTCTCTGCTCCACTTTGTCTCTGTATCTCCTCCTGTGGGTATTTTGTTCCCACTTCTAAGAAGGACGAGAGTATACATCCTTTATTAGTCCTTCTTCTTGGACATCATTTGATATGTGAATTGGGTCTTGGGTATTCCAAGCTTCTGGGCTTATCAGTGAGTGCATACCATGTGTGTTCTTTTGTGATTGGGTTACCTCACTTAGAATGATATTTTCCAGTTCCAATCATTTGCCTAAGAATTTCACGAATTCATTGTTTTTAATAGCTGAATAGTATTCCATTGTGTAAATATACCACATTTTCTGTATCCCTCCATTGAGGGACATCTGGGTTCTTTCCAACTTCTGGCTATTATAAATAGGGGGGTTATGAACATAGTAGAGCATGAGTCCTTATTACATGCTGGGGTATCCTCTGGGTATATGCCCAGAAGTGGTTTAACTGGGCCCTCCGGTAGTATCATACCCAGTTTTCTGAGGAACCACCAGGCTGATTTCCAGAGTGGTTGTACCCGCTTGCAAACCCACCAGCAGTGGAGGAGTGCTCCTCTTACTCAACATCCTTGCCAGCACCTGCTGTCTCCTGATTTTTCTATCTTAGTCATTCTGACTGGTGTGAGGTGAAATCTCAGGGTTGTTTTGATTTGCATTTCCCTGATGACTAAGGATGCTGAACATTATTTAGGTGCTTCTCAGCATTCCAAATTGCTCAGGTGAAAATTCTGTGCCCCATTTTTAATAGGGTTATTTGGTTCTCTGGAGTCTAACTTCATGAGGTTTTTGTATATCTTGGATATAGCCCTCTGTTGGATGTAAGATAGGTAAAGATCTTTTCCCAAGTGGTTGGTTGCCATTTAGTCCTTTTGATGGTGTCCATTGCCTTACAGAAACTTTGTAATTTTATGAGGTCCCGTTTGTCAATTCTTGATCTTAAAGCATAAACTATTGGTGTTCTGTTCAGGAACTTTACCCCTTACCCCATGTCAAGAGTTTGATGTTGGCTATCAGTTTGCTGTATATTGCTTTTACTATGTTCTGTATGGGCCTTGAATTCCAGTTCTTTCCAAGACTTTTAGCATGAATGGATGCTGAATTTTGTCAAAAGCTTTTTCACATCTAATGAAATGACCATGTGGGTTTTTTTCTTTGAGTTTATGTAGTGAATTGCATTGATGGATTTTTGTATATTGAACCATCCCTGTATCCCTGGGATGAAGCCTACTTGATCATGGTGAATGATCATTTTGATGTGATCTTGCATTCGGTTGGCAACAATTTTATTGAGTATTTTTACATCAAAGTTTATAAGGGATATTGGCCTGAATTTATCTTTCTTTGTTGAATCTTTGTGTGGTTTTGGTATCAGCGTAATTGTGGCTTCGTAGAATGAGTTAGGTAGTGTTTCATCTGTTTTTATTTTGTGGAATAGTTTGAAGAGTATTGGTGTTAGGTCTTCTTTGAAGGTCTGAAAGAATTCTGCACTGAAACCATCTGGTCCTGTAATTTTTTTTTTTTTTGCTTGGAAGACATTCTATGACCCCTTCTATTTCTTTTGGGGTTATGAGACTGTTTTGATGATCTATTTGATCCTGATTTAATTTGAGCATTTGATATCTGTCTAGGAAATTGTCCATTTCCTCCAGATTCTCCAGTTGTGTTAAGTATGAGCTTTTGTAGTAGGATCTGATGATTTTTTGAATTTCTTCCATTTCTGTTGTTCTATCTCCCTTTTCATTTCTAATTTTGTTCATTTGGATATTGTCTCTGTGCCCTTTGGTTATTCTGGCTAAGGGTTGATCTATCTTGTTGATTTTCTCAAAGAGCCAGCTCCTGGTTTTGTTGATTCTTTGTATGGTTCTCTTTGTTTCCACTCGAGTGATTTCAGCCCTGAGTTTGATGATTTCCTGTCTTCTACTCCTCCTGGGTGAATTAGCTTCTTTTTGTTCCAGGGCTTTCAGGTGTGCCATTAAGCTGCTAGTGTATGCTCTCTCGTTTCTTTTTGGAGGCACTCAGGGCTATGAGTTTTCCTCTTAGCACTGCTTCTACTCTGTCCCATAGATTTTGGTATGTTGTGCCTTCATTTTCATTAAATTCTAAAAAGTCCTTGATTTCTTTCTTTCTTTCTTCTGTGGCCAAGGTATCATGTGTGTGTGTGTGTGTGTGTGTGTGTGTGTGTGTGTGTTAAATCCAATCGGTCCAAATCTTCAATTAGTTTCACTGTGTCCCTGTTTAGTTTCTGTTTTCCTGATTGGTCCATTGAGGAGAATGGAGTGTTGAAGTCACCCATAATTATTGAGTTAGGTGCCATGTGTGCTTTGAGCTTTAACAAAGTTTCTTTTATGGATGATGGTGCCCTTGCATTTGGGGCATAGTTGTTCAGAACTGAGAGTTCTTCTTGGAGGATTTTCCTTTTGACCAGCAAGAAGTGTCCTTCTGTGTTTCCTTTGAAGACTGTAGGTTGAAAGGCAATTTTATCTGATATTAGAATGGCTACTCTGACATGTTTCCTGAGACAATTTGCTTGAAAATTTGTCTTGCAGCCTTTTACTCTAAGGTAGTGTTTGTCTTTGACACTGAGGTGTGTTTCCTGTATGCAGCAAAATGTAGGGTTCCATTTTCATGTCCAGTCTGTTAGTTTATGCCTTTTTATTGGGGAATTGAGTCCATTGATGTTAAGAGATATTAACAAATAGTGATTATCTTTTCCCAATTTGTTGGTTGCTGTTTTGTCCTTCTGACAGTGTCTTTTGCCTTACAGAAACTTTGTAATTTTAAGAGGTCCCATTTGTCAATTCTTGATCTTAGAACATAAGCTATTGGTGTGCTGTTCAGGAACTTTCCCCCTGTGCCCATGTCCTCCAGGGTCTTTCCCAGTTTCTTTTCTATTAGTTTCAGTATGTCTGGTTTTATGTGGAGGTCCTTGATCCACTTGGAGTTGATCTTAGTGCAAGGAGATAAGAGTGGGTCAATTCACATTTGTCTGCATGTTGACCTCCAGTTGAACCAGCACCATTTGTTGAAAAGGCTATCTTTTTTCCACTGGATGGTTGTAGCTCCTTTATCAAAGATCAAGTGACCATAAGTCTGTGGGTTTATTTCTGGATCTTCAATTCTATTCCATTGATCTACTTGCTTGTTGCTGTACCAATACCTTGCAGTTTTTAACACAATTACTCTGTCGTACTGCTTGAGGTCAGGGATTTTGATTCCCCCAGAAGTCCTTTTATTGTTGAGAATAGTTTTAGGTATCCTGGGTTTTTTGTTACTCCAAATGAATTTGAGAATTGCTCACTCTAGAACTATGAAGAATTGATTTGGGATTTTGATGGGGATTGCATTGAATCTGTAGATTTCTTTTGGCAAGATGGCCATTTTTACTATATTGATCCTGCCAATCCAGGAGCAAGAAATATTTTTCCATCTTCTGAGGTCTTCTTCGATTTCTTTCTTCAAGGACTTGAAGTTCCTGTCATACAGATCTTTCACTTGTTTGGTTAGAGTCACGTCAAGATACTTTATATTGTTTGTGGCTATTGTGAAGGGTGTTATTTCCCTAACTTCTTTCTCAGCCTGCTTGTCCTTTGAGTACAGGAAGGCTACTGATTTGCTTGAGTTAATTTTATAACCAGCCACTTTGCTGAAGTTGCCACATCTGACAGATGGCTAATATCTAATATATACAAAGAACTCAAGAAGTTAGACCCCAAAGAAGCAAATAATCCTATTAAAAAATGGGGTACAGAGCTAAACAAGGAATTTTCACCAGAAGAAATTCGGATGGCTGAGAAGCACCTTAAGAGATGTTCAACATCATTAACATCAGGGAAATGCAAATCAAAACAACCCTGAGATTCCACCTCACACCAGTCAAAATGGCTAAGACTAAAAACTTAAGAGACAACAGGTGCTGGCGAGGATGTGGAGAAAGAGGATCACTCCTCCATTGTTGGTGGGATTGCAAGATGGTACAACTGCTCTGGAAATCAGTCTGGCAGTTCCTCAGAAAATTGAGCATGACACTTCCAGAGGATCCTGTCGTACCACTCCTGGGCATATACCCAGAGGATTCCCCTGTATGCAATAAAGACACATGCTCCACTATGTTCATAGCACCCTTATTTATAATAGCCAGAAGCTGGAAAGAACCCAGATGTCCCTCAGTGGAGGAATTGGTACAGAAAATGTGGTATATTTATACAATGGAATACTACTCAGCAATTAAAAATAATGAATTCATGCAATTTGTAGGCAAATGGTTGGATCTGGAAAATATCATCCTAAGTGAGTCAACCCAATCACAAAGGAATTCACATCAATTGCAATCACTGATTTGTGGATATTAATGAGCCCAGAAGCTCTGAATACTCAAGACACAATTAGCTAAGCAAAAGATTCCCAAGAAAAGGGATGGAGAGGACCCTGGTCCGGAAAAGACTAAATCCGGTTTTGTAGGAGAGTACCAGAACAGAGAAATGGTGGGTGGCGGGGGTAATTGGGGAATGGGAGGGGGAAGAGGACTTATGGGACATATGGTGAGGGGGGGAACTGGAAAGGGGAAAGCCTTTGGAATGTAAACAAAGAATATAGAAAATAATAAATATATATATAAAGAAAACCAGAAAAAAATAGTGATTATGACTTCCTGTCATTTTAGATGTTATTTTTATATTTGAGTGTTTATATTCTTTTGGGTTTGATGTAAGAAGGTTACTATCTTGCTTTTTCCAAGGTGTAGTTTCCCTCCTTGTATTGGAGTTTTCAGCTATTATCCTTAGTAAGGCTTGGTTTGTGGAAAGATATTGTGTAAATTTGGTTTTGTCATGGAATATCTTGGTTTCTCCATCTATGGTGATTGAGAGTTTTGCTGGGTATAGTAGTCTTGGCTGGCATTTGTGTACTCTTAGAGTCTGCATGAGATCTGCCCAGGATCTTCTAACTTTCATGGTCTCTGGTGAGAAGTCTGGTGTAATTCTGATAGGTCTTCCTTCATATTTTACTTGGCCTTTTTCTCTTACTACCTTTAATATCCTTTCTTTGTTTAGTACATTTGAGGTTTTGGTTATTATATAACTGGAGGTATTTCTGTTCTGGTCCAGTCTGTTTGGAGTTCTGTAGGCTTCTTGTATATTCATGGGAGTCTCTCTCTTTAGTTTAGTGAAATTTTCTTCCATAATTTTGTTGAAGATATTTGCTGACCCTTTAAGTTGTAAATCTTCACTCTCATCTACACCTATAATCCTTAGGTTTGGTCTCCTCATTGTGTCCTGGATTTCCTGGATGTTTTGGGTTACAAGCTTTTTGCATTTTGCATTTTCTTTGAGTGTTGAGTATGGTTTCTATGGTATCTTTGGCATCTGAGATTCTTTCTTCCATCTCTTGTATTCTGTTGTTGATATTTGCATCTCTGGCCCCTGTTTTCTTCCCAAGGTTTTCTATCCCCACAGTTGTTTCTCTTTGTGATTTATTACTTGTTTCTACTTCTGTTTTTAGATCCTGGGTGGTTTTGCTCAGTTCCTTCACTTGTTTGTTTGTGATTTCCAGTAATTGTATAAGAGATTTTTGTGTGTCCACTTTCATGACTTCTGCCTGTTGACACAAGTTCTCTTGTATTTCTTTAAGTGATTTTTGCATTTCCTCTTTATTGGCTTGTATCTGTTGGCCCTTATTCTCCTGAATTTCCTTAAATGATTTTTGTGTTTCCCTTGTAAGGGCGTCTACCTTTTGATCCATTTTCTCCTGTGTTTCTTTAAGAGATTTATTTATGTCCTTCTTGTGTTCCTCTAACAACATCATGACCAGTGATTTTTAAATCCAAATCTTGTTTTTCTGGTGTGTTGGGGTATCCAGTATTTACTGTTGTTGGAGAATTGGGTTCAGATGCTGCCATATTGCCTTGATTTCTGTTAGTAATGTTCCTATGTTTGCCTTTTGCCATCTGGTGATCTCTGGCATTAGTTGGTCTTGTTGTCACTAGCTGGTGCTTGTACCTCCTGTGAGCCTGTAAGTCTATTTCTGCACTCCTGGATGACTGGGTTTCCTCTAGCACATATTGCTGATATGCTGCCCTTCTCTTGGGTGCTTTGAAGCCCTAGTGTGTTTTACCCCAAGCAATGTTATACTCGGGATGTCTCTGTGAACCTAGTGCTGCCCTTCTACTCTGTGAGTGAGCAAAGATGATGGGTGCTGCGGGGACCTTTGTCAAGTGCTGATCACTCTGCAGGGCAAACAACCCCTGACGGGGAAGGCCCAGAGACGGCACACAGAACTGCCCAGGCCCTGGGTGCAGGCAGAAGCCTGACTGGCTGAGACCCAAGTGATGTTAGACTCAGCATATGTCCAAGTATCTGGCCCTGCCTGTCAGATCTATCCGACACCTGAGAGCCAAGATGGCCCATTTCTTAATTTCTAACTCCAGGTGTTTTCCTTGTTTCTCAATGGCTCCTCAATCCCTGATCACACCCCACTGTGTGCCTCTCAGCTCTCAGTTCTGTTCCTTTATTACATCCACATATACGCCCACAGTCTTCTTCTTGAAGAGAGATACCAAAGTTAATGGCCACACCCAAATCACCTGATTTAGTTCAGCCTGACTCTGGAGAAATTAACAGAACCCTGGGGAGGCTCACAGTGGTGGGAAAAAAAGGACAAGTCCAATAGCAACAATTTTTAAATTATTATTTTAAATAATAATCTCATGACTTTGAAGAGTAGGGGGAGTCTTAGAAACAGAGATGGAAAAGAAAGGATGGAAATCCTGGAAACATGGTGCTCATATATAAAATTCCCAAAAACTTAAAAACATAATTAATTAAAAATATATCAATGATAATTCAAGGGTTGTTAGAACTTCAGTAGCTTTAGAACTAATCAGCTTGCCCATGGGATTGCTGTATACATAAATATCGGATTTTCAGTGTGTAAGATAGACAGCACCAATATTAGTTGAGACAAGGGTGGAGGGCAATTATTTTCTTGTTCAGTATCTCTATCCTCTGCCTCACAGCCATAGACCCAAGGAGAAAATCAGCATAAATTGGTCTATTCCAGCTAATAGACATGCTTCTCAACTTGTTACATCCTAACAAGTTTTCATGAATATTCAAGATTCCCTAGCAATTGAATACCTGATTTTCATTGGGTTCAGTCAGAGAAACTGTCCTTTGAACTATACTCACTTTACAACACTTTCTGTTGGTTAGTTTTGTCAACTTGACACAAACTATAGTCCCTTGTGAATAGGGAACCCTAATAAAGGAACAGCCTTTAGTAGATTAGTTAGTGGAAATGTCTGTGGGGTATTTTCTTTACCGCTAATCGATGTAGAAGATCCCAGGCCACTACGTGTGAGACCAAGGCAGGAACAATATACCTTGAAAGTTGAGATTTCTGTTATAGTTGAGTGAGTTCCTATTTATCCTGTTTGTCCCCATGCCTTGCCCAATAAGGAAGCCCACTGTATTAATTCCTTGCAAGTTATGGTTTGTATTGGAAATTACAAATATGTTCCTGTTTCTTATATGTGATATACAATGAAAAATATGTTTTCAATCTACACTAAACTTGACACCTCATTAACATGATGTATATTCTTCCCTTTGTTCTTTCTCTTTCATTGTATTTTTCTAACAATATCTAACAGCTTTCTCGTCCCTGTAAGTACTTCTGCCCTCCCAAAAAAGGGACCTCAAGAAGCCTTCTGGGGCTGCTCTCTAAAATCCTGACTTAAGGAGAGACTTCCATAAAATTGCAAAGCTTCTGTAAGGCAAAGGACACTGTCAACAGAACAAAACAGCAACCAACAGATTGGGAAAATATCTTTACCATTCCTACATCCGATAGAGGGCTAATATCCAATGTATACAAAGAACTCAAGACACTAGACTACAGAGAACCCAATAACCCTATTAAAAATTGGATAGAGAGCTAAACAAAAAGGTCTCAACTGAGGAATACTGGATGGCCCAGAAACACCTAAACAAATGCTCAACATCCTTAATCATCAGGGAAATGCAAATCAAAACAAGCCTGAGATTTCACCTCACACCAGTTAGAAAGGCCAAGATCAACAACTCAGGTGACAGCAAATTCTGGATAGGATGTGGACAAAGAAGAACACTCCTATATTCCTGATGGGATTGCAAGCTGGTAAAACCACTCTGGAAATCAGTTTGGTGGTTCCTCAGAAAATTGGACATACTGCTACCTGAGGAGCCATCTATACCACTCCTGGGTATATACCCAGAAGATGCTCCAACATGTAACAAGGACACATGCTCCACTATGTTCATAGAGCCTTACTTACAATAGCCAGAAGCTGGAAAGAACCCAAATGTCCCTCAACAGAGTTATGGATACAGAAAATGAGGTACATTTATACAATGGAGTACTACTCAGCTATTAAAAACAATGAATTTATGAAAGACTTAGGCAAATGGATGAAGCTAGAAAATATCGCACTGAGTGAGGTAACCCAGTCAAAAAAGAAGACACATGATATGCACTCACTGATAAGTGGATATTAGCCCAAAAGTTCATAATATCCAAGATACAACGCACAGACCACGTGAAGGTCAAGATGAAGGAAGACCAAAGCGTGGATACTTTGATCCTTATTGGAAGGTGGATCAAAATACCCATGACTCACAGCCAACCAATAGACTAGAGCTGCTCTAGAAAGGGCACAAGAAGCTGAAGAAGTTTGTAGCTCAGCAGGAGGAACAATAATATGTACCAACGACTACCCACTGAGCTCCCAGGTACTAAACCACCTACATATGTAACAGAAGATGACATTTCAGACATCAATGAGAGGAAAGACCATTGGTCCTGTGAAGTCTCGTTTCCCCAGCATAGGGGAATACAAATCAGAAAATGGGGGGGTGGAAAGCAGGTAGGGGGAGATGGGATAGGGATTTTCGGAGGGGTAACCTAGGAATGAAAATGTAAATGAAGAAAATATCTAATAAAAAAAAAGAAAGAAAAGGAAAAATAATAATAAAATCCTGACTTAAGGAGAGACAGCAAAGTGGCACCCAACAACTAAATCTTGCTTCATTCAGACAATTGTGGACTTGGTCTTCTCACAATTCTCAGGTTTAATACACAAACAGTGACATCTCTAGTCAGATGTACCTGGACTGCCACATGAGCAAGTCAGAAGTAGCAAGGCAGTAAATGGCATTCTATTATCTCTGCTTCAAATTCTGCTTTCAGTTCCTGCTTTGACTTCCCTCAAAAACAGATGGTGACCTATGAGCCAGATAAGCCCTTTTCTCCTCCAATTGCTTTCAGCCATGGTGTTTATCGCAGCAAAAGAAAATGAAGCTACAGGTTGTGCCCAGTATTCTCTATGCTCTCATTTCCTCTACACTATGAATCAAAATGTACCTAGTTCTTATTTGTACTTTCCTAAGTGTCAGTCTGCTCTAACAAACACCTTTTTAGCCACACTGCTACCATCTTTATAAGAGCAGCTAAGCCTCCACATGAATGTTCATCACAATTGGATTTCCCTGTTGCCTTTCCCACTAAGCAGAACTGCATAGGGAAGATCAATAGCACCTCACCTGAGTTTCCAGCCACTACTCCAAGCCATTTATGTGTAGTTTTTCCATAATTACAAGTAGCTTAAGGAGTCTTGGGAAGTGCTAGAATACCAGCTTGGAGAAGCTAACTGACAGGGACAACACCTAGGTGACCATGCTAAGTGCAGACCCACCAGCATGGCTGCTGTAGACTCGCTGGTATTCTTGCCCATAAGTCCCATTCATGTTCTTTAAGGAAGCAAAATAAACTCACTGGTTCTCCTATTGCAGGTTTTGGTGGAATCATTTTGTCATTGGTTTTTGGGACGCATGCCGATCCAAGACTGGTTGGTCCATGGGGCTCTAAAGTAAGGAGGAGGAACTGACTTGGCAAAGCCAGTAATAGTTTATTGTCTGGGTCTTGTGGAGAGCTATTTCCTGGGGTTCTAACCTCAGGAATAGGGAAGGAATGTAATTCCTTCTCTAAAACCAGGAATATGCTTAGCAAGGTCAGAAGTGACCTGGGGCTAGAGTTTAAAGGAAGTAGTGATTTTTGAATCATGGGAACCCACCTCTTCCCCACTGAAGGACTTTATCAGTCCCAAGGTCACGGTGTCTCTGAGCACTTGATCAAATATCCTGTGTTCTCTTTGTGAAACCTTTCTTGATTAATCTTCTGATAACTTTGTCTCTTGTATGATGGATATGTGCTGATTCTCATATTTTCCCTTGGAAACTTTATATAATACACTATATTTCATAATAAACTTCCTTTGTATAAGGAATCAGCTTAAGAAAACGTCCCATCAAAATGTTGCTACTGTGCTCACTTCGGCAGCACATATACTAAAATTGGAACGATACAGAGAAGATTAGCATGGCCCCTGCGCAAGGATGACATGCAAATTCGTGAAGCGTTCCATATTTTAAAAAAAAAAAAATGTTGCTACTGCCAGATTTGGCCAGTGCTGTTTGAACAGAGAAGCTGACCTTGAACCTGGAATTTATTCCACTTCAATCACGGGGATTTGTTTCCAAAGGTCCTCAGCTGAGTCTTAATGCCTAAAGAGATGATTGTTTCTACTCCAGAACACACTTTTCCCATTGGACAATTACCCTCCCTTTGGTTAAAAAATGCCAAGTCTATGCCTGCCTTCATTACACACACACACACACACACACACACACATCTATATATAATATACACAAGCCAGGCCGAAGATCATATCCAGAGTAGGGTACACCAATTACAGATTCTCTGTTCAGTGCACTCAGAGTCTTCCTATATGAGACTCACCATATACTTTCACAAGACTGGGTTATGTGATGTGCCCTGTCAGAGGAGCTCTGAAGAGGCTGTTTCCATGAGGTTGTGAGTAGTATACTTAATGAGCCATGGCTTTGTGTTAATTTTGATGTTGTAAATATCTATTCTCTGGTTTAATATGAGGTGAAACTTCTAGGTGCCCATAATGCTTCCTCAACTGGATCCTAAATCTGTCTTCACGCCATCCATTCTGCTAAGCAATAATTCTGAAAATCCCATCACAAGCTGTATGAGAGGGCAACCACCAGAAAATACAGTGATGAAGAACCACCAGAAAATAGATGATGAAGAAAGCCTCAGGGTTCAGGAACAACCTTTTATAAAGATAATAGATCTTTTTTATTTAATTTTTATTTTCTATATTCTATGTTTACATTCCAAAGGCTTTGCCCTTTCCCAGTTCCCCCCTACCATATGTCCCATAATTCCTCTCCCCCCAACTATTCCCCAATCATTCCCCCCCACACACACGATTTCTTTGTTCTGGGTCTACAAAACTGGATCCAATCTTTACAGGCCCAGGGTCCTCTCCTTTCTTCTTCTTGGGAGTCATTTGACTTGCTAATTGTGCCTTGAGTATTTAGGGCTTCTGGGCTCATTAATATCCACTTATCAGTGATTGCATTTCATGTGTATTCTTTTGTGATTGGGTTAGCTCACTTAGGATGATATTTTCCAGATCTAACCATTTACCTACAAATTGCATGAATTCATTATTTTTAATTGCTGAGTAGTAATCCATTGTATAAATACACCACATTTTCTGTATCCATTCCTCTTTTGAGGAATATCTGGGCTCCTTCCAGTTTCTGGCTATTACAAACAAGGCTGCTATAAACATAGTGGAGCATGTGTCTTTATTGTATGCAGGGCAATCCTCTGGGTATATGCCCAGGAGTGGTATGCCAGGGTCCTCTGGAAGTGACATGCCCAATTTTCTGAAGAACCGCCACACTGATTTCCAGAGCGGGTTTTACCATTTTGCAATCCCACCAACAGTGGAGGAGTGTTCCTCTTTCTCCATATCCTCGCCAGCACTTGTTGTCTCTTTAGTTTTTAATCTTAGCAATTCTGACTGGTGTGAGGTGGAATCTCAGGGTTGTTTTGATTTGCATTTCCCTGATGACTAATGATGTTGAACATCTCTTAAGGTGTTTCTCGGCCATCCGCATTTTGGCTGGTGAAAATTCTTTGTTTAGCTCTGTGCCCCATTTTTGATAGGGTTATTTGGTTCTTTGGGGTCTAACTTCTTGAGTTCTTTGTATATATTGGTTATTAGCCCTCTGTCAGATGTGGGGTTGGTGAAGATCTTTTCCCACTTTGTTGGTTGCCGTTTTGTCCTTCTGACAGTGTCTTTGCCTTACAGAAACTCTGTAATTTTATGAGGTCCCATTTGTCAATTCTTGATCTTAGAGCATAAGCTATTGGTGTTCTGTTCAGGAACTTTCCCCCTGTGCCCATGTCCTCCATGGTCTTCCCAACTTTCTTTTCTAATAGTTTCAGTGTGTCTGGTTTTATGTGGAGGTCCTTGATCCACTTGGAGTTGATCTTAGTACAAGGAGATAAGAGTGGGTCAATTTGCATTCTTCTGCATGTTGACCTCAAGTTGAACGAGCACCATTTGTTGAAAAGGCTATCTTTTTTCCACTGGATGGTTGTGGCTCCTTTATCAAAGATCAAGTGACCGTAAGTCTGTGGGTTCATTTCTGGGTCTTCAATCCTATTCCATTGATCTACTTGCCTGTTGCTTTACCAATACCATGCAGTTTTTAACACAATTGCTTTGTAGTACTGCTTGAGGTCAGGGATATTGATTCCCCCAGAAGTCCTTTTATTGTTGAGAATCGTTTTAGCTATCCTGGGTTTTTTGTTGCTCCAGATGAATTTGAGAATTGCTCTTTCTAGATCTATGAAGAATTGAGTTGGGATTTTGATGGGGATTGCATTGAATCTGTATATTGCTTTTGGCAAGATGGCCATTTTTACTATATTGATCCTGCCAATCCAGGAGCAAGAAATATTTTTCCATCTTCTGAGGTCTTCTTCGATTTCTTTCTTCAAGGACTTGAAGTTCCTGTTGTACAGATCTTTCGCTTGTTTGGTTAGAGTTACGCCAAGGTACTTTATGTTGTTTGTGGCTATTGTGAAGGGTGTTATTTCCCTAACTTCTTTCTCAGCCTGCTTGTCCTTTGAGTACAGGAAGGCTACTGATTTGCTTGAGTTAAATTTATAACCAGCCACTTTGCTGAAGTTGTTTATCAGCTGTAGAAGTTCTCTGGTGGAGTTTTTTGGGTCGCTTAAGTAGACTATCATATCGTCTGCAAATAATGATACTTTGACTTCTTCCTTTCCAATTTGTATCCCTGTGACTTCCTTATGTTGTCTAATTGCTCTCGCTAGAACTTCAACTACTATATTGAAAAGATATGGAGAGAGAGGGCAGTTTGTCTAGTCCCTGATTTTAGTGGGATTGCTTCAAGTTTCTCTCCATTTATTTTGATGTTGGCTACTGGTTTGCTGTAGATTTCTTTTACTATGTTTAGGTATGGGCCTTGAATTCCTGCTCTTTCCAAGACTTTTAGCATGAAAGGATGCTGAATTTTGTCAAATGCTTTTTCAGCATGTAATGAGATGACCATGTGGTTTTTTTCTTTTAGTTTGTTTATGTAGTGGATTACATTGATGGATTTCCGTATATTGAACCATCTCTGCATCCCTGGAATGAAGCCTACTTGATCATGGTGAATGATCGTTTTGATATGCTCTTGGATTCGGTTGGCAAGAATTTTATTTAGTATTTTTGCATCAATATTCATAAGAGAAATTGGCCTGTAGTTCTCTTTCTTTGTTGGATCTTTTTGTGGTTTAGGTATCAGCGTAATTGTGGTTTCGAAGAATGAGTTGGGGCAGTATCCCTTCTGTCTCTATTTTGTGGAATAGTTTGAAGAGTATTGGTGTTAAGTCTTCTTTGAAGGTCTGGTAGAATTCTGCACTAAAACCATCTGGTCCCGTAGTTTTTTTTGGTTGGGAGGCTTTCTATAACCCCTTCTATTTCTTTAGGGGTTATGGGACTGTTTAGCTGATCTACTTGATGCTGATTTAATTTTGGTATTTGGTATCTGTCTAGGAAATTGTCCATTTCCTCCAGATTCTCCAGTTGTTTTGAGTATAGGCCTTTGTAGTAGGATCTGATGATGTTTTGAATTTCCTCAGTTTCTGTTGTTATATCCCCCTTTTCATTTCTAATTTTGTTAATTTGGATACTGTCTCTGTGCCCTTTGGTTAGTCTAGCTAAAGGTTTATCTATCTTGTTGATTTTCTCGAAGAACCAGCTCTTGGTTTTGTTGATTCTTTGTATGGTTCTCTTTGTTTCTACTTGATTGATTTCAGCCCTTAGTTTGATGATTTCCTCTCTTCTACTCCTCCTGGGTGAATTAGCTTCTTTTTGTTCCAGGGCCTTCAGGTGTGCTGTTAAGTTGCTAGTGTATGCTCTCTCCAGTTTCTTTTTGGAGGCACTCAAGGCTATGAGTTTTCCTCTTAGCACTGCTTTCATTGTGTCCCAAAGATTTGGGTAGGTGGTACCTTCATTTTCATTGAAGTCTAAAAAGTCTTTGATTTCTTTCTTTATTTCTTTATTGACCAAGGTGTCATTGAGTAGAGTATTGTTCAGTTTCCACGTGTATGTGGGCTTTCTGTTGTTCTTCTTGCTATTGAAAACCACTTTTACTCCATAGTGATCCGATAGGAGACATGGGATTAGTTCGGTCCTCTTGTATTTGTTGAGGTCTGTCTTGTGACCAATTATATGATCAATTTTTGAGAAGGTACCGTGTGATGGTGAGAAAAAGGTATACTCTTTTGCTTTAGGATGGAATGTTTTATATATATATATGTTAAATCCAATTGGTCCAAACTTCAATTAGTTTCACTGTGTCCCTGTTTAGTTTCTGCTTTCCTGATCGGTCCATGGGGGGGAGTGGAGTGTTGAAGTCACCTACAATTATTGTGTTAGGTGCAATGTGTGCTTTAAGCTTTAGTAAAGTTTCTTTTACAAATGAGGATGCCCTTATATTTGGTGCATAGATGTTCAGTATTGAGAATTCTTCTTGGTGGATTTTTCCTTTGACAAGCAAGAAGTGACCTTCTGAGTCTCTTTTGACGACTTTAGGTTGGAAGTCAATTTTATCTGATATTAGAATGGCTACTCCAGCTTGTTTCCTGAGACCATTTGCTTATAAAATTTTCTTCCAGCCTTTTACTCTAAGGTGGTGTTTGTCTTTGACACTGAGATGTGTTTCCTGTATGCAGCAAAATATAGGGTCCTGTTTCCATATCCAGTCTGTTAGTCTGTGTCTTTTTATTGGGGAATTGAGTCCGTTGATATTAAGAGATATTAAGGAATAGTAATTATTACTTCCTGACATTTTGGGTGTAATTATTATTATTATTATTATTATTATTTTGTATTTGAGTGGTTCTCTTCTTTTGGGTTGGATGAGAGGGGGTTTCTATCTTGTTTCTTCTGGGGTGTAGTTTCCCCCCTTGTGTTGGTATTTTTCCCCTATTATCCTTTGTAGGGCTGGGTTTGTAGATAAATATCGTGCAAATTTGGTTTTGTCCTGGAATACCTTGGTTTCCCCATCTATGACAATTGAGAGTTTTTCTGGGTATAGTAGTTTTGGCTGAAGTTTGTGTTCTCTTAGAGTCTGCATGAGGTCTGCCCAGGATCTTCTAGCTTTCATGGTCTTAGGTGAGAAGTCTGGTGTTATTCTGATAGGTCTTCCTTTATATGTTACTTGTCCTTTTTCTCTTACTGCCTTTAATATTCTTTCTTTGTTTATTACATTTGGGGTTTTGATTATTATGTGATGGGAAGTATTTCTGTTCTGGTCCAGTCTATTTGGGGTTCTATAGGCTTCTTGTATATTCATGGGCATTTCTCTCTTTAGGTTGGGGAAGTTTTCTTCCATAATTTTGTAGAAGATATTTGCTGGCCCTTTAAGTTGTAGATCTTCATTCTCATCTATCCCTATAATCCTTAGATTTGGTCTTCTCATTGTGTCCTGGATTTCCTGAATGTTTTAGGTTACCAGCTTTTTGCATTTTGCATTTTCTTTAATTGTTGAATCCATGGTTCCTATGGTATCTTCAGCATCTGAGATTCTGTCTTCTATCTCTTGTATTCTATTGTTGATATTTGCATCTATGACTCCCAATTTCTTCCCAAGGTTTTCTATCTCCAACGTTGTCTCCTTTTGCGATTTCTTAGTTGTTTCTACTTCTGTTTTTAGATTCTGTATGGTTTTGCTCAGATCTTTCAATTGATTGTTTGTGTTTTCCTGTAATTCTTTAAGGGATTTGTGTTTCCTCTTTTATGACTTCTACTTGTTGACCCATGTTCTCTTGTATTTCTTTAAATGATTTTTGTTTCTCCCCCTTATTGGGATTCATTTTTTTGCTCTATATTCTCCTGGATTTCTTTAAGTGATTTTTGTGTTTGCCTTGTATGGGCTTCTAGCTTTTGATCTATTTTCTCCTCTATTACTTTAAGAAATTTATCTAAGTGATCCTCTATCAGCATCCTTACCAGTGATTTTAGATCTGAGTCTTGTTTTTCTGGTGTGTTGAGATATTGGAGATTTAATTGTGTTTGCCTTGTAAGGACTTCTAGCTTTTGATCTATTTTCTAATGTATTACTTTAAGAGATTTATCTAAGTGTTCCTCTATCAGCATCCTGACCAGTGATTTTAGATCTGAGTCTTGTTTTTCTGGTGTTTCGGGGTATCCAAGATTTATTGCTGTCGGGGTACTGGGTTCGGATGCTGCCATACTCCCTTGATTTCTGTTAGTAACGATCTTACGTTTGCCTTTTGCCATCTGGTTAAGTCTGGTGTTAGTTGGTCCTGTAGTTACTAGCTGGTGCTTGACCCTCCTGTGGGCTCATAAGGCTATTTCCCCGCAACTGGGACACCTGAGCCACTGCCCTGCAGGGCTCCTGCTCACAGATTGCTGACAGGTGGCCTGAGTCCCCCTAGGTCTTAAACTCAGGATATCCCAGGAACTTGGTTCCACCTGTTGGGCAGCTGCTCTGCACTGCTCCTGCTCAGGGTTTGCTGTCTGGTGTCCTGATTCCACAGAGGTCTTAAAGTCGGGATATCTCAGTTATCTGGTTCCGCCTGCTGGTCCAAAGCTTCTGGGAAGCTGGCTGAGGCTGGCTCCGCCGCTGGCTGGATGGGAAACAGCTGGGAAGATGGTGCTGGCTACAGGGAATTTGGGGTCCGCCCTGGTTCCTCAGGCTGGGTCTGAGCACCTGGGAATCTGGCTGATGCTGGCTCCGCGCCGGCTGGATGGGAAACAGCTGGTTCCACAGGCTGGGTCTGAGCACCTGGGAAGCTGGCTGAGGCTGGCTCCCCCCACTGCCTGCTGGATGGGAAGCAGCTGGGAAGATGGCGCTGACTGCAGGGAGTTCGGGGTCAGCTCTGCGAGCACAGAGCACAGACTTGGCTGGTGTCCCCCAAACCACTACTCTGTGTGCAGCTCCAGCTCCAGGCCTGAGTCCCTGAAGGTCTTAAACTCGGGATATCTCGGGTACCTGGTTACTCAGGCTGGGTCTGAGCACCTGGGAAGCTGGCTGAGGCTGGCTCCCCCGCTGCCTGCTGGATGGGAAGCAGCTGGGAAGATGGCGCTGACTGCAGGGAGTTCGGGGTCCGCCCTGTGAGCACAGAGCACAGGCTCGGCTGGTGTCCCCCAAACCACTACTCTGTGTGCAGCTCCAGCTCCAGGCCTGAGTCCCTGAAGGTCTTAAACTCGGGATATCTCGGGTACCTGGTTCCGCAGGCTGGGTCTGAGCACCTGGGAAGCTGGCTGAGGCTGGCTCCCCCGCTGCCTGCTGGATGGGAAGCAGCTGGGAAGATGGCGCTGACTGCAGGGAGTTCGGGGTCCGCCCTGCGAGCACAGAGCACAGGCTCGGCTGGTGTCCCCCAAACCACTACTCTGTGTGCAGCTCCAGCTCCAGGCCTGAGTCCCTGAAGGTCTTAAACTCGGGATATCTCGGGTACCTGGTTCCGCAGGCTGGGTCTGAGCACCTGGGAAGCTGGCTGAGGCTGGCTCCCCCGCCGCCAGCTGGATGGGAAGCAGCTGGGAAGATGGCGCTGACTGCAGGGAGTTCGGGGTCCGCCCTGCGAGCACAGAGCACAGGCTCGGCTGGTGACCCCCCAAACCGCTACTCTGTGTGCAGCTCCAGCTCCAGGCCTGAGTCCCCAAAGGTCTTAAACTCGGGATATCTCAGGTACCTGGTTACTCAGGCTGGGTCTGAGCACCTGGGAAGCTGGCTGAGGCTGGCTCCCCCGCCGCCAGCTGGATCAATATTATATCTTCTTAAAAGCGATGTAGACAAAATTCCATTACTCCAGAGACCAGAGGCCCAAGCCTAGGACCAAATAATGTCTCATGGTTTCCTCCTGCTAACAAAGAAGCAAACTTAGAGCAGTTTCTAATGACTTATCTAAAGTACAGAATCAAAAGTCCCATTTTGCATTTTTGAACAGTTTATTCCAGTGTGACCATCGGCAATGCACCAACATCAGATGGTGTCTGAATCCAACAAGCCTTATTTCCCCATGATATAAACAAAGGTCTTCCAGAGCTGTGGACTGGAGTTCTACCTTGACCCCTACTGACATTCAGGCTTCTTTTTTGCATTCTCATTATCTCACAGGGGCCAGGGGGCTAACTCAGTTTTATGTTTACTAGTTGGGTGCTGGCTTAGAACGTAAAGCAGCTTGCAAGGCTTCAAATCTAAAAATCTTAATGACTCCTACACTAGAGGCCACTCCAAAGAGCAGTGCGGCAAAGAAGGCATAAATACGACCAAAGATAATTCTTAAAAATACCACTGGTTCTCGGCTCTGTTTTATTGTGCGTATTAAAGTGGGAGGGGGCCCACTGTCCGTGCTCCCACTGGGGCCCTCATCTTTGCACTTTGGAGGTTTCCAACCTAAATGACAATGGCAATTCCGACGATTATTACACACTCCTCTAAAATTGCATTTTTCTGGCCTGCAGTCGTAGTCCAAATGAGATAAGCTTCCATTGCAAGCGCCTCGATCACAGAACCTATTTCTGGAGCATGGGGTACCAAGTTTCACCCTTCCAGCATCTGTTGCTCCAGTCCCACGATGTTCATCCAGCCCAAAGCAGGTAAACCCAGAGATAACTGATTGATGGAATGAAACATGTTCTTGCAAGTGTGGAAGACTGGTGACATTGGTACACTGCAACCTTCCACACAGCTTATTTTCATCACTGCAAGCATTGAATGTGAGGCTTTCTTCTGCTCTAGTACAATGCCCAAAACGAAACTGTTGTTTGTTGATGTCATAGCACCTAGTATTAGCATTATTAGCACCTGCACCAAAGATTTCCTTGCACTGTACATTGCGATCAGTGCAGTTACCTTTATAGCAGTACCCCTCTTCTGAACATGGTGTCCCATCTTGCAGATAAGTGTCAGAAGGGCAAAAGAACTTATGACCGGTACAGTACTCTGGAAGATCACATATGTTCTGGATAGGTCTGCAGAGTGTCCCAGCAGGACTGGCTGTGCAGTTTGCACAGCATAATTCTTTATCACAAAGGCTACCAGGTGTAAACCTGCAATCACTTCCACAGCAGGGATCTATATAGCATGCCTTATGTGAGCCACAGTCACACTGCTCATTATTATCTATTTTAAAGTTTCCACAAAAAGAATAGGTATATGTTGTATTATAATAAACATGACGGTCATAGAAAAGACATGGCATCACACCGGGGGTATTAAGGATTTGGTTGATCTGTGAAAGGGAACAATTGCTGAAAGCATCAGTTATTTCAGGTTTCTTGAACATAATGCAGGTGCCCCTTCTCTGGCAGACACAGAACGTCTCATCATCATATTGTAGGCCTAGACTCCTTCCAACAAGATTGGCTAGTGCAACAGATATTCGTAAAAAATTTCGGCCTAATTCAGCTATACAAATGAGGGCTGAGGAAGAACATACACTTTTTTCAATTGGCAGAACTTCATTTTCTCTTGGCAAATTATTATTAAGTATAATTCCTGCATCAGGCCTAAAATGATTAAAAAAGACTGCCACATAGAAATTATGAACAGATCCTCCTGGTACTGTAAAGTCATGTTGAAATGGATCATATTCATTATACACAGTCATGAGAAAGACATAGTACCGCATATGAAGATTGGTTAGATAGGTGTCCACTAAACTAATGATTTTAAACGAATACTCGATAGTAGCTTCATTTTTATTGCCAGTAGCAGCAGAATAAATAGCATGGGTTGCTTGAAAATGGCCTTTTATAGCAGCTGGATGCGTAGCATAGTTCTTAGTAGATATTCTAGGAGCCCCATTAGCATATTCCAATCTGGAGAAGGGAAGACCTGTGTCATGGCTCCAGTGCTTCCATGCATTCATAGGCCCTGTGTCATCAGACTTAACTACTATCTGAGAAACAAGGTGTTCAAACCTCCGTGAATCATTGAGGGGTTTGATTTCATAGGTAAGGTCATCCAACTTCATGACCCCTGACAGGCCCCCATAACAAGTGTCCACAGTGACCATGGATTGAGCAATCCCCTCCAGGTAGCCACTATAGTAACAATCTCCAGGGAAAAAAGGATACTCCATCTGTAAGGCTCCTTGGTCATCCTGAGTTGTCAGCAACAAGTGTCTGGGCCAAATAAGTGTCTTTCTTCGCAGGTGGATGATATGTCTCTGGCCTCTAAAACGCAAGGTATAAGAGAGCAGTCTTTGTGCTTGAACTCCTTTGGTATGGTAGATCTCCTTCCGAGGAATAACCACCTCTGATGAAGTGTAACGCCAAGTGGGATGGCCCTGAGAACACCGGACTGGAACCAGGAGCAGCAGCCACAGTGCAAATAGCAAGAGGAGGACCCTGGGGACCAATGGTCTTTCCACTAGTCTTGAGCCCCAGGTCAGAGATAACATCCTGGGTGGAGCTCAATCCCTCTGATGAGGCCACTGCCTGGTCTAGAAAATACTGACAGAGGACCAAGAGCCTCCTCAGGCTCCCTACCCTAGTGGTTACCTAGACAACTGGAGTTAGGTAACAGTCACTGGGTGTGGCAAGAATTGAGTTTGAATGTGGTAGCTGAGGTTGAGCTTAAATAGGGTCAAAAGGGACTTCTATAAATGTGCCTGGGCAAGAAAAGTCAGAAGAAGTAGAGGAGTCTCTCTGACAGGCTCAATACTTTCTCTTTTTTTCGAAATACAAAGTACCATTTCCACACTTTCATTTACATGAACGTATTTGGTTCTTCATGTTACTCTGGGTCTGTTAGTAGGAATCAATTTTTCTTTATATTTTGGCTCACGTTTCTCATGTTTCTTTGTTTTGTTTGGAAGTTGGAAATAAATACTGTTTATAAGAGCCTTTTAGCTATAAGTGTTTTTTTTTAATTCTTCTGAACACATGTTATTTGAGTTTTAGTTAAACTATTTACAAATGGTTTTATCTGTTTGGATTTTGCTCCAAAATTTGGGCCTTTCAGATTGTTGATTTTGTATTGCTGTTTCTCCAATATTATTAGACCTGAGAATACTACCTGAATACTTCTGAACTCTAAACTTTTTTGAAATTCCATGACTTGTGAATGTACTTTATCTCTGGTCTCATCTAAAGCCAAACTGCCTGTTCCCCTCCAACCTTTAGTATGTTTCTTTCCTGACCATTTGAATCTTTTCAAGCGTGCAGGCTGATGGATTCTCAGCAGGCGAGACCAGCAGACTCTGTGGGTATGAGCGTTGAAGAAGTATGCCACACACTCTTTCCAGGTTCATCAACTGTGCTTTTGTGTCTCTTACTTTCATAGGAGTAAAAGCAACCTCTGAGCTTTCTCCAAGAAGTTCATTAATGAAAGAAGTAAAAGGCAGGTATCACCACAGAGTCCAGACAAGCCCTGGCTCAGACACGTGATCAAGGTCGACAGCCACAAAGATAGGTTGCCCTACAGCAGGTATTTTATATATTGGGGAAAATGGGGGAGGGGGATGATCAATTTCCTTCCTCTCCAAAGTATATATATCTAAGTGTGCAGGGAAAACTCTGCAGACTACTGGGATCAATCATACTGCACCTTCTCAACTCTCCAAGCAACTTCCCTGCTCACCCCTAGGAGCCCCATGAATAAGACTCTGCTTCTGCCTTGTGGCCATGAGCATTACTGCACCTGATACCCACCAGAGGCTCTCAGGGAAGAGGGAGGGAGTGGCCTGGTCCCTATCTGGTTATGGAAAGAGGAGATATATGCCTTCTCATTAATTAGGGTGAGAGCGGTCATGTGCTCTATCACTGGTGACCAACAGTATAAGGACATGGCCTTATACTGCCATTTGGAAAAGGCTTCTCAAGGCTCATGATCCCCCTTGTCATCACAATGAGGTTCTGGGTGCCACAGGGCTGCACTCCCATATCCTACATGGGCAAAGGACAACACCAAGCAGAAGGAGGTTCTAGGACTAAAGTGAAGGACACAGATGGTGTTTCTAAACCACTAGAGAGTGCCAGGGCAAGTCTCTCTAGACACTATAGGACAGAACCCTATGGAATCAGGTTATACAGGGAGACCACTTCAGGACCCAAACAGGGATTACAGAGCATATCTCAGATGCCTCCTGCTGACCAGATGCATCTATGCATAATCTGCCTAGCCAGACAGAAAATTGGCCCCACACAGCCAAGCGGACTTTCAATGCCAGGTAAAATAAAAAAACAAAACAAAACAAAAAAAACAGGCAGAGAGAGGTGAGAGGTGAGAGAAAGGAGAAGCGGGGAGAGAAGGGAGAGGGAGGGAAGAGAAAGAGAAGGGACAGGGAAAGGAGAGAGGGGGTGAACCATACACTTATAATGACACTGTTTGAACACTGCCTTCCTTAACAAAGCAGAAGAGAGACGGATAGGACATAGTAGCTATTTTACTGGCATAGAAAACAGGCTCTTACCACTTTGGGGAGGGATTTTAAACCTGTTTCCTGTTAACATTAGCTACTGCTAGTTTTGACTTTCTTGCTCTGTCTCTTCCTCCCTCTCTGCCTCCTTTTCTTTCTCCCCCTATGTCTTTCTGAAACTGTCAGTCTGTCTGTGTCTGCCTGTCTGGGACCAATGCTGTCCAAGAGCTCCATAACTGGAGGTGTGTGAGTAATAATCTGAGTCTCGACTACTGAAAGTAATGGAGGATGTTGCCATAGGGCCAACCATGATTGTCTGCTGGTATCCAAGGTGCAGTTATTTTTGATCCACTGCTTTGGCCTGGACCTCTGAGTCAGACACCTGTATGAAATCTGTGTGTCCACTTAATCTGAGTGCCACTGTCTGAACAGCTGCTTGTGTAGCCTTTCTGAGGGGATTTGTGGTTGACATTGACGCCTCAGTGCTGCTTCTCATGCTTATTCCTGCAAACTTCCCTCCCAGACCTGACTGGAGGACAGAGCAGGCAGATCCATTGCTGCTGGAAACATGGAGCAGATGACAGTTTGTGTCCTTGTTGTCATGGTGCTCCAGGGCTGTGGTTTCTGTTGCTCTTACAGAAATCATGGATGTCACAGGATCATAGCTGCAGTTAACTGCCTATATTCATGGTAGTAAGAGCAGACTGATCCTGTCTGACTGTAGCTTCTCCCTCAAGGTTCAGCTTTGTTAGAGAGTCCTGAGCCTAGGTGAAAGGGTAAGGATGGCCCACTCAAAGTTACAAAGGAATGTGGATATTCAAGAACCCCTGACTGGTTGGGTATGTATACACATATACATGTACATGTGTACACACTCACATACAGGTACACACAAACACACACACAGACACACACATAGACACACACACTGACATACACACACAGGAAGGGATGGGTCTGGGTATGAGTTTTGGAGTGCAGTTTTGGTTTGAACTTTTCTTACAGTGGTAGCCCGAGCTATATCCACTGAAACAGGAAGTTGTTCAAAATCCTCTCACAGCCTCAGAGCCTTCATTTTGAGTAGTGGGCATGCACAGGTAGGTTTCACCTGTGGGGAGAGCTTGTGTGAGCAGGGGATGGTTTCAGGGCAGGTTTTTTATTTTTATTTTCTTTCTTTCTGTGTTTCTTTTTTTAAAGATTGGTTTTCTTCATGTAGCTGTGCTGGCTTCCAACTTAAAAGTTCTACCTGCTTTTGCATTCTGAAACCTGGGAATAAATACATGTGCCACCATGCCCAGCTAAGTTTTATGTATGATGAATGTATGACACTGTGGGCCCATCCACTAGTGTAGGTAAGCACAGTGCCTCAGGCTGGCACAAATTCCCCTCCACTGTGTGTCTACGTCCAGATTCCTTCATGACAGAGCCCTCTGGGGATAACATTGATACTATCAGTCTTCATACCTCCACTCTGAATGGGCTTGTTTGAGTGGGATAGGCTGGTGGGTACTTTCTGGTTGTGTCATTGTGTGTGTGTGTGCATGTGTGTGTGTTTGCATGTGTGTGTGTTTGCATGTGTGTGTGTGTGTATGCAAGGATGTGTGTGCATGTGTGTACAAGTGCCTGTGTGCATGGATGTGTGTATAAGTGCATGTATGTATTTTTGCTTGCATTTGGGTGTATATGTATATGAGTGTGTATGAGTGCCTGTGTATATGGATGTGTGTGCACTTATGCGCATGCATATGTGTATTTATATATGTTAGTGTGTGCCCACTTGTACATGTAAATATGAATGAGTGTTTGAATGCACATGCATATGTGTGTATGCATGCATGTTGGTGCATGTGTGTGTGTGTGTGTGTGTGTGTGTGTGTGTGTGAGTGCTTGTGTAAGTGTATATAGTCCTGGCTCATGCTCTACTTGGATTGTTCCAGTTCTCTTAGAATGGAGTGAGGAATTGATCTCTCCAGGACTTATCTCCTCATCTGAATAGCCTTGATTATCTTTTAGAATTTTCCTGAATGTGTTTCTATATCATTGAGGTTCACCCTGGTACTGAGTAATCTAAACTCTTACAGAAACTCTTTAGCTTGTGATCCCTTTACTTTGTCAGGGCTCAGTGTCCCCTGGGCCTATTTGGCCTTGTAGTGTGTGTGTGTGTGTGTGTGTGTGTGTGTGTGTGTGTGTGTATGATATGAAACCCAAGTTTTTCTCCTCTGAGATCTGAAACTCTCTATTCCCAGTGCAGATGGCATGTTGGGTAGTGGCACTTCAGAGGCCAACTGACTGAAGCCACCATGAGTCCTGTTGTAGATGTCCTGTCAGTATGCTTAGAACAGAACCTGGGACTTTCACTCCTACATCCACTGGGCCTCTCTAGACTCAAAGCTGTGGGTCCAGGCCAAGCCTAGGGTCACATACCTTGCATGGCCAGCCACTGTAGTTCAGGGGTCAGGGTTTTTCAGGGCTTTTGGGAATGATCTGTACCATTGTGGTAGGTATTCCACAGTGAGAGAGGCCCATGCAGAATTCTCCTCCTATGGTCTTCCTGCCAGGCTGTGACAGCAGATGGAGAAGGACCCTCTTCAGGGGCACTGTGCTGTTCCTCTTCCTTATCTAGCTCAATATCTGTCTAGATGGCTGATGTCATGTGACTCCCCTGACCCAGACTTGCAGGAATGATGGGATGGGCCCTAAGGGTCAGTTCTTCAAAGACACAGGACCTTCTGGTGTCTGTTTCCTAGTAAGAAACATGCCGTAGCTTCCCAGTGACACAGCCAACACTCCATTACCCAGCTGTGTCATGCCCACGGTTACCTTCCCTGAGTCTCTGTGGCAGGGAAGACCAGGAGAAAGCAGAGGAGAGTAAGGGCTGAGGACTAGGGTTCTGGAAGGGGCAAATGAAGACAGAGATGCCCAGAGAGAAGCCAAATGGTCAAACTTGTCCCCAACAAGAGTCAGAGGGGTGCTCTTCCTAAGCCTCTCTCTGGTCTTCAGAGTAGGCTAATGCAGAATCTTTAGATTTGTGCTTGCAGGGTGGTTACCACTGGCATTCTGCCCCCTAACAGAGCCATCATTGTCCAATGAATGGTGCACAAAGAAACAAACATCGGCCAAATAAAAACCTGTCTCAGGTCAACAGTAGGCTGGAGATGCTTTTCTTTGGATCCTCTTCCGAGATAGAGGGGACGCCTGAGTGTGGCCTATATAAACGTTTAACAATTCTCCACAAGCTGGGCCCCCATGCTTGTGACTTCAGTGAGTTCTGACAATAACACCAATGAGCTTCCAAGTGGCTCTAGGCCTCGGAAGAGAACATCCAGCTAATGCGTTGAATTCATTCTCATAGCACCCTGATCAGAGAGTATAGCTAGGCTCCCCGAGTTCTCCACTAAATCTTAATGATAGTATACAGTAACCAATATAGACTTGAGGCCTGAAGGTAAGCAGAGTGAAGTCTTGTGCCTTATGTCAAGGGAAGATGCTCACATTGCTAGTCGCATTTTCTGCTGAGCATGTCCTAACCTAAACCCTAAGGTCACTACCCAGCTACCCTTTAGCAAGTATGATCAGGAGAGTGTTCTAGACATGGGGATGGGCACGAGTGTCCCATGAGAACTTAGGGATTCTCCTAAGTTACACAATATTGTACTTGTACCTTTTTTGCTTCCTCTAACATGATTCCAGAATTTTCTGGCCCTCATACCAGATGATACAGTCTGAGCTACACTCAGAACAAGATAAAATCCCCAGGTGCGTGCCTCCTGGCATAGTCTTACCTGACTGGACTTTCATGTGGGAAGAATGTTAATCCCTGTTGTTTAGGTTTCTCCCCATTGTAACATTATCTGGAACACTGCCTGTGATTAGACAGCACAGGAATTAACCACAAATCACAACCCTAGACATGCCCCTACCACCAAAAGCTAGACAACAGTGACCAATTGAAGCCTTCCGATTTCCAACAGGTGATTCCCAGACTATCATCTGTTGAAATGTATGAAATCATGCTCAGCTCCAGCACATGCTAACTGTGGTCTTCCACAGATCTTGGTAGAACCTAGCACAGGCTCCTTGTGGCCTACCAAGTGACTGAAAGAACATGTTTAAGCTGCGACTGAGGTACTGTAGTCTTGTGGGTGCCAGGAAAAGATGGACAAATCAATGTTTTCCACGTGGCTGTGGAAGCCTGTTTGAGTCCAGCTTGCAGTGTTTACCAAGTTTTTCTGAGAGAAAGCTCTCTACGGCCCTTCCTGTTGAAAACAGGCATTGGTCCAGGTAGAGAGCTGAGTTGTTTTCTGTTGGTTTTACAAACTCTGGGTGAAAGGCTATTGTGATCTGACTTTAGGGTGCTTTGATGTCCCTGTGGTCAGTGAGAAATGCTGTGTGATGGGTAGTATTAATTAATGGGCTTTGTTGTCCAAGACTCAGATGCAGACCCTTAGGTGTCAGCTCCTCTAGACTCGCTGAAGTGTCTGCTGGGCATACTAGGGTTTTGCTGCTGGATACCGCACTGTGGTAGCCACCGTAGTTATAAATACAGTAGTAGATTCATTCACAGAAAGTCCTGCCACAGAAAGACTCTGGTTCTTCAGGAATAGGGTGTGGTGGGGGCACAGGTAACAGTGCAGTCTCATGGGCCATCCTTATTGAGATCCAGGTTTTTCACTCCTGGGCTTCTGTCTCTTCAGCAAGCTACTATACAAGTAAATGGACCTGCAGCTGCCGCAAGACTGACTTCCTGACAGCCCTTGATCTCTCAGTACTGGATGGAGGCTGCTGAAGGAGGGGTCATAAGAACTACTGGAAAGGTGTGTCTCTGGTTAACTTCCTGCCTGACAGGCTGCCTTCCTTTTTCCTCTTCGGGAAGGCGGTGTGGTGATGCCTTGAAATCCTTACATGTGGCTTGAAAGGAGCAAGTGCAGAGGCTGCAGGCTATGTCAGCACAAGGCAGGCTTTGTGCTTTTAGGCATGGCTGTCCTTTCTTCCTCGAAAGCCTCACAGATTATGTAGACCTTTCCTACAAGACTGGCTGTCAATGCATGTGTTTATGGCTCTGTCAGCAATTCCCTGCTATTTACTGGTTCTTGTTCTCCCTTCACGGGACCTTGTGTGATGTCTTGGCAGTTGCTTCCTCACCTTCTTGTCCTTGTCCTTGTCTGTTCCTGGTTATTTACTGGCATTTACTACATACTGGCATTTACTACAGAGTGGCACTGTCGGGGCTCAGACTTTCTCTTCTCATCTCCTAAAGAGAGAGTGAATTTTGCTTGTTGGGACTCTAAGGGAGAAGGAATCCTGCTGAACATTTTTCTTTTAACTTGATCCTTTCCATCCTATGCATGCAAGCCATTACGAGCATGTTCTGTGTGGTACACATGAAGTTTTTTTTTTTTTATTCGATATATCCTTTATTTACATTTCAAATGATTTTTCCTTTTTTTACTCTTCCCAATTCATTTATATGTCCTTGTGCGGGGGCATTTGTTCTGTTTCCTGTTTTGGCCTGTTCCAGCATTCCTGCTGTGTTACATTATTATGCAGAGGATTCTGGGGCATATGTGGGGTTCAGTGCTGACGTGCAGCTCTTTCAGGGTGCCAGTAGCATTGTCATGTAGTTCTAGCTATGTTCTGTTTGCTCTCCTCTCAGGCAAGTTCTGCTTTCTGCTTCTGAGCTCTACAATCGGAAGAATTTCGCAGGTTTGCCTTTCAGCCCATTCTCCTGACTCCCTTTCCTTATATCAACATTAACTTTTAAAATTCCTTTTTTTTTTTTGCTTTTTTTAAATTTTTTATTTTCTATATTCTTTGTTTACATTCGAAATGCTTTCCCGTTTCCCAGTTCCCCCCTCATCATATGTCCCATAAGTCCTCTTCCCTCAGCCCATTCCCTAATCATGCCCTCCCATTTCTCTGTTCTGGTACTCCCCTATAATACTGGATCGTCTTTTCAGTACCTGGGCCCTTTCCTCTTTTCTTCTTGGGAATCATATGATTTGCGAATTGTCTTGAGTATTCAGAGCTTCTGGACTAATCAATATCCACTTATCAGTGCATTTCGTGTGTATTCTTTTGTGATTGGGTTAGTTTACTGAGGATGATATTTTCCAGTTCCAAACATTTGCCTACAAATTTCATGAATTCATTGGTTTTCATTGCTGAGTAGTATTCCATTATATAAATATACCACATTTTCTGAATCCATTCCTCCATTGAGGGACATCTGGGTTCTTCCCAGCTTCTGGCTATTATAAATAAGACTGTTATGAACGTAGTGGAACATGTGTCCTTGTTGCCTGCAGGGGAATCCTCTGGATATATGCTCAGGAGTGGTATGACAGGGTCCTCTGGAAGTGTCATGCCCAATTTTCTCAGGAACCACCAGACTGATTTCCAGAGTAGTTGTACCAGCTTGCAAGCCCACCAGCAGTGGAGGAGTGTTCCTCTTTCTCCACACCCTCGCCAACACCTGCTGTCTCCTGAGTGTTTAATCTTAGCCATTTTGACTGGTGTGAGGTGGAATCTCAGGGTTGTTTTGATTTGCATTTCCCTAATGACTAATGATGTTGAACATTTCTTAAGGTGCTTCTGAGCCATCCAAATTTCTTCGGGGGAAAATTCTTTGTTTAGCTCTGTACCCCATTTATTAATAGGGTTATTTGGTTCTCTGGGGTTTAACTTCTTGAGTTCTTTGTATATATTGGATATTAGCCCTCTGTCAGATGTGGGGTTGGTGAAGATCTTTTCCCAAATAGTTGGTTGCTGTTTTGTCCTTCTGACAGTGTCCTTTGCCTTATAGAAACTTTGTAATTTTATGAGGTCCCATTTGGCAATTCTTGATTTTAGACCTTAAGCCATTGGTGTTCTGTTCAGGAACTTTTCCACTTTGCCCATGTGCTCAAGGCACTTACTCACTTTCTCTTCTACTAGATTCAGTGTATCTGGTTTTATGTCGAGGTCCATTTGGACTTGAGCTTTGTACAGGGAGATAAGAATGGATCAATTCACATTATTCTGCATGCTGACCTCCAGTTGAACCAGCACCATTTGTTGAAAAAGGTATCTTTTTTCCACTGGATGGTTGTAGCTCCTTTATCAAAGATTAAGTGACCATGATTCTGTGGGTTCATTTCCAGATCTTCAATTCTATTACATTGATCTACTTGCCTGTCACTGTACCAATACCATACAGTTTTTAACACAATTGTTCTGTAGTACTTCTTGAGGTCTGGGATATTGATTCTTTTATTGTTGAGAATAGTTTTAGCTATCCTGGGTTTTTTGTTATTTCAGATGAATTTGAGAATTGCTCTTTCTAAATCTATGAAGAATTCATTTGAGATTTTGATGGGGATTGCATTGAATCTGTAGATTGCTTTTGGCAAGATGGCCATTTTTACTATATTAATCATGCTAATCCAATAGCATGGAAGATTTTTCCATCTTCTGAGGTCTTCTTCAATTTCTTTTTTCAAAGACTTGAAGTTTCTGTCATACAGATCTTTCACTTGTTTGGTTAGAGTCACACCAAGATACTTTATATAGCTTGTGGCTATTGTGAAGGGTGTTGTTTCCTTAACTTCTTTCTCAGCCTGCTTATCCTTTGATTATAGGAAAGCTACTGATTTGCCTGAGTTTATTTTATAACCATCCACTTTGCTGAAGTTGTTTTTCAGCTGTAAGAGTTCTCTGGTGGAGTTTTTTTGTCCACTTAAGTATACTATTATATCATCTGCAAATGATAGTTTGACTTCTTCCTTTCCAATATGTATCCCTTTGACCTCCTTATGTTGTCTAATTGCTCTGGCTAGAACTTCAACTACTATATTGAAAAGATATGGAGAGAGAGAGTAGCCTTGTCTAGTCCCTGATTTTAGTGGGATTGCTTCAAGTTTCTCTCCATTTAGTTTGATGTTGGCTACCGGTTTGCTGTAAATTGCTTTTACTATGTTTAGGTATGGGCCTTGAATTCCTGTTCTTTCCAAGACTTTTAGCATGAAAGGATGCTGAATTGCATCAAATGCTTTTTCAGCATCTAATGAAATGATCCTGTAGTTTCTTTCTTTGAGTTTGTTTATGTAGTGGATTGCATTGATGGATTTCTGTATATTGAACCATCCCTGCATGCCTGGGATGAAGCCTACTTGATCATGGTGGATGATTGTTTTGATGTGTTCTTGGATTTGGTTGGCAAGAATTTTATTTAGTATTTTTGCTTTGATATTCATAAGGGAAATTGGCCTGTAGTTCTCTTTCTTTGTTGGATCTTTGTGTGGTTTTGGTATCAGCGTAATTGTGGCTTCGTAGAACGGGTGGGGTAGAGTTCCTTCTGTTTCTATTTTGTGAAATAGTTTGAAAAGTATTGGTGTTAGGTCTTCTTTGAAGGTCTGATAGAATTCTGCACTGAATCCATCTGGTCCTGTTCTTTTTTTGAGTGGAAGACTTTCTTTTTTTTTTTTTTAATTTTTTCTTTTTTTTTATTTTTATTTTTTTTATTGTATATATTCTATATTTACAATTCATTTCCCTTTTTCTGGTTCCCCACCCCCAAAGGTCCCACATGTCCTTTTCCCTCCCCCTGCTCCCGCATCCACCCCCTCCCATTTTACTGTTCTTGTACTCTCCCACAATGATGTTTTGGTCCATTCTAGCACCAGTGTCCACTCCTTTCTTCTTGTGAGACATCACTTGATATGTGATTTGTGTCTTTGGTGTTCCAAGCTTCTAGGCTAATATCCACTTATCAGTGATTGTATACCATGGGTATTCTTTTGAGACTGGGTCACCTCACTTAGTATGACATTCTCCAGCTCCATCCATTTCTCTAAGAATTTCATGAATTCATTGTTTCTAATGGCTGTATAGTACTCCATTGTGTATATATACCACATTTTTTGTGTCCATTCCTCTGTTGAGGGACATCTGGGTTCTTTCCAGCTTCTGGCTATTATATATAAAGCTGCTATGAACATAGTGGAGCATGTATCCTTATTGCATGCTGGTGAATCTTCTGGGTATATTCCCAGGAGTGGTATGGCTGGGTCCTCCGGAAGTATCATGCCCAGTTTTCTGAGGAACCGCCATACTGATTTCCAGAGTGGTTGTACCAGCTTGCATTCCCACCAGCAGTGGAGGAGTGTTCCTCTTTCTCCACATCCTCGCCAACACCTGATGTCTTCTGAGTTTTTAATCTTAGCCATTCTGACTGGTGTGAGGTGAAATCTCAGGGTTGTTTTAATTTGCATTTCCCTAATGACTAGTGATGTTGAACATTTTTTAAGGTGTTTCTCAGCCATCCAAATTTCTTCAGGTGAAAAGACTCTGTTTAGCTCTGTACCCCATTTTTGGATAGGGTTATTTGGTTTTCTGGGGTCTAACCTCTTGAGTTCTTTGTATACATTGGAGATTAGCCCTCTGTCGGATGTGGGGTTGGTGAAGATTTTTTCCCAATTTGTTGGTTGCCGATTTATCCTTTTGACAGTGTCTTTTGCCTTACAGAAACTTTGTAGTTTTATGAGGTCCCATTTGTCTATTCTTGCTCTTAGAGCATAAGCAATTGGTGTTCTGTTCAGGAATTTTTCCCCTGAGCCAATGTCCTCAAGGGTCTTCCCCAGTTTCTTTTCTATTAGTTTTAGTGTGTCTGGTTTTATGTGGAGGTCTTTGATCCACTTGGAGTTGAGCTTAGTGCAAGGAGATAAGAGTGGATCAATTCTCATTCTTCTGCATGTTGACCTCCAGTTGAGCCAGCACCATCTGTTGAAAAGGCTATCTTTTTTCCACTGGATGTTTTCAGCTCCTTTGTCGAAGATCAATTGGCCATAGATGTGTGGGTTCAATTCTGGGTCTTCGATCCTATTCCATTGATCCGCTTCCCTGTCACTGAACCAATACCATGCAGTTTTTAATACCACTGCTCTGTAATATTGCTTGAGGTCCGGGATATTGATTCCCCCAGAAGTTCTTTTGCTGTTGATGATAGTTTTAGCTATCCTGGGTTTTTTTGTTATTCCAGATGAATTTGAGAATTGCTCTTTCTAGCTCTATGAAGAACTGAGTTGGGATTTTGATGGGAATTGCATTGAATCTGTATATTGCTTTGGGCAAGATTGCCATTTTGACTATATTAGTCCTGCCAACCCACGAGCATGGAAGATTTTCCCATTTTCTGATGTCTTCTTCAATTTCCCTCTTCAGAGACCTGAAGTTTTTGTCCTATAAATCTTTCACATGTTTGGTTAGCGTCACTCCAAGATACTTTATATCATTTGTGGCTATTGTGAAGGGTGTCATTTCCCTAATTTCTTTCTCGGCCTGCTTATCCTTCGCGTATAGGAAGGCTACTGATTTACTTGAGTTGATTTTATAGCCAGCCACTTTGCTGAAGTTGTTTATCAGTTGCAGGAGTTCTCTGGTGGAGGTTTTTGGGTCACTTAAGTAAACTATCATATCATCTGCAAATAGTGATAGTTTGACTTCTTCCTTTCCGATTTGTATCCCTTTGACTTCCCTCTGTTGTCGAATTGCTCTAGCTAGTACCTCAAGTACTATATTGAAGAGATATGGCGAGAGGGGACAGCCTTGTCTATGTACTAAACAAAGAAAGAATATTAAAGGCAGTAAGAGAAAAGGGCCAAGTAACATATAAAGGAAGACCTATCAGAATCACACCAGACTTCTCTCCAGAAACCATGAAAGCTAGAAGATCCTGGGCAGACATCATGCAGACCCTAAGAGAAAACAAATGTCAGCCAAGACTACTATACCCAGCAAAACTCTCAATCAACATAGATGGAGAAATCAAAATATTCCATGACAGGACCAAATTTACACAATATCTTTCCACTAACCCAGCTCTACAAAGGATAATAGGAGGAAAACTCCAACACAAGGAAGGAAATGGCACCCAAGAAAAAGCAAGACAGTAAACTTCTTCCATCAAACTCAAAGGAAGATAACTACTCAAAAACAAAAATAACATCAAAAATGTCAGGAAGTAATAATCTCTATTCCTTAATATCTCTTAACATCAATGGACTCAACTCCCCAATAAAAAGACATAGACTAACAGACTGGATACGGAAACAGGACCCTACATTTTGCTGCTTACAGGAAACACACCTCAGAGTCAAAGACAAACACTACCTTAGAGTAAAAGGATGGAAGACAATTTTGCAAGCAAATGGTCACAGGAAGCAAGCTGGAGTAGCCATTTTAATATCAGATAAAATTGACTTTCAACCCAAAGTCATCAAAAGAGACACAGAAGGTCACTTCCTGCTAGTCAAAGGAAGAATCCACCAAGAGGAACTCACAATTCTAAACATCTACGCTCCAAATGTAAGGGCACCCTCATTTGTAAAAGAAACCTTACTAAAGCTCAAAGCACACATTGCACCTAACACAATGATTGTGGGGGACCTCAATACTCCACTATCTACAGTGGACCAACCAGGAAAACAGAAACTAAACAGAGACACGGAGAAACTCATCGAAACTTTGGAGCAATTGGATTTAACAGATATATATAGAACATTTCACCCTAAAGCAAAAGACTATACCTTCTTCTCAGCCCCTCATGGTACCTTCTCCAAAATCGACCATATAATTGGACACAAGACAGATCTCAACAAATATAAAAAGATCGAACTAATCCCATGCTTCTTATCAGATCACCATGGAGTAAGAGTGTTCTTCAATAGCAACAAAAACAACAGAAAATCCCCATACGCTTGGAGGCTGAACAATATTCTACTCAATGATACCTTAGTCCAGGAAGAAATAAAGAAAGAAATCAAAGAATTCTTAGAACTTAATGAAAATGAAGGCACAACATACCCAAATCTATGGGACACAATGAAAGCAGTGCTTAGAGGAAAACTCATAGCCCTGAGTGTCTCCAAAAAGAAACAGGAGAGAGCATATACCAGCAACTTAATGGCGCACTTGAAAGCTCTGGAACAAAAAGAAGCAATTTCACCCAGGAGGAGTAGAAGACAGGAAATCATCAAACTCAGGGCTGAAATCAATCAAGTTGAAACAAAAAGAACCATACAAAGAATCAACAAAACCAGGAGCTGGTTCTTTGAGAAGATCAACAAGATAGATCAACCCCTAGCCAGACTTACTAAAGGGCACAGAGACAGTATTCAAATTAACAAAATTAGAAATGAAAAGGGAGATATAACAACAGAAACTGAGGAAATTCAAAAAATCATCAGATCCTACTACAAAAACCTATACTCAACACAACTGGAGAATCTGGAGGAAATGGACAATTTCCTCGACAGTTACCAAATACCAAAATTAAACCAGGATCAAATAGATCGTCTAAACAGACCCATAACCCCCAAAGAAATAGAAGGGGTCATAGACAGTCTTCCAACCAAAAAGAGCACAGGACCAGACGGTTTTAGTGCAGAATTCTATCAGACCTTCAAAGAAGTCCTGATACCGATACTCTTCAAATTATTCCACAAAATAGAAACAGAAGGAACACTACCCAACTCATTCTATGAAGCCACAATTACCCTGATACCAAAACCACACAAAGATCCAACTAAGAAAGAGAACTACAGGCCAATTTCTCTTATGAATATCGATGCAAAAATACTAAACAAAATACTTGCCAACCGAATCCAAGAACACATCAAAACGGTCATTCACCATGATCAAGTTGGCTTCATCCCAGGGATGCAGGGATGGTTCAATATACGGAAATCCATCAACGTAATCCACTACATAAACAAACTCAAAGAAAAAAACCACATGGTCATCTCATTAGATGCTGAAAAAGCATTTGACAAAATTCAGCATCCTTTCATGCTAAAGGTCCTAGAAAGAACAGGAATTCAAGGCCCATATCTAAACATAGTAAAAGCAATATACAGCAGACCAGTAGCCAACATCAAGGTAAACGGAGAAAAACTCGAAGCAATCCCTCTAAAATCAGGGAGTGGAAGACTTTCTATGACTCCTTCTATTTCTTTACGGGTTATGGGACTGTTTAGTTGATCTATTTGATCCTGATTTAATTTGGGTGTTTGGTATATGTCTAGGAAATTGCCCATTTCCTCCAGATTTTCCAGTTGTGTTGAGTATAGGCTTTTGTAGTAGGATGTAATGGTTTTTTTTTATTTCCCCCCTTTCTGTTGTTATATCTCCCTTTTCATTTCTAATTTTGTTAATTTGGATACTGTCTCTATGCCCTTTTGTTAGTCTGTCTAAGGGTTTATCTATCTTGTTGATTTTCTCAAAGAACCAGCTCCTGGTTTTGTTGATTCTTTGTATGGTTCTCTTTGTTTCCACTTGATTGATTTCAGCCCTGAGCTTGATCGTTTCCTGTCTTCTACTTCTCCTGGGTGAATTAGCTTCTTTTTGTTCTTGTGTTTCCTGTATGCAGCAAAATGGCTTTCAGGTGTGCCATTAAGCTGCTAGTTTATGCTCTCTCCAGTTTCTTTTTGGAGGCACTCAGAGCTATGAGTTTTCCTCTCAGCACTGCTTCCATTGTGTACCATAGATTTGGCTAAATTGTGCCTTTATTTTCATTAAATTCTAAAAAGTCTTTGATTTCTTTCTTTATTTCTTCCTTGACCAAGGTATCATTGAATATTGTTCAGTTCCATGTATATGTGGGCTTTTTGCTGTTTTTGTTGCTATTGAAGACCACTTTTACTCCATAGTCATCTGATAGGAGGCATGGGATTAGTTCAATCTTCTTATATTTATTGAGGTCTGACTTGTGACCCATTATATGGTCAGTTTTGGAGAAGGTACCATGAGGTACTGAGAAAAAGGTATATTCTTTCGCTTTAGGATGAAATGTTTTATATATAATTGATCCAAAGCTTAAATTAGTTTCGCTGTGTCCCTGTTTAGTTTCTTTCTCCTGATCAGTCCATTGAGGAGAATGGAAGTTGAAGTTACCCACAATTATTGTGTTAGGTGCAATGGGTACTTCGAGCTTTAGTAAAGTTTCTTTTATGTATGAGGGTGTCCTTGCATTTGGAGCATAGATGTTCAGGATTGAGAGTTCTTCTTGGTGGATTTTTCCTTTGACTAGCAGGAAGTGTCCTTCTGTGTGTCTTTTGAAGACTTTAGCTTGAAAGTCAGTTTTATCTGATATTAGAATGGCTACTCCAGTTTGTTTCCTGAGACCATTTGCTTGTAAAATTGTCTTGCAGCCTTTTACTCTAAGGTAGTGTTTGTCTTTGACACTGATATGTGTTTCCTGTATGCAGCAAAATGTAGGGTCCTGTTTCCGTATCCTGTCTGTTAGCCCATGCCTTTTTATTGGGGGAATTGAGTTCATTGATGTTAAGAGATATTAAGGAATAGTAATTATTACTTCCTGTCATTTTTGAAGGTTTTTTTTATATTTGAGTGGTTATCTTCTTTTGAGTTTGATGAGAGAAGGCTTCTATCTTGGTTCTTCCAGGGTGTAATTTCCCTCCTTATATTGTAGTTTTCCCCCTTTTATCCTTTGTAGAGCTGGGTTTGTGGAAAGATATTATGCAAATTTGGATTTGTCATGGAATATCTTAGTTTCTCCATCTATGGTGATTGAGAGTTTTGCTAGGTATAGTAGTTTTGGCTGAAATTTTTGTTCTCTTAGAGTCTGCATGTGATCTGCCCAGGATCTTCTAGCTTTCATGGTCTCTGGTGAGAAGTCTGGTGTAATTCTGATAAGTCTTCCTTTATATGTTACTTGGCATTTTTCTCTTAATGCCTTTAATATTCTTTCTTTGTTTAGTGCATTTGGGGTTTTGATTATTTTGTGATGGGAGGTATTTCTGTTCTTGTCCAGTCTGTTTGGAGTTCTGTAGGCTTCTTGTATATTTATGGGCATCTCTCTCTCTTTAGGTTAGGGAAGTTTTCTTCCATAATTTTGTTGAAGATATTTGCTGGCCCTTTAAATTTTAAATCCTCACTCTAATCTATCCCTATAATCCTTAGGTTTGGTCTTCTCATTGTGTCCTGGATTTCCTGGATGTTTTAGCTTACAAGCTTTTTGCATTTTGCATTTTCTTTGACTGTTGAGTCAATGGATTCTATGGTATCTTTGGTATCTGAGATTCTTTCTTCCATCTCTTGTATTCTGTTGTTGATATTTGCATCCATGGCCCCTGATTTCTTCCCAAGGTTTACTATCCCCAAAGTTGTCTCTTTTTGTGATTTCTTAGTTGTTTCTACTTCTGTTTTTAGATCCTGGATGGTTTTGTTCAAATCTTTCATTTGTTTTTTGTGTTTTCCTGTAATTCTTTAAGAGATTTTTGTGTTTCCTCTTTCATGACTTCTGCCTGTTGGCCCACATTCTCTTGTATTACTTTAAGTGATTTTTCCATTTCCTTGGGTTCAGATGCTGCCATATTGCCTTGATTTCTATTAGTAACGTTTCTACATTTGCCTTTTGCCATCTGGTTATCTCTGGCATTAGTTGGTCCTGTAGTCACTGGCTGATGCTTGAACCTACTGTGGGCCCATAAGGCTATTTCCCCACCACTGGGTGACTGGGTTTCCCCTAGCACAGACTGCTGATATGATGCCCTCCTCTTGGGTGTTGTTGGACCCCTGGTGTATCTTGCTCCAAGCAATGTTATACTCGGTTGTCTCTGTGGACCTGATGCTTCTTGTCTGCTCTGTCAGGGAGTGAAGATGGTGGCTGGGAGCCCCTCCAAGTGCTGACCACCCAGCAGGGCACAAGACGCAGGCCTGGCTGGCACACATATGAACTACCTTTCTGCCCAGATCCTGCATGCAGGTCGCCACCTGGAGGTCTGAGTCCTCAGAGATCTTAAACTCGGGATATCTTGGGTACCTGGGGCTGCTTGTCCCACCCAAACAGAAGCAGAGATGGTGGCTGGGAGTCCTCTGAGTGCAGGACAACCCACAGGGCACAGAACCCACAGCAGCAGCAAAGATGGCAGCAGGGAGAACTTTTAAAATTCCTGTTCCAAGGTGATAAGTGTGGACTGGAAATGCAGCTCTGTGGTAGGGAATTTACCTGGCCTACACATGCACTCTTACTCTATTTGCAGCACAGCAAGTTACACAAGTAGGCACTATGATCAGATACTGCATAAATGTTATAAATGCAGTGTAGGTGTGTTAAGTGTGTGTACTTCTGACACATGCCCACCTTGGCCCATAGTCCTTGTATGACATACAGAATCTCACACCTTTCATACACAGTGTGGAAGGCTTTGTGTGGCTGTGCTTTCCTTGTCCTTGTATATTGGCACAGTTTGATTGTAAGGTGTTGGAGATCCACAGCTTCCCCTTTGTGGTAGAAACATAGTAGTTTCTTTGGCCTTTCTTTCTATATCAGCCTATATGAAATATCTCAGCTCAGTGGCTATTTTGACAGCTCCCCTTGGCAGATGTTATTTAAGTGTCCTGTCCTGCTATGTTTTCTTTTTCTTTTTTATTTTATTTTTTTGAGGAGGTGGGTGTAAGGGTTTGTGTGTGCTCCACCCAGCATGATTAGAAGGTGTAGCCCTGTTGGACTAGGTATATTTCTGTGGATGTTGTTGAAAAGACCCTCATCTTAGCTGCCTGGAAGTCAGCATTCTGCTAGCAGGCTTCAAGTGAAGAGGTAGAACTCTCAGCTTCTACTGTACCACGTCTACCTGGATATCACCATGTTCCTGCCTTGATGATAATGCACTGACACCTGTAAGCCAGCCTAAGTTAAATTTTTTCTTCATAAGACTTGCCTTGGTCATGGTGTCTGTTCACAGCAATAAATACATAACTAAGACAGAAGTTGGTACTGAAGGTGGGGTATTGCTGTGATAGGCCTGACCATGCATTTTTGTTTGGGAGAATGTGGACTTTGGGACTTTGGGTTTGGAAAGCAGTGGAGTGATTTAAATGGTGCTTCATGGGCTATTCTAGCAGGAATATGGAAGACTTTGTTGCTGGGAGTGATTTGAATTGTTTGGACCTGGCCCAAGAGGTTTTTGTGGTATATTGATGAAGAATGTGGTTATCTTTTGACGTTTTCTGAAGAGTCTGCCTGAGGATAATGTGAAGAGACTTAGATTAATAGCACTGACAAAGGAAGTCTTAGAAACACCCGTCATAGACTTTTTTCTCTGGTTAACTCTCATGAAGCATATTTGAAACAAGCATAGGAAGCTGAGAAAGGGGAACTACAAAATGTATGGTTCAAGTATTAAATGGACATCATGAAGTGAAATGAAGCTGAATCCTGTGTTCAAGAATAGGGAGTGGGGATTTGGGATAAGATCCCACCCAGCTAAGTTTAGAACCACGCATGGTGGTACACCCATGGGTAGTATCCCAGGAGATAAACCCAAGCAGATCTCTGAGTTCAAGGCTAGCCTGAGACAGAGCAACTTCTAGGTGAAGAAAAGCTTGAATCCAGGCAGGTTGGTACATACCTTTAATCTCAGGAGATAAGCATGCAGATCTCTGAGTTCAAGGTCAATCTACAGAGCAAGATGCAGTACAGCCAAGCTTAAGCTGTGAAGGAGTTGGGAAAGAGGAAGCTAGTGATAATGTAATACAACAAGGGGGCCATGTTCCAGATCCTGCAAGCATCAGAACTTGGCACCTTTAGCCATGTGATTCTGTGTTTAGAGTCAAGAGGAAAAGGAGATTACTGGGACAATTAATGCTGGTTAGCTGGAGCTAAGAAATTAGTGGTGATTAAGAAAGGTGAAATCTTCTGGGAATTGTTTTCTGAGAGCACAAAGCTATGCTCCAGAGATAGCCAAGGTTGTACCTTGTGCTGTAGCTGTACTTGGTAATATGTAAGAGTCACCCAGGTGATACTGGTTTTGAAGGCATGAGGGGTCATGAAGAGCATCTGAGGCTTGGCACTGTGAGAGGCTATGGACCACCATTGGGAAGGTGCAGCCTCAGTTGCAGTGGGTGGCCCAGAACTGAAGGGGTCATGTAAAGGATTTGAGCCTTGACACCATGAAGAAAACCTAGAAAAGGCTATTGGTGAAGTCTAGTTGCCCTGGAATAACACAGCATATTGGAGATGCCAGTATCATGGAATGGATTATCACTGATAACAGCAGTAGCAGTGGAGTGGATCAACCTGAACTTAGAGTACTACAGAGGACAGAGCTGGAGAACTGGTTCCAGCCCTTTAGAGGAACCTAGGAAATCATGTGTGGATTCCAGACACTGAAATAAGCTGTAACATGGAATCTGCCTTGAAGACCAAGGTTTTTGAGATGTCAAAGCCACAGGATATCTCTTCAGGAATGTAGCCAACAGGGAATGGAACCAGCCCAGGAAAGGAAGTTTGTTGGATCAAATATGAAAAGGTGGGTTGGGGATCTGAAAACTGCTTTGACAGCAGACATGGAGATGTAGAGTGTGGAGTTTGCCCAGATGGTTTCCTGTCTTTATTTGGGTATTTCAGTTAAGTAATTGAATGGATCTCAGAAGAGTCTTCGAACTTTGGACTTTTAACATTGTTGAGACTGCTATAGACAATGGGGACTTTGGAAGTTGGAATAAATGTACTTTTTTATTATGCTATGTCCAGATGTGACCACCATAGACTCATGTGTTTAAATTAGCCTATGGGTGCCAGGTACTGTAATGTCATGGTTTGTATATACTCTGCACAGATACTGGCATGATTAGAAGGTGTGGCCCTGTTGGAGTAGGTGCGTCACTGTGGGTGTTGTAGAAAAGCCCCTTGTCCTAGATGCCTGGAAGTCAGTATTCTGCTAGTAGCCTTCAGAAGGAGATGTAGAACTCTCAGCTCCAACTATACCATGCCTGCCTGGATATCGCCATATTCTTGCCTTTGATGATAATTGACTGACACTCTGAACCTGTAAGCCAGCCCCAACTAAATTTTGTCCTTTACAAAACTTGCCCTGTAGATCATTGGAATAGAATTGAAAATGCAGAAATGAACCCACACACTTATGGTCACTTGATCTTTGACAAAGGAGCTACAAGCATCCAGTGTAGAAAAGATAACCTTTTCACCAAAGGTGCTGGTTCAACTGGAGGTCAGCATGCAGAAGAATGCAAATTGAACCATTCTTATCTCCTTGTACTAAGCTCAAGTCCATGCGGATCAAGGACCTTCACATAGAACCAGACACACTGGCACTAATAGAAAAGAAACTGGGGAAGATCCTTGAGGACATGGGCACAGGGGAAATTTTCCTGAACAAAACACCAATGACTTTGCTCTAAGATCAAAAATTGACAAATGGGACCTCATAAAATTACGAGTTTCTGTAAGGCAAAGGACATTGTCAAAAGGACAAAATGGCAACCAACACATTGGGAAAAGATCTTTACCAACCCTACAACTGACAGAGGGCTTATATCCAAGATATACAAAGAACTCAAGAAGGTAGACTCCAGAGAGCCAAATAACCCCATTAAAAATGGGGTACAGAGGTAAACAAAGAATTTTCAGCTGAGGAATATCGAATGGTGGAGAAGCACCTAAAGAAATGTTCAACATCCTTAGTCATCAGGGAAATGCAAATCAAAACAATCCTGAGATTTCACCTCACACCAGTCAGAATGGCTAAGATCAAAAACTCAGGAGAAAACAGGTTCTGGCAAGGATGTGAAGTAAGAGGACTATTCCTCCACTGCTGGTGGGGTTGCAAGCTGGTAAAACCACTCTGGAAATCAGTCTGGCAGTTCCTCAGAAAACTGGGCATTATACTACCGGAGGACCCTGCTTTACCACTCCTGGGCATATAACCAGTTGATTCCCCAGCATGTAATAAAGATACATGCTCCACTATGTTCATAGGAGCCCCATTGATAATAGCCAGAAGCTGGAAAGAACCCAGATGTCCCTCGATGGAGGAATAGATACAGAAAATATGGTATATATACACAATGGAGTATTATTTAGCCATTAAAAACAATAAATTCATGAAATTCTTAGACAAATGGATGGAACTGGAGATTATCATCCTAAGTGAGGTAACCCAATCACAAAAGAATACTCACAGTATGTAGTCACTAATAAGTAGATATTAGCCTAGAAGCTTGGAATGTCCAAGACACAATACACATATCAAATAAAACCCAAGAAGAAGGAAGGAGAGGCCCCTGGTCCTGGAAAGGCTCACTGCAGCAGTGTAGGGAAATACCAGGACAAGGAAGTGGGAAGGTCTAGATTGAGGAACAGGGGGATGGAAGAGGGCTTATGGGACTTTCAGGGAGGGGGAAACCAGGAAAGGGGAAATCATTTGAAATGTAAATGAAGAACATATCGAATAAAAAAATAAATAAAAATAAAGCCTCTCAGAGATTTAAAAAAAAAAAAAACTTGCCTTTGTTATAATATGTGTTCACAGCAGTAGAGCCATAAGACAGGGAGAATCGGTGCCCCTGACACTGTGAAAATAGCAAAATCTCATTGTGCAATACTCTTACTGTGATACAGACTCCTCTGCCTCCCAAGTGCACCCTATCCACGGTGTTCCCTTTGGGTACACTATGTTGCTTAGGGATTCACTTGCAGTGGAGATGCTATTGTTTTTGACGTTTTGGTCTGAAACTTAGAAAGAGCCAGAGCTTACTGATTCAGACCTCTGGAGGGGACTCCTGGTAGGTGCTTGGGTGGTCCTGGGGCTACATCTTTGTCTGGTAAGGGAACACTTGTTGCACTAGGCACACTCATCTCTCCTGTACCACTGTTAATTAAGATGAAGGTCTGCTCCGTCTTATTTGGCCCCATGTTTCCTCTTTCTGTTTATATGTCCCAAAAATGACCAGAGTGGTGTTTCCCCCTCTTCTGCAATCGGGTAACTAATACTGGCAGCTTCTCTGGGGCTGTCTTTAGACCCTCCGCATTTCCCTCTTAAATGCTTGATTTTACGACTGGCCATTGGTCTCACTCCATCTTCATTTGGTTCCATGTGTCCTCTTTCAGTTAGCATGTCCTCAAGTTGTCCAGAGAGGTCTTTCCTCTCTTCTGCAATCTGGTATTTAATACTGGCAGTCACTCTGGGGCTGTCTTTAGACCCTCAGTATTTCTTCCAACTTGGACTTGGGGGCATGGGTGGGTAGCACAGGCTAAGCAAATACAGAGACATCAGTTTTCAATTTTCCTCTCCACCTGTGGGCCAGATGGTTATACACTTGCCTCCTTCTGGTCCTGAGAAGGAAAGGTCTCTGTGGGGCTGATGGTCGGAATCACCAGCATTCCATGCCCTGGCAGATCTGGAGAAGCTTTTGTTTCTGGTGCTGAGGAGAGATGGGAACTCCCTCCTCAGGCTCCTCTAATGAACGCACTCACCTGTCTTCTCTCCTGTGCTCCATGGGCTTTCCGTTCCTCTGGGGCAGGCTTGCTCATATTGGCCACAAGTTCCTTCAGGGCTCACTCTAGAAAAGCTTCTGGCATCGTTGCTGTTCTTAAGGTAGGCTCAGAGCAGTCAGGAGGCCCTGTTTGGGTGTGAGTAGCTGGAGGATACTGGCTGCACACCTCTATTGCTACTTTCTTCATGCTTTCCCAGTCTAGGGATGGCTGCTGAGTGACTCCCCAGGCCCCTGGTGCAGGTGACTAGTTTAGAATCTACTTTTTTGTGGTTTTGTTTTGAAGACTTGGGACCTTCATAGATGCCTAGATGTCTTGGAGTTTTCCTTGTATTTTACTGCAGTGATAATTTCATGATCTTACCAGTTTAAAAGTAGTGCTGTGTTTCCTTTATGCGGCAAAATGCTGGTTCTTGTTTATGTATACACTCTGTTAGTCTATGTCTTTTTATTGGGACTTGAGTCCAATGATGTTAAGCGATATTAAGGAATAGTGATTGTTGCCTCCTGTTATATTTTGTTGTTGGAAGAGGAATTATGTTTGAGTGGCTATCTTCTTTTGGCTTGTTGAAAAGAGATAACTTTCTTGCTTTTTCTAGGGTGTAGTTTCCCCTCTTGTGTTGGAGTTTTCAACTTCTTATCCTTTGTAGGGCTGTTTGTGGAAAGATATTGTGTAAATTTGGCTTTGTCACAGAATATCTTGGTTTCTCCATCTATGGTAATTGAGAGTTTTGCTGGGTATAGTAGGGTGGGCTGGCATTTGTGTTCTCTTAGGGTCTGTATGACATCTGACCAGTATCATCAGGCTTTATAGTCTTTTGTGTGAAGTCTCATGTAATTCTGAGTCTGCCTTTATATATTACTTCACCATTTTCCCTTACTGCATTTAATATTCTTTCTTTGTTTTGTGCATTTGGTGTTTTGACTACAATGTGATGGGAGGAATTTCTTTGTTCCAGCTGCATATGTAGCAGAGGATGGCCTTGTCAGACATTAGTGGGAGAAGAGGCCCTTGGTTCTGGGAAGGTTCAATGCCCCAGTGTAGGGGAATGCCAAGGCAGGGAGGCAGGAGTAAGTGGGAGGCTGATTGTGCACCCTCATAGAAGCATGGGAAGTGGGGATGTGATAGGTGGTATTTCATTGAGGGAAAATTGGGAAAGGGGATAACATTTGAAATATCCAGTAAAAAAAAAAAGAAAAAGAAAAAGGAGAAAGAGAAGGCAAAAGAAAGAGAAAGAGAAAGAGGAGAAGGAGAAAGAGAAAGAGAGAGAAAGAGAAAAAGAAAAAGAAAAAAAGAAAAAGAAAAAGTGTAGTACTGGAAAATTGCCACAGCTGATGCCAGGATTCTGCCCTTTTGTGGAGGTTAAGAGATATAAATCTCCCTCCTGATGTGGCACTTAAAGGGGAGTATGAGGTTCCTTTTTTTTAATTGGATATATACTTTTTTTTAATTTACTATATTCTATGTTAACATTCCAAAGGCTTTCCCATTTCCCAGTTCCCCCCCCCCACCATACGTCCCATAATTCCTCTCCCCCCAACTATTCCCCAATCATTCCCCCTCCTCCCACGGTTTCTCTGTTCTGGGTCTACAAAACTGGATCCAATCTTTACAGGCCCAGGGTCCTCTCCTTTCTTCTTCTTGGAAATCATTTGACTTGCTAATTGTGCCTTGAGTATTTAGGGCTTCTGGGCTCATTAATATCCACTTATTAGTGATTTCATTTCATGTGTATTCTTTTCTGATTGGGTTAACTCACTCAGAATGATATTTTCCAGGTCTAACCATTTACCTACAAATTGCATGAATTCATTATTTTTAATTGCTGAGTAGTATTCCATTGTATAAATATACCACATTTTCTGTATCCATTCCTCCTTTGAGGGATATTTGGGCTCTTTCCAATTTCTGGCTATTATAAACAAGGCTGCTATAAACATAGTGGAGCATGTGTCTTTATTGTATGCAGGAGAATCCTCTGGGTATATGCCCAGGAGTGGTATGCCAGGGTCTTCTGGAAGTGACATGCCCAATTTTCTGAGGAACCGCCAAACTGATTTCCAGAGCGGTTTTACCATTTTGCAATCCCACCAACAGTGGAGGAGTGTTCCTCTTTCTCCACATCCTCGCCAGCACTTGTTGTCTCGAGTTTTTAATCTTAGCCATTCTGACTGGTGTGAGGTGGAATCTCAGGATTGTTTTGATTTGTATTTCCCTGATGACTAATGATGTTGAACATCTCTTTGTTTAGCTCTGTACCCCATTTTTTGATAGGGTTATTTGGTTCTTTGCAGTCTAACTTCTTGAGTTCTTTGTATATATTGGATATTAGCCCTTTGTCAGATGTGGGGTTGGTGAAGATCTTTTCCCACTTTGTTGGTTGCCATTTTGTCCTTCTGACAGTGTCCTTTGCCTAAATATTTCTTGCTCCTGGATTGGCAGAATCAATATAGTAAAAATGGCCATCTTGCCAAAAGCAATCTACAGATTCAATGTGATCCCCATCAAAAGCACAACTCAATTCTTCATAGAACTAGAAAGAGCAATTCTCAAATTCATTATTAGAAAAGAAACTTGGGAGCCAGGCGGTGGTGGCGCACACCTTTAATCCCAGCACTTGGGAGGCAGAGGCAGGCGGATTTCTCCATTCGAGGGCAGCCTGGTCTACAGAGTGAGTTCCAGGACAGCCAGGACTACACAGAGAAACCCTGTCTCAAAAAAAAAAAAAGAAAAGAAAAAAAGAAACTTGGGAAGACCCTGGAGGACATGGGCACAGGGGGAAAGTTCCTGAACAGAACACCAATAGCTTACGCACTAAGATCAAGAATTGACAAATGGGACCTCATAAAATTACAAAATTGGATATATTCTATATTTACACTTCATTTCCCTTTTGCTGGTTCCCCACCCCCCCAAAGGTCCCACATGCCCTTTTCCCTCCCCCTGCTCCCTCTTCCATCCCTTCCTTCTTCCCTGTTCTTGTATTCCCCTACACTGATGCTTTGATCTTTTCCAGCACCAGTGTCCACTCCTTTCTACTTGTCAGACATATTTGGTATGTGAATTGTGTCTTTAATGTTCCAAGATTCTAGGCTAATATCCACTTATCAGTGACTGCATACCATGGGTATTCTTTTGAGACTGGGTTACCTCACTTAGTATGATGTTCTCCAGCTCCATCCATTTCTCTAAGAATTTCATGAATTCATTGTTTCTAATGGCTGAATAGTACTCCATTGTGTATATATACCACATTTTTTGTATCCATTCCTCCGTTGAGGGACATCTGGGTTCTTTCCAGCTTCTGGCTATTATATATAAGGTTGCTATGAACATAGTGGAGCATGTATCCTTATTGCATGCTGAGGAATCTTCTGGGTATATTCCCAGCAGTGGTATGGTTGGGTCCTCCGGAAGTAACATGTCCAGTTTTCTGAGGAACCGCCAGACTGATTTCCAGAGTGCTTGTACCAGCTTGCAGTCCCACTAGCAGTAGAGGAGTGTTCCTCTTTCTCCACATCCTTGCCAATACCTGATGTCTTCTGAGTTTTTTATCTTAGCCATTCTGACTGGTATAAGGTAAAATCTCAGGGTTGTTTTGATTTGCATTTCTCTAATGACTAATGATGTTGAACATTTTTAAAGGTGTTTCTCAGCCATCCGAATTTCTTCAGGTGAAAAGTCTTTGTTTAGCTCTGTACCCCATTTTTGGATAGGGTTATTTGGTTTTCTGGGGTCTAACTCCTTGAGTTCTTTGTATACATTGGATATTAGCCCTCTGTCGGATGTGGGGTTGGTGAAGATCTTTTCCCAATTTGTTGGTTGCCGATTTGTCCTTTTGACAGTGTCTTTTGCCTTACAGAAACTTTGTAATTTTATCAGGTCCCATTTGTCTATTCTTGATCTTAGAGCATAAGCAATTGGTGTTCTATTCAGGAATTTTTCCCCTGAGCCAATGTTCTCAAGGGTCTTCCCCAGTTTCTTTTCTATTAGTTTTAGTATGTCTGGTTTTATGTGGAGGTCCTTGATCCACTTGGAGTTGAGCTTAGTACAAGGAGATAAGAGTGGATCAATTCTCATTCTTCTGCATGTTGACCTCCAGTTGAGCCAGCACCATTTGTTGAAAAGGCTATGTTTTTTCCACTGGATGTTTTCAGCTCCTTTGTCGAAGATCAATTGGCCATAGATGTGTGGGTTCAATTCTGGGTCTTCGATCCTATTCTATTGATCCGCCTCCCTGTCACTGTACCAATACCATGCAGTTTTTAACACTACTGCTCTGTAGTATTGCTTGAGGTCTGGGATATTGATTCCCCCAGAAGTTCTTTTACTGTTGATGATAGTTTTAGCTATCCTGGGTTTTTTGTTATTCCAGATGAATTTGAGAATTGCTCTTTCTAACTCTATAAAGAACTGAGTTGGGATTTTGATGGGGATTGCGTTGAATCTGTATATTGCTTTTGGCAAGATTGCCATTTTAACTATATTAATCCTGCCAACCCATGAGCATGGAAGATTTTTCCATTTTCTGATATCTTCTTCAATTTCCTTCTTCAGAGACCTGAAGTTTTTGTCATATAAATCTTTCACTTGCTTGGTTAGAGTCACACCAAGATACTTTATATTGTTTGTGGCTATTGTGATGGGTGTCATTTCCCTAATTTCTTTCTCAGCCTGCTTATCCTTTGAGTATAGGAAGGCTACTGATTTACTTGAGTTGATTTTATAACCAGCCACTTTGCTGAAGTTGTTTATCAGCTGTAGGAGTTCTCTGGAGGAGTTTTTTGGGTCACTTAAGTATACTATCATATCATCTGAGAATAACGGTAGTTTGACTTCTTCCTTTTCGATTTGTATCCCTTTGACTTCCTTATGTTGTCAAATTGCTCTAGCTCGTACCTCAAGTACTATATTGAAGAGATATAGTGACAGTGGGCAGCCTTGTCTAGTCCCTGATTTTAGTGGGATTGCTTCAAGTTTCTCTCCGTTTACCTTGATGCTGGCTATTGGTCTGCTATAAATTGCTTTTACTATGTTTAGATATGGGCCTTGGATTCCTGCTCTTTCCAAGACTTTTAGCATGAAAGGATGCTGAATTTTGTCAAATGCTTTTTCAGCATCCAATGAGATGACCATGTGGTTTTTTTTCTTTAAGTTTGTTTATGTAGTGGATTATGTTGATGGATTTCCGTATATTGAACCATCCCTGCATCCCTGGGATGAAGCCAACTTGATCATGGTGAATGATCATTTTGATGTGTTCTTGGATTCGGTTGGCAAGTATTTTGTTTAGTATTTTTGCATTGATATTCATAAGAGAAATTGGTCTGTAGTTCTCTTTCTTAGTTGGATTTTTGTGTGGTTTTGGTATCAGGGTAATTGTGGCTTCATAGAATGAGTTGGGTAGTGTTCCTTCTGTTTCTATTTTGTGGAATAGTTTGAAGAGTATTGGTATCAGGACTTTTTTGGAGATTCTTTTTTTCTTTTCCCTTTTTAAATTGAATATCGTCTTCATTTACATTGCCAATGGTAAACCTTTCCCGATTTCCCCCCTCCCCAAAGACCCCCAGCCCCTCCTCCCACCCCCTGCCTCCACATATATGCCCCTCCACCCGACCCATTCCCATCTCCTCCCCATCCCCCGCCCCTCAATTTCCCTTTGTTGGGGCATCTATTGAGCCTTTACCTGACCAAGGACCACTCTTCCCACTGATGCCGAAGAAGGCATTCCTCTGCCACATTTTTGGCTGGAACCATGTATACCCTTGGTTGATGGTTTAGCCCCTGAGAGTCCTGGGGCATCTGGGTGGCCAAAATAATTGTTCTTCCCATGGGGCTGTAGACCCCATCAGCTCCTCCAGATCATCCTCCAGCTCCTCCCTTGGGGACTCCATGCCCAGTCCAATGGTTGGCTACTAGCATCTGCCTCTGTATTTGTAAGGCTCTGGCAGGGCTCCTCTGGAGACAACCATGGCATGCTCCTTTTGGTATACACTTCTTGTCGACCATAGTAGTGACCATAGTAGTGTCAGTAGTGACTGTTTATAGGATGAATCCCCAGGTTGGTCAGTCTCTGGGTGGCCTTTACTTCAGTCTCTGCTCCACACTTTGCCTCCTTTATTGCTCCTGTATTTTGTTCCCTTTCTCAGAGGAACAAAAGCACCCTCACTTATGTCCTCCTTCTTGAGCTTCCTGTGCTGGCTGAATTGTAACTTGTTTAATTTGAGCTTTTGGGCTAACATCCACTTATTAGTGAATGCATACCATGCATTTCACACCTAAGAATTTCATGAATTCATTGTTTTTAATAGCTGAATAGTATTCCATTGTGTATATATACCACAGTTTCTGTATTCATTCCTCTGTTGAATGACATCTTGGTTCTTTCCAGCTTCTGGCTATTATAAATAAGGCAGCTATGAACATAGTAGAGCATGTGTCCTTATTACATGTAGGAGCATCTTCTGAGTATATGCCCAGGAGTGGTATAACTGGGTCCTCAGGTAGGGCTATGTCTAATTTTCTGAGGACTTGCCAAACTGATTTCCAGAGTGGTTTTACCAGCTTGCAATCACACCAACAATGGAGAAGTGTTCCTTTTCCCCCACATCCTCTCCAGCATCTGCTGTCCCCTGAGTTTTTCATCTTAGCCATTCTGACCAGTGTAAGGTGGAATCTCAGTGTTGTTTTGATTTGCATTTTCCTGATAACTAAGTATGCTGAACATTTCTTTAGGTGCTTTAGAGCCATTCGAGTTTCCTCAGTTAAGAATTCCCTGTTTAGCCCTGTACCCCATTTTTAATAGGGTTATTTGACTCTCTGGAGACTAACTTCTTGAGTTCTTTATATACATTGGATATTAGCCCTCTATCGGATGTAGGGTTAGTAAATATCTTTTCCCAATTTGTTGGTTGTTGTTTTGTCCTATTGACCATTTGTCCATTGCCTTACTGAAGCTTTGCAGTTTTATAAGGTCCCCTTTGTCAATTCTTGTTCTTAGAGCATAAGCCATTGGTGTTCTGTTCGGGAACTTTTCCCCTGTGCCCATTTGTTCAAGATTCGTCCCCACTTTCTCCTCTATAATCTTCGGTGTGTCTGGTTTTATGTGTGGATCCTTGATCCACTTGGACTTGAGCTTTGTACAAGGAGATCAGAATGGATCAATTTGCATTTTTCTGCATGCAGACCTCCAGTTGATCCAGCACCATTTGTTAAAAATGCTGTGTTTTCTGGTTCCAGTTTTGCAGGAGAGTACCAGAACAGAGAAAGTATTGGGAGGGGGGGGTGATTGGGGGATGGGCGGGGGGGGCGGGAAGAAGAATTATGGGACATATGGTAAGGGGAAACTGGGAAAGGGGAAAGCCTTTGGAATGTAAACAAAGAATATAGAAAAATTTTTAAAAAATGAAAAAAATGCTGTCTTTTTTCCACTGGATGTTTTTAGCTCCTTTGTCAAATATCAACTGACTTTATGTGTGTGTGTTCTTTTCTGGGTCTTCAATTCTATTCCATTGATCTTCCTGCCTGTCTGCATACTAATACCTAACAGTTTTTGTCACTATTGCTCTGTAGTAGAGCTTGAGATCAGAGATGGTGATTCCCCCAGAAGATATTTTGTTGTGAGGAATAGTTTTGGCTATCCTTGTTTTTTTGTTATTCCAGATGAATTTGAGAATTGCTCTTTCTAGATCTATGAAAAATTGATTTGGGATTTTGATGGGGATTGCGCTGAATCTGTAGATTGCTTTTGGCAAGGTGGCTATTTTTACTATATTGATCCTGCCAATCCATGAACATGGGAGATCTTTCTATCTTCTGAGATCTTTTTCGATTTCTTTCCTTAAAGGCTTGAAGTTCTTGTCATATAAATCTCACTTGCTTCTTTAGGGTCACACCTAGGTATGAAATATTATTTGGGCCTATTGTGAAGGGTGTAATTTCCATGACTTCTTTCTCATCTTGTTTATCTTTTGAGTAGAGGAAAGCTACTAATTTGCTCGAGTTAATTTTATATCTGGCCACTTTGATGAAGTTGTGAATAGAGCCAGGGACTGGGCCCAGAGGAAGCTGTGTGCTTAGGCTGCCCTGCGAGTCAGTCAAAGGCTATTGTTCTTCTAGAAGATTCTGAATCTTTCTGCCTTTCTGTGGATCAAATGGAGATGTTTTTCTGGCTGGAAAACAAGACAGCTTATGTGATTCCAGAGTTGCCATAGGGAACCCAAGGTTAGAGCAGGAAGATGTTTCAGTGGTTCCATGGGAATGACTGATGGAAGTTATTGGCTTGTTTAAGTAGCTTATTGGGAAAAATTAATGCTTAAATTTCATCTTACAGCTCTACAGCACCTGTAGCCCTCTAAGAGGAGTGAATAAATGATTCTGGAGGTTGCACTGCTGAAAACAAAAAGCCACATTTAGAGAGTGAGGTGGCATGTCTCAGCGTCTACATGCTCATCCATCCTTCCCCTGTAGTAGGGAATCAGGAAAAAATAAGCAAAGCATCTGCTTGTGTGGACTGATTCAGGATGATGGCTCAGCAGAGAGCTCACTGCAGGGAGGAATTTGTAGCTGTGGAGCAGACAGGGCCAGAATGATGGAGAAGACATAAGATGTGGGAGACCAGGGAAGTGGGAAGGGGTGGATGAGGGAGCAGGGGGAGGGAAAAGGGCATGTGGGACCTTTGGGGGGTGGGGAACAAGAAAAGGGGAAATGAAATGTAAATATAGAATATATCCAATAAAAAAATGGAAAAAAAAAGTTAAAAAAAAAAAAAGATGTGGGAGACCAGAGCCTAGGTGAGGCAGTGGAAGGGCACAAAGGTGGAGATTAAAAGTTAGATTTTACACATATCAAGTGATGTCTCACAAGAAGAAAGGAGTGGACACTGGTGCTAGAATGGAACAAAACATCATTGGGGGAGAGTACAAGAACAGTAAAGTGGGAGGGGTGGATGCGGGAGCAGGGGGAGGGAAAAGGACATGTGGGACCTTTGGGGTGGGGAACCAGAAAAAGGGAAATGAATTGTAAATATAGAATATATACAATAAAAAAAAGTTAGATTTTAGTGGCTGCAGTGTTCTAGGAAATGGTATAGGACAAAGCTTCACATTACTTTAAGTTGTGTTTAAATTTGGTGGCTTCTGCAAAGGAGCTTGGGGGGGATTTCTAGCAGGAAATTTGATACCTTCAAATTTCACAGTGACATGTTCAGAGGAAGCTGGAAATGGGCCAGGGAAAGGTTTTAGTCAGTACTGGGCCTTTGAAACCATCATGAAAACTCCAGATCTCAGCCCCATTATTTTCACCAGAATTTACATGTATCTATAACCCAACCCCATGGTGATAGGTGAACGCTGGTGCTAGGGTCATCAGAGGTCAGGGATTGAACACAGGTATGGAAAGATTTAGCATTCTCTCTCTCTCTCTCTCTCTCTCTCTCTCTCTCTCTCTCTCTCTCTCTGCCTCTGTCTCTCTCTCTCTCTCTCTCTCTCTCTCTCTCTCTCTCTGCCTCTCTCTCTACCTCCCTCTTTCCTCCTCTAAATTCCTCCCTCCCTTTCTCCCTCTCCTTTCACTGTCCCTTCTCTTGCTCTTCCCTCCCTCTCACTTCTCTCTCAGTTTCTCCTTTCTCTCACCTTTCACCTCTCTCTACCTGTTTTTTTACCTGGTCTTGAAAGTCCACCTGGCTGTGTGGGGCCAATTTTCTGTCTGGCTAGGCAGATTTTGCATAGATGCATCTGGTCAGCAGGAGGCATCTGAGATATGCTCTGTAATCCCTGTTTGGGTCCTGAAGTGGTCTCCCTGTATAACCTGATTCCATAGGGTTCTGTCCTATAGTGTCTAGAGAGACTTGCCCTGGCACTCTCTAGTGGTTTAGAAACACCATCTGTGTCCTTCACTTTAGTCCTAGAACCTCCTTCTGCTTGGTGTTGTCCTTTGCCCATGTAGGATATGGGAGTGCAGCCCTGTGGCACCCAGAACCTCATTGTGATGACAAGGGGGATCATGAGCCTTGAGAAGCCTTTTCCAAATGGCAGTATAAGGCCATGTCCTTATACTGTTGGTCACCAGTGATAGAGCACATGACCGCTCTCACCCTAATTAATGAGAAGGCATATATCTCCTCTTTCCATAACCAGATAGGGACCAGGCCACTCCCTCCCTCTTCCCTGAGAGCCTCTGGTGGGTATCAGGTGCAGTAATGCTCGTGGCCACTAGGCAGAAGCAGTCTTATTCATGGGGCTCCTGGGGGTGAGCAGGAAAGTTGCTTGGAGAGTTGAGAAGGTGCAGTATGATTGATCCCAGTAGTCTGCAGAGTTTTCCCTGCACACTTAGATATATACACTTTGGAGAGGAAGGAAATTGATCATCCCCCTCCCCCATTTTTCCCCAATATATAAAATACCTGCTGCAGGGCAACCTATCTTTGTGGCTGTCGACCTTGATCACATGTCTGAGCCAGGGCTTGTCTGGACTCTGTGGTGATACCTGCCTTTTACTTCTTTCATTAATGAGCTTCTTGGAGAAAGCTCAGAGGTTGCTTTTACTCCTATGAAAGTAAGAGACACAAAAGCACAGTTGATGAACCTGGAAAGAGTGTGTGGCATACTTCTTCAACGCTCATACCCACAGAGTCTGCTGGTCTCGCCTGCTGAGAATCCATCAGCCTGCACGCTTGAAAAGATTCAAATGGTCAGGAAAGAAACATACTAAAGGTTGGAGGGGAACAGGCAGTTTGGCTTTAGATGAGACCAGAGATAAAGTACATTCACAAGTCATGGAATTTCAAAAAAGTTTAGAGTTCAGAAGTATCCAGGTAGTATTCTCAGGTCTAATAATATTGGAGAAACAACAATACAAAATCAACAATCTGAAAGGCCCAAATTTTGCAGCAAAATCCAAACAGATAAAACCATTTGTAAATAGTTTAACTAAAACTCAAATAACATGTGTTCAGAAGAATAAAAAAAAAACACTTATAGCTAAAAGGCTCTTATAAACAGTATTTATTTCCAACTTCCAAACAAAACAAAGAAACATGAGTAACGTGAGCCAAAATATAAAGAAAAATTGATTCCTACTAACAGACCCAGAGTAACATGAAGAACCAAATACGTTCATGTAAATGAAAGTGTGGAAATGGTACTTTGTATTTCGAAAAAAAGAGAAAGGATTGAGCCTGTCAGAGAGACTCCTCTACTTCTTCTGACTTTTCTTGCCCAGGCACATTTATAGAAGTCCCTTTTGACCCTATTTAAGCTCAACCTCAGCTACCACATTCAAACTCAATTCTTGCCACACCCAGTGACTGTTACCTAACTCCAGTTGTCTAGGTAACCACTAGGGTAGGGAGCCTGAGGAGGCTCTTGGTCCTCTGTCAGTATTTTCTAGACCAGGCAGTGGCCTCATCAGAGGGACTGAGCTCCACCCAGGATGTTATCTCTGACCTGGGGCTCAAGACTAGTGGAAAGACCATTGGTCCCCAGGGTCCTCCTCTTGCTATTTGCACTGTGGCTGCTGCTCCTGGTTCCAGTCCGGTGTTCTCAGGGCCATCCCACTTGGCGTTACACTTCATCAGAGGTGGTTATTCCTCGGAAGGAGATCTACCATACCAAAGGAGTTCAAGCACAAAGACTGCTCTCATATACCTTGCGTTTTAGAGGCCAGAGACATATCATCCACCTGCGAAGAAAGACACTTATTTGGCCCAGACACTTGTTGCTGACAACTCAGGATGACCAAGGAGCCTTACAGATGGAGTATCCTTTTTTCCCTGGAGATTGTTACTATAGTGGCTACCTGGAGGGGATTGCTCAATCCATGGTCACTGTGGACACTTGTTACGGGGGCCTGTCAGGGGTCATGAAGTTGGATGACCTTACCTATGAAATCAAACCCCTCAATGATTCACAGAGGTTTGAACACCTTGTTTCTCAGATAGTAGTTGAGTCTGATGACACAGGGCCTATGAATGCATGGAAGCACTGGAGCCATGACACAGGTCTTCCCTTCTCCAGATTGGAATATGCTAATGGGGCTCCTAGAATATCTACTAAGAACTATGCTACGCATCCAGCTGCTATAAAAGGCCATTTTCAAGCAACCCATTCTGTTTATTCTGCTGCTACTGGCGATAAAAATGAAGCTACTATCGAGTATTCATTTAAAATCATTAGTTTAGTGGACACCTATCTAACCAATCTTCATATGCGGTACTATGTCTTTCTCATGACTGTGTATAATATACAAGATCCATTTCAACATGACTTTAAAGTACCAGGGGGAGCTGTTCATAATTTCTATGTGGCAGTCTTTTTTAATCATTTTAGGCCTGATGCAGGAATTATACTTAATAAGCATTTGCCAAGAGAAAATGAAGTTCTGCCAATTGAAAAAAGTGTATGTTCTTCCTCAGCCCTCATTTGTATAGCTGAATTAGGCCGAAATTTTTTACGAATATCTGTTGCACTAGCCAATCTTGTTGGAAGGAGTCTAGGCCTACCATATGATGATGAGACATTCTGTGTCTGCCAGAGAAGGGGCACCTGCATTATGTTCAAGAAACCTGAAATAACTGATGCTTTCAGCAATTGTTCCCTTTCAGAGATCAGCCAAATCCTTAATACCCCCGATCTGATGCCATGTCTTTTCTATGACCGTCATGTTTATTATAATAAAACACATACTTATGAGTTTTGTGGCAACTTCAAAATAGAAAACAATGAGCAGTGTGACTGTGGCTCACATAAGGCATGCTATGAGGATCCCTGTTGTGGAAGTGATTGCAGGTTTACACCTGGTAGCCTTTGTGATAAAGAATTATGCTGTGCAAACTGCACAGCCAGTCCTTCTGGGACACTCTGCAGACCTATCCAGAACATATGTGATCTTCCAGAGTACTGTAATGGGAGTAATCACTTTTGCCCATCTGACACTTATCTGCAAGATGGGACACCATGTTCAGAAGAGGGGTACTGCTATAAAGGTAACTGCACTGATCGCAATGTACAGTGCAAGGAAATCTTTGGTGCAGGTGCTAATAATGCTAATACTAAGTGCTATGACATCAACAAACAACAATTTCGTTTTGGGCATTGTACTAGAGCAGAAGAAAGCCTCACATTCAGTGCTTGCAGTGATGAAAATAAGCTGTGTGGAAGGTTGCAGTGTACCAATGTCACCAGTCTTCCACACTTGCAAGAACATGTTTCATTCCATCAATCAGTTATCTCTGGGTTTACCTGCTTTGGGCTGGATGAACATCGTGGGACTGGAGCAACAGATGCTGGAATGGTGAAACTTGGTACCTCATGCTCCAGAAATAAGTTCTGTGATCGAGGCGCTTGCAATGGAAGCTTATCTCATTTGGACTACGACTGCAGCCCAGAAAAATGCAGTTTTAGAGGAGTGTGTAATAATAATCGGAATTGCCATTGTCATTTAGGTTGGAAACCTCCAAAATGCAACAAAGAGGGACTTAGTGGGAGCACAGACAGTGGATCCCCTCCAATTGAAAGGCACGAAATAAAACAGAGCAGAGAACCAGTGGTATTTTTAAGAATCGTCTTTGGTCGTATTTATCTCTTCTTTGTAGCACTGCTCTTTGGGGTGGCCTCTCGTGTAGGAGTCACTAAGATATTTAAATTTGAAGACTTGCAAGCTGCTTTACAAGCTGCTAGGCAAGGACAAGCACCCAAGAAGCCAACATAAAATGGAGTTAGTCCCCTGACCCCTGTAAAATAATGAGAATGCAAAAAAAGAAAATCTGAATGTCAGTAGGGGTCAAGGTAGAACTCCAGTCCACAGTTCTGGAAGGTTTTCGTTTATATCATTGGGAAATAAAATTTGTTGGATTCGGACACCACCTGATGTTGGTGGATTGCTGATGGTCACACTGGAATAAATCTTTCAAAAGTGCAAAATGGGACTTTAGATTCTGTACTTTAGATAAGTCATTAGAAACTGCTCTAAGTTTGCTTCTCTGGAAGCAGGAGGAAACCATGAGACATCAGTGTGTCCTAGCTTTGGGCCTCTGGTCTCTGGAGTAATGTAAGTTTGTCTACATCTCTTTTAAGTACTTATTTATGATATCTTTATAAAAGGAGGTTCCTGAACACTGAGGCTTTCCCACATCTTTATCACTGTATTTTCTGGTTTTTCCCTTCTCCTACACCTTGTGATGGGATTTTCAGGATTATTGCTTAGAGGAATGGATAGAGTAAAGACAGGCTTAGGATTCAGTTGAGGAAGCATTATAGAAGTATAGAAACATCACCTCATATTAGGCCAGAGAACTGATATTTAGAACATCACCATTAACACAAAACCATGGCTCACTAAGTATACTACTCACAACCTCATGGAAACAGCCTCTCCAGAGGCACATCACATAACCCAGTCTTGTGAAAGTATATGGTGAGTCTCATAGAGGAAGACTCTGAGTGCACTAAACAGAATCTGTCATCAGTGTACCCTAATCTAGACATGACCTTCTGCCTTGCTTTTGTATATTATATATGTGTATATATATGTATATATACACATGCGTACACACACACACATATAACTGTAGTACATGCTATACAATTTTGTTTTAAACTAGGTTATTCTGAAGAAGGTTGGGGAAAGGGCCATTCTGTTAATGTGCTCAATTAACTTCTATCCACATATTTTTCTGAACTCACATAACCTTCCTAGAGATCATTGCCTTCTTTGCTGCATCAATGTATAAAGTACACTGAAAATGAAGTACAGTTGTCTGCAGCATTTGACTGGAGTCTGCCTCACTCCTTTCTCCACTGTTCATCCTCAGGTTTTCTCTCACACTGGCAAGAGATAATTCACACCCCACTACTGCCAGAAATTTTTGCACATCATAGTGACTGTTGTCCATGATCCTGCACTTCCTAATAATTCTTAACCCCTGCAACAAAAGTTCTGGCAACATGAAAGCTACCACTGGGTCACCAAGCAAGGACTGTTAAATAGAGAAATGGGATTAGCTTTTCTTGTGAATGTGGAGCTCTCTGAACAGGTTGAGAGTCTGGAGTTCATCCCTCTGGAGGCCTGAAGCCCACTGACTGGTTTTTAAACCAGACCTAAGGTTCACCACTTTAGGCTCCTTTCTTCCTTGCATGTATAGGTGTGCAAGCTGTGCATGCAAGGCAGAGTTCAACTTGCATAGTGTACCTGATCAGAGCTATGTAATCTGTGACAGATAGGCAAGGACTGACCACAGGGGACCCTACTGTGATTTTCCCTGAGTGAGGCATGAACAGCACTACCCCTTTTTTATAAGGTTTCAATTGATCTGGACCAGCAGGCCACTTTTAGTGACAAGGCCCTAAGTGAGAGGACCAGAATGAGAAAATAAAGAAGACAAGAAACTGTGTGTGTCATGATATGCACTCACTGATAAGTGGATATTGGCCCAGAAGCTAGGAATACCCAAGACACAATTCACATATCAAATGATGGCCAAGAAGAAAAAAGAAGAGGCCCCTGGTCCTGGAAAGGCTTAATGCAGCAGTATAGGGGTATACCAGGACAGGGAAGCTGGAGGGGGTTGATTGGGGAACCAGGGAGTGGAGAGGGCTTATGGGACTTTCCGGGAGGGGGGAACCAAGAAAGGAGAAATCATTTGAAATGTAAATAAAGAATATATCTAAGGAAAAAAGTAACTCTGTGTGTGTGTGTGTGTGTGTGTGTGTGTGTGTGTGTGTGTAATGAAGGCAGGCATAGACCTGGCATTTTTTAACCAAAGGGAGCGTAATTGTCCAATGGGAAAAGTGTGTTCTGGAATAGGAACAATCATCTCTTTAGGCATTAAGACTCAGCTGAAGACCTTTTAAAGCAATCACCCTGTGTTTGAAGTGGGAGGCACAAATTCCAGGGACAAGGTCAGCTTCTCTCTGGATATTAGCCCTGTATTGGATGTAGGACTGGTAAAGATCTTTTCCCAATCTGTGGGTTGCCATTTGGTCCTATTGGCAGTGTCCTTTGCCTTACAGAAGCTTTGCAATTTTATGAGACCCCATTTGTCAATTCCTGATCTTAGAGCATAAGCTATTGGTGTTCTATTCAGGAAATTTTCCCCTCTGCCCATGTGCTCCAGGTTCTTCTCCACTTTCTCTTCTATTAGATTCAGTGTATCTGGTTTTATGTATATGTACTTGATCCACTTGGACTTGAGCTTTGTGCAAGGAGATAGGTATGAATCAGTTTGCATCCTTGTAAATGTTGACTGTCAGTTGACACAGCACCATTTGTTTAAAATGCTGACTTTTTTCCACTGGATGTTTTTAGTCCCTTTGTCAAAGATCAAGTGAACATAGGTATGTGGGTTCATTTATGGATCATCATTTCTATTCTATTGATCTACTTGCCTGTCATTGTACCAATACCAAGCAGTTTTTTTATTAGATATATTCTTTATTTACATTTCAATGATTTTCCCTTTCCTGGTCTCCCCTCCTAAAGTCCCATAAGCCATCTCCCCTCTCCCTGTTCCCCAATCAACCCCCTCCCCCTTCCCTGTCCTGGTATGCCCTATACTGCTGCATCGAGCCTTTCCAGGACCAGAGGCCTCTTCTCCCTTTGATGTCCAACAAGACCGTCCTCTGCTGCCTATGCATCTGGAGCCATGGGTAACACCATGTGTACTATCTGGTTGATGTTTTTGTCCCTGGGAGTTCTGGGAGTACTAGTTGTCTCATATAGTTGTTCCTCCTTTGGTGCTACAAACCCCTTCAGCTCCTTGGGTCCTTTCTCTAGCTCCCCCATTGGGGACCCTGTGCTCAGTACAATGGCTGGCTGAGAGTGTCCCTCTCTGTATTTGTCATGCACTAGCAGAGCGTCCCAGGTAACAGCTATATCAAGCTTCGGTCAGCAAGTACTTGTGGGAATCTATAATAGTGTCTGGATTTTGTAACTGTATATGGGATGGATCCCTAGGTGGGGCAGTCTCTGGATGGTAGTTCCCTCAGTCTCTGCTCCATACTTTTTCTCTTTATCTCCTTCTGTGGGTAGTTTATTCCCAGAGTATCCATACTTTGTTCTTCCTTCTTTCTTGGGTATCATTTAATATGTGAAATGTGTCTTGCGTATTTCAATCTTCTGGGCTAATATCCACTTAGCAGTGAGTGCATACCATATATGTTCTTTTGTGATTGGGTTACCTCACTTAGGATATTTTCCATTTCCACCCATTTGCCTAAGAATTTCATGAATTCGTTGTTTTTACTAGCCAAATAGTATTCCATTGTGTAAATATACCACTTTTGTTGTATCTATTCCTCCACTGAGGGACATCTGGGTTCTTTCCTGCTTCTAGTTATTATAAATAGGGCTGCTATGAACATAGTGGAGCATGTGCCCTTATTACAATCTGGGGAATTCTGTGGGTATATGCCCAGGAGGGGTGTAACTGGGTCCTCCAGTAGTATCATGCCCAGGAACCACCAGACTGACCTCCAGCATGGTTGTACCAGCTTCCAATCCCACCAGCAGTGGAAGACTGTTCCTCATTCTCTACATCCTAGCCAGAACCTGATGTCATGTGAGTTTTGGATCTTAGCCAATCTGACTGGTGTGACGTGAAATCTCAGGGTTGTTTTGATTTGCATTTCCCTGATGACTAAGGATATTGAACATTTCTTTACATGCTTCTCAGATATTCTATATTCCTCAGATGAAAATTCTTTCTTTAGCTCTGTTCTCCATTATTAATAGGGTTATTTGGTTCTCTGGTGTCCAACTTCTTGAGTTCTTTGTATATATTAAATATCAGCCCTATGTCAGATGTAGGGTTGGTAAAGATCTTTTCCCAATTTGTTGGTTGCCATTTTGTCCTATTGACAGTGTCCCTTGCCTTACAGAGGCTTTGCAATTTTATGAGGTACCATTTGTCAATTCTTGACCTTATAGCTTAAGCTAATGGTGTTCTGTTCAGGAACTTTTCCCCTGTGCCCATGTGTTTGAGAATTTTTGACACTTCGATTAGATTCACTGTATTTGGTTTTATGTCTGGGTCCTTGATCCACTTGGACTTCAGCTTTGTACAGGGAGATAAGAATGGATCAATTTGCATTCTTCTACATGTTGTTCAGTAGTTGACCCAGTACCATTTGTTGAAAATGCTGTCTTTTTTCCACTGGATGCACTTAGCTCCTTTGCCAAAGATCAAGTGACTGCAGGTGTGTGGGTTCATTTCTGGGTCTTCAATTTTATTTCATTCAGATATACCTGCCTGTCACTGTACCAATACCCTGTAGTTTTTAAACAATATTGCTTTGTAGTACAGCTTGAGGTAGGGATGATGATTTCTCCAGAAGTTCTTTAACTTTTGAGAATAGTTTTTGTTATCCTGAGTTTTTGTTATTCCAGACAAATTTGAGAATTGCACTTTCTAACTCTGTGAAGAATTGATTTGAAATTTTGATGGAGATTGCTTTGAATCTGTAGAATGCTTCTTGCATGATGGCCATTTTTACTCTATTAATACTGCCAATCCATGAAGATGAGAAATATCTTTCCATCATCTGAGGTCTCTGAAGACTTGAAGTTCTTGTTATAGAGATCTTTCACTTGTTTGGTTAGACTAGGATCTGTGTACCAGGCTGCACTCCCATATCCTACATGGGCAAAGGACAACATCAAGCAGAAGGAGGTTCTAGGACTAAAGTGAAGGACACAGATGGGGTTTCTAAACCACTAGAGAGTGCCAGGGCAAGTCTCTCTAGACATTATAGGACAGACACTCCTTACAATGGGAGACCACTTCAAGACCCTAGCACTGATTACAGAGCATATCTCAGATGCCTCCTGCTAACTAGATGCATCTATGCATAATGTGCCTAGCCAGATTCAGAAAATTGGCCCCATACAGTCAAGTGAACTTCCATGACCAGGTGGAAAAAAAAACAGGCAGAGAGAGGTGAGAGGTGAGAGAAAGGAGAAGGGGAGAGAGAAGGGAGAGAAGGGAGAGGGAGGGAAGGGACAGTGAAAGGAGAGGGAGAAAGGGAGGAAGGAGAGAAAGAGAGAGAGAGAGAGAGAGAGAGAGAGAGAGAGAGAGAGAGAATGCTAAATCTTTCCATACCTGTGTTCAATCCCTGACCTCTGATGACCCTAGCACCAGCGTTCACCTATCACCATGGGGTTGGGATATAGATACATGTAAATACTGGTGTAAATAATGGGGCTGAGATCTGGAGTTTTCATGATGGTTTCAAAGGCTCAGTACTGACTAAAACCTTCCCCTGGCCCATTTTCAGCTTCCTCTGAACATGTCATTGTGAAAATCTAAGGTATCAAATTCCCTGCTAAGTATGTTTAGAAATCCCTCCAAGCTCCATTGCAGAAACCACCAAATTTAAACACAACTTAAAGTAATATGAAGCTGTGTCCTATACCATTTCCTAGAACACTGCAGCCACTAAAATCTAACTTTGCACTACAGAGAACTACCTAGATAATACCTAATCACTAATTGAGATATCTGTTGAAGAGGCTTTCAACTATGAATTCCCATCTGAGATGTCTATGTCTCTTACATCTTAGGGACATCTGTATGACCTCATACTCCCCTTCATAAATCAGGCTGGAGATTTGTATCCCTTGCTCGCCACAAGAGGGCAGAATCCTGTCAACTGTGACAATCCCTGAGCACTGCTTGTTAAGAGATCTTGAATTCATCACTTTGGGAAAATTCAAGGAAGACTCCAAGATATCTAGGCAAAGTCTCGAGGACATCTATGGAGGTCTCAAGTCTTCAAAAGAAACCAAAACCACCTGGAAAACATAAATTCTAAAACTAGTCACCTGCACCGGGGGCCTGGGGAGTCACTCAGCAGCCATCCCTAGACTGCGAAAGCATGAAGAAAGTAGCAATAGAGAAGGTGTACAGCCATGTCCTCCAGCTACTCACACCCAAACAGGGCCTCCTGACTGCTCTGAGCCTACCTTAAGAACAGCAACGATGCCAGAAGCTTTTCTAGAGTGAGCCCTGAAGGAACTTGTGGCCAATATGAGCAAGCCAGCCCCAGAGGAACGGAAAGCCCATGGAGCACAGGAGAGAAGACAGGTGAGTGCGTGCATTAGAGGAGCCTGAGGAGGGAATTCCCATCTCTCCTCAGCACCAGAAACAAAAGCTTCTCCAGATCTGCCGGGGCATGGAATGCTGGTGATTACGATCATCAGCCCCACAGAGACCTTTCCTTTTCAGGACCAGAAAGAGGCAAGTGTGTAACCATCTGGCCCACAGGTGGAGAGGAAAATTGAAAGCTGATATCTCTGTATTTGCTTAGCCTGTGCTACTCACCCATGCCCCCAAGTCCAAGTTGGAAGAAATACTGAGGGTCTAAAGACAGCCCCAGAGTGACTGCCAGTATTAAATACCAGATTGCAGAAGTGAGGAAAAGACCTCTCTGGACATCTTGAGTTAACTGAAAGAGGATACATGGGAAGAAATTAAGATAGATCAAGACCAATGGCCACAGCCCAGCTGAAAAAAAATATTCAAGAGTACCATCAGATACAAAAGTGTTACAGGAGAGATGAGTGTGTCTAGTGCATCAAGAGTCTCCTCACAAGACCAAGATGTAGCCTCATGACCACCCAGGCACCTACCAGAAGTCCCCTCCAGAGGTCTGAGTCAGTCAGTTCTTACTCATTCTAAGTTTCAGACCAAAACATCGGCAACAATCTCCACTGCAGATAAATCCCTAAGCCACAAAGTATACCCAAAGACAGCACCACAGATGGAAAACTTGGTGGCAAGGAAGCTTGTACCACATCAAGATTATCACAAAATGAATTTTTGCTATTTTCACAGTGACATGGGCACTGATTCCATCCCCCAAAACATAGCAGGACAGGATACTTAAATAACATCTGCTAAGGGGAGTTGTCAAATAGCCACTGAGCTGAGATGTCTCATACAGGGAGATATAGAAAGACAGCCCGAAGGACCTCCCGTGTTTCAACCACAAAGTGGAAGCTGTGGATCTCCACCACCTTACAACCAAACTGTGTCAATAGGCAACGACAATAGAATCACAGCTACACAAAGCCTTCCACTCTGTGTATGAATGGTGTGAGATTCTGTATGTCATCCAAGGACTGTGGGCCAAGGTGAGCTGTGGGACCGTGGTGTGAGTCTATAGCTTGGTTGCTCAAGGCCACTCCGGAGACTCAACTCCATAATCCTGTGGCCATGAGTCATGTGTGGCCACGCCGCAGACCCTTAGTGTTCTAGCTGGACTCCACCTGTGCAGTCACCGGGCTACAGCCAGGGAACCCAGCTTACTATAAATGGAGGCTTCTTGCCCCTCCTCGCTCTCTCTCATCCTGCTATCTTGCTCTCTTGCCTTTTCTCTCTGTCTGTTTCTCCTCTTTCTCTTTCTAAATGGTCATGTCCTTCTCTCATCTCTCTATCTTTTCCTTTACACTTTTCTTCTCTAACTCTTTTCTCTCCATAGTCTTTTAATAATAAAGCATCAAAACTATAAACTGTCTCTTTTATTAAGCCCACTGCTGCGTGAGAACCTGGAGCAAGCCTCAGCATTTCCAGCCAGAAGAGTCGCCTCACAGCCAGCAACTCAACAGGTATGGGGGGGGCCTGCCCTCCGGGCAAATCCTCTCCAGCCAGGCAGCTTCCTGTGTGTGCTTCACAGGTACTCAGCAGCCAGCACTCCCTGTCCCGATGCAGCGCATGCGGTCCTGCCAGAGCTCCCTTATCCCCTTTCATGCCAGAATCCTCTCATATGCCCGCCATTCCCCCCACCCCTCCCCATTCATATTTTTCCCACAGTGAGCATGTATCAGAAGTACATACATTTATCATACCTACACTGCATTTATAACAGATATGCAGCATCTGATCATAGTGCCTACTTGTGTAACTTGCTGTGCTGCAAATGGAGTAAGAGAGCACGTGTGTGCCAGGGAGCACATGTGTGCCAGGGAGCACATGTGTGCCAGGTAAATTCCCTACCACACAGCTGCATTTCCAGTCCACACTCATCACCTTGGAAGAGGAATTTTAAAAGTTAATGTAGATATAAGGAAAGGGAGTCAGGAGAATGGGCTGAAAGGCAGACCTACAGAAATTCTTCAGATTGTGGGGCTCAGAAGCAGAAAACACAACTTGCCTGAGAGGAGAGCAAACAGAGTGTACCCAGAACTACATGGCAATGCTACTGGGCACACTGAAAGCACTGCACATCAGCACTGAACCCCAAATATGCCCCAGAATCCTCTGCATAAAAATGTTGTAGAGCAGCAAAGCTGAAACAGCCCCAAACGGTAAACAGAACACATACATTCCTGTCAAAAGAAGCATAAACAAATTGGAAAGAGTAAAGAATTATAAAGGTAGAGTGCCACACAGAATAGACTAATCCTGGCTTCAATGCTGAGGATACAAAGGACCAAGTTAAAAAGGAAAACGTTCAGTAGTGTCCCCTCTCCTTACAACTCCCTATGAGTAACATTCAATCTCTCTGTTAAGGATTTGAGAAAATAAAGTCTGAGAACCTATGTTGATAGTACCAGGCCACTACTGCCGGGATGTGGGAAATCCCATGATTTCCACCAAGAACAGACAAGGGCAAGGGAGAAGAGAGTTAGGAAACAACTGTCATGACATCACACAAGTGCCTGTGAAGGAAGAACAAGAACTTGTAAAGAGCAGAGAATGTCAGAGCAGCAGACACATAAGTAGAAGGCCAGTCTTATAGGAGAGATCTACATAGTCTGTGAGGCTTTCAAAGAGGAGAGGGCCGCCATGCCTCAGTGTGCAAAGCCTGGCTTGTGACACTCTCTACGCTTACTCTTCTCACCACACGTGAAGGGGTCTCAAGCATCACCACAAGAGGGAGAAGGAAGGCAGCTTTAAGTGAGGAAGTCACCCAGAGACTGATTTTTCCAGTAGTTCTTAGGACCACTGCCTCCATCTGGGCATTGAGAGACCAAGGGATGTTGGTAAGTCAGCCTTGTGGCAGCCCCAGACCCTTCTTGCTACCTAGGACCTTCCTGAAGAGATAGAAGCACAGAAGGAAAAAATCTGGACTTCAATTCAGGATGACCCCTGAGACTCTGCCCTGCTGCCTGTGCCCCAATGGTCCCTACTCCTGCAGAACCAGAGCCCTTAATCTGCAGGGTTTTTGTGAAGGGATCTACTACTGTGTTTATTACTACAGTGATGGCTACCACAGTGGTATATCCATCAGCAAAAACCCATTGTGCCCAGCAGGATCTTCAGCTCAAAAAAAAAAAATGAGTCTAGAGGAGCTGGGGCCAAAGGGTCTCTATCCCAAGTCTTGACCACTGAATCCCATTAACTGATACTGACCACACACAGATTTTTTGAATGACCACAGAGAAGGCAAAGCACACTAAAGTCAGATTCCAATAGCCTCTCACACAGTCCAGAAAGCTCACCAGAAAACCACTCATCTCTCCACCTGAACCAATGCCTCCTTTCAATAGGAAGGGTCCTCGAGATCTTTCTCTCAGAAAAACTTGGGAAACACTCCAAGATGGGCTAAGAAAGCCTTCCACAGCCACTTGGAAACCTTTGATTTGGCCATCTTTACCTGTCCCCCACAAGACAACAGTGCCGCAGACACATCCTAAACATGCTTTTTCAGTCAATTGATGGACCACAAGGAACCTGTGGTAGGTTCTACCAAGATCTGAGGAAGACTGCAGGGAGCATGTGGCTGGAACTGAGCCTGACTTCAGCTACCTAGAAGCTCCCTGTATCCCGGTAGAGGATCCAAAACAAAGAAGCATCTCCCAGCCTATTGCTGACCTGCGACAGATTTGTATTGGCCAGTGTTTGTTTGTTTCTTTGTGCACCATTCATTGGACAATGATAGATCTGTTAAGGGAAAGAATGCCAGTGGTAACCACACTGCAGCCAAAAATCTTAAAGACTCCACCTTAGACTACTCTGGAAGACCAGAGAGAAGCATAGGCATGGTCACCCTCTGGCTCCTGTTGGGGACAAGTTTGTCCATTTGGCTTCTCTCTGGGCATCTCTGTCTTCAGCTGCCCCTTCTAGAACCCTAGTCCTCAGCCCTTACTCTCCTCTGCTTTCTCCTGGTCTTCCCTGCCACAGAGACTCAGGGAAGGTAACTGTGGGCATGACACAGCTGGGTAATGGAGTGTTGGCTGTGTCACTGGGAAGCTACAGAGTGTTTCTCACTCAGGAACAGACACCAGAAGGTCCTGTGTCTTTGAAGAACTGACCTTTAGGACCCATCCCATCATTCCTGCAAGTCTGGGCCAGGGATGGTCACATGACATCAGCCTGTCTCATACTCCAACTCTGCTAGAGCCACAGAAATGATATTGACATAGAACAGGTACAGGAACAGTAGAGAACTCCTGAAGAGGGTCCTTCTCCATCTTCTTTCACAGACTGTCAGGAAGACCCCGGTTGAAGAGTTCTGTATGGGCCTCTCTCACTGTGGAACAATGGTACAGATCACTCCCGAAGACCTCAACTACAGTGGTTAGCCAGAGAGGGTATGTGGGATGCTAAACTTGGCCTGGAGACACACATTTGACCTAGAGAGGCACAGTGGATGTAGGATTGAGACTCCCAGATTCTGTCTAGCCATACTGACAGGACCTCTATGACAGTACCCATGGTACCTTCAGGCAGCTGGCCTCTGAAGTGCCCCCACCCAACATGCCATCTGCACTGGGACTAGAGAGTTTCAGAACTCAGCAGAGAAAAATTTAGGGTTGAAACACCTCATCCACACTACAAGGCCAAATATGCCCCAGGGGACACTGAGACCTGACAAAGTTAAAGGATCGCAGGCCATGAAATTTCTGCTTGAGTTTGGGGTACTCTGCATGATGGTGACACTCAATGATACAGAAACACATCCAGTTCCTGAACAGAACACCAATAGCTTATGCTCTAAGATCAAGAATCGACAAATGGGACCTCATAAAATTACAAAGTTTCTGCAAAGCAAAGGACACTGTCAGAAGGACAAAACGGCAACCAACAAAGTGGGAAAAGATCTTCACCAACTCCACATCCGACAGAGGGCTAATATCCAATATATACAAAGAACTCAAGAAGTTAGACCGCAAAGAAACAAATAACCCTATCAAAAAATGGGGCACAGAGCTAAACAAAGAATTTTCACCAGAAGAAATTCGGATGGCCGAGAAACACCTTAAAAGATGTTCAACATCATTAGTCATCAGGGAAATGCAAATCAAAACAACCCTGAGATTCCACCTCACACCAGTCAGAATGGCTAAGATTAAAAACTCAAGAGACAACAAGTGCTGGCGAGGATGTGGAGAAAGAGGAACACTCCTCCACTGTTGGTGGGATTGCAAAATGGTAAAACCGCTCTGGAAATCAGTTTGGCAGTTCCTCAGAAAATTGGGCATGTCACTTCCAGAGGACCCTGGCATACCACTCCTGGGCATATACCCAGAGGATTCCCCTGCATGCAATAAGGACACATGCTCCACTATGTTTATAGCAGCCTTGTTTATAATAGCCAGAAATTGGAAGGAGCCCAAATATCCCTCAAAGGAAGAATGGATTCAGAAAATGTGGTATATTTATACAATGGAATACTACTCAGCAATTAAAAATAATGAATTCATGCAATTTGTAGGTAAATGGTTAGACCTGGAAAATATCATCCTGAGTGAATTAACCCAATCACAAAAGAATGCACATGAAATGCAATCACTGATAAGTGGATATTAATGATCCCAGAAGCCCTAAATACTCAAGACACTAATAGCAAGTCAAATGATTTCCAAGAAGAAGAAAGGAGAGGACCCTGGGCCTGTAAAGATTGCATCCAGTTTAGTAAAGAAACCGAGGGGGGAGGGGGAATGATTGGGGAACAGTTGGGGGGGAGAGGAACTATGGGAACTATGGTGGGTGGGAACTGGGAAAGGGGAAAGCCTTTGGAATGTAAACATAGAATATAGAAAATAAAAAAAATTAAAAAAAAAAGAAACAAAGAAAAGAAAAGGAAAAAATTTTCCCTAAAACCACTCAGCGCTCACACAAGCTCTGCTGCATAGGTGAAACCTACCCATGCATATCCACTACTCAACCAGAAGGCTCTGAAGCCCGGAAAGGATTTTGAACAACTTCCTGTGTCAGTGGGTATAGCCCCAGCTACTACTATAAGAAAAGCACAAAAAAGACCTCCACACCTCAGCCCTAGATCCATTCTGTTCCTGGCATTGTGTGTGTGTGTGTGTGTATGGGTGTGTGTGTGTGTGTGTGTGTGTGTGTGTGTGTATGTGTGTGTGTGTGTTTGTGTGCATATATGCATATATATATATGTATATATATACATATATATACATATATATATATATATACACATACACATGTAAAAATAAAAAACAGCCAGCTGCTTCTGAGTATCCACATTCCTTTGTAACTTTGACTGGGCCATCCTTACCCTTTCATCTTAGCTCAGGACTCTCCACTAATGCTGACCCTCAAGGAGAGAAGCTACAGGCAGAAAGGACCAGCTGGCTCTTGCCACCAGGACTATAGGCAGCTGATTCCAGGTAAGAACCAGAGAATCTAGTGAATACTGCAGAGCAACAGGCACACACCAGCCCTGGACCATAGGACACCAAGGCCCCAAACTGGAATCTGCTTCACAGATGCAGCAAGCAGCCCTTACCTGACAGGACAGCAAACATAGAAGCTCAGCCAGAACTACCTGCCCCTGCCACTGGGCACCCTGAAAGCACTGTACATCAGCACTGTACCCCAAATATGAGTCAGAAAACTTGCATAAAAATGTTACAGAGAGGCAAGGCTGCAAAAGGGCAAAACAGGAAACCACAAATGCCCCCACTCAAGGAAGTATAAACAAATTGGGAGGTGTAAAGAATTGTAAGGGTAGAGTGCCACACAGAGCATGCTCATAATACTTTCAGTGCTGAGGATAGTAAGGACCAAGTTAAATAAACATGTTCAGCAGGATTCCCTCTCACTGAAATTCACAACAAGCAAAAGTCACTCTCTCTGTTAAGGATATGAGAAGACAATGTCTGAGCACTGTGTTGACAGTGCTAAGCCCACACTGTTAAACCCCCCCCCACTGCCAAGCTGTGGGAAATGCCAGGGCAATCACCAGGAAGAGAGGACTAGAGAAAAGAGGGTTATGAAACAACCATCATGACATCGCACAAGTGCCAGTGAAAGCGAGGAAAGAACTAGTAAAGAGTGGCAGACACAGCAGCAGACACATAAGTAGACGGCCAGTCTTACAGGAAAGAGCTACACAGACTCTGAGGCTTTCAAAGAGGAAAGGACAGCCATGCCTCAAAGCTGAAAGCCTGGCCTCTCCTGACACAGCATGGAGCTTCTGCCTTGGATCCTCTCAGCCCATGGGGAAAGGTCTCAAGGCATCACTACAGTGGCTCCCACAAGAGGGGGAAGGAAGGCAGCATGGGGTCAGGAAGTCACCCAGAAACAGATATTTCCAGTAGTTCTTATGACCCCTCCCTCAGGAGAGTCTATCCAAGCACTGAGAGATTGAGGGACATTGGGAGTTGGTCATGTGACAGCCAAAGGTCCATTTACTTGCCTAGGACCTTCCTGAAGACATTGTAGCTCAGGACAGAAAACGCTGGACCTGCCCTTAGGATGGCCCCTGGACTCTGCCCTGCCGCCTGTGCCCTCAATGGGTCCTATACCTGCAGAAACAGAGCTCTTACTCAGCAGGGCTTTTTGTGAAGGGATCTGCTACTGTGTTGCTATACCAGTATAGCAACCACAGTGCTATATCCAGCAACAAAAACTTTCTATGTAGAGCAGACTCATCACTTCAAAACAGTGATTCTTGAGGAACTTGCACATAAGGGGTGATACATGAGTCTTGACCACTTAAGTTCATTATTAGTACTATCTAACACACAGGTTTTCTGACTGACCACATAGAAGTCAATATACACTCAAGTCAATCCAAATGCCCTCTCACCCAGAGTTCAGGAACTCCAGCAAAAGTCACTCATCTCTCCACCTGAACCAAAGCTTCCTTTCAGTAGGAAAGGCCCTAGACAACTTTCTCTCAGAAAAACATGGGAAACACTCCAAGCTGAACTCAGACACCCTTCTACAGAGACTTGGCAACCATTGATTTGGCCATCTTGACCTAGCACCCACAAGACAATAGCACCTCAGTCAGTTTAAACATGATTATTCAGTCACTTGGTGCTCTACAAGGAGCCTATGGTAGGTTTTTACCTATCTGGAGAAGACTACCAGGAGCATGTTGCTGGAGCTGAGCCTGGTGTCAGCTACCATGTACCCTGGTGAAGGCTCCAAAGGACAGAAGTATCACCCAACCTACTGATGACACGAGAAAGGTTTTTGGTTTTTCTGGAGTTGTTTGGTGTTTTGTGCCCCATTTATTGGAACATGATGGATCTATTAAGGAAAACAATGCCAATGGTAACCACCCAGCAGTCCCAAATCCAAAGACCGTGCCTTAGCTTGCACTGAAAGACCAGAAAGACACTTAGCCAGATTCCCTCTCTGACTCCTGTTGGGAACAGGTTTGGCCATTTGGCTTTGCTCTGTGGATCTCTGTCCTCAGCAGCCCCTTCTAGATCCCTAGTCCTCAGCCCTCTGCTTTCTCTCCTCTGCTTTCTCCTTTTCTTCCCTGCCAAGGAGACTGGAGAAGGTTACTGTGGGCATGAAACATCTGGGTCACACAGTGTTGACTGTGTCACTGGGAAGCTACAGCATCTTTCTCACAAGAGAACAGACACCAGAAGATCCTGTATGTTTGATGAGCTAACGATTAGGGCCCATCCCATCATTCCTGCAAGTCTCAACCAGGGATGGTCACATGACATAAGCCTGTCTCATTTTCCAACTCTACAATAGCTATGGGACAGATATTGACATAGGTCAGGTACAGGAACAGCACAGTGCCCCTGAAGAGATTTCCTCTCCATCTTCCATCACAGCCTGGCAGGAAGACCACAGAGGTAGGATTCTGCATGGGCCTCTCTCACTGTGGAATACCTACCACAGTGGCACAGATCAGTCCAAAAGACCTGCAAGAACCTGACCCCTCGGCCACAGTGTCCTGTCACTCAAGGTATGTGGTACCCTAAGCTTGAACTGGAGTCACAGCTTTGAACCTAGAGAGGTCCAGTGGATGACTGATAGTCCAAAGTTCTAGTCTAGCCATACTGACAGGACCTCTATGACAGCACACGTGGTGGATTCAGGCAGCTGGCCCCTCAAGTGCCCCTCCAACATGCCATGGTGACACTCAGTGATATTGAGGCATATCTGGGACAATTCTAGAAGATAATTGAGGCCATTAAGCTGAGAAGATATGTTCTGGAGAGATCAATCCTCACTCTTCATTCTAAGAGGACTGGAACAAACCAAGTAGGGCATGAGCCTGGATTACATATACTTGAACATGCACTCACATACATGCACATGAGGGTACACACATGCACATGCACTCACACACACATGTACACACACAAACATACACACACAGACACTAACTCAAACACAGAAATACACATATACACAAACATGCACACACATGTACACACACACACAAACACACACAATGTTACAACCAGAAAGAACCCACCAGCCTTGCCCACTCATACCAATCCAGCCCATCTTTTAAGCAGGCCTGGAAGTAGACACACAGTGGGGGTGAATTTGTGCCAGCCTGGGGCACTGTTCTTAGCTATATTAGTGGATGGGGCCACAGTGTCATACATACATCATACACAAAACTTAGCTGGGCATGGTGGCACATGCATGAATACCAGGATTCAAAATGCAAAAGCAGGTAGATCTCTAAGTTGGAGGCCAGCACAGCCAGGTCTACATGAAGCAAACCAATCTATAAAAAAGAAACAAAGATAGAAAGAAAAGAAAGAAAAAACTTGCCCTGAAAGCCCTCCATGCTCACACAAGCTCTGCCAACATGTGAAACCAACCCATGTATCCCCCTTGCTCAATCAGAAGGACCTGAGGCTCTGAGAGGATTTTGAACAAGTTACTGTCTCAGTGGGTGTGGCTCGGGCTACCTCTGTAAGAAAAGCTCAAAACTGCCCTCTAAAACTCATCCCCAGACCCATCCCTTCCTGGCTTTGTGTGTGTGTGTGGGGGGGGTGTAGATACACATATATACGTGTGCATAGTCCACCAAATAACTAGTCCTGAGTGTTCACATTCCTTGATAACTTGGTGTAAACCTGCTTACCCATCCATCTTGGCTCAGATCTATCTAACAAAGCTGAACCTTGAGGGGAGAAGCTACAAGCAGACAGGATCAGCCTGCTCTTATCACCATGACTACAGGCAGGTGACTCCAAGCATGAGCCTGTTACATCCAGTAAATAATGCAAGAGCAACAGACACCAACCCACCCCTGGAGCACCATGACAACAAGGTCACAAACTGTCATCTGCTCCGTGTTTCCAGCAACATTGGATCTGCCTGCTCTGTCCTCCTGTCAGTTCAGGAAGAGACGTTTGCATGAATAGGCATGAGAGGCAGCACTGAGGTGTCAATGTCAACCTCAAATCCCCTCAGAAAGGCTACACAAACCACTGTTCAGACCATAGCAGTGAGAGTGAGTGGACACACAGGCATCAGAGACAGGTGTCTGGCTCAGAGGTCCAGGCCAAAGTAAAGGATCTATAACACCTGTGTTGCTTCTGTCACCTACAGCCATTCATGGTCATCCCCATGGCAAGGTCCTCCCTTATGGTCAGGAGTTTAGACCAGGATTATCACTCTCTTATCTCCAGTCATGGGTACCTTGCCCATGCCCCCAAGTCCAAGTTGAGGGAAATACTAGGGTCTAAAGATAGCCCCAGAGTGACTGCCAGGATTAAATACCAGATGGCAAGAGAGAGCAAAACACCTGTATGGACATTTGAAGGACGTGTTAACTAAAAGAGGACACATGGGACAAAGTTAAGATGGAGCAAGACCAATGCTCACAACCCAGTTTAAAAAAAAAAAAAAACAAAACAAAACACAATGAAATGAAACACTCAGGACTGCCCTCAGACATCAAATAGGTAAAGGAGAGATGAATGTTCCTAGTGTACCAAGAGTCCCCACACTAGACCAATATGTGGCCCCAGGACCACCCAGGTGCCTACCAGGAATCCCCTCCACAGGTCTGGGTCAGTCAGCATGGGATTATTCTAAGTTTCAGACCAATGACTTCTCTGAATCCCAAAGGCACAAATTGTAGCCAGAGACAACGCCAAGACTAGGAGGCTTGGGAGGGAGGGAACAAGCTTGTATTACATTAAGAGTATTGCACAATGAGTTTTTGCAATTTCACAGTGACATGGGCACTGATTTCCCCCCCCCCAAACACATAACACGACTAGGACCCTTAAATAACATCTGCCAAGGGGAGCTGTCAAATAGCCCCTGAACTGAGATGTTTCATACAGGGGGATATAGAAGCGCAGGCCCAAGAACTTCTTGTGTTTCAACCACAAAGGGGAAGTTGTGGATCTCCATCACATTACAATGAAACCTGCACCAATCTGCAAGGATAGGAGAAGGACAGTCACACAGAGCCTTCCACACTGAATATGAATGGCATAGGACTCTCAACTCAGCTGGGCGGTGGTGGTGCACGCCTGTAGTCCCAGAACTCTGGGAGGCAGAGGCAGGCGGATTTCTGAGTTCAAGACCAGCCTGGTCTACAGAGTGAGTTCCAGGACAGCTAGGGCTATACAGAGAAACCCTGTCTGAAAAAAACCAAATCAAAAAAAAAAAAAAAAGACTCAGGTCATCCAAGGACTTGAGCTTAAGTGGGCCTGTGTGGAAAATACATGCATGTTAAATGACTACGTTGCATTCATAGCATATATGTAGCCCCTGATCTTGGTACATACCTGGTCGTTTGTATGGCTGTGCTGCACATAGGGGCTGGGGTCATGAGTATGCCAGGTAAAATGCCCAACCACTCAGCTGCATTTCCAGTTCACACTCATCACCTTTGAATAAAATTTTTAAGAGTTAATGTGGGCATGAATAAAGAGGATCAGGAGAATGGGCTGTAAGGCAGACCTGCAGAAATTCTCCAGAATATAAAGCTCAGAAGCAGCAAGCAGACCTTGACTGATAGGAGAGCAAACACAGACCGTAGCCAGAACCACCTGGCCATGGTAATGGGCACACTGAAAGCACTGTACATCAGCACTGAACCCAAATAAGCCTCAGAAAAGTTGCATAAAAATGTCACAGAGCAGCAAGTCTGGAAAAGGGAAAACCATGAAACTGAACAAATGACCTCCCACTCAAGGAAGTATAAACAAGTTGGGAAGAGTAAGGAAGAATGGTAGGGGTGGGGGGCCACACAGAGCATGCTCGTAATGCCTTCAGTGCTGAGGAGAGTAAGGACCAAGTTAAATAAACATGTTCAACAGGATTCCCTCTCCCTGAAACTCACAACAAGCAAAAGTCACTCTGTTAAGGAGATGAGAATACAGTGTCTGAGCACTGTGTTGACAGTGACTGGCCCCCACTGCCATGCTTGGGGGTAAGCCAGAGTGATCATCAGGAACAGACAAAGACTGGGGAGAAGAAGGTTAGGAAGCAGCTATCATGACATCACACAAGTACCAGAGAAGGACAAACAGGAACATGTAAAGACCAGAGAATGTCAGAACAGCAGACACATAAGTAGAAGGCGAGTCTTATAGGAAAGAGCTACACAGTCTGTGAGGCTTTCAGAGAGGAAAGGACAGCCGTGCCTCAAAGCACAGAGCCTGGTCTCTCCCGACACAGCCTGCAGCTTCTACCCTTACTCTACTCTCCCCACATGGAAGGATCTCAAGGCATCACCACAGTGCCTCCCACTAGAATAGGAAGGAAGGCAGCATGTGGGTCAGGAAGCCACCCAGAAACAGATATTTCCAGTAGTTCTTATGACCCCTCCCTCAGGAGACTCCATCCAGGCACTGAGAGATCAAGGGATGTTGGGAAGTTGGTCATGTGACAGCCGAAGGTCCATTTACTTGCCTAGGACCTTCCTGAAGAGATAGTATCCCGAGAGGAAACACGCTGGACCTGCACTAAGGGTGGCCCCTGAGACTCTGCCCTGCCACCTGTGCCCTCAATGGGTCCTGACTCCTGCAAAACCAGAGTCCTTACTCAGCAGGGCTTTTTGTGAAGGCATCTACTACTGTGTTTATTATAGCGGCGGGTATAGTTACCACAGTGTTATATTCACCAACAAAAACTGATTATGCCCAGCAGAGTCTTCAGGTCAAATCAGTAGTCTAGAGGAGCAGTCACCTAAGGATCTATATCTGAGGTTTGACCACTGAAGCCCATGAAAGGATACTACCCTACACTCAGCTTTTCTGACTGACCATAGAGAAGTTAAAATACCCCTAAGTCAGATCCAAATAGCCTAGCAACAGAGACCAGGAACCCCAGCAAAATCCACTCAGCTCTCCAACTGAACCAATGCCTCCTTACAAGAGGAAGGGCCCTAGAGATCTTTCTCTCAGAAAAAACTGTAAAGCACCCCAAGCTGGCCTCACACAGCCTTCCATAGCCACTTGGAAAATATTGATTTGGCCATCTTGACCTGGCAGCAACAAGATAACAGTACCTCAGAAACATCCTAAACTCAGGGAAGGTAACTGCTGGCAACACACAGCTGGGTAATGGACCATTGGCTGTGTCACTTGAAAGCTACAGCGTGTTTTTGATGGAGGAACAGGTGCCAGATGGTCCTGTGTCTTTGATGAACTGACCCTTAGGACCCATCCCATCATTCCTGCAAGTCTGGGCCAGGGATGGTCACATGACATCAGCCTGTCTCATATTCCATCTCTGCTAGAGCCATTGGGTTGATATCGACATAGATCAGGTACAGGAACAGCACAGTGCCCTGAACAGACTTCTCCTTCCTCCATCACAGCCTGGCACAGCCTGGCAGGGAGACCACAGGAGGAGGATTCTGTATGGGCCTCTCTCACTGAGGAATACCTACCACAGTGGTACAGATCAGTCCCAAAAGCCTGCCAGAGGCTCCAAACAGCATCTTTATCTGCCACCGACACCTCAAGTACCATTGGGTCTGCTGGATCATATGGTCCAAGTGGTAATGCAGCCTGCACAGCAGCCTGGACCTGTTGAAGAGCCTTCTCCTGTTCTGGGCCCCACACAAAGCTAGCAGCTTTCCTTGTCACTTGGTAAATAGGCCTGAGTAACACACCCAAATGAGGAATGTGCTGTCTCCAAAATCCAAATAGACCCAGACTTCAAGTTCATCTGGGATTAAAGGTGTACACCTTTAATCTGGGCTACACCTTCTACTGGAGACATATATAAGGACATTGAAAGAAGGAAGACTGATTCTTCCTTCCACACTTGCAGGATGACAAGGGGTCTCATCAATGTTAATCACAGGGGCCCTGTTTTAAAGGGGTCTGAAAGGAGACACACAGTGTGGTTGGGAGGGAATTTGTGCCAGCCTGAGGCACTGTGCTTACCTATGCTAGTGGATGGGGCCACAGTGTCATACATACATCATACACAAAACTTAGCTGGGCATGGTGCAACATACATTTAATCCCAGATTTCAGAATGCAAAAACAGGTAGATCTCTAAGTTGGAGGCCAGCACAGCCAGGGCTACATGAAGAAAAGCAGTCTTTAAAAAAGAAACAAAAAAGAAAAAACTTGTTCTGTAACCACTCAGGGCTCACACAAGCTCTACCCACAGGTGAAACCTACCCGTGCATGCCCCTTGCTTAGCAAGAAGGCTCTGATGCTCTGAGAGGATTTTGAACAAGTTACTGTCACATTGGGTATGGCTCGGGCTACCACTATAAGAAAAGCTAAAATCAAACCTTCCCTCCACAACTGTTAAGGAGATGAGAAGACAATGTCTGAGCACTGTGTTGACAGTGCCAGGCCCTCACTGTCAGCCCATACCCCACTGCCAAGCTGTGGGAAATGCTAGGACAATCACCAGGAAGAGAGGAATAGGAAGAAGAGGGTTATGAAACAACCATCATGGCACCACACAAGTGCCAGTGAAGGCGAGGAAAGATCAAGAACTAGTAAAGAAAAACATCCAGTGGAAAACAGATAGCCTTTTCAACAAATGGTGCTGGCTCAACTGGAGGTCAACATGCAGAAGAATGAGAATTGATCCACTCTTATCTCTTTGTACTAAGCTCAACTCCAAGTGGATCAAGGACCTCCACATTAAACCAGACACAATAAAACTAATAGAAAAGAAACTGGGGAAGACCCTTGAGGACATTGGCTCAGGGAGAAAGTTCCTGAACAGAACACCAATAGCTTATGCTCTAAGATCAAGAATAGACAAATGGGACCTCATAAAATTACAAAGTTTCTGTAAGGCAAAAGAAATTGTCAAAAGGACAAATCAGCAACCAACAAATTGGGAAAAGATCTTCACCAACCCTACATCTGACAGGGGGCTCATATCCAATGTATACAAAGAACTCAAGAAGGTAGACCCCAGAAAACCAAAATAACGCTATCAAAAATGTGGTACAAAGCTAGACAAAGACTTTTTACCTGAGGAAATTCAGATGGTTGAGAAACACCTTAAAAATGTTCAACATCATTAGTCATTAGAAAAATGCAAATCAAAACAACCCTGAGATTTCACCTCACACCAATCAGAATGGCAAAGATTAAAAATTCAGGAAACAGCAGCTGTTGCCGAAGGATGTGGAGAAAGAGGAACATTCCTCCACTGCTGGTGGGACTGCAAGCTGGTACAACCACTCTGGAAATCCATCTAGCAGTTCCTCAAAAAACTGGACGTGATACTTTCAGAGAACCCAGCCATACCACTCCTGGGCATATACCCAGAAGATTCCCCAGCATGCAATAAGGATACATGCTCCACTATGTTCATAGCAACCTTATTTATAATACCCAGAAGCTACAAAGAACCCAGATGTCCCTCAACGGAGGAATGGATACAAAAAATGTGGTATATATACACAATGGAGTACTATTCAGCCATTAGAAACAATGAATTCATGAAATTCTTAGAAAAATGTATGGAGCTGGAGGACATCATACTAAGTGAGGTAACCCAGACTCAAAAAAATACTCATGGTATGCACTCACTGATAAGTGGATATTAGCCTAGAATCTTGGAACACCAAAGACACATCCACATACCAAATGATGTCCGTCAAGAAGGAAGGAGGGGACCCTGGTTCTGTCAAGGCTCAAAGCATCAGTGTAGGGAATACCAAAACAGGGAAGTGGGAAGGGGTGGATGGGGGAACAGGGGAAGGGAAAAGGGCATATGGGACCTTTGGGGGCAGGGAACCAGGAAAAGTGAAATGAAATGTAAATATAGAGTATATCCAATAAAAAAATTAAAAAAAAGAACTAGTAAAGAGCAAAGAATGGCAGACATAGCAGCAGACACATAAGTAGACAGCCAGTCTTACAGGAAAGAGCTACACAGTCTCTGAGGCTTTCAAAGAGGAAAGGACAGCCATGCCTCAAAGCTGAAAGCCTGGCCTCTCCTGACAGAGCATGGAGCTTCTGCCTTGGATCCTCTCAGCCCACATGGAAGGGTCGCAAGGCATCACCAAAGTGACATTTCCAGTAGTTCTTATGACCCATCCATCAGGAGATTCCATCCAGTCAAGGAGAGACCAAGTGATGTTGGGAAGACAGCTTTCTGGTAGCCCCAGACCGTACATCTCTCCAGAAAATTCCTGAAGGGAGAGAAGCCCAGGAGGAAAAAAGCTGGACCTGCACTCAGAATGGTCCCTGGAATCTGCCCTACCACCTGTGTCACAATGGTCCCTACTTCTGCAAAAACAGAGCCCTTACTCAGCAGGGATTTTGTGAAGGGATCTACTACTGTGTTGGTATACAGGTGGACGTACCACAGTGCTATATACAGCAACAAAAACTTATTATGTAGAGCAAACTCATCACTTCAAAACAGTGATTCTAGAGGAACTTGCACATGAGGGACAATACGTGAGTCTTGGCCACTTAAGTTCATTATTAGTACTCTCTAACACACAGGTGTTCTGACTGACCACAGAGATGTCATTACACACTCAAGACGATCCAAATGACCTCTCACCCAGAGTTCAGGAACACCAGCAAAAGTCACTCATCTCTCCACCTGAACCAAAGCTTCCTTTCAACAGGAACGGCCCTAGACAACTTTCTCTCAGAAAAACATGGAAAACACTCCAAGCTGAACTCAGACACCATTCTACAGAAACTTGGCAATTGATTTGGCCATCTTGACCTAACAACCACAAGACAATAGCACCTCAGTCACAGCTTAAACATGATTATTCAGTCACTTGGTGCTCTAAAAGGAGCCTGTGGTAGGGTTTTACCAAGATCTGGGGAAGACTACCAGGAGCATGTTGCTGGAGCTGAGCCTGAAGTCAGCTACCTAGGAGCTCCATGTGCCCTGGTGGAGGATCCAAAAGACAGAAGTGTCACCCAACCTACTGCTGATGTGAGAAAACTTTTTGGTTTTGTGGAGTTGTTTGGTGTTTTGTGCCCGATTTATTGGAAAATAATGGATCTCTTAAGGGAAACAATGCCAATGCTAACCACCCAGCAGTCTCAAATCCAAAGAGCCTGCCTTAGCCTGCAGTGAAAGACCAGAAAGACACTTAGCCAGATTCCCTCTCTGACTCCTTTTGGGAACAGGTTTGGCCATTTGGCTTTGCTCTGGGGATCTCTGTCCTCAGCAGCCCCTTCTAGATCCCTACTCCTCAGCCCTTACTCTCCTCTGCTTTCTCCTTTTCTTCCCTGCCAAGGAAACTGGAGAAGGTTACTGTGGGCCTGAAACCTCTGGGTCACACAGTGTTGGCTGTGTCACTGGGAAGCTACAGCATCTTTCTCACAAGAGAACAGACACCAGAGGATCCTGTACCTTTGATGAGCTAACGATTAGGGCCCATCCCATCATTCCTGCAAGTCTCGACCAGGGATGGTCACATGACATCAGCCTGTCTCATTTTCCATCTCTGCTAGAGCCATGGACAGATTTTGACATAGGTCAGGTACAGAAACAGCACAGTGCGCATGAAGAGACTTCCTCTCCATCTTCCATCACAGTCCAAAAACCCTGCAAGAATCTGACCCCTCAACCTCAGTGGTTTGTCATACAAGGTATGGAGGACCCTAAGCTTGAACTGGAGACACAGCTTTGAGCCTAGAGTGGCCCAGTGGACATAGGATTGAGAGTCCCAGGTTCTGGTCTAACCATTCTGACAGGACCTCTATAACAGCACCCATGGTGGCTTTAGGCAGCTGGCCTCTGAAGTGACCCCACCCAACATGCCATCTGCACTGGAGCCAGAAAGTTTCTTTTCTCAGTGGGAAAAAATGGAGTTGAAATATCCCCCACACACTACAAGGACAAAAAGGCCCCAGGGGACACTGAACCTTGCTAAAGTAAAAGGAATGTCGGCCAAGTAGTTTCTGCTAGAGTTTGGGGTACTCTGTACCATGGTGACACACGGTGACAGAGAAACACATCTGGGACAATTCTAGAAGATAATCAAGGCTATTTAGATGAGGAGATATGTCCTGGAGAGGTCAATTCCCCACTGTTCTTTCTAAGATGACTATAACAACACACATAGGGCAGGACCCTGGATTATACACACTTACACATGAATACATACATACATACATACATACATACAAACATACATACAAACTCATATGACTGAACATGTGTGTATACACACACATACACACTCAGGCACACGCAGGAATTCACACACTCCTATATATGGCTATGCAAATGTGTACATACACACACAGATGCAAGCATACACACACATGCACTCACATACACATGCATGCATATATGCACTTGTACACACACACATACACAAGCACATACACGGACATGCATGAATACAGAGAGAGAGAGAGAGAGAGAGAGAGAGAGAGAGAGAGCAATACCCACCAGCAGATCCTACTTAAACCAGCCCATCCAGAGTGGAGGAATGAAGACTGATAGTATTAAGGTTACACACAGGGGACCCTGCTATTAAGGGGTCTGGAAGTAGACATATACTGGAGGAGAATTTGTGCCAACCTGAGGCACTGTGCTTACTATACAAGTGGATAGGACCACGGTGTCATACATACATCATACATAAAACTTAGCTTGGCATGGTGGCACATGCACTTAATCCCAGGTTTCAGAATACAAAAGCAGGTAGATCTCTAAGTTGGAGGCCAGCACAGCCAGGGCTACATGAAGAAAACCAATCTATAAAAAGGAAAGAAAGAAACAAAGAAAGAGAGGGAGAGAGAGAGAGAGAGAGAGAGAGAGAGAGAGAGAGAGAGAAAGGGAGAGGAAGAGAGAGACAGAGACAGAGAGAGGAAGGAAGGGAGGGAGGGAGGGAGGGAGGGAGGGAGGGAGGAAGGAAGGAAGGAAGGAAGGAAGGAAGGAAGGAAGGAAAGAAGGAAGGAAGGAAAAAAGAAAGAAAAGAAAAAGAAAAAGCTGCCCTGAAACCACTCCCTGCTCACAGAAGCTCTGCCCACAGGTGAAACCTACCTGTGCATGCCCACTACTCATCAAGAAGGCTCTGAGGCTCTGACAGGATTTTTAACAACTTCCTGTCTCAGTGAGTAGAACTCAGGCTACCAATGTAAGAAAAGCTCAAAGCTGCCCTACACAACTCATCCGAGATTCATTCCCTTCATTCCCGTGTGTGTGTGTGTGTGACAATCTTACACTATTGTCTTGGCTCAGGACTCTCCACTAATGCTGACCCTTGAGGGGAGAAGCTACAGGCAGAAAGGACCAGCCGGCTCTTGCCGCCATGACTATAGGCAGCTGACTCCAGGTAAGAGCCGGTGAAATCCAGAAGCATACTGCAGGAGCAACAGGCACACACCAGCCCTGGAGCATAGGACACCAAGGCCACAAACTGGCATCTTCTCCACGGATGCAGCAAGCAGACCTTGCCAGATGGGATAGAAAACATGGAGCTCAGCCAGAACCACTTGGCCATGCCACTGGGCACACTGAAAACACTGTACATCAGCACTATACCTCAAATATGCCTGAGAAAACTTGCTTAAAAATGTCACTGAGAGGCAAGGCTGGAAAGGGGCAGAAGAGGAAACCACAAATGCCCCCACTCAAGGAAGTATAAACAAATTGAGAAGAGTAAAGAAGAATGGTAGGGGTGGGGTGCCACACACAGCATGCTCGTAATGCCTTCAGTGCTGAGTAGAGTAAGGACCAAGTTAACAAACATGTTCAGCAGGATTCCCTCTCCCTGAAATGCACAACAAGCAAACATCACTCTTTCTCTTTAGGAGAAGAAAAGACAGTGTCTGAACACTGTGGGGACACTGCCAGGCTTGGAGATATGCCAGAGCTATCACCAGGAACAGACGAAGACTAGGGAGAAGAGGGTTAGGAAACAACCATCATGACATCACACAAGTGCCAGGGAAGGATGAACAGGAACTTGTAAAGAGCAGAGAATGTCAGAGCAGCAGACACATAAGTGGAAGGCCAGTCTTATACGAAAGAGCTACATAGTCTCTGAGGCTTTCAGAGAGGAAAGGACAGCCGTGCCTCAAAGCACACGGCCTGGCATTTCCTGACACAGCCTACAGCTTCTGCCCTTACTCTACTTACCTCGCATGGAAGGGTCTCAAGGTATCACCACAGTGTCTCCAGCTAGAGGAGGAAGGAAAGCAGCATGTGGGTCAGGAAGTCACCCAGAAACAGATGTTTCCAGTAGTTCTTATGACCCCTGCCTGAGGAGATTCCATCCAGGCACTGAAAGACAAGGGATGTTGTGAAGTTAGTCTTGTGACAGCCAAAAGTCCCTGTACTTGCCTAGGATCTTCCTGGCAAAATAGAAGCCCAGTGGTAAAAAGGCTGGATCTCGACTAAGGATGGCCCACGACCATCTGCTCTGCTACCTCTGGACCCACTGGGCCATATTCCTGCAGAGCCAGAGCCCTTGCTTGGCAGTGCTTTTTGTAAAGGGATCTGCTACTGTGTTTATAACTATGGTAGCTACCACAGTGCTCTATCCAGTAGCAAAAACCCATTATGGACAAGAGACTCTTCAGCTCAAACAGTGAGTCAAGAGGAGCTTGAATGTAAAGGGCAATATGTGAGTCGTGACCACTGAGACACATTAATTATTACTATCCTACTGAGAGCTTTGTGGCTGACCACAGAGAAATCCAAACACCCTAAAGATAGATCCCAATAGCCTCTCACGCAGAGTCCAGGAAACCCAGAAGAAACGACACAGCTCTCCCTTGAACCAACGCCTCCTTTCAATAAGAAGGGCTCTAGAGATCTTTCTCTCAGAAAACTTGGGTAACACTCCAAGCTGAGCTCCCACAGGCTTCCACCGGCACTACGAAACCATTGATTTGGCCATCTTCATCTGACGTGCACAAGACAACAGTGCCTCAGACACATCCTAGACGTGTTCTTAAAGTCACTTGTTAAACCACAAGGAGCCTGTGGAAGATTCTACCAAGATCAGGTAAAGATGGCCAGGAGCTCCCTGTAACCCATTGGAGGATCCAAAGGAAGGAAGTATCTTCCTGCCTACTGCTGACCTCAGACAGGTTATTGCTTGGCCAGAGTTTGTTTGCTTTTTGGGCCCCACTCATTGGACAATGATGGATCTGTTAAGGAACAGAATGCCAGTCACATATCTAAATATAAAGATTCTGCTTTTGCCTACTCTGGAAGACCAGAGAGAGGCTTAGGCAGAGTCACCCTCTGACCCCTGTTGGGGACAAGTTTGTCCATTTGGCTTCTCTCTGGGCATCTCTGTCTTCAGCTGCCCCTTCTGGAGCCCTAGTCTTCAGTCCTTACTCTCCTCTGCTTTGTCCTGGTCTTCCCTGCCACAGAGACTCAGGGAAGGTAACCGTGGGCATGACACAGCTGGGTAATGGAGTGTTGGCTGTGTCACTGGGAAGCTACAGAGTGTTTCTCACTCGGGAACAGACACCAGATGGTCCTGTGTCTTTGATGAACTGAGCCTTAGGGCCCATCCCATCATTCCTGCAAGTCTGGGCCAGGGATGGTCACATGACATCAGCCTGTCTCATACTCCAACTCTGCTAGAGCCACGGGGATGATATTGACATAGGTCAGGTACAGGAACAGTACAGTGCCCCTGAAGACACTTCTCCATCTGCCATCACTGCCTGGCAGGAAGACCACAGGAGGAGGATTCTGTATGGACCTCTGTCACTGTGAGATAGAATACTTACCACAGTGGTACAGATAAGTCCCAAAAGCCCTGCAAGAACCTGATCCCTCAACCACAGTGGCTAGCCATGCAAGGTATAGAGGACCCTAGGCTTGGCCTGAAATCACAGCTTTGAGCCTAGAGAGGCCCAGTGCTCATAGGATTGAGAGTCCCAGTCTAACTATTCTGACAGGACCTCTATAACAACACACATGATGGCTTCAGGCAGCTGTCCTCTGATGTGCCCCCACCCAACATGCCCTCTGCACTGCAACCAGAAAGTTTCTTTTCACAGTGGGAAAAAAATGGAGTTGAAATATCCCACACACACTACAAGGTCAAAAAGGTCCCCGGGGACACTGAACCCTGCTAAAGTAAAAGGAATGCAGGCCAAGAAGCTTCTCCTAGAGTTTTGGGTACTATGTACCATGGTGACACACGATGATACAGACACACATCTGGGACAATTCTAGAAGATAATCAAGACTATTCAGGTGAGGAGATATATCCTGGAGAGATAAATTCCTCACTCTTCGTTCTCAGATGACTGTAACAACACAAGTAGGGGAGGAGCCTAGATTATACACACTTACACATGAACTCACACACATATGAACATACATACATACATACACACACATATACATACATACAAACAAACAAACAAACAAACATATATACAAACTCATATGACTGAACATGTGTGTATACACATACATATACACACAGGCACACACAAGCATTCACATACTCCTATACATGGCTAAGCAAATGTGGGCATCCACACACAGATGCAAGCACACACACATGCACTCACACAACACATGCATGCACACATGCACTTGTACACACACACATATACATGCACATACACAGACATGCACTAATACATACACACACAGAGACAAAGTCACAAAAAGAAAATACCCACCAGCAGATCCCACTCAAACCAGCTCATCCAGAGTGGAGGAATGAAGACAGATAGTATCAATGTTACACACAGGGGACTCTGCTATTAAGGGGTCTGGAAGTAGATACAAACTGGAGGGGAATTTGTGCCAACCTCACGCACTGTGCTTACCTATACTAGTGGATGGGGCCACAATGTCATACATGCGTACATAAAACTTAGCTTGGCATGGTGGCACATGCACTTACTCCCAGGTTTCAAAATGGAAAAGCAGGTGGATCTCTAAGTTGGAAGCCAGCCCAACCAGGGCTCCATGAAGAAAACCAATCTATAAAAAAGAAACAAAGAAAGGAAGAAAGGAAGGAAGGAAGGAAGGAAGGAAGGAAGGGAGGGAGGGAGGGAGGGAGGGAGGGAGGGAGGGAGGGAGGGAGGGAGAGAGAGAGAGAGAGAGAGAACAAACGAACAAAAAAAAGAAAGAAAGAAAGAAAAAGTAAAAAGCTACCCTGAAACCACTCCCTGCTCACACAAGCTCTACCCACAGGTGAAACCTACCCGTGCATGCCCACTACCCATCAAGAAGGCTCTGAGGCTCTGAGAGGATTTTGAACAAATTTCTGTCACAGTGGGTATGGCTCGGGCTACCACTGTAAGAAAAGCTCAAAACTATGTTTAGGTATGGGCCTTGAATTCCTGCTCTTTCCAAGACTTTTAGCATGAAAGGATGCTGAATTGTGTCGAATGCTTTTTCAGCATCTAATGAGATGACCATGTGGTTTTTTTCTTTTAGTTTGTTTATGTAGTGGATTACATTGATGGATTTCTGTATATTGAACCATCCCTGCATCCCTGGGATGAAGCCTACTTGATCATGGTGGATGATCGTTTTGATGTGCTCTTGGATTCGGTTGGCAAGAATTTTATTTAGTATTTTTGCATCGATATTCGTAAGAGAAATTGGCCTGTAGTTCTTTTTCTTTGTTGAATCTTTGTGGGGTTTTGGTATCAGCGTAATTGTGGCTTCAAAGAATGAGTTGGGCAGTATCCCTTCTGTCTCTATTTTGTGGAATAGTTTGAAAAGTATTGGTCTTAAGTCTTCTTTGAAGGTGTGGTAGAATTCTGAACTAAAACAATCTGGTCCCATACTTTTCTTGGTTGGGAGGCTTTCTATAACCCCTTCTATTTCTTTAGGGGTTATGGGACTATTTAGCTGATCATTTAATGCTGATTTAATTTTGGTATTTGGTATCTGTCTAGGAAATTGTCCATTTCCTCTAGATTCTCCAGTTGTTTTGAGTATAGACCTTTGTAGTAGGATCTGATGATCTTTTGAATTTCCTCAGTTTCTGTTGTTATGTCTCCCTTTTCATTTCTAATTTTGTTAATTTGGATACTGTCTCTGTGCACTTTGGTTAGTCTAGCTAAGGGTTTATCTATCTTGTTGATTTTCTCAAAGAACCAGCTCCTGGTCTTGTTGATTCTTTGTATGGTTTCTTTGTTTCTATTTGATTGATTTCAGCCCTGAGTTTGATGATTTCTTGTCTTCTACTCCTCCTGGGTGAATTAACTTCTTTTTCTTCCAGGGCTTTAAGGTGTGCCGTTAAGCTGCTAGTGTATGCTCTCTCCAGTTTCTTTTTTGATGCACTTAGAGCTATGAGTTTTCCTCTTAGCACTGCTTTCATTGTGTCCAATAGATTTGAGTAGGTTGTACCTTCATTTTCATTGAATTCTAAAAAGTCTTTGATTTCTTTTTTTTATTTCTTCCTTGACCAAGGTGTCATTGAGTAGAATATTGTTCAGTTTCCATGTGTATGTGGGCTTTCTGTTGTTTTTCTTGCTATTGAAGACCACTCTTACTCCATGGTGATCTGATAGGAGGCATGGGATTAGCTCGATCTTCTTGTATTTGTTGACATCTGTCTTGTGACCAATTATATGGTCTATTTTGGAGAAGATACCATGCAGTGCTGAGAAAAAGGTATATTCTTTAGCTTTAGAATGAAATGTTCTATATATATCTGTTAAATCCAATTGGTCCAGAGTTTCAATTAGTTTCACTGTGTCTCTGTTTAGTTTCTGCTTTCCTGATCGGTCCATTGAGGAGAGTGGAGTGTTGAAGTCACCCACAATTATTGTGTTAGGTGTAATGTGTGCTTTAAGCTTTAGTAAGGTTTCTTTTACAAATGAGGGTGCCCTTGCATTTGGAGCATAGATGTTCAGTATTGAGAGCTCTTCTTGGTGGATTTTCCCTTTGACCAGCGAGAAGTGACCTTCTGAGTTTCTTTTGATGATTTTAGGTTGGAAGTCAATTTTATCTGATATTAGAATGGTTACTTCAGCTTGTTTCCTGAGACCATTTGCTTGTAAAATTGTCTTCCAGCCTTTTACTCTAAGGCAGTGTTTCTCTTTAACACTGAGATGGGTTTCCTGTATGCAGCAAAATATAGGGTCCTGTTTCCATATCCAGTCTGTTAATCTATGTCTTTTAATTGGGGAATTGAGTCCATTGATGTTAAGAGATATTAAGGAATAGTAATTATTACCTCCAGACATTTTTGAAATTATATTTATTTATTTTATTTATTTATTTTTTTATATTCGAGAGGTTATCTTCTTTAGGGTTTGCTGAGAGGAGGTTTCTATCTTGCTTCTTTCAGGGACTAGACAAGGCTGCCCTCTCTCTCCATATCTTTTCAATATAGTACTTGAAGTTCTAGCGAGAGCAATTAGACAACATAAGGAAGTCACAAGGATACAAATTGCAAAGGAAGAAGTCAAACTATCATTATTCGCAGATGATATGATAGTTTACTTAAGCGACCCAAAAAACTCCACCAGAGAACTTCTACAGCTGATAAACAACTTCAGCAAAGTGGCTGGTTATAAAATTAACTCAAGCAAATCAGTAGCCTTCTTGTACTCAAAGGACAAGCAGGCTGAGAAAGAAGTTAGGGAAATAACACCCTTCACAATAGCCACAAACAACATAAAGTACCTTGGCATAACTCTAACCAAACAAGTGAAAGATCTGTATGACAGGAACTTCAAGTCCTTGAAGAAAGAAATCTAAGAAGACCTCAGAAGATGGAAAAATATTTCTTGCTCCTGGAGTGGCAGGATCAATATAGTAAAAATGGCCATCTTGCCAAAAGCAATATACATATTCAATGCAATCCCCATCAAAATCCCAAATCAATTCTTCATAGATCTAGAAAGAGCAATTCTCAAATTCATCTGGAGCAACAAAAAACCCAGGATAGCTAAAACTATTCTCAACAATAAAAGGACTTCTGGGGGAATCAATATCCCTGAACTTAAACAGTACTACAGAGCAATTGTGTTAAAAACTGCATGGTATTGGTACAGCAACAGGCGAATGGAACAATGGAATAGGATTGAAGACCCAGAAATCAACCCACAGACTTATGGTCACTTGATCTTTGATAAAGGAGCCACAAATATCCAGTGGAATAATGATAGCCTCTTCAACAAATGGTGCTGGTTCAACTGGAGGTCAACATGCAGAAGAATGCGAATTGACCCACTCTTATCTCTTTGCACTAAGATCAACTCCAAGTGGATCAAGGACCTCCACATAAAACCAGACACACCTAAACTATTAGAAAAGAAACTTGGGAAGACCCTGGAGGACATAGGCACAGGGGGAAAGTTCCTGAACAGAACACCAATAGCTTATGCACTAAGATCAAGAATTGACAAATGGGACCTTGTAAAATTACAAAGTTTCTGCAAGGCAAAGGACACTGTCAGAAGGACAAAACGACAACCAACAAAGTGGGAAAAGATCTTCACCAACCCCACATCCGACAGAGGGCTAATATCCAATATATACAAAGAACTCAAGAAGATAGACACCAAAGAACCAAATAAACCTATCAAAAAATGGGGTACAGAGCTAAACAAAGAATTTTCACCAGAAGAAATTCAGATGGACGAGAAACACCTTAAGAGATGTTCAACATCATTAGTCATTAGGGAAATGCAAATCAAAACAACCCTGAGATTCCACCTCACACCAGTCAGAATGGCTAAGATTAAAAACTCAAGAGACAACAAGTGCTGGCGAGGATGTGGAGAAAGAGGAACACTCCTCCACTGTTGGTGGGATTGCAAAATGGTAAAACCGCTCTGGAAATCAGTGTGGCAGTTCCTCAGAAAATTGGGCATGTCACTTCCAGAGGACCCTGGCATACCACTCCTAGGCATATACCCAGAGTATTCCCCTGCATACAATAAAGACACATGCTCCACTATGTTTATAGCAGCCTTGTTTATAATAGCCAGAAATTGGAAGGAGCCCAAATATCCCTCAAAGGAGGAATGGATACAGAAAATATGGTATATTTATACAATGGAATACTACTCAGCAATTAAAAATAACGAATTCATGCAATTTGTAGGTAAATGGTTAGTCCTGGAAAATATCATCCTGAGTGAGCTAACCCAATCACAAAAGAATACACATGAAATGCAATCACTGATTAGTGGATTTTAATGAGCCCAGAAGCCCTAAATACTGAAGACACAATTAGCAAGTCAAATGATTCCCAAGAAGAAGGGAGGAGAGGACCCTGGGCCTGTTAAGATTGGATCCAGTTTTGTAGAGAAACCATGGGGGGAGGGGGAATGATTGGGGAATAGTTGCGGGGGAGAGGAATTATGGGACATAGGGAGGGGGAAACTGGGAAAGGGGAAAGCCTTTGGAATGTAAACATAGAATATAGAAAATAAAAAACAAAAACAAAAAGAAAACAAAAAAAACAAAAAAATAACAAAAAAAGCTCAAAACTCCCCTCTACAACTCATCCCAAGATCCACTTCCTTCCTTCCTTTGTGTGTGTGTGTGTGTGTGTGTGTGTGTGTGTGTGTGTACAACAGGCACACACCAGCCCTGGAGCATATGACACCAAGGCCCCAAACTGGAATCTTCTCTACAGATGCAGCAAGCAGCCCTTGCCTAACAGGAGAGAAAACATGGAGCTCAGCCAGAACTACTTGGCCATGCCCCTGGGCACACTGAAAGCACTGTACATCAGCACTGTACCCCAAATAAGAGCCAGAAAACTTTCATAAAAATGTTACAAAGAGGCAAGGCTGGAAAGGGGCAAAACAAGAAACAACAAATGCCCCCCACTCAAGGAAGTATAAATAAATTGGTAAGTATGAAGAGTGGTAGGGGTAGAGTGCCACACAGAGCATGCTCATAATGCCTTCAGTGCTGAGGATAGTAAGGACAAAGTTAAACAACCATGTTCAGCAAGATTCCCTCTCACTGAAACTCACAATGAGCAAAAGTCACTCTCTCTATTAAGGAGATGAGAAGACAATGTCTGAACTCTGTGTTGACAGTACAAAGGCCCCACTGTCAGCCCCCCCCCACTGCCAGTTTGTGGGCAATGCCAGAACAATCACCATGAAAAGAGGACTATGGAGAAGAGGGTTATGAAACAACCATCATGACGTCACACAAGTGCCTGCAAAGGCAAGGAAAGATCAAGAACTAGTAAAGAGCAAAGAATGGCAGACACAGCAGCAGACACATAAGTAGACGGCCAGTCATATACAAAAGGGCTACAAAGTCTCCGAGGTTTTCACAGAGGAAAGGACAGCCATGCCTCAAAGCTGAAAGCCTGGTTTCTCCTGACACAGCATGGAGCTTCGGCCTTGGATCCTCTCAGCCCACATGCAAGGGTCTCAAGGCATCACCACAGTGCCTCCCACAAGAGGAGGAAGGAAGGCAGCATGTGGGTCAGGAAGTCACCCAGAAACAGACATTTCCAGTAGTTCTTATGACCCATCCCTCAGGAGACTCCATCCAGGCACTGAGAGACCAAGGGATGTTGGGAAGTCAGTCTTGTGGCAGCTCCAGACCCTGCATCTGTCTGGAACATTCATGAAGTGATGGAAGCCCAGGAGGAAAAAAGCTGGACCTGTACTCAGGATGGCCTCTGGACTCTGCCCTACTACCTGTGGCTCAACAGTCCCTACTTCTGCAAACAGAGCCCTTACTCAGCAGGGATTTTGTGAAGGGATCTACTACTGTGTTGGTATACAGCTGGTATAGCTACCACAGTGCAATATCCAGCAACAAAAACTTATTATGTAGAGCAGACTCATCAATCCAAAACAGTGATTCTAGAGGAACTGACACATGAGGGGCGATACGTGAGTCTTGACCATGTAAGTTCATTATTAGTACTATCTAACACACAGGTTTTCTGACTGACCACATAGAAGTCAATCCACCCTCAAGTTGATCCAAATGACCTCTCACACAGGGTTCAGGAACTCCAGCAAAAGTCACTCATCTCTCCACCTGAACCAAAGCTTCCCTTCAACAGGAAGGACCCTAGACAACTTTCTCGCAGAAAAACTTGGGAAACACTCCAAGCTGAACTCAGACAGCCTTCTACAGAGACTCGGCAACCATTGATTTGGCCATCTTGACCTAGCACCCAGAGACAATAGCACCTCAGTCACAGTTTAAACATGATTATTCAGTCACTTGGTGCTCTACAAGGAGCCTGTGGTAGGTTTTACCAAGATCTGGGAAGATTACCAGGAGCATGTTGCTGGAGCTGAGCCTGACGTCAACTACCTAGGAGCTCCATGTACCCTGGTGGAAGATCCAAAGGACAGAAGTATCACCCAACCTAGCGCTGATGTGAGAAAACTTTTTCGTTTTGTATAGTTGTTTGGCGTTTTGTGCCCGATTTATTGGAAAATTATAGATCTTATAAGGGAAACAATGACAATGTGTCACACACACCTGCGGACACTGTGAATTCCACAGGTAAAGCGAGAGTCTCAAGTGGACACTTTGAATAAGCGCTGTCTAAAGCGCAAGGTTCAGTGTACACCTTTTGAGTAATCGCAGTCCCTGAGGGAACAAAGCTCTGAATTTCCTGGCTGGAGAGGATTCTAAACTCTAATCTCAGAGCAACCCTATCTTTGCTTTTTCTTTGATCTATTTCACAGGTATTTCTGATATCCGGAGCTATATGCAACCAGGCAAGAATGTTTATTAAAGGTTCATTCTTTGAACTACAGTACTGGCCAAAACACCTCGGTTCTAGGCGCCATCGCTTTGCTTAGTAGTTTACATACTTCCATTGATCTTTTATGGCTATGCTAATGAGAGTGGCACTGACATTGGGAGACTCTGACTTAACACTAAGATCTCAGGTTCCCTCAGAGAGAGCCAGGTGATAATTAGGTTACTCACTGAATCTCATTAAGACCTAAGGGGTCCAGTTTGCAGTCCCTGTTTATGGTTTGCAGTCCCTGTTTACGGATGTCACACAGAAATGTTTTCTACCTGGCTGATTTTACATTTCCTCATGGCAAATGGTTATTGCTAATTGTCTTTTGTGCCTGCTGTACTGGATACATCCTTTGATATGTAAAGATCTCATGTTTAAAATGCTCTGGCTGAGTGCAACTGGTCGCACTCAGACACCAAATACACGGAGATTCTACACCTTTTCTGTGTCCTGGTGTTCTGTTTGCCACGCCGCCTGGAACCCGTACTTTCCTGCTTAGAAAAAGAATCCTAGCCTCGACCTCGAGAGAGTGTGGTCCGCAGCAACAATGGTAACCACCCAGCAGTCCCAAATCCAAAGAACCTGCCTTAACCTGCACTGAAAGACCAGAAAGACACTTAGTCAGATTCCCTCTCTGACTCCTTTTGGGGACAGGTTTGGCCATTTCACTTCACTGTGGGGATCTTTGTCATTAGCTGTCCTGTCTAGTTCCCTAGTCCTCAGCCCTTACTCTCCTCTGCTTTCTCCTTTTCTTCCGTGCCAAGGAGACTGGAGAAGGTTACTGTGGGCCAGAAACATCTGGGTCATACAGTGTTGGCTGTGTCACTGGAAAGCTAAAGCATGTTTCTCGCAAGAGAAAAGACACCAGAAGATCCTGTACCTTTGATGAGCTAACAATTAGGGCCCATCCCATCATTCCTGCAAGTCTCGACCAGGGATGGTCACATGACACGAGCTTGTGTCATAATCCATCTAAGCTAGAGCCATGTACAGATTTTGACATAGGTCAGGTACAGGAACAGCACAGTGCACCTGAAGAGACTTCCTCTCCATCTTCCATCACAGCCTGGCAGGAAGAACACAGGGAGAGGATTCTGCATGGGCCTCTCTCACTGTGGAATACCTACCACAGTGGTACAGACAGTCCAAAAACCATGCAAGAACCTGATCCCTCAACCTCAGTGGCTTGTCATACAAGGTATGGAGGACCCTAAGCTTGAACTGGAGACACAGCTTTGAGCCTAGAGAGGCCCAGTGGATATAGGATTGAGAGTCCCAGGTTCTGGTCTAGCCATTCTGACAGGACCTCTATAACAGCACCCATGGTGGCTTTAGGCAGCTGGCCTCTGAAGTGACCCCACCCAACATGCCATCTGCACTGGAGCCAGAAAGTTTCTTTTCTCAGTGGGAAAAAATGGAATTGAAATATCCCCCACACACTACAAGGACAAAAAGGCCCCAGGGGACACTGAACCCTGCCAAAGTAAAAGGAATGCAGGCCAAGATGTTTCTGCTAGAGTTTGGGGTACTCTGTACCATGGTGACACACGGTGACAGAGAAACACATCTGGGACAATTCTAGAAGATAATCAAGGCTATTCAGGTGAGGAGATATGTCATGGAGAGGTCAATTCCCCACTCTTCTTTCTAAGATGACTGTAACAACACACATAGGGCAGGACGCTGGATTATACACACTTACACATGAATACATACATACATACATACATACATACATACTCATATACCTGAACATGTGTGTATACACACACATACACACTCAGGCACACGCAGGAATTCACACACTCCTATACATGGCTTTGCAAATGTGTACATACACACACAGATGCAAGCACACATACATGCACTCACATACACATGCATGCACATATGCACTTGTACACAGACACATACACAAGCACATACACGGACATGCATGAATGCACATACACACAGAGAGAGAGAGAGAGAGAGAGAGAGAGAGAGAGAGAGAGAGAGAGCAATACCCACCAGCAGATCCTACTTAAACCAGCCCATCCAGAGTGGAGGAATGAAGACTGATAGTATTAAGGTTACACACAGGGGACCCTGCTATTAAGGGGTCTGGAAGTAGACATATACTGGAGGAGAATTTGTGCCAACCTGAGGCACTGTGCTTACTATACAAGTGGATAGGACCACGGTGTCATACATACATCATACATAAAGCTTAGCTTGGCATGGTGGCACATGCACTTAATCCCAGGTTTCAGAATACCAAAGCAGGTAGATCTCTAAGTTGGAGGCCAGCACAGCCAGGGCTACATGAAGAAAACCAATCTATAAAAAGAAAAGAAAGAAAGAAAGAAAGAAAGAAAGAAAGAAAGAAAGAAAGAAAGAAAGGAAGGAAGGAAGGAAGGAAGGAAGAAAGAAAGAGAGGGAGGGAGAGAGGGGGAAGGAGGAAGGGAGGGAGGGAGGGAGGGAGGAAGGAAGGAAGGAAGGAAGGAAGGAAGGAAGGAAGGAAGAAGTAGGAAGAAAGGAAGGAAAAAAAGAAAGAAAAGGAAAAAAACTGCCCAGAAACCACTCCCTGCTCACACAAGCTCTACCCACAGATGAAACCTACCCGTGCATGCCCACTACTCAAAATGAAGGCTCTGAGGCTCTGACAGGATTTTTAACAACTTCCTGTCTCAGTGAGTAGAGCTCGTGCTACCACTGTAAGGAAAGCTCAAAACTGCCCTATACAACTCATCCAAGATTCATTCCCTTCATTTGCGTGTGTGTGTGTGTGTGTGTGTGTGTGTGTACACATATGCATGTATATAAGTATAAATACCAAAACAGCCAGTTGCTTCTGAGTATTCCCAATCTTTTTTACCTGGAGTAGACAATCTTACACTATTGTCTTGGCTCAGGACTCTCCACTAATGCTGACCCTTGAGGGGAGAAGCTACAGGCAGAAAGGACCAGCCGGCTCTTGCCACCATGACTATAGGCAGCTGACTCCAGGTAAGAGCCGGTGAATCCAGGAGCATACTGCAGGAGCAACAGGCACACTCCAGCCCTGGAGCATAGGACACCAAGGCCCCAAACTGGCATCTTCTCCACAGATGCAGCAAGCACGCCTTGCCAGATGGGAGAGAAAACATGGAGCTCAGCCAGAACCACTTGGCCATGCCCCTGGGCACACTGAAAACACTGTACATCAGCACTATACCTCAAATATGCCCCAAATTTGCTTTAAAAAAGTCACTGAGAGGCAAAGCTGGAAAGGGGCAGAAGAGGAAACCACAAATGCCCCCACTCAAGGAAGTATAAACAAATTGAGAAGAGTAAAGAAGAATGGTAGGGGTGGAGTGTCACACAGAGCATGCTCGTAATGCCTTCAGTGCTGAGGACAGTAAGGACCAAGTTAAATAAACATGTTCAGCAGGATTCCCTCTCCCTGAAATGCACAACAAGCAAAAGTCACTCTCTCTGTTAAGGAGATGAGAAGATAATGTCTGAGCACTGTGGTGACACTGCCAGGTCACACTGCCAGGCTTGGAGATATGCCAGAGCTATCACCAGGAACAGACAAAGACTAAGGAGAAGAGGGTTAGGAAACAACCATCATGACATCACACAAGTGCCAGGGAAGGATGAACAGGAACTTGTAAAGACCAGAGAATGTCAGAGCAGCAGACACAGAAGTAGATGGCCAGTCTTATAGGAAAGAGCTACACAGTCTCTGAGGCTTTCAGAGAGGAAAGGACAGACGTGCCTCAAAGCACAGGGCCTGGCCTCTCCTGACACAGCCTACAGCTTCTGCCCTTACTCTACTTACCTCGCATGGAAGGGTCTCAAGGTATCACCACAGTGTCTCCAGCTAGAGGAGGAAGGAAAGCAGCATGTGGGTCAGGAAGTTACCCAGAAACAGATGTTTCCAGTAGTTCTTATGACCCCTGACTGAGGAGACTCCATCCAGGCACTGAAAGACCAAGGGATGTTGGGAAGTTAGTCTTATGACAGCCAAAAGTCCCTTTACTTGCCTAGGACCTTCCTGGAGAAATAGAAGCCCAGTGGTAAAAAGGCTGGATCACGACTAAGGATGGCCCACGACACTCTGCTCTGCTACCTCTGGACCCACTGGGCCATATTCCTGCAGAGCCAGAGCCCTTGCTTGGCAGTGCTTTTTGTAAAGGGATCTGCTACTGTGTTTATTACTATGGTAACTACCACAGTGCTCTATCCAGTAGCAAAAACCCATTATGGACAAGAGACTCTTCAGCTCAAACAGTGAGTCAAGAGGAGCTTGAATGTAAAGGGCAATATGTGAGTCGTGACCACTGAGACACATTAATTATCACTATCCTACTGAGAGCTTTGTGGCTGACCACAGAGAAATCCAAACACCCTAAAGATAGATCCCAATAGCCTCTCACGCAGAGTCCAGGAAACCCAGAAGAAACGACACAGCTCTCCCTTGAACCAATGCCTCCTTTCAATAAGAAGGGCTCTAGAGATCTTTCTCTCAGAAAAACTTGGGTAACACTCCAAGCTGAGCGCCCACAGGCTTCCACCGGCACTACAAAACCATCGATTCGGCCATCTTCATCTGACGTGCACAAGACAACAGTGCCTCAGACACATCCTAGACGTGTTCTTAAAGTCACTTGTTAAACCACAAGGAGCCTGTGGAAGATTCTACCAAGATCAGGTAAAGACGGCCAGGAGCTCCCTGTAACCCATTGGAGGATCCAAAGGAAGGAAGTATCACCCAGCCTGCTGCTGGCCTGTCAGGTTATTGCTTGGCCAGGGTTTGTTTGCTTTTTGGGCCCCACTCATTGGACAATGATGGGATCTGTTAAGATACAGAATGCCAGTCACATATCTAAATCTAAAGATTCTGCTTTTGCCTACTCTGGAAGACCAGAGAGAGGCTTAGGCAGAGTCACCCTCTGACCCCTGTTGGGGACAAGTTTGTCCATTTGCCTTCTCTCTGGGCATCTCTGTCTTCAGCTTCTCCTTCTAGAACCCTAGTCTTCAGTCCTTACTCTCCTTTGCTTTCTCCTGGTCTTCCCTGCCACAGAGACTCAGGGAAGGTAACCGTGGGCATGACACAGCTGGGTAATGGAGTGTTGGCTATGTCACTGGGAAGCTGCAGCGTGTTTCTCACTCAGGAACAGACACCAGATGGTCCTGTGTCTTACATGAACTGACCCTTAGGGACCATCCCATCATTCCTGCAAGTCTGGGGGGTTGTCACCTGACATCAGCCTGTCTCATACTCCAACTCTGCTAGAGCCACGGGGATGATATTGATCTAGATCAGGTACAGGAACAGCACAGTGCCCCTGAAAAGACTTCTCCATGGGCCATCACAGCCTGGCAGGAAGACCACAGGAGGAGGATTCTGCATGGGCCTCTCTCACTGTGGAATACCTACCACAGGGTGCAGATCAGTCCCAAAAGCCCTGCAAGAACCTGATCCCTCAACTACAGTGGCTAGCCACACAAGATATGGGGGACCCTACACTTGGCCTGATGTCACAGCTTTCAGCCTAGAGAGGCCCAGTCTAACCATTCTGACAGGACCTCTATAACAACACACATGATGGCTTCAGGCAGCTGTCCTCTGATGTGCCCCACCCAACATGCCCTCTGCACTGCAACCAGAAAGTCTCTTTTCACAGTGGGAGTTGAAATATCCCACACACACTACAAGGTCAAAAAGGTCCCCGGGGACACTGAACCCTGCTAAAGTAAAAGGAATGCAGGCCAAGAAGTTTCTCTTAGAGTTTTGGATACTATGTACCATGGTGACACACGACGATACATATGCACATCCGGGACAATTCTAGAAGATAATCAAGACTATTCAAGTGAGGAGATATATCCCAGAGAGAGCAATTCCTCACTCTTCATTCTCAGATGACTGTAACAACACAAGTAGGGGAGGAGCCTAGATTATACACATGAACTCACACACATATGTACATACATACATACACACACATACATACATACATATATACAAACATACAAACTCATGTGACTGAACATGTGTGTACACACATACATATACACACAGGCACACACAGGCATTCACATACTCCTATACATGGCTAAGCAAATGTGGACATACACACACAGATGCAAGCACACACACATGCACTCACACGCACATGCATGCACACATGCACTTGTACAAACACACACATACATATACATGCACATACACAGACGTGCATGAATACATATAGAGAGAGAGACAAAGTCACAAAAAGGAAATACCCACCAGCAGATCCCACTCAAACCAGCTCATCCAGAGTGGAGGAATGAAGACAGATAGTATCAATGTTACACGCAGGGGACTCTGCTATTAAGGGGTCTGGAAGTAGATACAAACTGGAGGGGAATTTGTGCCAACCTCACGCACTGTGCTTACCTATACTAGTGGATGGGGCCACAATGTCATACATGCATCATACATAAAACTTAGCTTGGCATGGTGGGACATGCACTTACTCCCAGGTTTCAAAATGGAAAAGCAGGTAGATCTCTAAGTTGGAGGCCAGCACAACCAGGGCTCCATGAAGAAAACCAATCTATAAAAAAGAAACAAAGAAAGGAAGGAAGGAAGGAAAGAAGGAAGGAAGGGAGGGAGGGAGGGAGGGAGGGAGGGAGGGAGGAAGGGAGAGAGAGAGAAAGAGAGGGAGAGAGAGAGAGAGAGAGAGAGAGAGAGAGAGAACAAAAAAGGAAAGAAAGAAAAGAAAAAGTAAAAAGCTACCCTGAAACCACTCCCTGCTCACACAAGCTCCACCCACAGGTAAAACCTACCCGTGCATGCCCACTACCCATCAAGAAGGCTCTGAGGCTCTGAGAGGATTTTGAACAACTTCCTGTCACAGTGGGCATGGCTTGGGATACCACTGTAAGAAAAGCTCAGAACTGCTCTCCACAACTCATCCCAAGATCCCCTTCCTTCCTTCCTTTGTGTGTGTGTGTGTGTGTGTGTGTGTGTGTGTATGCAACAGGCACACACCAGCCCTGGAACATATGACACCAAGGCCCCAAACTGGAATCTTCTCCATAGATGCCTAACAGGAGAGAAAACATGGAGCTCAGCCAGAACTACCTATTCATGCCACTGGGCACACTGAAAGCACTGTACATCAGCACTGTACCCCAAATATGAGCCAGAAAACTTGCATAAAAATGTTACAAAGAGGCAAGGCTGGAAAGGGGCAAAACAGGAAACAACAAATGCCCCCCACTCAAGGAAGTATAAACAAATTGAGAAGAGTAAAGAAGAATGGTAGGGGTGGGGTGCCACACAGAGCATGCTCGTAATGCCTTCAGTGCTGAGGATAGTAAGGACAAAGTTAAATAAACATGTTCAGCAGGATTCCCTCTCACTGAAACTCACAATGAGCAAAAGTCACTCTCTCTATTAAGGAGATGAGAAGACAATGTCTGAACTCTGTGTTGACAGTACAAAGCCCCCACTGTCACCCGCCCCCACTGCCAGGCTGTGGGCAATGCCAGGGCAATCACCACAAAAAGAGGACTATGGAGAAGAGGGTTATGAAACAACCATCATGACATCACACAAGTGCCTGCGAAGGCAAGGAAAGATTTAGAACTAGTAAAGAGCTAAGAATGGCAGACAGAGCAGCAGACACATAAGTAGACAGCCAGTCTTACAGGAAAGAGCTACACAGTCTCTGAGGCTTTCAAAGAGGAAAGGACAGCCATGCCTCAAAGCTGAAAGCCTGGCCTCTCCTGACACAGCATGGAGCTTCGGCCTTGGATCCTCTCAGCCCACATGCAAGGGTCTCAAGGCATCACCACAGTGCCTCCCACAAGAGGAAGAAGGAAGGCAGCATGTGGGTCAGGAAGTCACCCAGAAACAGACATTTCCAGTAGTTCTTATGACCCATCCCTCAGGAGACTCCATCCAGGCACTGAGAGACCAAGGGATGTTGGGAAGTCAGCCTTCTGGCAGCCCTACACCCTTCATTCTGTCCAGAACATTCCTGAAGGGATAGAAGCCCAGGAGGAAAAAAGCTGGACCTGCACTCAGGATGGCCCCTGGACTCTGCCCTACTACCTGTGGCTCAACAGTCCCTACTTCTGCAGAAACAGAGCCCTTACTCAGCAGGGCTTTTTGTGAAGGGATCTACTACTGTGTTGGTATACACCTGGAGTAGCTACCACAGTGGTATATACAGAAACAAAAACTTACTATGTAGAGCAGACTCATCGCTTCAAAACAGTGTTTCTAGAGGAACTTGCACATGAGGGACAATACATGAGTCTTGGCCACTTAAGTTCATTATTAGTACTCTCTAACACACAGGTTTTCTGACTGTCCACAGAGAAGTCAATATACCCTCAAGACGATCCAAATGCTCTCTCACCCAGAGTTCAGGAACTCCAGCAAAAGTCACTCATCTCTCCACCTGAACCAAAGCTTCCCTTCAACAGGAAGGGCCCTAGACAACTTTCTCTCAGAAAAACTTGGGAAACACTCCAAGCTGAACTCAGACACCATTCTACAGAGACTTGGCAACCATTGATTTAGCCATCTTGACCTAGCACCCAGAGACAATAGCACCTCAGTCACAGCTTAAACATGATTATTCAGTCACTTGGTGCTCTACAAGGAGCCTGTGGTAGGTTTTACCACAATCTGGGGGAGACTACCAGGAGCATGTTGCTGGAGCTGAGCCTGACATCAGCTACCTAGGAGCTCCATGTACCCTGGTGGAGGATCCAAAGGACAGAAGTGTCACCCAACCGACTGCTGATGTGAGAAAAGTTTTTGGTTTTATGGAGTTGTTTGGTGTTTTGTGTCCGATTTATTGGAACATGATAGATCTATTAAAGGAAACAATGACAATGGTAACCACCCATCCTTCCCAAATCCAAAGACCCTGCCTTAGCCTGAAGTGAAAGACCAGAAAGACACTTAGCCAGATTCCCTCTCTGACTCCTGTTGGGGACAGGTTTGGCCATTTCACTTCACTCTGTGGATCTCTGTCCTCAGCAGCCCCTTCTAGATCCCTACTCTTCATCCCTTATTCTCCTCTGCTTTCTCCCTTTCTTCCCTGCCAAGGAGACTTGGAGAAGGTTACTGTGGGCCTGAAACATCTGGGTCACACAATGTTGACTGTGTCACTGGGAAGCTACAGCATGTTTCTCACGAGGGAACAGACACCAGAGGATCCTGTTCCTTTGATAAACTGACCATTAGGGCCCATCCCATCATTCCTACAAGTCTGGTCCAGGGATGGTCACATGACATAAGCCTGTCTCATTTTCCATCTCTGCTAGAGCTATGGAACAGTTATTGACATAGGTCAGGTACAAAAACTGCACAGTGCCCCTGAAGAGACTTCCACTCCATTTTCCATCACAGCCTGGCAGGAAGACCATAGGAGGAGGATTCTGCATGGGACTCTCTCACTGTGGAATACCTACCACAGTGGTGCAGATCAGTCCAAAAGCCCTGCAAGAACCTGATTCCTCAACCTCAGTGCCTTGTCATGCAAGGTATGTGGGACCCTAAGCTTGAACTGGAGTCACAGCTTTGAGCCTAGAGAGGCCCAGTGGGTGTGACTGACAGTCCCAAGTTCTAGTCTAGCCATACTGACAGGACCTCTATGACAGCACACATGGTGGATTCAGGCAGCTGGCCTCTGAAGTGCCCCACCCAACATGCCATCTGCACTGGAACCAGAAATGCTCAGATCTCAAAGGAAAAAAAAACATTGTGTTGAAATACCCCCGCACCCTAAAAGATCAAAATGGCCCCCGAGGGCACTGAGACTTGACAAAAGGATTGCGGGCCATGAAATTTATGCTAGAGTTTGGGATACTCTGTACTATGGTTACACTCAGTGATATTGAGACTGATCTGGACAATTCTAGAAGATAATTGAGGCTCTTCAGGTGAGAAGATATGTCCTCAAGAGCTGAATTCCTCACTCTCCATTCTAAGAGGCCTGGAACAAAGCAAGTAGGACATGTGCCAGGATTATACATACTTGCACATGTACTCACATACATGCACATGTGGGTGCACATGCACATGCAGTCACGCACACATGTACACACAAAAACATACACACAGAGACACAGTAACTCAAACACAGAAATACACATATACAGGAACATGTACATACACACACACACACACACACACACACACAACCACACAATGTCACAACCAGAAAAACCCACCAGCCTTGACCACTCATACCAACCCATCCACAGATACTGGATGACAAAAGATCTTATCAATGTTAATGCCAAGGGCCCGTGTTTGAAAGGGGCCTGGAAGTAGACACACACTGGAGGGGAATTTATGCCAGCCTGGGGTACTGTGCTTAGCTATACTAGTGGACTGGGCCACAAAGTCATACATACATCATACACGAAACTTGGCTGGGCATGGTGGCACAGGCACTTAATCCCAGGATTCAAAATGCAAATGCAGGTAGATCTATCTCTAACTTTGAGGCCAACACAACCAGGGCTATATGAAGAAAACCAATTTATAAAAAAGAAACAAAGATAGAAAGAAAACAAAAAGAAAAAATTGTCCTGAAACAATTCCATGCTCACACAAGCTCTGCCCACAGATGAAACCAACCCATGCATCCCCACTACTCAATCAGAAGGCTCTGAGTCTCTGAGAGGATTTTGAACAAGTTACTATCATAGTAGGTATAGCTCGGGCTACCACTGTAAGAAAAGCTCTAACCAAACCCTCCAAAACTCATCCCCAGACACATCCCTTCCTGGCTCTCTCTCTCTCTCTCTCTCTCTCTCTCTCTCTCTCTCTCTCTCTCTCTGTGTGTGTGTGTGTGTGTGTGTGTGTGTGTGTGTGTGTGTGTTTAGATACACGTGTACAAGTATATACGTGTGCTTAGTCAACCAAATATCTGTTCCTGAGTGTTCACATTCCTTGACACTGGTCCTGGGTGTTCGCATTCCTTGACACTGGTCCTGGGTGTTCACATTCCTTGATACTGGTCCTGGGTGTTCACATTCCTTGACACTGGTCCTGGGTGTTCACATTCCTTGATACTGGTCCTGGGTGTTCACATTCCTTGACACTGGTCCTGGGTGTTCACATTCCTTGACACTGGTCCTGGGTGTTCACATTCCTTGACACTGGTCCTGGGTGTTCGCATTCCTTGACACTGGTCCTAGGTGTTCACATTCCTTGACACTGGTCCTGGGTGTTCGCATTCCTTGACACTGGTCCTGGGTGTTCACATTCCTTGATACTGGTCCTGGGTGTTCACATTCCTTGACACTGGTCCTGGGTGTTCACATTCCTTGACACTGGTCCTGGGTGTTCGCATTCCTTGACACTGGTCCTGGGTGTTCACATTCCTTGACACTGGTCCTGGGTGTTCACATTCCTTGACACTGGTCCTGAGTGTTCGCATTCCTTGATAACTTGGTGTAAACCTGCTTACCCTTCCATCTTGGCTCAGGTCTATCCAACAAAGCTGAACCTTGAGGGGAGAAGCTACAAGCAGACAGGATCAGCCAGCTCTTATCACCATGACTACAGACAGGTGATTCCAGGTATGAGCCTGTTACATCCAGTAAATACTGCAAGAGCAACAGACACCAACCCACCCCTGGAGCACCATGACAACAAGGTCACAAACTGTCATCTGCTCCATCTTCCAGTAACAATGGACCAGCCTGCTCTGTTCTCCAGTAAGGTCTGGAAGGGAAGTTTGCAGGAATAGGCATGAGAGGCAGCACTGCACTGTCCATGTCAACCACAAATCCCCTCAGAAAGGCTACACAAGGAGCTGTTCAGGCCATAGCAGTCAGAGGGGGTGGACACACAGACATCTGACAGGTAATAGGTCCAGGCCAAAGGAATGGATCATAACACCTGTGTCCCTTCTGTCACCTACAGCCATTAATGGTCATCTCCATAGCAAGGTCCTCCCTTAAGTTCAGGAGCTGAGACCAGGAATATCACTCACCTACCTCCAGTCATGGGTTGCTTATCCAGCACTGGTACAGAAGTTCTACTAGGCTAGGTATCCTGTAGGAGAAATGATACACCACACACACACACACACACACACACACACACACACCTACACACCTAGACAGAAAAACTAAAACCAAGACAGAGAAATGAAGAGAAAGAGAAAAGGAGAGAAGGAGAAAAGGAGAGGAGAGAAAGAGCAGGAAATTCAAAACTAAAATTACGTGATATTAACAATGGGACATAGACTTAGAATCCCTCCTCAATGTGGTAAAAGCCTGTTTTGTATACAAGTAAGATGGTTTCACTGGCCCATCCTTCTCCATTCTGTTTGTGAATGCAGGAGGTGTTATAACTGTGTCTGCACAATCTTCTGATTGCTCTATGATATCACACTGAATATCAACACCAGGATCTTCTCTTCGGTGGTTCTCTACTCCTGTGAAGTCACACATATCAACAGGTGATTTAGTGCCTTAGAGGAGTCTGAAGTAAGAGTTACTATCTCTCCCCAGCACCAGAAACAAAAGCATCTACAGAACTGACAGGACATGAAATACCTGGGGATTCTGATCCTCACTCATGAAGAGAACATTCATGCACAGAATTAGAAAGAGGCGATGTGTGTCCATCCAGCCCACAGTTGGAGAGAGGATCAAAAGTTGATATCTCCACATTCACTTAGCCTGTGTTACACACCCATGCCCCCAATCCAAGCTGAGGGAAATATTGAGGGTCTAAAGACAGCCCCAGATTGACTTCCAGTATTAAATGCCAGATTGCAGAAGAGAGCAAAACACCTGTATAGACATTTGAAGGACGTGTTAAATAAAAGAAGACACATGGGACAAAGTTAAGATGGAGCAAGACCATTGGCCACAGCCCAGTATTAAAAAAAGAAAAAACAAACAAAAACAAAAGAAAACACAATGAAATGAAACACTCAGGAGTGCCATCAAACACCAGAAAGTTACAGGAGAGATGACTGTTCTTAATGCACCCCCAGTCCCCACACTAGAGCAAGATGTAGCCCCAGGACCATCTAGGCGTGGACCAGGAGTCTGCTCCAGATGTCTGAGTCAGTCAGCTCTGGATCATTCTAAGTTTCAGAACAATAGCATCTCCACTGCAGGTGAATCCCAAAGGCACAAACAGTAACCAGAGACAACACCAAGAATATGGGACTTGGGAGGGAGAGAGTGAGCTTGTATGACATTAAGAGTATTGCACAATGGGTTTTTGCAATTTTAGAAGTGACGTGGGCACTGATCCCCCAAAAGACATAACATGACTAGGACTCTTAAATAACATCAGCCAAGGGGAGCTGTCAAATAGCCACTGAGCTGAGATGTTTCATACAGGGGGATATAGAAGCGCAGGCCAAAGAACTTCCTGTGTTTCAACCACAAAGGGGAAGCTGTGGATCTCCAACACCTTACAAGAAAACTGGACCAACCGGCAAGGATGGGGGAAGCACAGCCACACAGAGCCTTCCACACTGTGAATGAATGGCATAGGACTATCAGGTCATCCAAGGACTTGAGCTAAAGTGGGCCTGTGTGAGAAATACATGCATGTTACATGCCTACCTTGCATTCATAGCATATATGTAGCCCCTGCTCTCGGTACATACCTTGTTGTTTGAATGGTTCTGCTGCACATTGGGTCTGGGGGCATGTGTATGCCAGTTAGATGCCCAACCACTCAGGTGCATTTCCAGTCCACACTCATCACCTTGGAATAAAAGTTTTAAAAGTTAATGTGGGCATAAATGAAGAGAATCAGGAGAATAGACTGTAAGGCAGACATGCAGAAGTTCTACAGAATATAAAGCTCAGAAGCAGCGAACAGACCTGGCCTGACAGGAGAGCAAACACAGAGCTCAGCCAGAACCACCTGGCCATGGGAATGGGCACACCGAAAGCACTGAACACCATATATGACCCCAGAATTTGTGCATAAAATGTCAAAGAACAGCAAGTTTAGAAAATGACAAAACCAAAAACTGAACAAATGCCCCCCACTCGAGGAAGTATAAACAAGTTGGGAAGAGTAAAGAAGAATGGTAGGGGTGGGGGGCCACACAGAGCATGCTCGTAATGCCTTCAGTGCTGAGGAGAGTAAGGACCAAGTTAAATAAACATGTTCAGCAGGATTGCCTCTCCCTGAAACTCACAACAAGCAAACATCATTCTTTCTGTTAAGGAGAAGACAAGACAGTGACTGAGCACTGTGGGGACACTGCAAGACCCTCACTGTCAGGCATGGGGATATGCCAGAGCAATCACCAGGAACAGACAAAGACTAGGGAGACGAAGGTTAGGAAACAACCATCATGACATCACACAAGTGCCAGGGAAGGACGAACAGGAACTTGTAAGGAGCAGAGAATGTCAGAGCAGCAGACACAGAAGTAGACAGCCAGTCTTATAGGAAAGAGCTACACAGTCTCTGAGGTTTTCAAAGAGGAAAGGACAGCCATGCCTCAAAGCACAGAGCCTGGCCTCTCCTGACAGCCTGCAGCATCTGCCCGTACTCTACTCACCACACATGGAAGTGTCAAGGCATCACCAAAGTGCGTGCTACTAGAACAGGAAGGAAGGCAGCAAGTGGGTCAGGAAGTCACCCAGAAACAGATGTTCCCAGTAATTCTTATGACCACTCGCTCAGGAGACTCCATCCACACACTGAGAGATGAAGGGATGTTGGGAAGTTGGTCATGTGACAGCTGAAGGTCCATTTACATGCCTAGAACCTTCCTGAAGAGATAGAATCCCAAGAGGAAAAAAGATGGACCTGCACTAAGGATGGCCCCTGAGACTCTGCCCTGCCACCTGTGCCCTCAATGGGTCCCGACTCCTACAAAACCAGAGTCCTTACTCAGCAGGGCTTTTTGTGAAGGTGTCTACTACTGTGTTTATTTTAGCACTGGGTTGGGCAACCACAGTGTTATATTCAACAACAAAAACTGATTATGCCCAGCAGAGTCTTCAGGTCAAATCAGTAGTCTAAAGGAGCTGTCACCTAAGGATCTATCTGAGGTTTGACCACTGAAGCCCATGAAAGGATACTACCTTACACTCAGCTTTTCTGACTGACCATAGAGAAGTTAAAATACCCTTAAGTCAGATCCAAATAGCCTAGCAACAGAGACCAGGAACCCCAGCAAAATCCACTCAGCTCTCCAACTGAACCAATGCCTCCTTACAAGAGCAAGGGCCCTAGAGATCTTTCTCTCAGAAAAACATGGAAAGCACTCCAAGCTGGACTCACACAGCCTTCCACAGTCACTTGGAAAATATTGATTTGGCCAACATTACCTGACACCCACAAGATAACAGTACCTCAGATACAACCTACATGTTCTTTGACTCACTTGGTGAACCACGAGGAGCCTGCGGTAGATTCTACCAAGATCAGGTGAAGAGTGCCAGGAGCATGTTGCTGGAGCTGAGCCTGAATCCGGATACCTAGGAGCTCGCTGTATCCCGGTGGAGGATACAAACAAAGGAAGCATCGCCCAGCCTGCTGCTGACCTCAGGTTTCTGTTGGGTCAGGGTTTGTTTCTTCTTTGGGCCTCATTCATTAGACAATGATGGATCTGTTAAGGGACAGAATGCCAGTGGTAACCACCCTGCAGCCTCAGATCTAAAGATTCTGTTTTTGCCTAATCTGAAAGACCAGAGAGAGTCTTAGGCAAAGTCCCCCTCTGACCCCTGTTGGGGACATGTTTGCCAATTTGGCTTCTCTCTGGGCATCTCTGTCTTCAGCTGCCCCTTTCAGAAACCTAGTCCTCTGCCCTTACTCTCCTCTGCTTTCTTTTTATTCCCTGCCTCAGAGACTCAGGGAAGGTAACTGCTGGCAACACACAGCTGGGTAATGGACCATTGGCTGTGTCACTTGAAAGCTATAGCGTGTTTTTGATGGGGGACCAGGTACCAGATGGTCCTGTGTCTTTGATGAACTGACCCTTAGGACCCATCCCATCATTCCTGCAAGTCTGGGCCAGGGATGCTCACATGACATCAGCCTGTCTCATATTCCAACCCTAGAAGAGCCGTTGGGTTGATATTGACATAGATCAGGTACAGGAACACAGAGTGCCCTGAACAGACTTCTCCATCTTCCATCACAGCCTGGCAGGGAGACCACAGGAGGAGGATTCTGTATGGGCCTCTCTCACTGTGGAATACCTACCACAGTGGTACAGATCAGTCCCAAAAGCTTGAAAGAACCTGAGCCCTAAAATGCAGTGGCTTACCAGTGAGGGTATGTGGCACATTAAGCTTGGCCTGGACTAACAGCATAGAGCTGAGAGAGGCCCAGTAGACTTACGATTGAGAGTCCCAGTTTCTGGTCTAGCAACTCTGACAGGACCTCTATAGCATTACCCGTGGAGGCTTCAGGCAGCTGGCCTCTGAAGTGCCCCCACCAAGCATGCCATCTGCACTGGAATCAGAAAGGTTCAGATCTCAATGGAAAAACAAAACATGGGCATGAAATATCCCCACACACTACAAGGTCAAAAAGACCCCAGGGGACACTGAGACATGACAAAGTAAGAGGAGCTCAGGCCATGAAGTTTCAGCTAGAGTTTGGATTACACTGTACAATGGTGATATTAAAACATATCTGGGACAATTCTAGAACATATCAAGGCTGTTCGGGTGAGAAGATATGCTCTGGAGAGATCAATTCCTCTCCCCATCCTAAGAGGACTGGCACAAATCAAGTAGGGCATGAGCCAGGATTACACATACTTGCACATGCACTCACATACATACAAGTGTGAGTACACACACACATGCACATGTACACACACAAACCTACACACACAGACACAGGAACTCAAACACAGAAATACACATATATACGAACATGCACCCAGCACCCACACACACACACACACAATGTCACAACCATAGAAAACCCCCCAGCCTTGCCCACTCAAACCAACCCATCCTCACTTGCAGGATGACAAGGGGTCTCATCAATGTTAATCCCAGGGGCCCTGTTTTAAAGGAACCTGGAAGTAGACACACAGTGGGGTTGGGAGGGAATTTGGCCAGCTTGAGGCACTGTGCTTACGGATACTAGTGGATGGGACCACAGTGTCATCCATAGCGCATACATGAAATGTAGCTGGGCATGGAGGCACATGCATTTAATCCCAGGTTTCAGAATGCAAAAGCAGGTACATCTCTAAGTTGGAGACCAGCACAGCCAGGGCTACATGAAGAAAACCAATCTATAAAAGGGAAAGAAAGAAAGAAAGAAAGAAAGAAAGAAAGAAAGAAAGAAAGAAAGAAAGAAAGAAAGAAAGAAAGAAAGAAGAGAGAGAGAGAGAGAGAGGGAGGGAGGGAGGGAGGGAGGGAGGGAGGGAGGGAGGGAGAGAGGGAGGGAGAGAGAAAGAGAGAAAGAAAGAAAGAAAGAAAGAGAGGAAGGAAGGAAGGAAGGAAGGAAGGAAGGAAGGAAAGAGAAGAGAAGAGAAGAGAAAAAAGAAAAAAGAAAAGAAAGGAAAAGAAAGAAAAGAAAACAAAAGAAAAAAAGAAAAGAAAAGAAAAGAAAAGAGAAAAAACTTGCCCTGAAACCCCTCCGTGCTCACACAAGCTCTGCCCACAGGTGAAACCTACCCGTGCATGCCCATTGCTTAGCAAGAATGCTCTGAGGCTCTGAGAGGAATTTGAACAACTTCCTGTCTCAGTGGATATGGCTCGGGCTACCTCTGTAAGAAAAGCTCACAAATGCCCTCCAAAACTCATACCAAGATCCACTCCCTTCTTTCCTCTCTCTCTCTCTCTCTCTCTCTCTCTCTCTCTCTCTCTCTCTCTCTCTCTGTGTGTGTGTGTGTGTGTGTGTGTGTGTGTGTGTATAGCTGGGTGTGCACTTGATTGTGTACCTGTGTGTTTATGCACATATGTGAATGTATATGTGTATACATACACAAATAGCCAGGTGCTCCTCAGTATCCACATTCCTTTATGACTTTGAGTAGGCCATCCTTACCCTTTCATCCTGGCTCAAGACCCTCAACCAAGGCTCCCCTTGAGGGGAGAAGCTACAGGCAGAAAGGACCAGCCAGCTCTTGCCACCATGACTATAGGCAGCTGACTCCAGGTGAGAGCCGGTGAATCCAGGAGCATACTGCAGGAGCAACAGGCACACAACAGCCCTGGAGCATATGACACCAAGGCTCCAAACTGGAATCTTCTCCACAGATGCAGTAAGCAGCCCTTGCCTGACAGGACAGCAAACATAGGAGCTCAGCCAGAACTACCTGCCCCTGCCACTGGGCACACTGAAAGCACTGTACATCAGCACTGTACCCCAAATATGAGTCAGAAAACTTGCATAAAAATGTCACAGAGAGACAAGGCTGCAAAAGGGCAAAACAGGAAAAAACAAATACCCCCCACTCAAGGAAGTATAAACAAATTGGGAGGTGTAAAGAAGAATGGTAGGGATATAATGCCACAGACAACATGCTCCTAATGCCTTCATTGCTGAGGATAGTAAGGACCAAGTTAAATAAATATGTTCAGCAGGATTCCCTCTCACTGAAACTCACAATGAGCAAAAGTCACTCTCTCTGTTAAGGAGATGAGAAGACAATATCTGAGCACTGTGTTGACAGTGACAAGCCCCCACTGTCACACACACACAGACACACAAACACACACAGACACACACACACACACACACACACACACACACACACTGCCAGGCTGTGGGCAATGCCAGGGCAATCACCAGGAACAGAGGACTATGGAGAAGAGGGTTATGAAACAACCATCATGACATCACACAAGTGCCAGTGAGGGCAAGGAAAGATCAAGAACTAGTGAAGAGCAAAGAATGGCAGACACAGCAGCAGACACATGAGTAGATGGCCAGTCTTACAGGAAAGAGCTACACAGTCTCTGAGGCTTTCACAGAGGAAAGGACAGCCATGCCTCAAAGCTGAAAGCCTGGCCTCTCCTGACACAGCATGGAGCTTCTGCCTTGGATCCTCTCAGCCCACATGGAAGGGTCTCAAGGCATCACCACAGTGCCTCCCACAAGAGGAGGAAGGAAGGCAGCATGTGGGTCAGGAAGTCACCCAGAAACAGACATTTCCAGTAGTTCTTATGACCCATCCCTCAGGAGACTCCATCCAGGCATTGAGAGACCAAGGGATGTTGGGAAGTCAGCCTTGTGGCAGCTCCAGACCCTTCATTCTTTCCAGAACATTTCTTAACAGGGGGGGAAATCTGTACCTGTACTCAGGATGGTCCCTGGACTATGCCCTACTACCTGTGTCACAACGGCCCTACTTCTGCAGACTGAGCCCTTACACAGCAGGGCTTTTTGTGAAGGGATCTACTACTGTGGTAAATACAGTGGGTATAGGTACCACAGTGCTATATCCAGCAGCAAAAACTTATTATATAAAGGAGACTCGTCACTTCAAAACAGTGATTCTAGAGGAACTTGCACATAAGGGGTGATTCCTGAGTCTGGTCCACTTAAGTTCATTAATTAGTATTTTCTAACAGACGGGTTTTCTGAATGACCAAAGAGAAGTCAAAACACCCTCAAGTCGATCCAAATGACCTCTCACCCAGAGTTCAGGAACTCCAGCAAAAGTCACCCATCTCTCCACCAGAACCAAAGTTTCCCTTTCAACAGGAAGGGCCCTAGACAACTTTCTCTCAGAAAAACATGGGAAACACCCCAAGCTGAACTCAGACACCATTCTACAGAGACTCAGCAACCATTGATTTGGCCATCTTGACCTAGCACCCAGAGACAATAGCACCTCAGACACAGCTTAAACATGATTGTTCAGTCACTTGGTGCTCTACAAGGAGCCTGAGGTAGGTTTTACCAAGATCTGGGGAAGACTACCAGGAGCATGTTGCTGGAGCTAAGCCTGATGTCACCTATCTAGGAGCTCCATGTGCCCTGGTGGAGGATCCAAAGGACAGAAGTATCATCCAACCTACTGCTGACATGAGAAAGGATTTTGGTTTTGTGGAGTTGTTTGGGGTTTTGTGCCCCATTTACTGGAACATGATGGATCTATTAAGGGAAACAATGCCAATGCTAACCACCCAGCAGTCCCAAATCCAAAGACCCTGCCTTAGCCTGCACTGAAATACCAGAAAGACACTTAGTCAGATTCCCTCTCTGACTCCTTTTAGGGACAAGTTTGGCCATTTGGCTTCCCTCTGAGAATCTTTCTCCTCAGCAGCCCCTTCTAATTCCCTAGTCCTCAGCCCTCTGCTTTCTCTCCTCTGCTTTCTCCTTTTCTTCCCTGCCAAGGAGACTGGAGAAGGTTACTGTGGGCATGAAACATCTGAGTCACACAGTGTTGGCTGTGTCACTGGGAAGCTACAGCATGTTTCTCACGAGGGAACAGACACCAAAGTATCCTGTACCTTTGATGAACTGACCATTAGGGCCCATCCCACCATTCCTTCAAGTCTGAGCCAGGGATACTCACATGACATCACCGGTCTCATTTTCCATCTCTACTAGAGCCATGGGACAGATATTGACATAGGTCAGGTACAGGAACAGCACAGTGACCCTGAAGAGACTTCCACTCCATCTTCCATCACAGCCTGGCAGGAAGACCACATGGGGAGAATTCTGTATGGGCCTCTCTCACTGTGGAATACCTACCACAGTGGTACAGACTGTCCAAAAACCTTGCAAGAACCTGATCCCTCAACCTCAGTGGCTTGTCATACAAGGTATAGAGGACACTAAGCTTGAACTGCAGTCGCAGCTTTGAGCCTAGAGAGGCCCAGTGGATATAACTGACAGTCCCAAGTTCTAGTCTAGCCATACTGACAGGACCTCTATGACAGCACATGTGGTGGCTTCAGGCAGCTGGCCTCTGAAGTGCCCCACTCAGCATGCCATCACTGGACCAGAACAGTTCAGGTCTCAAGGGAAAAAAATGGGGTTGAAATAGCCCACACATACTAAAAGGCCAGAAAGGCCCAGGGCGCACTGAGACATAACAAAGTAAAAGTATCTTAGTCCATGAAATTTCTGCTAGAGTTTGGCTTACTCTGTGCCATGATGTAGCCCCACAACCACCCAGGCACCTACCAGGAATCCCCTACAGAGGTCTGAGTCAGGCAGCTCTGCCTCATTCTACATTTTAGGCCGATAGCATCTCCACTGCAGGTGAATCCCAAAGGCACAAAATGTAGCCAGAAACTACAGCGAGAAGAGGGGATTTGGGAGGGAGGGAATGGGCTTGTGTGACATTAAGAGGATTGCACAAAGTTTTTGCAATTATCACAGTGACATGGGCACTGATCCCCCCAAACACATACAAGGACTAGGACTCTTAAATAACATCTGCCAAGGAGAACTGTCAAATAGCCACTGAGCGGAGATGTTTCATACAGGGAGATATAGAAAGACAGGAAAAGAGCCTCCTATGTCTCAACCACAAAGGGGAAGCTGTGGATCTCCACCAACTTACAATCAAACTGTGACAATCGGCAAAGTCTTTCCAATTGTGTACAAATGATGTAGGACTCAGTATGTAATCCAAGGACCGTAGGCCCAAATGGACATATGTGGGATTTAATACATGTTACATAACTACCTTGCATTCATAGCATATATGTAGCATCTACTTCTGGTACCTACCTTGTGTGGGTGTGGCTGTGCTGCACATTGAGTCCAGGAACATGTCTATGCCAGGAAAATACCCACACAATCAGCTGCATTTCCAGTCCACACTTGGAATACAAATTACCTTGGAATAAAAATTTTAAGAGGTAGTATAGATGAAAATGAAGAGAGTCAGGAGAATAGGCTGAAAGTCAGACATGGAGAAATTCTCCAGAATGTAGAGTTCAGAAGCAGCAAGCAGAACTGGCCTGACAGGAGAGAAAACACAGAGCTCAGCCAGAACCACCTGGCCATGCTACTGGGCACACAGAAAGCACTGTGCATCCGCACTGAACCCCAAGTATTCCTCAGAATCCTTGCATAAAAATGTCACAGGGAGGCAAGGCTGGAACGGGGCAAAACAGGAAACAATGACTATCCCCCCCCCATAGGAAGTATACACAAGTTTGGAAGCGTGAAGAAGAATGGTAGGGGTAGAGTGCCACACAGAGCTTGCTCGTAATGCCTTCAGTGCTGAGGATAGCAAGGACCAAGTTAAATAAACATGTTCAGCAGGATTCCCTCTCACTGAATACACAACATGAAAAAGTTACTTTCTCTCTAAAGAAGATGAGAAGATAATGTCTGTGCACTGTGGTGACAGTGCCAGGCCCTCACTGCCAGGCTTGGGGATAGGCCAGAGCTATCACCAGGAACAAAGACTAGGGAGAAGAGGGTTAGGAAACAACCATCATGACATCACACAATTGCCAGGGAAAGACGAACAGGAACTTGTAAAGACAAGAGAATGTCAGAGCAGCAGACACAGAAGTAGATGGCCAGTCTTATAGGAAAGAGCTACACAGTCTGTGAGGCTTTCAGAGAGGAAACGACAGCCATGCCTCAAAGCACAGAGCCTGGCCTCTCCTGACAGCCTACAGTTTCTGCCCTTATTCTACTCACCACACATTGAAGGGTCTCAAGGCATCACCACAGTGCCTCCCACTAGAGTAGGAAGGAAGGCAGCATGTGGGTCAGGAAGTCACCCAGAAACAGATGTTCCCAGTAGTTCTTATGACCCTCCCTCAGGAGACTCCATCCAGGCACTGAGAGACCAAGGGATGTTGGGAAGTTGATCATGTGACAGGCAAAAGTCCATTTACTTGCCTAGGACCGTCCTGAAGAGATAGAATACCAAGAGGAAACACGCTGGACCTGCACTAAGGATGGCCCCTGAGACTCTGCCCTGATGCCTGTGGCACTCAATGGGTCCCTACTCCTAGAAAACCAGAGTCCATACTCAGCAGGGCTTTTTGTGAAGGTGTCTACTACTGTGTTTATTATTATGACGGGTATAGCTACCACAGTGCTATATTCAACTGCAAAAACTGATTATGCCCAGCAGAGTCTTCAGGTCAAATCAGTAGTCTAGAGGAGCTGTCACCTAAGGATCTATACCTGAGGTTTGACCACTGAAGCCCAATAATGGATACTACCCTACACTCAGCTTTTCTGACTGACCATAGAGAAGTTAAAATACCCTTAAGTCAGATCCAAATAGCATATATTCAGAGACCAGGAACTCCAGCAAAATCCACTCAGCTCTCCAACTGAATCAATGCCTCCTTACAGGAGGAATGGCCCTACAGATCTTACTCTCAGAAAAACATGGAAAATGCTCCAAGCTGGACTCACACACTCTTCTACAGTCACTTGGAAAATATTGATTTGGCCATCTTGACCTGGGAGCAACAAGATAACAGTACCTCAGTAACATCCTAAACATGTTCTTTCACTAACTTGGTGAACCACGAGGAGCCTGCGGTAGATTCTACCAAGATCAGGTGAAGAGTGCCAGGAGCATGTTGCTGGAGCTGAGCCTGAATCTGGCTACCTAGGAGTTCCCTGTATCCCGATAGAGGATCCCAAGGAAGGAAGTATCACCCAGCCTGCTGCTGACCTCAGTCAGGTTTCTGTTGGGCCAGGGTTTGTTTCTTCTTTGGGCCCCATTCATTAGACAATGATGGATCTGTTAAGGGACAGAATGCCAGTGGTAACCACCATGCACCTTCAAATCTAAAGATTCTGCCTTTGCCTGATCTGAAGACCAGAGAGAGGCTTAGGCAAAGTCCCTCTCTGATACCTGTTGGGGACAAGTTTGTCAATTTGGCTTCTCTCTGGGCATCTCTGTCTTCATCACCTCCTTTCAGAACCCTAGTCCTCAGCCCTTACTCTCCTCTGCTTCCTTTTTATTCCCTGCCACAAAGACTCAGGGAAGGTAACTGCGGCCAGCACATAGCTGGGTAATGGAGTGTTGGCTGTGTCACTGGGAAGCTGCAATGTCTTTTTTATGTGGGAGCAGATGGCAGATGGTCCTGTGTCTTTGATAAACTGACCCTTAGGACCCATCCATCATTCCTGCAAGTATGGACCAGGGATACTCACATGACATCAGCCTGTCTCATACTCCAACTCTGTTAGAGTCATTGGGCTGATATTGACATAGATCAGGCACAGGAACAGCAGAGTGTCCCTGAAGAGACTTCTCCATCTTCCGTCACAGCCTGGCAGGAAGACCACAGGAGGAGGATTTTGTGTGGGCTTCTCTCACTGTAGAATACCTACCACAGTGGTATAGATCAGTCCCAAGAGCCTGAAAGAACCTGAACCCTAAAACACAGTGGCTAGTCAGTGAGGGTATGTACCACCTTAAGCTTGGCCTGGAGACACAGCATTGAGCTGAGATTGGCCCAGTGGAGTTAGGAATGAGAGTCCCAAGTTCTAGTCTAGCCATACTGACAGGACCTCTCTAGCAGCACCCATGGAGGCTTCGGGCAGCTGGCCTCTGATGTGCCACCCCCCAGCAAAATGCCATCTGCACTGGAACCAGAAAGTTTCAGATCTCAATGGAAAAAAAACATGGGGATGAAATACCCCACACACACACTACAAAGTCAGAAAGGCCCCAGGGGACACTGAGACCTGAAAAAGTAAAAGTATCTTAGGCCATAAAATTTCTGCTAGAGTTTGGGTTACTCTGAAACATGGTGACACTCAGTGATATTGAAACATATCTGGGACAATTCTAGAAGATAATCGAGGCTATTCCGGTAAGAAGATACGTTCTGGAGAGATCAATTCCTCTCCCCATCCTAAGAGGACTGAAACAAAGCATGTAGGGCATGAGCCAGGATTGCACATAGTTGCACATGCATTGATATACAAACAAGGGTGGGTGTACACACACATGCAAATGCACTCATACACACATGTACACACACAAACATACACACAGAGAGACAGGAACTCAAACACAGAAATACACATATATACAAACATGCACACAGTCACACACACACACACACACACACACAATGTCACAACCATAGAGAACCCCCCAACTTTTCCCACTCAAACCAACCCAACCACACTTGCAGGATGACAAGGGGTCTATCAATGTTAATCCCAGGAGCCCTGTTTTAAAGGGGTCTAGAGGTAGACACACAGTGGGGTTGGGAGGGAATTTGTGCCAGCCTGAGGCACTGTGCTTACCTATACTAGTGGATGGGACCACAGTGTCATACATACATCAGACACAAAACTTAGCTGGGCATGGTGGCACATGCATTTAAATCCAGGTTTCAGAATGCAAAAGCAGGTAGATCTCTAAGTTGGAGACCAGCACAGCCAGGGCTACATTAAAAAAAAAAAACAAAAAAACAAAAAAAACCAGTCTTTAAAAAAGAAACAAGGAATGAAAGAAAAGAAAAAGAAAGAAAATACTTGCCCTGAAATCCCACTGTGCTCACACAAGCTCTGCCCACAGGTGAAACCTACCTGTGCATGCCCACTACTGAGCAAGAAGGCTCTGAGGCTCTGAGAGGATTGTGAACAAGTTACTGTCACAGTGGGTATGACTCAGGCTACCACTGTAAGAAAAGCTCAAAACTGCCCTCCAAAACTCATCCCAAGATTCACTCCCTTCTTTCCTCTGTGTGTGTGTGTGTGTGTGTGTGTATGTGTATACCTGGGTGAGTACTTGATTGTGTACCTGTGTATTTATGCACACATGTGTATGTATATGTGTATACATAACCAACCAGGCAGATGCTCCTGAGTATCCTCCTTCCTTCATGACTTTGAGTAGGCCATCCTTAACCTTTCATCCCGGCTCAAGACCCTCAACCAAGGCTCCCCTTGAGGGGAGAAGTTACAGGCAGAAAGGATCAGCCGGCTCTTGTCACCATGGCTATAGGCAGCTGACTCCAGGTTTGAGCCTGTGAATCCAGGAGCATACTGCAGGAGCAACAGGCACACTCCAGCCCTGGATCACAAGTGCCGGTGAAGTCAAGGAAAGATCAAGAACAAGTAAAGAGCAAAGAATGGCAGACACGGCAGCAGACACATAAGTAGACAGCCAGTCTTACAGGAAAGAGCTACACAGACTCTGAGACTTTCAAAGGAAAGGACAGCCATGCCTCAAAGCTGAAAGCCTGGCCTCTCCTGACACAGCATGGAGCTTCTACCTTGGATCCTCTCAGCCCACGGGGAAGGGTCTCAAGGCATCACCACAGTGCCTCCCACAAGAGGAGGAAGGAAGGCAGCATGTGGGTCAGGAAGTCACCCAGAAACAGACATTTCCAGTAGTTCTTATGACCCATCCCTCAGGAGACTCCATCCAGGCACTGAGAGACCAAGGGATGTTGGGAAGTCAGCTTTGTGGCAGCCCCAGACCCTTCATTCTATCCAGAACATTCTGTAACAAGAGGAAAACAGCTGGGCCTGTACTCAGGATGGCCCCTGGATTCTGCCCTACTCCCTGTGGCTCAAAGGTCCCGACTTCTGCAGAAACAGAACACTTACTCAGCAGGGCTTTTTGTGAAGGGATCTACTACTGTGTTGGTATACGGGAATAGCTACCACAGTGCTATATCCAGCAACAAAAACTTACTATCCAGAGCAGACTCATCACTTCAAAACAGTCATTCTAGAGGAACTTGCACATGAGGGACAATACGTGAGTTTGACCACTTAAGTTCATTATTAGTACTATCTAACACACAGGTTTTCTGACTGACCACATAAAAGTCAATACACCCTCAAGTCAATCCAAATGACCTCTCACCCAGAGTTCAGGAACTCCAGCAAAAGTCACTCATCTCTCTACCTGAACCAAAGCTTCCTTTCAATAGGAAGGGCCCTAGACAAATTTCTCTCAGAAAAACATGGGAAACACTCCATGCTGAACTCAGACACCCTTCTACAGAGACTAGACAACCATTGATTAGACCATCTTGACCTAGCACCCACAAGACAATAGCACCTCAGACACAGCTTAAACATGATTATTCAGTCACTTGGTGCTCTACAAGGAGCCTGAGGTAGGTTTTACCAAGATCTGGGGAAGACTACCAGGAGCATGTTGCTGGAGCTGAGCCTGACGTCAGCTACTTAGGAGCTCCATGTGCCCTGGCAGAGGATCCAAAGGACAGAAGTATCACCCAGCCTACTGCTGACATGAGTAAGGATTTTGGTTTTGTGGAGTTGTTTGGGGTTTTGTGACCCATTTATTGGAACATGATGGATCTATTAAGGGAAACAATGCCAATGCTAACCACCCAGCAGTCCCAAATCCAAAGACTCTGCCTTAGCCTGCACTGAAAGACCAGAAAGACACTTCGTCAGATTCCCTCTCTGACTCCTTTTGGGGACAGGTTTGGCCATTTGGCTTAGCTCTGGGGATCTCTGTTTTCAGCAGCCCCTTCTAGATGCCTAGACCTCAGCCCTTACTCTCCTCTGCTTTCTCCGTTTCTTCCCTGCCAAGGAGACTGGAGAAGGTTACTGTGGGCCTGAAACATCTGGGTCACACAGTGTTGGCTGTGTCACTGGGAAGCTACAGCATGTTTCTCACAAGAGAACAGACACCAGAAGATCCTGTACGTTTGATGAGCTGAATACTAGGACTCATCCCATCATTCCTGCAAGTCTGGGCAAGGGATGGCCTGTCTCATTTTCCATCTCTGCTAGAGCCATGGGACAGATATTGACATAGGTCAGGTACAGGAATAGCACAGTGACCCTGAAGAGACTTCCTTTTCATCTTCCATCACAGCCTGGTAGGAAGACCACAGGGGACAATTCTGCATGGGCCTCTCTCACTGTGGAATACCTATCACATTGGTACTGATCAGTCCAAAAGCCCAACAAGAAACTGACCCCTCAACCACAGTGGCTTGTCACACAAGGTATGAGGGACCCTAAGCTTGAACTGGAGTCACACCTTTGAGCCTAAAGAGGCTCAGTGGATATGACTGACAGTCCCAAGGTCTAGTCTAGCCATACTGACAGGACCTCTATGACAGCACCCGTGGTGGCTTCAGGCAGCTGGCCTCTGAAGTGCCCCACCAAAACATGCCATATCACTGGAACCAGAAATGATCAGATCTCAAAGAGAAATAACATGGGGTTGAATTACCCCACACACACTACAAGGCCAAAAAGGCCCCAGAGGACACTGAGACCTGACAAAAGTATTTCAGGCCATGATATTTCTGCTAGAGTTTGGGATACTCTGTACCATGGAGACACTCAGTGATATTGAAGCATATCTGGGACAATCCTAGAAGATAATTGAGGCTATTCAGGTGAGAAGATATGTTCTGGAGAGATCAGTTCCTCACTCTCCATACTAAGAGGACAGGAACAAACCAAGTAGGGCATGAGCCTGGATTACAAATACTTGCACATGCTCTCACATACATACAAGTGTGCGTATGCACCCACATGCACTCACATACACACATGTACACACATAAACATACACACAGAGACACAGAAACTCAAACATAGAAAACTACATATATGCAAACATGCACACATACATACAAACACACACACACACACACACACACACACACACACAATGTCACAACCCGAAAGAACCCACCAGCCTTACCCACTCAAACCAACTGATCCACACTTGCAGGATGACAAGGGATCTTAGCAATGTTAATCCCAAGGAGCCCTGTTCCCAGGAGGCCTGGAAATAGATACACCGTGGGGTTGGGAAGGAATTTGTGCCAGCCAGAGGCACTGTGCTTACCTATACTAGTGGATGGGGCCACAGTGTCATACATACATCACACACAAAACATAGCCGGGCATGGTGGCACATGCATTTAATCCCAGGTTTCAGAATGCAAAAGCAGGTAGATCTCTAAGTTGGAGGCCAGCACAGCCAGGGCTACATAAAGAAAACTGGTCTTTAAAAAAGAAACAAAGAAAGAAAGAAAAGAAAAAGTAAAAACTTGCCCTGAAACCCCTCATCTGGGCCATCTTCCAGCAACAATGGATCTGCATGCTCTGTCCTCCAGTCAGGTCTGGAAGGGAAGTTTGCATGAACAGGCATGAGAAGCAGCACTGAGGTGTCAATGTCAACCACAAATCCCCTCAGAAAGGCTACACAAGCAGCTGTTCAGACCACAGCAGTGAGAGTGAGTGGACACACAGACTTCAGACAGGTGTCTGGCTCAGAGGCCCAGGACAAAGCAGTGGATCAATAACACCTGTGCCGCTTCTGTCCCCTGCAGCCATTCATGCTCATCCCCATGGCAAGGTCCTTCCTTATGGTCAGAAGTTGACACTCAGAATATCGACCTCCAGTGAGGGATCCCTTGCCCAGCACTGGTCCCAGAACTCCTACTAGATTAGATATCCTGAAGGAGAAATGAAAAAAACACCAAACACACACACACACACACACACACACACACACACACGAGAGAGAGAGAGACAGACAGACAGACAGAGAAAGAGACAGAGAGACAGAAAGAGAAGGAAAAAGAAGAGAAAGAGAGCAGGAAATTCAAAACTATAAGTACTTGATATTAACAATGGGACACAGGTTTATAATCCCTCCTCAAAGTGGTAAAAACCTGGTTTGTACACCAGTAAGACTGTTGCTCTGTCCCACCCTTCTCCCTTATGCTTTGTGAATGCAGGAGGTGTTATAATAGTGTCAGCATAACCTTGTTATTGCTCTATGAAGTCACACTAAACATCAACTTCCAAGGTCTTCTCTTTGGTGGTTCTCTACTTCTGTGAAGCCACACACATCAACAGGTGATTTAGTGCCTTAGAGGACTCTGAGATAAGAGTTACTATCTCTCACCAGCACCAGAAATAAAAGCCTCTACAGAACTGACAGGACATGAAATACCTGGGGATTCTGATCCTCAGTCATGAAGACAACATTCATACACAGAATGAGAAAAAGGCAATGTGTATCCATCCAGCCCACAGTTGGAGAGGAGGATCAAAAGCTGTTATCTCCACATTCACTTAGCCTGTGTTACCCACCCATGCCCCCAATCCAAGTTGAGGGAAATACTGAGGGTCTACAGCCCCAAAGTGACTTCCAGTATTAAATGCCAGATTGCAGAAGAGAGCAAAACACCTGTATAGACATTTGAAGGACATGTTAACTAAAAGAGGACACACGGAACAAAATGAAGATGAAGCGAGTCCATTGGACACAGTACAGTATTAAAAAATAACAAAACAAAACATAATGAAAAGAAACACTCAGGAGTGCCATCAAACACCAGAAAGTTACAGGAGACATGAGTGTTCTTAGTGCACCCCCACTCCCCACACTAGAGCAAGATGTAGCCCCAGGACCACCTAGGCGCGGAACAGGAGTCTGCTCCAGAGTCAGAGTCAGTCAGCTCTGGATCATTCTAAGTTTCAGAACAATAGCATCTCCACTGCAGGTGGATCCCAAAGACACAAACTGTAGCCAAAGACAACACCAAGAATATGGGACTTGGGAGGGAGAGAGTGAGCATGTATGACATTAAGAGTATTGCACAATGGGTTTTTGCAATTTTAAAAGTGACGTGGGCACTGATCCCAAAAAGACATAACATGACTAGGACTCTTAAATAACATCTGCCAAGGGGAGCTCTCAAATAGCCACTGAGGTTTCATACAGGGGGATATAGAAGCGCAGGCCAAAGAACTTCTGTGTTTCAACCACAAAGGGGAAGCTGTGGATCTCCAACACCTTACAAGAAACCTGGACCAATCTGCAAGGATGGGGGAAGCACAGCCACACAGAGCCTTCCACACTGAGTATGAATGGCATAGGACTATCAGGTCATCCAAGGACTTGAGCTAAAGTGGGAATGTGTGGGGAATACATGCATGTTACATGCCTACCTTGCATTCATAGCATATATGTAGCCCCTGCTCTCGGTACATACCTTGTTGTTTGAATGGTTCTGCTGCACATTGGGTCTGGGGGCATGTGTATGCCAGTTAGATGCCCAACCACTCAGGTGCATTTCCAGTCCACACTCATCACCTTGGAATAAAAGTTTTAAAGGTTAATGTGGGCATAAATGAAGAGAATCAGAATAAGCTGTAAGGCAGACATGCAGAAGTTCTATAGAATATAAAGCTCAGAAGCAGCAAACAGACCTGGCCTGACAGGAGAGCAAACACAGAGCTCAGCCAGAACCACCTGGTCATGGTAATGGGCACACCAAAAGCAATGTACATCAGCACTGAACCCCAAATACGCCCCAGAATCTGTGCATAAAAATGTCAGAGAACAGCAAGTCTAGAAAATGGCAAAACAGAAAAAAGATCCAACCATTTGCATACAAATTGCATGAATTCGTTATTTTTAATTGCTGCGTAGTATTCCATCGTATAAATATACCACATTTTCTGTATCCATTCCTCCATTGAGGGACATCTGGGCACTTTCCAGCTTCTGGCTATTATAAATAAGACTGCTATGAACATAGTGGAGCATGTGTCTTTATTGCATACAGGGGAATCCTCTGGGTATATGCCCAGGAGTGATATGGCAGGGTCCTCTGGAAGTGTCATGCCCAGTTTTCTGAGGAACTGCCAGACTGATTTCCAGAGCGGTTGTACCATCTTGCAATCCCACCAACAATGGAGGAGTGATCCTCTTTCTCCACATCCTCGCCAGCACCTATTGTCTCTTGAGTTTTTAATCTTAGCCATTCTGACTGGTGTGAGGTGGAATCTCAGGGTTGTTTTGATTTGCATTTCCCTGATGACTAATGATGTTGAACAAACCCAATCACAAAAGAATACACATGAATTGCAATCACCGATAAGTGGATATTAATGAGCCCAGAAGCTCTGAATACTCAAGACACAATTAGCTAAGCAAAAGATTCCCAAGAAAAAGGATGGAGAGGACCCTGGTCCAGAAAAGACTAAATCCAGTTTTGTAGGAGAGTACCAGAACAGAAAAATGGTGGGGGGTGGGTGATTGCGGAATGGGGCGGGTAGAGGACTTATGGGACATATGGTGAGGGGAGGAACTGGAAAGGGGACAGCCTTTGGAATGTAAACAAAGAATATAGAAAATAATAAAAAATAAAAAACAATAAAAAACAAAAAAAACAAAAAAAGAAAAAAGAAAAGTAAAAAAAATTAATTTTCCATTTTGGTTCCAATTCCTTTATATTTTCTGAGTCTTCTTCATAATAAGTTTAAAATTTAGTTAAAAAAAGAAAACTGAACAAATGTACACCACTCAAGAAAGTATAAACAAGTTGGAAAGAGTAAAGAAGAATGGTAGGGGTAGAGTGTCACACAGAGCATGCTCATAATGTCTTCAGTGCTGAGGATAGTAAGGACCAAGTTAAATAAACATGTTCAACAGAATTCCCTCTCACTGAAATGCACAACAAGCAAACATCACTCTTTCTCTTTAGGAGAAGAAAAGACAGTGTCTGAGCACTGTGGTGACACTGCCAGGACCTCACTGTCAGGCATGGGGATATGCCAGAGCGATCACCAGGAACAAAGATTACGGAGAAGAGGGTTAGGAAACAACCATCATGACATCACACAAGTGCCAGTGAAGGACGAACAGGAACTGTAAGGAGCAGAGAATGTCAGAGCAGCAGACACAGAAGTAGATGGCCAGTCTTATAGGAAAAAGCTACACAGTCTGAGAGGCTTTCAGAGAGGAAAGGACAGCCATGACTCAAAGCACAGGGCCTGGCCTCTCCTGACACAGCCTGCAGCTTCTGCCCTTACTCTACTCTCCCCACAAGGAAGGGTCTCAAAGCATCACCACAGTGCCTCCCACTAGAGTAGGAAGGAAGGCAGCGTGTGGGTCAGGAAGTCACCCAGAAACAGATGTTCCCAGTTCTTATGACCCCTCCCTCAGGAGACTCCATGCAGACACTGAGAGACCAAGGGATGTTGGGAAGTTGGTCATGTGACAGCCAAAAGTCCATTCACCTGCCTAGGTCCTTCCTGAAGAGATGGAATCCCAAGAGGAAAAACACTGGAACTTCAGGTAGGTTTGCCCCTGAGACTCTGCCCTGATTCCTGTGCCCTCTATGGGTCCCGATTCCTGCAAAACCAGATCCTTACTCAGCAGGGGTTTTTGTGAAGGCATCCAATACTGTGTTTATTATAACTCTGGATGGGGCTACCACAGTGTTATATTCACCAACGAAAACTTATTAGGGTAGCAGAGTCTTCAGGTCAAATCAGTAGTCTAGAGGAGCAGTCACCTAAGGATCTATATCTGAGGTTTGACCACTGAAGCCCATTAATGGATACTACCCTACACTCAGCTTTTCTGACTGACCATAGAGAAGTTAAAATACCCTTAAATCAGATCCAAATAGCCTATCAACAGAGACCAGGAACTCCAGCAAAATCCACTCAGCTCTCCAACTGAACCAATGCCTCCTTACAGGAGGAAGGGCCCTACAGATCTTACTCTCAGAAAAACATGGGAAACACTCCAAGCTGGACTCACACAGTCTTCCACAGCCACTTGGAAAATATTGATTCGGCCATGTTTACCTGGCACCCACAAGATAGCAGAACCTCAGATACAGCCTACATGTTCTTTCACTCACTTGGTGAACCACGAGGAGCCTGCGGTAGATTCTACCAAGATCAGGTAAAGAGTGCCAGGAGCATGTTGCTGGAGCTGAGCCTGAATCCGGATACCTAGGAGCTCACAGTATCCCGGTGGAGGATCCCAAGGAAGGAAGTATCACCCAGCCTGCTGCTGACCTCAGTCAGGTTTCTGTTGGGCCAGGGTTTGTTTCTTCTTTGGGCCCCATTCATTGGACAGTGATGGATCTGTTAAGGGACAGAATGCCACCCTGCAACCTCAAATCTAAAGATACTGCCCTTGTCTAATCTGAAAGACCTGAGAAGCTTAGGCAAAGTCCCCCTCTGACACCTGTTGGTGACAAGTTTGTCCATTTGGCTTCTCTCTGGGCATCTCTGTCTTCAGCATCTCCTTTCAGAACCTCAGCCCTTACTCTCCTCTGCTTTCTTTTTATTCCCTGCCACAGAGACTAAGGGAAGGTAACTGCGGGCAACACATAGCTGGGTAATGGAATGTTGGTTGTGTCGCTGGGAAGCTGCAGTGTGTTTTTCATGGGGGAGCAGATGGCAGAAAGTACTGTGACTTTGATGAACTGACCCTTAGGGCCCATTCATCATTCCTGCAAGTCTGGGCCAGGTATGGTGACATGACATCAGCCTGTCTCATGCTCCAGCTCTGCTAGAGCCATTGGGCTGATATTGACATAGATCAGGTACAGGAACAGCACAGTGCCCTGAACAGACTTCTCCTTCCTCCATCACAGCCTGGCAGGGAGATCACAGGAGGAGGATTCTGTATGGGCCTCTCTCACTGTGGAATACCTATTACAGTGGTACAAACCAGTCCCAAAAGCCTGAAAAAAACCTGACCCCTAAATTACAGTGGCTAGCCAGTGAGGGTATGTGGCATATTAAGCTTGGCCTGGAGTCACAGCATTGAGCCGACAGAGGCCCAGTGGAGTTAGGATTGAGAGTCCCAAGTTCTGGTCTAGCCATACTGACAGGACCCCTATGACAGCACCCAAGGAGGCTTCAGGCAGCTGGCCTCTGAAGTGCCCCACCCAACATGCCATCTGCACTGGAATCAGAAAGGTTCATATCTCAACAGAAAAAAAAAAACATGGAGTTGAAATACCCCATACCCACTACAGACCCATCCCAGCTCCAGACCCTCGACCAAGGCTCCCCTTGAGGGGAGAAGCTACAGGCAGAAAGGACCAGCCAGCTCTTGCCGCCATGACTATAGGCAGCTGACTCCAGGTAAGAGCCGGTGAAATCCAGGAGCATACTGCAGGAGCAACAGGCACACACCAGACCTGGAGCATATGACACCAAGGCCACAAACTTGCATCATACATGCATCATACACAAAACTTAGCTGGTCATGGTGGCCCATGTATTTAAACCCAAGTTTCATAATGCAAAAGCAGGTAGATCTCTAAGTTGGAGGCCAGCACAGCTGGGCTACATGAAGAAAACAAGTCTTTTAAAAAGAAACAAAGAAAGAAAGAAAGAAAAGAAAAAGAAAAACCTTGCCCTGAAACCACTCAGTGCTCACACAAGCTCTGCCCACAGGTGAAACCTACCCGTGCATGCCCATTGCTTAGGAAGAAGGCTCTGAGGCTCTGAGAGGATTTTGAACAAGTTACTGTCACATTGGGTATGGCTCGGGCTACCACTGTAAAAAAAGCTCACAACTGCCCTCCAAAACTCATCCCAAGATCCACTCCCTTCTTTGTGTGTGTGTGTGTGTGTGTGTGTGTGTGTGTGTGTGTGTACCTGGGTGTTTAGTTGATTGTGTGCCTGTGTGTGTATGCACGCATGTAAATGTATATTGTGTACATACCCAACTAGCCAGGTGCTCCTGAGTATCCACATTCCTATATGATTTTGAGTAGGCCATCCTTAACATTTCATCCCGGCTCTAGACCCTCGACCAAGGCTCCCCTTGAGGGGAGAAGCTACAGGCAGAAAGGACCAGCCAGCTCTTGCCGCCATGACTATAGGCAGCTGACTCCAGGTAAAAGCGGGTAAATCCAGGAGCATACTGCAGGAGCAACAGGCACACACCAGCCCTGGAGCATATGACACCAAGGCCACAAACTTGCATCTTCTCCACGGATGCAGCAAGCAGACCTTGCAGAACATGAGAACAAATATAGAAACCCAACCAGAACTAACAGTACATGCCACTGGGCACACTGAAAGCATTGTACATCAGCACTGTACCCCAAATATGACCCAGGAAACTTGCATAAAAATGTCACATCGCAGCAAGTCTGGAAAAGGGAAAAACATAAAACTGAACGAATGCCCCACACTCAAGGAAGTATGAACAAATTGGTAAGTAGGAAGAATTCACCAGGATCAGACAAAGACTAGGGAGAAGAGGGTTAGGAAACAACCATCATGACATCACACAAGTACCAGGGAAGGACAAATGGGAACTTGTAAAGACCAGAGAATGTCAGAACAGCACACACAGAAGTAGATGGCCAGTCATATAGGAAAGAGCTACACAGTCTGTGAGGCTTTCAGAGAGGAAAGGACAGCCATGCCTCAAAGCACAGAGCCTGGTCTCTCCTGACAGCCTGCAGCTTCGGCCCTTACTCTACTCACCCCACAAGGAAGGGTCTCAAAGCATCACCACAGTGCCTCCCACTAGAGTAGGAAGGAAGGCAGAATGTGGATCAGGAAGTCACCCAGAAACAGATGTTTCCAGGAGTTCTTATGACCCCTCCCTCAGGAGACTCCATCCAGACACTGAGAGATCAAGGGATGTTGGGAAGTTGGCCATGCGACAGCCGAAGGTCCATTTACTTGCCTAGGACCTTCCTGAAGAGATAGTATCCTGAGAGGAAACACGCTGGACCTGCACTAAGGGTGGCCCCTGAGACTCTGTCCTGATGACTGTGTCCCACAATGGGTCCCTACCCCTGCAAAACCAGAGTCCTTACTCAGCAGGGCTTTTTGTGAAGGTATCTACTACTGTGTTTATTATAGCTATGGGTATAGTACCACAGTGCTATATTCAACAACAAAAACTTAATATGCCCAGCAGAGTCTTCAGGTCAAATCAGTAGTCTAGAGGAGCAGTCACCTAAGGATCTATATCTGAGGTTTGACAACTGAGGCCCAATAATGGATACTACCCTACACTCAGCTTTTCTGACTGACCATAGAGAAGTTAAAATACCCTTAAGTCAGATCCAAATAGCCTATCAACAGAGACCAGGAACCCCAGCAAAATCCACTCAGCTCTCCAACTGTATCAATGCCTCCTTACAAGAGGAATGGCCCTACAGATCTTTCTCTCAAAAATACATGGAAAGCACTCCAAGCTGGCCTCACACAGCCTTCCACAGCCACTTGGAAAATATTGATTTGGCCATCTTGACCTGGGAGCAACAAGATAACAGTACCTCAGTAACATCCAAAACATGTTCTTTCACTAACTTGGTGAACCACAAGGAGCCTGTGGTAGATTCTACCACAATCAGGTGAAGAATGCCAGGAGCATGTTGCTGGAGCTGAGCCTGAATCCGGCTACCTAGGAGCTCCCTGTATCCCAGTGCAGGATCCCAAGAAAGGAAGTATCACCCAGCCTGCTGCTGACCACAGTCAGGTTTCTGTTGGGCCAGTGTTTGCTTCTTCTTTGGGCCTCATTCATTGGACAGTGATGGATCTGTTAAGGGACAGAATGCCAGTGGTAACGACCCAGCAGCCTCAAATCTATAGATACTGCCTTTGCCTGATCTGAAGACCAGAGAGAGGCTTATGAAAAGTCCCCCTCAGACACCTGTTGGGGACAAGTTTGTCCATTTGGCTACTCTCTGGGCATCTCTTGTCTTCAGCATCTCCTTTCAGAACCCTAGTCCTCAGCCCTTACTCTCCTCTGCTTTCTTCTTATTCCCTGCCACAAAGACTCAGGAAAAGTAAATGCGGGCAACACATAGCTGGATAATGGAGTGTTGACTGTGTCCCTGGGAAGCTGCAGTGTGTTTTTCATGTGGGAGCAGATAGCAGAAGGTCCTGTGTCTTTGATAAACTGACCCTTAGGACCCATCCCACCATTCCTGCAAGTCTGGATCAGGGATACTCACATGACATCAGCCTGTCTCATACTCCAACTCTGTTAGAGTCATTGGGCTGATATTGACATAGATCAGGTACAGAAACAGCAGAGTGTCCCTGAAGACAGTCCTTCTCCATCTGCCATCACAACCTGGCAGGAAGACCACAGGTGGAGGGTTTTGTATGGGCTTCTCTCACTGTGGAATACCTACCACAGTGGTACAGATCAATCCTAACAGCCTGAAAGAACCAGACCCCTAAAATGCAGTGGCTAGTCAGTGAGGGTATGTGGCACATTAAGCTTGGTCTGGAGACACAGCATTGAGCCGAGAGAGGCCCAGTGGAGTTAGGAATGAGAGTCCCAGGTTCTAGTCTAGCCATACTGACAAGACCTCTACAGCAGCACCTATGGAGGCTTCGGGCAGCTGGCCTCTGATGTGCCACCCCCCAGCAGCATGCCATCTGCACTGGAACCAGAAAGTTTCAGATCTCAATGGAAAAAAACATGCGGATGAAATACCCCACGCACACTACAAAGTCAGAAACGCCCCCAGGGGACACTGAGACCTGAAAAAGTAAAAGTATCTTAGGCCATGAAATTTCTGCTAGAGTTTGGGTTACTCTGAAACATGGTGACACTCAGTGATATTAAAACATATCTGGAACAATTCTAGAAGATAATCGAGGCTATTCAGGTGAGAAGATACGTTCTGGAGAGATCAATTCCTCTCCCCATTCTAAGAGGACTGAAACAAAGCATGTAGGGCATGAGCCAGGATTACACATAGTTGTACATTCATTGATATACAAACAAGTGTGGGTGTACACACACATGCAAATGCACTCATATACATGCATGTACACACACAAACATACACACAGAGAGACAGGAACTCAAACACAGAAATACACATATATACAAACATGTACACATTCCCCCCACACACACACACACACAATGTCACAACCATAGTGAACCCCCCAGCCTTGCCCACTCAAACCAACCCATCCACACTTGAAGGATGACAAGGGGTCTCATCAATATTAATCCCAGGGGCCCTGTTTTAAACGGGCCTAGAGTTAGACACACAGTGGGGTGGGGAGGGAATTTGTGCCAGCCTGAGGCACTCTGCTTACCTATACTAGTGAACAGGGCTACAGTGTCATACATACATCATACACAAAACTTAGCTTGGCATGGTGGCACATGCATTTAATCCCAGGTTTCAGAATGCAAATTCAGGTAGATCTCTAAGTTGGAGGCCAGCACAGCCAGGGCTACATTAAAAAACCAGTCTTTTAAAAAGAAACAAGGAATGAAAGAAAAGAAAAAGAAAATACTTGCCCTGAAATCCCACTGTGCTCACACAAACTCTGCCCACAGGTGAAACCTATCTGTGCATGCCCACTACTTAGCAAGAAGGCTCTGAGGCTCTGAGAGAATTGTGAACAAGTTACTGTCACAGTGGATATGACTCAGGCTACCACTGTAAGAAAAGCTCAAAACTGCCCTCAAAAACTCATCCCAAGATTCACTCCCTTCTTTCCTCTGTGTGTGTGTGTGTGTGTGTGTGTGTGTGTGTGTGTGTGTGTTCCTGTGTACATGAGTGTGTGAGTACGTGATTGTATACCTGTGTGTGTATGCACACATGTGAATGTATATGTGTATACATAACCAACCAGGCAAGTTCTCCTGAGTATCCTCCTTCCTTCATGACTTTGAGTAGGCCATCCTTAACCTTTCATCCCTGCTCAAGCCCCTCGTCCAAGGCTCCCCTTGAGGGGAGAAGTTACAGGCAGAAAGGATCAGCCGGCTCTTGCCACCATGACTATAGGCAGCTGACTCCAGGTAAGAGCCGGTGAATCCAGGAGCATACTGCAGGAGCAACAGGCACACACCAGCCCTGGAGCACAAGTGCCAGTGAAGGCAAGGAAAGATCAAGAACAAGTAAAGAGCAAAGAATGGCAGACACAGCAGCAGACACATAAGTAGACGGCCAGTCTTACAGGAAAGAGCAGTCTCTGAGGTATTCAAAGAGGAAAGGACAGCCATGCCTCAAAGATGAAAGCCTGGCGTCTCCTGACACAGCATGGAGCTTCTGCCTTGGATCCTCTCAGCCCACATGCAAGGGTCTCAAGGCATCACCACAGTGCCTCCCACAAGAGGGGGAAGGAAGGCAGCATGTGGGTCAGGAAGTCACCCAGAAACAGACATTTCCAGTAGTTCTTATGACCCATCCCTCAGGAGACTCCATCCAGGCACTGAGAGACCAAGGGATGTTGGGAAGTCAGCCTTCTGGCAGCACCAGACCCCGCATTCCGTCCAGAACATTCCTTAAGTAGAGGGGAAAAGCTGGGCCTGCACTCAGGATGGCCCCTGGACTCTGCTCTACTACATGTGGCTCAACGGTCCCGACTTCTGCAGAAACAGAGCGCTTACTCAGCAAGGCTTTTTGTGAAGGGATCTACTACTGTGCTGGTATACGGGGGAGCTACCACAGTGCTATATCTAGCAGCAAAAACTTACTATATAGAGGAGACTCATCACTTCAAAACAGTATTCTAGAGGAACTTGCACATAAGGGGCGATTCATGAGTCTTGTCCACTTAAGTTCATTAATTAGCACTAGCTAACACACATTCTGGTCTCTCTGAATGACCAGAGAGAAGTAAGTGCACACTCAGGTCAATCCAAATGACCTCTCCCCAGAGTACAGGGACCCCAGCAAGAGTCACTCATCTCTCCACCTGAACCAAAGCTTCCTTTCAACAGGAAGGGCCCTAGACAACTTTCTGTCAGAAAAACTTGGGAAACACTCCAAGCTGAACTCAAACACCCTTCTACAGAGACTTGGCAACCATTGATTTGGCCATCTTGACCTAGCACCCACAAGACAATAGCACCTCAGTCACAGTTTAAACATGATTATTCAGTCACTTGGTGCTCTACAAGGAGCCTGAGGTAGGTTTTACCAAGATCTGGGGAAGACTACCAGGAGCATGTTGCTGGAGCTGAGCCTGAAGTCAGCTACCTAGGAGCTCCATGTACCCTGGTGGAGGAGCCAAAGGACAGAAGTATCACCCAACCTACTGCTGACATGAGAAAGGATTTTGGTTTTGTGGAGTTGTTTGGTGTTTTGTGCCCCATTTATTGGAACATGATGGACATATTAAGGGAAGCAATGACAATGGTAACCAACCAACTGTCCCAAATCCAAAGACCCTAGCGTATCTTGTACTGAAAGACCAGAAAGACACTTAGCCAGATTCCCTCTCTGACTCCTGTTGGGAACAGGTTTGGCCATTTGACTTTGCTCTGGAGATCTCTGTCCTCAGCAGCCCCTTCTAGATCCCTAGTCCTTTGCACTCTTCTTTCTCTCCTCTACTTTCTCCTTTTCTTCCCTGCCAAGGAGACTTGGAGAAGGTTACTCTGGGATTGAACAGACAGCAGAAGATCCTGTACCTTTAATGAGCTGACTATTAGGACTCATCCCATGATTCCTTCAAGTCTGGGCCAGGGATAGTCACATGACATCAGCCTGTCTCATTTTCCATCTCTGCTAGAGCCATGGGACAGATATTGACACAGGTCAGGTACAGGAACAGCACAGTGCCCCTGAAGAGACTTCCTCTCCATCTTCCATCACAACCTGGCAGGAAGACCAAGGGGGCCGATTCTGCATGGGCCACTCTCACTGTGGAATACCTACCTCAGTGGTACAGATCAGTTCCAAAAGTCCTGCAAGAACCTGATTCCTCAACCTCAGTGGCTTGTCATGCAAGGTATGGGGGAGCCTAAGCTTGAAATGGAGTCACAGCTTTGAGCCTAGAGAGGCCCAGTGGATATGACTGAGAGTCCCAAGTTCTAGTCTAGCCATACTGACAGGACCTCTATGACAGCACCCGTGGTGGCTTCAGGCAGCTGGCCTCTGAAGTGCCCCACCCAACATGCCATCTGCACTGGAACCACAAATGCTCAGATCTCAAAGGAAAAAAAACATGGGGTTGAATTACCCCACACACTCTACAAGGTCAAAAAGGCCCCAGAGGAGACTGAGAGTTGACAAAAGGATTGCAGGCCATGATATTTCTGCTAGAGTTTGGGATACTCTGCACCATGGAGACACTCAGTGATATTGAGGCATATCTGGGACAATCCTAGAAGATAATTGAGGCTATTTCAGGTGAGAAGATATGTATTGGAGAGATCAATTCCTCACAATTCCATTCTAGGAGGACTGAAACAAACCAAGTAGGGCATGAGCCAGGATTGCACATACTTGCACATGTACTCACATACAGACAAGTGTGGGTGTGCACACACATGCACATGCACTCACATACACACATGTACACACACAAACATACACACAGAGACACAGAAACTCAAAAACAGAAATATGCATATATACAAACATGCACATATACATGCACACACACACACACACACACACACACAAACACACACAAACACACAATGTCACAACCAGAAAGAACCCACCAGCCTTACCCACTCAAACCAACTGATCCACACTTGCAGGATGACAAAGGATCTTATCAATGTTAATCCCAAGGAGCCCTGTTCCCAGGAGGCCTGGAAGTAGATACACTGTGGGGTTGGGAAGGAATTTGTGCCAGCCTGAGGCACTGTGCTTACCTATATTAGTGGATGGAGTCACAGTGTCATACATACATCAAACACAAAACTTAGCTGGGCATGGTGGCACATGCATTAAATCCCAGGTTTCAGAATGCAAAAGCAGGTAGATCTCTAAGTTGGAGGCCAGCACAGCCAGGGCTACATAAAGAAAACTAGTCTTTAAAAAAGAAACAAAGAAAGAAAGAAAAGAAAAAGTAAAACCTTGCCCTGAAACCCCTCATCTAGGCCATCTTCCAGCAACAAGGGATCTGCATGCTCTGTCCTCCAGTCAGGTCTGGAAGGGAAGTTTGCATGAACAGGCATGAGAAGCAGCACTGAGGTGTCAATGTCAACCACAAATCCCCTCAGAAAGGCTACACAAGCAGCTGTTCAGACCACAGCAGTGAGAGTGAGTGGACACACAGACTTAAGACGGGTGTCTGGCTCAGAGGCCCAGGACAAAGCAGTGGATCAATAACACCTGTGCCGCTTCTGTCCCCTGCAGCCATTCATGCTCATCCCCATGGCAAGGTCCTTCCTTATGGTCAGAAGTTGACACTCAGAATATCGACCTCCAGTGAGGGATCCCTTGCCCAGCACTGGTCCCAGAACTCCTACTAGATTAGATATCCTGAAGGAGAAATGAAACAAACACCAAACACACACACACACACACACACACACACACACACACACACGAGAGAGAGAGACAGAGAAAGAGACAGAGAGACAGAAAGAGAAGGAAAAAAGGAGAGAAAGAGAGAGCAGGAAATTCAAAACTATAAGTAGTTGATATTAACAATGGGATACAGGTTTATAATCCCTCCTCAGAGTGGTAAAAGCCTGTTTTGTACACCAGTAAGACTGTTGCTCTGGCCCACCCTTCTTCCTTCTGCTTTGTGAATGCAGGAGGTGTTATAACAGTGTCAGCATAACCTTGTTATTGCTCTATGAAGTCACACTAAACATCAACTTCCAAGGTCTTCTCTTTGGTGGTTCTCTACTTCTGTGAAGCCACACACATCAACAGGTGATTTAGTGCCTTAGAGGAGTCTGAGGTAAGAGTTACTATCTCTCACCAGCACCAGAAATAAAAGCATCTACAGAACTGACAGGACATGAAATATCTGGGGATTCTGATCCTCACTCATGAAGACAACATTCATACACAGAATGAGAAAGAGGCAATGTGTATCCATCCAGCCCACAGTTGGAGAGGAGGATCAAAAGCTGATATCTCCACATTCACCTAGCCTGTGTTACCCACCCATGTCCCCAATACAAGTTGAGGGAAATACTGAAGGTCTACAGCCCCAGAGTGACTTCCAGTATTAAATGCCAGATTGCAGAAGAGAGCAAAACACCTGTATAGACATTTGAAGGACGTGTTAACTAAAAGAGGACACACGGAACAAAATGAAGATGAAGCGAGTCCATTGGACACAGTACAGTATTAAAAAATAACAAAACAAAACATAATGAAAAGAAACACTCAGGAGTGCCATCAAACACCAGAAAGTTACAGGAGACATGAGTGTTCCTAGTGCACCCCCACTCCCCACACTAGAGCAAGATGTAGCCACAGGACCACCTAGGCGTGGACCAGGAGTCTGCTCCAGAGTCTGAGTCAGTCAGCTCTGGATCATTCTAAGTTTCAGAACAATAGCATCTCCACTGCAGGTGGATCCCAAAGACACAAACTGTAGCCAGAGACAACACCAAGAATATGGGACTTGGGAGGGAGAGAGTGAGCATGTATGACATTAAGAGTATTGCACAATGGGTTTTTGCAATTTTAAGAGTGACGTGGGCACTGATCCCCCAAAAGACATAACATGACTAGGACTCTTAAATAACATCTGCCAAGGGGAGCTGTCAAATAGCCACTGAGTTGAGATGTTTCATACAGGGGGATATAGAAGCGCAGGCCAAAGAACTTCCTGTGTTTCAACCACAAAGGGGAAGCTGTGGATCTCCAACACCTTACAAGAAAACTGGACCAATCGGCAAGGATGGGGGAAGCACAGCCACACAGAGCCTTCCACACAGAGTATGAATGGCATAGGACTATCAGGTCATCCAAGGACTTAAGCTAAAGTGGGAATGTGTGGGGAATACATGCATGTTACATGCCTACCTTCCATTCATAGCATATATGTAGCCCCTGCTCTTGGTACATACCTTGTTGTTTGAATGGTTCTGCTGCACATTGGGTCTGGGGGCATGTGTATGCCAGGTAAATGACCAACCACTCAGGTGCATTTCCAGTCCCACTCATCACTTTGGAATAAAAGTTTTAAAAGTTAATGTGGGCATAAATGAAGAGAATCAGAATAGACTGTAAGGCACACATGCAGAAATTCTACAGAATATAAAGCTCAGAAGCAGCGAACAGACCTGGCCTGACAGGAGAGCAAACACAGAGCTCAGCCAGAACCACCTGGTCATGGTAACGGGCACACCAAAAGCAATGTACATCAGCACTGAACCCCAAATACGCCCCAGAATCTGTGCATAAAAATGTCAGAGAACAGCAAGTCTAGAAAATGGCAAAACAGAAAAATGATCCAACCATTTGCATACAAATTGCATGAATTCATTATTTTTAATTGCTGTGTACTATTCCATTGTATAAATATACCACATTTTCTATATCCATTCCTCCATTGAGGGACATCTGGGCACTTTCCAGCTTCTGGCTATTATAAACAAGGCTGCTATGAACATAGTGGAACATGTGTCTTTATTGCATGCAGGGGAATCCTCTGGGTATATGCCCAGGAGTGGTATGACAGGGTCCTCTGGAAATGTCATGCCCAATTTTCTGAGGAACTGCCAGACTGATTTCCAGAGAGGTTGTACCATCTTGCAATCCCACCAACAATGGAGGAGTGATCCTCTTTCTCCACATCCTCTCCAGCAACTGTTGTCTCTTGAGTTTTTAATCTAAGCCATTCTGACTGGTGTGAGGTGGAATCTCAGGGTTGTTTTGATTTGCATTTCCCTGATGACTAATGATGTTGAACAAACCCAATCACAAAAGAATACACATGAATTGCAATCACTGATAAGTGGATATTAATGAGCCCAGAAGCTCTGAATACTCAAGACACAATTAGCTAAGCAAAAGATTCCCAAGGAAAAGGATGGAGAGGACCCTGGTCCAGAAAAGACTAAATCCAGTTTTGTAGGAGAGTACCAGAACAGAGAAATGGTGGGGAGAGGGGGTGATTGCATAATGGGACGGGTAAGAGGACTTATGGGACATATGGTGAGGGGGGGAGAACTGGAAAGGAGAAAGCCTTTGGAATGTAAACAAAAAATACAGAAAATAATAAAAAATAAAAATAAAAGAAAAAAGAAAAGTAAAAAAAAAATTTAATTTTCCATCCTGGTTCCAATCCCTTTATATTTTCTGAGTCTTCTTCATAATAAACAGCTTAGTTTTAAAAAAACATAAAACTGAACAAATGCCCCCCACTCAAGGAAGTATAAACAAGCTAGGAAGAGTAAAGAAGAATAGTAGGGGTGGGGTGCCACACAGAGCATGCTCGTAATGCCTTCAGTGCTGAGGAGAGTAAGGACCAAGTTAACAAACATGTTCAGCAGGATTCCCTCTCCCTGAAACTCACAACAAGCAAACATCACTCTTTCTCTTTAGGAGAAGAAAAGTCAGTGTCTGAGCACTGTGGTGACACTGCCAGGCCCTCACTGTCAGGCATGGGGATATGCCAGAGTGATCACCAGGAACAAAGATTAGGGAGAAGAGGGTTAGGAAATAACCATCATGACATCACACAAGTGCCAGGGAAGGACGAACAGGAACTTGTAAGGTGCAGAGAATGTCAGAGCAGCAGACACAGAAGTAGACAGCCAGTCTTATAGGAAAAAGCTACACAGTCTGTGAGGCTTTCAGAGAGGAAAGGACAGCCATGACTCAAAGCACAGGGCCTGCCTCTCCTGACAGCCTGCAACTTCTGCCCTTACTCTACTCACCCCACAAGGAAGGGTCTCAAGGCATCACCACAGTGCCTCCCACTAGAATAGGAAGGAAGGCAGCATATGGGTCAGGAAGTCACCCAGAAACAGATGTTCACAGTAGTTCTTATGATCCCTCCCTCAGGAGACTCCATCCAGGCACTGAGAGACCAAGGGATGTTGGGAAGTTGATCATGTGACAGGCAAAAGTCCATTTACGTGCCTAGAACCTTCCTGAAGAGATAGTATCCCGAGAGGAAACACACTGGACCTGCACTAAGGGTGGCCCCTGAGACTCTGCCCTGATGCCTGTGTCCCTCAATGGGTCCCTACTCCTGCAAAACCAGAGTCCTTACTCAGCAGGGCTTTTTGTGAAGGCATCTACTACTGTGTTTATTATTACCGGGGGGGGGTATGTTTACCACAGTGTTATATTCAACAACAAAAACTGATTATGCCCAGCAGAGTCTTCAGGTCATATCAGTAGTCTAGAGGAGCTGTCACCTAAGGATCTATATCTGCGCTTTGACCACTGAAGCCCATTAATGGATACTACCCTACACTCAGCTTTTCTGACTGACCATAGAGAAGTTAAAATACCCTTAAGTCAGATCCAAATAGCCTATCAACAGAGACCAGGAACCCCAGCAAAATCCACTCAGCTCTCCAACTGAACCAATGCCTCCTTACAAGGGGAAGGGCCCTACAGATCTTACTCTCAGAAATACATGGAAAGCACTCCAAGCTGGCCTCATACAACCCTCCACAGCCACTTGGAAAATATTGATTTGGCCATCTTGACCTGGCAGCAACAAGATAACAGTACCTCAGAAACATCCAAAACATGTTCTTTCACTCACATGGTAAACCACGAGGAGCCTGTGGTAGATTCTACCAAGATCAGGTGAAGAGTGCCAGGAGCATGTTGCTGGAGCTGAGCCTGAATCCGGCTACCTAGGAGCTCCCTGTATCCCGGTGGAGGATCCCAAGAAAGGAAGTATCACCCAGCCTGCTGCTGACCTCAGTCAGGTTTCTGTTGGGCCAGGGTTTGTTTTTTCTTTGGGCCCCATTCATTAGACAATGATGGATCTGTTAAGGGACAGAATGCCAGTGGAAACCATCCTGCAGCCTCAAATCTAAAGATTCTGCCTTTGCCTGATCTGAAGACCAGAGAGAGGCTTAGGCAAAGTCCCCCTCAGACACCTGTTGGGGACTAGTTTTTCCATTTGGCTTCTCTCTGGGCATCTCTGTCTTCAGCATCTCCTTTCAGAACCCTAGTCCTCAGCCCTTACTCTCCTCTGCTTTCTTTTTATTCCCTGCCTCAGAGACTCAGGGAAGGTAAATGTGGGCAACACATAGATGGGTAATGGAGTGTTGGCTGTGTCCCTAGGAAGCTGCAGTGTGTTTTTCATGTGGGAGCAGATAGCAGAAGGCCCTATGTCTTTGATAAACTGACCCTTAGGACCCATCCCACCATTCCTGCAAGTCTGGATCAGGGATGGTCACATGACATCAGCCTGTCTCATACTACAACTCTGCTAGAGCCATTGGGCTGATATTGACATAGGTCAGGTACAGGAATAGCACAGTGCCCTGAACAGACTTCTCCATCTTCCATCACAGCCTGGCACAGCCTGGCAGGGAGACCACAGGAGGAGGATTCTGTATGGGCCTCTCTCACTGTGGAATACCTACCACAGTGGTACAGACAAGTCCCAAAAGCCTGAAAAAAACCTGACCCCTAAAATACAGCGGCTAGCCAGTGAGGGTATGTGGCACATTAAGCTTGGCCTGGAGTCACAGCATTGAGCCGACAGAGGCCCAGTGGAGTTAGGATTGAGAGTCCCAGGTTCTGGTCTAGCCATACTGACAGGACCCCTATGACAGCACCCATAGAGGCTTCAGGCAGCTGGCCTCTGAAGTGCCCCACCCAACATGCCATCTGCACTGGAATCAGAAAGGTTAAAACAAACATGGAGTTGAAATACCCCACACACACTACAAAGTCAAAAACGCCCCAGGGCACACTGAGACATGACAAAGTAGAGGGATCTCAGGCCATGAAATCTCTGCTAGAGTTTGGGTTACTCTGAACCATGGTGGTATTACAACATACTTGGGACAATTCTAGAAGATAATCGAGGCTATTCAGGTGAGAAGATACGTTCTGGAGAGATCAATTCCTCTCCCCATCCTAAGAGGACTGGAACAAATCAAGTAGGGCATGAGCCAGGATTACACATACATGCACATGCACTCACATACGTACAAGTGTGAGTGCACACACACATGCACATGTACACGCACAAACATACACACACAGACACAGGAACTCAAACGCAGAAATACCCATAATTACGAGCATGCATGCATGCCCCCCATAAACACACACACACACACACACACACACACACACACACACACAATGTCAGAACCAGAAAGAACCCACCAGCCTTGCCCACTCAAACCAACCCATCCACATTTGCAGGATGACAAGGGATCTTATCAATGTTAATCCCAGGGGCCCTGTTTTAAAGAGGCCTGCAAGTAGACACACAGTGGTGTGAAATTGTGCCAGCCTGAGGCACTGTGCTTACCTATACTAGTGAACGGGGCCACAGTGTAATCCTTACATCATACACAAAATTTACCTGGGCATGGTGGCACATACATTTAATCCCAGGTTTCAGAATGCAAAAGCAGGTAGATCTCTAAGTTGGAGGCAAGCACAGCCAGGGCTACATGAAGAAAACAAGTCTTTAAGAAAGAAACAAGGAAAGAAAGAAAAGAAAGAGAAAAAACTTGCCCTGAAACCACTCAGTGCTCACACAAGCTCTGCCCACAGCTGAAACCTACCAGTGCATGCCCACAAGTTAGCAAGAAGGCTCTGAGGCTCTGAGAGGATTTTGAACAAGTTACTGTCACAGCGGGTGTGGCTCGGGCTACCACTGTAAGAAAAGCTCTAACCAAACATGCCCTCCACAACTGGTCCCCAGATGCATCCCTTCCTGGCTTTGAGTGTGTGTGTGTGTGTGTGTGTGTGTGTGTGTGTGTGTGTGTGTACGTGCGTGCATGCGTGTTCCTGTGTGTGTGTGTTCCTGTGTGTGTGTTCCTGTGTGTGTGTGTGTTCCTGTGTGTGTGTGTTCCTGTATGTACTTGATTGCATACTTGTGTATGTGTGCACACATGTGAATGTATCTATGTGTACATACCCAACTAGCCAGGTACTCCTGAGTATCCTCCTTCCTTTATGACTTTGAGTAGGCCATCCTTAACCTTTCATCTTGGCTCAAGACCCTTGACCAAGACTCCTCTTGAGGGGAGAAGCTACAGGCAGAAAGGACCAGCCGGCTCTTGCCGCCATGACTATAGGCAGCTGACTCCAGGTAAGAGCAGGTAAATCCAGGAGCATACTGCAGAAGCAACAGGCACCACACCAGCCTTGGAGCATAGGACACCAATCCCCAAACTGGCATCTTCTCCACAGATGCAGCAAGTAGACCTTGCCAGACGAGGAGAGCAAACATAGGAGCTCAGCCAGAACTACCTGTTCATGCCCCTGGGCGCACTGAAAGCACTGTGCATCAGCACTGTACCCCAAATATGCCTCAGAAGACTTGCATAAAAATGCTACAGAGCAGCAACTCTGGAAAAACTAAAAACATGAAACTGAACAAATGACCCCCACTCAAGGAAGCATAAAGAAATTGTGAAGCATGAAGAAGAATTGTAAGGGTAGAGTGAAACACAGAATATGTTCATAATGCCTTCAGTGCTGAGGATAGTAAGGACCAAGTTAAATAAACATGTTCAGCAGGATTCCCTCTCCCTGAAATTCACAACAAGCTAAAGTCACTCTCATTGTTAAGGAGATGAGAAGACAATGTCTGAACACTATGTTGACAGTACCAAGGCTCCAGTGTCAGCCCACTGACTGCCAAGCTGTAGGAAATGCCAGGGCAATCACCAGGAACAGAGGACTATGGAGAAGAGGGTTATGAAACAACCATCCTGACATCCCACAAGTACCAGTGAGGGCAAGGAAAGATCAAGATCTAGTAAAAAGCAAAGAATGGCAGACACAGCAGCACACACATAAGTAGACGGCCAGTCTTACAGGAAAGAGCAGTCTCTGAGGTATTCAAAAAGGAAAGGACAGCCATGGCTCAAAGCTGAAAGCCTGGCCTCTCCTGACACAGCATGGAGCTTCTGCCTTGGATCCTCTCAGCCCACATGGAAGGGTCTCAAGGCATCACTACAGTGCCTCCCACAAGAGGAGGAAGGAAGGCAGCATGGGGGTCAAGAAGTCACCCAGAAACAGACATTTCCAGTAGTTCTTAAGACCCATCCCTCAGGAGGCTCCATCCAGGCACTGAGAGACCAAGGGATGTTGGAAAGTCAGCCTTGTGGCAGCCCAAGACGCTGCATCTGTCCAGAACGTTCCTGAAGGGATGGAAGCCCAGGAGGAAAAAAGCTGGCCCCTGGACTCTGCCCTACTACCTGTGGCTCAATGGTCCCTACTTCTGCAGAAACAGAGCCCTTACTCAGCAGGGCTATTTGTGAAGGGATCTACTACTGTGTTGGTATACTAGCTGGAGCTACCACAGTGCTCTCTCTATCCAGCAACAAAAACTTACTATGTAGAGCAGACTCGTCACTTCAAAACAGTGACTCTGGAGGGACTTGTACATAAGGGGCGATACATGAGTCTTGACCACTTAAGTTCATTATTAGTACTATCTAACACACAGGTTTTCTGACTGACCACAGAGATGTCATTACACACTCAAGTCGATCCAAAGGCCCTCTCACCCAGAGCTCAGAAACCTCAGCAAAAGTCACTCATCTCGCCACCTGAACCAAAGCTTCCTTTCAATAAGAAGGACCCTAGACAACTTTCTCTCAGAAAAACATGGGAAACACTCCAAGCTGAACTCAAACAGCCTTCTACAGAGACTTGGCAACCATTGATTTGGCCATCTTGACCTAGCACCCAGAGACAATAGCACCTCAGTCACAGTTTAAACATGATTATTCAGTCACTTGGTGCTCTACAAGGAGCCTGAGGTAGGTTTTACCAAGATCTGGGGAAGACTACCAGGAGCATGTTGCTGGAGCTGAGCCTGACGTCAGCTACCTAGGAGCTCCATGTGCCCTGGTGAAGGATCCAAAGGACAGAAGTATCACCCAACCTACTGATGACAGGAGAAAGGATTTGGTTTTGTGGAGTTGTTTGGTGTTTTGTGACCCATTTATTGGAACATGATGGACATATTAAGGGAAACAATGCCAATGGTAACCACCCAGCAGTCCCAAATCCAAAGAACATGCCTTATATTGCACTGAAAGACCAGAAAGACAGTCAGATTCCCTCTCTGACTACTGTTCTGGACAGGTTTAGCCATATGTCTTCACTCTGGGGATCTCTGTCCTCAGCAGCCCCTTCTAGATCCCAAGTCCTCAGCCCTTACTCTCCTCTGCTTTCTCCTTTTCTTTCCTTCCAAGGAGACTTGGAGAAGGTTACTGTGGGCATGAAACATCTGGGTCACACAGTGTTGGCTGTGTCACTAGGAAGCTAGAGCATGTTTCTCATGAGGGAACAGATTCCAGAAGATCTTGTACCTTTGATGAACTGACCATATACCCCATCCCATCATTCCTGCAAGTCTGGGCCAGGGATGGTCACATGACATCAGCCTGTCTCGTATTCCATCTCTGCTAGAGCCATGGGACAGATATTGACATAGGTCAGGTACAGGAACAGCACAGTGCCCCTGAAGAGACTTCCTCTCCATCTTCTATCACAATCTGGCAGGAAGACCACAGGAGGAGGATTCTGCATGGGCTTCTCTCACTGTGGAATACCTACCACAGTGGTACAGATCAGTCCCAAAGGTCCTGCAAGAACCTGATCCCTCAACCTCAGTGGCTAGCCACACAAGGTATGGAGGACCCTAGGCTTGAACTGGAGACACAGCTTTGAGCCTAGAGAGGCCCAGTGGAGACAACTGACAGTCCCAAGTTCTAATCTAGCCATACTGTCAGGACCCCTATAACAGCACCCATGGTGGCTTCAGGCAGCTGGCCTCTGAAGTGCCCCTCCCAGCATGCCATATGCGCTGGAACCAGAACAGTTCAGGTCTTAATGGAAAAAAAAAAACATGGGATTGAAATACTCCACACACACTACAAGGTAAGAAAGGCCCAGTGGGCACTTAGACATGACAAAGTAAAATATCTTAGGTCATGAAATTTCTGCTAGAGTTTGGCTTACTCTGTACCATGATGTAGCCCCAAAACCACCCAGGCAACTAAGAGGAGTCCCCTTCAGAGGTCTGAGTCAGGCAGCTCTGGCTCATTCTACATTTCAGACCAATAGCATCTCCACTACAGGTGAATCCCAAAGGCACAAAATGTAGCCAGAGACAACACCAAGAAGAGGGGACTTGGGAGGGATGGAGTGGGCTTGTGTGATATTAAGAGGATTGCACAAAGTTTTTGCAATTATCACAGTGACATGAGCACTGATTCCCCCCAAACACAAACCAGGACTAGGACTCTAAAATAACATCTGTCAAGGAGAACTGTCAAATAGCCACTAAGAGGAGATGTTTCATACAGGGAGATGTAGAAAGACAGGAAAAGAGCCTCGTATGTTTCAATCACAAAGGGAAAACCGTGGCTCTCCACCACCTTATATTCAAACTGTGCCATTCAGCAAAGTCTTTCCAATTGTGAGTCCTACAAATGTTGTAAGACTCAGTAGGTAATCCAAGGACTATAGGCCCAGATGGACTTGTGTGGGAAATACATAAATATTACATACCTGCCTTGCATGCATAGCATACATGTAGCATCTGCTTCTGGTACCCACCTTGTGTGGGGGTGGCTGTGCTGCACATTTAGTCAGGGGACATGTCTATGCCAGGAAAATACCCAAACAATCCGCTGCATTTCCAGTCCACACTCATCACCTGGGAATAAAAATTTTAAGAGGTAATGTAGATGAAAATGAACAGAATCAGGAGAATAGGCTGAAAGTCAGACATGCAGAGATTCTCCAGAATGTAGAGTTCAGAAACAGCAAGCAGAACTTGCCAGACAGGAGAGAAAACAGAACTCAGACAAAACTAACTGACCATGCTACTGGGCACACTGAAAGCACTCTGCATCAGCACTGAACCCCAAATATGCCCCAGAAATCTTGCATAAAAATGTCACAGAGAGGCAAGGCTAGAAAGGGTCAAAACAGGAAACAATGACTGTCCCCCCTTAGGAAGTATAAACAAGTTTGGAAGCGTGAAGAAGAATGGTAGGGGTGGAGTGCCACACAGAGCATGCTCGTAATGCCTTCAGTGCTGAGGATAGTAAGGACCAAGTTATATAAACATGTTCAACAGGATTCCCTCTCACTGAAACTCACAACAAGCAAAAGTCACAATCTGTTAAGGAGATGAGAATATAGTGTCTGATCCCTGTGTTGACAGTGCCAGGCCCCACTGCCACGCCACACTGTCAGGCTTGGAGATATGCCAGAGAGATCACCAGGAACAGACAAAGACTAGGGAGAAGAGGGTTAGGAAACAACCATCATGACACCACACAAGTGCCAGGGAAGGACAAACAGGAACTTGTAAAGACGAGAGAATGTCAGAGCAGCAGACACATAAGTAGACAGCCAGTCTTATAGGAAAGTACTACACAGTCTGTGAGGCTTTCAGAGAGGAAAGGACAGACATGCCTCAAAGCACAAAGTCTGGCTTCTGCTGACACAGCCTACAGCTTCTGCCCTTACTCTACTCTCCCCACATAGAAGGATCTCAATGCATCACCACAGTGCCTCCAGCTTGAGTAGGAAGGAAAGCATCATGTGGTTCAGGAAGTCACCCAGAAACAGATGTTTCCAGTAGTTCTTATGACCCCTGCCTGAGGAGACTCCATCCAGGCACTGAAAGACCAAGTGATGGTGGGAAGTCAGTCTTGTGACAACCAAAAGGCCCTTTAGTTGCCTAGGACCTTCCTGGAGAAATAGAAGCCCAGTGGTAAAAAGGCTGGATCTCGACTAAGGATGGCCCACGACACTCTGCTCTGCTACCTCTGGACCCACTGGGCCATATTCCTGCAGAGTCAGAGCCCTTGCCTGGCAGTGCTTTTTGTAAAGGGATCTGCTACTGTGTTTATAACTATAACTACCACAGTGCTGTATCCAGCAGCAAAAACCCATTATGCACAGGAGACTCTTCAGCTCATACAGTGAGTCAAGAGGAGCTTGCACGTAATGGGCAATGTGAGTCTTGATCAATGAGACACATTAATTATTACTATCCAACAGAGAACTTTGTGGGTGACCACAGAGAAATCAAAGCACCCTAAAGTGAGATCCCAAGAATCTCTCACCCAGAGTACAGGAAACCCAGGAGAAAATGACTCAGCTCTCCACTTGAACCAATGCCTTCTTTCAATAAGAAGATCTAGAGATCTTTCTCTCAGAAAAACTTGGGAAACACTCCAATCTGAACTCCTACAGGCTTCCACAGCCACTAAGAAACCGTTGATTTGACTGTGTTTACCTGGCACCCACAAGACAACAGTACCTCAGACACATCCTAGATGTGTTCTTAAAGTCACTTGTTAAACCACAAGGAGCCTGTGGAAGATTCTACCAAGATCAGGTAAAGACGGCCAGGAGCTCCCTGTAACCCATTGGAGGATCCAAAGGAAGGAAGTATCTCCCCGCCTACTGCTGACCTCAGACAGGTTATTGCTTGGCCAGAGTTTGTTTGCATCTTTGGGTCCCACTCATTGGACAATGATGGATCTGTTAAGGAACAGAATGCCAGTGACATATCTAAATATAAAGATTCTGCTTTTGCCTACTCTGGAAGACCAGAGAGAGGCTTAGGCAGAGTCACCCTCTGACCCCTGTTGGGGACAAGTTTGTCCATTTGCCTTCTCTCTGGGCATCTCTGTCTTCAGCTGCCCCTTCTAGAACCCTAGTCCTCAGCCCTTACTCTCCTCTGCTTTCTCCTGGTCTTCCCTGCCACAGAGACTCAGGGAAGGTAACCGTGGGCATGACACAGCTGGGTAATGGAGTGTTGGCTGTGTCACTGGGAAGCTACAGCATGTTTCTTACTAGGAAACAGACACCAGAAGGTCCTGTGTCTTTGATGAACTGACCATTAGGACCCATCCCATCATTCCTGCAAGTCTGGGCCAGGGATGGTCACATGACATCAGCCTGTCTCATATTCCAATTCTGCTAGAGCCTCGGGGATGATATTGACATAGGTCAGGTACAGGAACAGCACAGCGCCCCTGAAGACACTTCTCCATCTGCCATCACTGCCTGGCAGGAAGACCACAGGAGGAGGATTCTGTATGGACCTCTGTCACTGTGAGATAGAATACTTACCACAGTGGTACAGATAAGTCCCAAAAGCCCTGGAAGTATCTGGACCCTCAATCACAGTGGCTAGCCATGCAAGGTATGGAAGACCTTAAACTTAAACTGGAATCACAGCTTTGAGCCTAAAGAGGCCCAGTGAATACAACTGATAGTCCCAAGTTCTAGTCTAGCCATACTGACAGGACCTCTGTAACAGCCCACATGGTGGCTTCAGGCAGCTGGCCTCTGAAGTGCCCCCCCAACATGCCATCTGCACTGGAACCAGAAAGTTTCTTATCTCAGTGGAGAAAAACTTTGGTGTGAAATATTCTACCCACAGTACAAGGTCAAGAAGGCTCCAGGGGACACTGAGCCCTGCTAAAGTAAAAGGACCACAGCCAAGAAGTTTCTGCTAGAGTTTGGGGTACTCCCTACCATGGTGCTATACAATGATTCAGAAATACAATTGGTGCAATTCTACAAGATAATCAATACTATTCAGGTGAGGAGATAAATCCTGGAAAGATCAATTCCTCACTCTTCATTCTAAGATGACTAGAACAACCCAAGTAAGGGAGCCTAGATTATCCACACTTACACATGAACTCACACACACATGCATACATACATACACACACACATATATATGCATACATAAATACTCATATGCATGAATATGTGTGCACACACACACATAGCACACACAGGCATGAACAAGCATTCACACACTCCTATACATAGGTATGCAAATGTGGGCATACACACACACATGCACAGAAACACCCACATACAAGCATACACACACATGTACTCACACACACACACACACATGCATACACACATGCACTTGTACGCATACATACACATGCACATACAGGAATACACACACACACACACATACACACACATTCAAAGTCACAACCCGAAATAACCCACCAGACTTGACCACTCAAACCAGGCCATCCAGGGTAGAGAGATGAAGACTGGTAGTATCAATGTTACACCCAGGGGGGCCTGTTATAAAGGGGCCTGGAAGAAGACACAGAGTAGAGGGTGCCATCCTGAGCCACTGGGCTTACGGTTACTAGTGGATGGGGCCACAGTGTCATCCATAGCTCATACATAAAATGTAGCTGGGCATGGAGGCACATGCATTTAATCCCAGGTTTCAGAATGCAAAAGCAGGTAGATCTCTAAATTGGAGACCAGCACAGCCAGGGCTACATGAAGAAAACCAATCTATAAAAAGGAAAGAAAGAAAGAAAGAAAGAAAGAAAGAAAGAAAGAAAGAAAGAAAGAAAGAAAGAGGGAGAGAGGAAGGAAGGAAGGAAGGAAGGAAGGAAGGAAGGAAGGAAGGAAGGAAGGAGAAGAGAAGAGAAGAGAAGAGAAGAGAAGAGAAGAGAAGAGAAGAGAAGAGAAGAGAAGAGAAGAGAAGAAAAAGAAAAAAACTTGTCCTGAAACCCCTCCGTGCTCACACAAGCTCTGCCCACAGGTGAAACCTAGCCGTGCATGCCCACTACTTAGCAAGAAGGCTCTGAGGCTCTGAGAGGATTTTGAACAAGTTACTGTCACAGTGGGTATAACTGGGGCTACCACAGTAAGAAAAGCTCAAACTAAAACTGCCCTCCACAACTGGTCCCCAGACCCATCCCTTCCTGACTCTGTGTGTGTGTGTGTGTGTGTGTGTGTGTGTGTGTGTGTGTGTGTGTGTTTACCTGCGTGTGTGAGTGTGTACACATGTATATGTGTATACATACCCAACTGGCCAGGTGCCCCTGAGCATACACATTCCTTTACGACGGTGGAGTAGGCCGTCTTTACCCTTTCATCTTGGCTCAGGACTCTCCACCAAGGCTCTCCTTCTGGGAAGAAGCGGCAGGCAGCCAGAATCAGCCTGCTCTTACCACCATGACTACAGGCAGGTGACTACAGGCTTGAGCCTGTTACATCCAGTAAATACTGCCAGAGCAAAAGACACTACCCCACCCCTGGAGCACCATGACAACAAGGACACAAACTGTCATCTGCTCCATGTTTCCAGCAGCAATGGATCAGCCTGCTCTGTCCTCCAGTCAGGTCTGGGAGGGAAGTTTGCAGGAATAAGCATGAGAAGCAGCACTGAGGTGTCAACGTCAACCACAAATCCCCTCAGAAAGGCTACACAAGCAGCTGTTCAGATAGTGGCACTCAGATTGAGTGGACACACAGACTTCAGACAGGTGTCTGGCTCAGAGCCCAGGACAAAGTAGTGGTCCAAAGACACCTGTGTCTCTTCTGTCACCTCCAGTCATTCATGGTGGTCATACCCATTGCAAGGTCCTCCCTTATGGTCAGGAGTTGAGACTCAGAATATCAGTCACTTACCTCCACTCACGGGTCCCTTGGCCAGCACTGGTCACAGACAGACAGACAGTGAGAGAGAGAGAGAGAGAGAGAGAGAGAGAGAGAGAGAGAGAGAGAGACAGAGAGAGACAGAGAGAGACAGAGACAGAGAGAGACAGAGAGAGACAGAGAGAGGGGGAGGGAGAGGGAGAGAGAACGAGAAGGGAGGTCAAACTAGCAGTAATTAATTTTAACAATAGGAAATAGATTTAAAGTCTGTCCCCAAAGTGTTAAGAGCCTGTTTTGTATGCAAATAAAATGGCTACTCTGGCCTATCCATCTCTCTTCTGCTTTGCTAAGGCAGGGAGTGTTCAAACAGTGTCATCATAATCTTGTGGTTGCCCTACAAGGCCATCCTGAACATGCTCCTCCCCAACCCCCAAGTCTTTTGTTTGGTGGTTCTCTACTCCTGTGAAGCTAAACACATCCTTCCTTCCTTCCTTCCTTCCATCCCTCCAGGGAAGACCCAGAGCTCCCTATGCTGTACCCACCCCTGCTTGTGCCAAGATCCCCTTCAGATCCTCCTTCACACTACTCACCCTGACCAACAAATGAGAGGCTTCCAGATGTTCCAGAAATTCCTTGTTTCCCAGGTGAAAATGACTCAGAACAGCTAACTATAAGCATGTTTTGGTAAATTATCAAACTTCAAAATTAGCAAAGTAAGGTCCTAAATGAGCAGGAGCCCCCGTCTCAGAGCTTGGTGCAACATGCAGTTTTAACGTGGCACAAGCTGGAACTGTCTGAGAAGCAGGAACCACAGTTGAGAAAATGCCTCCATAGAAGATTGGTCTATGGACGAGTCTCTGGGGCTATTGCCTTGGTTACTGACTGATGTGAGAGGAAGGCACATCGCCCTGTGAGTGGTACCACCCATGGGTACTGCCCATGGGTACCACCCATGGGTAGCTAGTCCTCAGTGCCATTTTTCTCCATGCCTTCTGCTCAGTGTCTGCCTCCAATTTCTTTCACTAACTTCCCTCCATGATGGAGTATGACCTAAGAGTTGTAAGATGAATAAACCATTTTCTCTCATGTTGCTTTTAGTCATGATGCTTATCAAAGCAATAGAAACATAAGTTAGACATCTAGTGAATCAATACCTATGCAGCCCTACTGAAAAGAAGACTTGATCTAATAATTTTATGCTCGGCAACCTTAGTATTGAGAGATAATTTTGACATGTACACTCTTGGGGATGTTTTCCTTGAACCCAACCTCATTGAGTAAGGTTTACAAGAATAACCAATAATATTTATAAACTTACATGTGTCTTCCACATGTAAGATAATATTTAGTGCTGTGTATGGTATAGAATATTGACAGATAAAATCAACTACATGAATGACAATAATCTTTATCTGACCTAGATAAAAATACAAAAGTGAGCAAGGAAGTCCAAACCACCTGAGGTAAATGTCCGCACCATGAGGTCGGCCTCAGCAATCCCCAGAGTGGTGACAGCGGGTATGTGTGAGTGAGATGAACTCACTAGGCAGGATCAGAAGGTTGATGCTTTCAGCCCATCACCTCCAGTGAAGAGAGGGTCTAGAAGATGAATTGGTCACCACTGGCCAATGGATTCTGTCCTGCTTATATGAAGGGCTGCCATAAAAGTCGACGATATGGGGTTAGAAGAACTCCCACACAAATGGGCACAGAGGAGTCTGCAGGGAGGTGACCCAGAGGCACACAAGCCCTTCAAGGGTGACGGCGTCCATTCCTCACCCTGTGTGCTTCTTCTATGTCTGCTTCCTCCTAGCCTTTGTAATCCAGCAATCATAGTGAGTGTCCAACTGCTCCAGTAAATTCATCTAAAGAGTAGGTGCCATGGGCTTTAACTCTAAGATGGTAAGTCTACACAGGCTACAGCCTGGGGTACACAACCAGCTTGCAATGTAGAGAGACTTTTAGTGCTGAACCCTCAAAGCCTGAGTTCTGTGTTGTCCTATGATGGTTAGCATTAGAAACCCCTTTCCCAGCTGGTGCTGCTGTCACTAGCCAGCTGACTGAAGGTTCTTTTGCTCCACCTATGTAGAAATCACGTGTCAGCAGGAAGCTTTGCAAATGTGGACCTCTGGTAGCTTTCTTCTCACCCTTCACCTGACAGTGATCAACAGCAGGCAGACAGAAGCCGCAGCAAGTGGGACCCTGAACTGTGCCAGACTCCATACAGATCTCGAGTATGGAGGCCCTTATCTGTTGCCTGTGGTCCAACTCTCACCTTGGGATCAGAGATCCTTGACCTTGAAAACCTGGAACTCTTGTAGCAAGCAGGGTCTGCAGCCTTTTATCACCGCTCCTGTTTTCCATCCCACCTCTGCCTCCATTTCCCTTCCTCCTGCTCTGCCACTCTCAACTGTTGAGCTGCTCATTCAGCTGGCAGTGGCTGTTTCAAGGACTCAGGGTATCTGCATCTGTTAGAACAGGTTTAAAGATCCAGGGCACCCAGAAGGCTATCCAGGACCTGAGCACTAAGTGCAGCTAGGATCACTCAGGTGCAGGCAACCCCTCCCAGCTTGCAACCTAGCAATCGTGGTGAGTGTCCAACTGCTCCAGTAAATTCATCTGAAGAGGAAGTCGCAGGAGCCTTAAAGCTGGTGAGTCATCACAGGATGGGATATTCAGGTAGGATCCAAGTTACCTTGTGTGGTTCTGGGGATTCAGGTGGGTGAGTACTGGCTGTGGGCATGCCCAAGGCCTTCACAGAGAACCACTTCTTCAGCTATGAAGTACAGGTTTCCAGGGCTTTGTGCTAAGAAACCAAGACCCAAGGCTTAGGACCAGAGAGGCTAGTTGTAAGCAGGGATGTCCATGATCTTAATACTACGTATTAGAAAACACATACATTTTGCAATTGAAGACCAATACCAGGGATTGAATGTTGATGCTGGGACCTTCAAGAGCCCATCAGCACATAAGGTTGGTGGTATTGTGTAAGCAGAAGTGTCAAGTTCCATGGAACCTTCAGCTGTCAAACTGTGTCCACTTCAATTCTCCCTGTTGCTTGCTACTCCTTTTTTATGATTCCAGCTTATCTGCATTACTTATTGAAAGTAATGGGGGCATGAGAGAGGTCCACAAAGACAAGTTTTATTTGACCTGATGTTCCAACACTAGAAGAGATAACTCAGGCATGTCTTCTGGCCAAGTAGGTGAGCTGGAGTAGCCTATTTACATAGCCCAAGAAGGAGTGTTTGGCCAATCACAGCATTTCTTTTGGATCAACCACAGTCATTAAGGTTTGGCCAATTGTAGTTTGCTGCCAGTCATGGTAGGCTTTTCAACACAGAGTGCTCTCTTTGGGCTGAAGTTTAAGAGGTCCATGGAAAAGGCTTGGTACAAAGTGTGATGTTTAGTATTATCAAGTTGACAAAATCTAGGATTTCTGGAAGATGGTTTTGCAAGTGCCTTTTATAATTGTTTGGATTACTCCAATTAATGTTAAAGTCAGACACATCTTACCTCTGGGTAGGACCATTTCCTGGGCAGAGGATTCTGAATTATGTGAAGTAGAGAAAGCAAGGTAAGCAGCACTATGCATTCATTTCTGCTGTATGATGTGTGGCTTGGGTCCTGGAACCCTGCCATGGTAGGTGGGAAGAGTGAGGAATAAAAAGACTAACACTCATACACTGAAACTGAGATAAAGCTGAGTTCTTCAACCACTACTGCCATAGAGTGGGACCTCTGTGTGTTTGTAAGTATAGCAAGAAGGGCTTAGCTAGTCTCAATTGAAGGTCTCTATAGTTAAGCAGTCTCTGGTTGTACAAATCTGAGATGAGGAAGAGGCAGCTGTTAGTCTTTGCATGCACTGATCATTCATTAATAAAAACTAAGATTCTCAAAGAGAACTTTGCCACCCTGCTTCAGCCTGGTCCATATGTGTAATGGCTTTGCCAGTTTCCCATGGGTCCAAGACCTTGGAGTTCTCAATATGGTTGTGTGATGTCAACAATAAACATTCCCTCAGGACTTCACACTCTGGCTACCTCTAGTCCCTGTATATTTTGCTTCTTACTGCACACATAGTGTGACCACTTACTTTGAGCACCTGCTGCCTTGACTTCCTCACCATTAGAGATAGTCCTTGGAGCTGCTAGCAGATTCTTCCCTATCCTTCCTCAAATTGCTTGTGTTAGGGCATTTTGTCAGAGCTACAAAAGAGTCATAGAGACAAACATTGGTACCAAGAATTAGGGGTCGTTGCGAGGATGAACCTGATATTGTTGTTCCTAGGGCACTGAAAATGTTTCTGTGGAGGGAATTTGAAGCTTTTAGTTTGAAAAGACCTTGAATGATGTAAACAGAACTTAATCATTTCTTCTGCTGGAAGCTTGGAAGGCAAAAATAATTAGAGAAATGCGGACAACGGTCCCCCAGCTCATGAAGTTACAAAGATGAATAATAAGTCCATCAGGACTCCCATAGGGACCATTTGTGTGATCTTTGAGCCAAGAGTTGGGTTTCATTCTGCTATGTTCTGAGAACTTGTGTGACACTAAAGTTAAATATCATAGATGAATTTATGTAGCAGAGGAAATTTCAAGCCAGGAGACTATTCAGACTGGTGCCGGGAAAGCAGCTATAACTGTTAAAGGGATAATGTAACTGAAAAGAAGCCTCCTTAAGAAGGGTGTGCTGAGCATCTTATGAAGATGACAGATGACCGAAGATGAACTTCTTCATGTTCCACATGGTGGTGGTTTTGGAATCATGAAAAATGTAAGATTGAGGAGAGTCACAGAGACTTACTCCCTATTTTCAAAGAGCAACTGGGGGTAAACAATGTGTGTCAGAGTTAAGAGTCCATTCAAAGTGTTCCTGAGAGGTCACTGTGTGAGTCTGGGAGGGGGAAGCCTTCTCACTGCTTGTTCTCTTGTCTTACCCTCTTGCTTCAGTGTTGCTGATGCCGATTTCTTTGCTGACAATAGATCCAGTGTTTGCAAGCTTTTGTCATGGGCTAAAGACCAGCTGGTATTCAGGAACTTCAAGTGCTCCAGATTTAGATTTCTAAGGCATTCCTCCCTTTACATTGAATGTCTATTGGTCTTTGTGCCTCAGTGAGAAACAGCTATTCTGGGACTACTCTGGCTCTTGAGACTCCCAGCCTCAAGGATGAAGTATCTGGTTCTCAGCATCTCAGGTGTGCTTTGGCCATTGTTGCTGTTTGTGATGGTTTTATAAGAATAGTTTGCACAGGCTCCTATATTTGAATGCTCAGTTACCAGGGAACAGCACTATTTGAAAGGATTAGAAGGATTAGGAGGTGTGGCCTTGGAGGAAGTGTGTCACTGAGCTGAGCTTTGAGGTTTCAAGAGCCAAGGCCAAGCCCAGAGGCCAGTCTCTCTCTCTCTCTCTCTCTCTCTCTCTCTCTCTCTCTCTCTCTCTCTGTGTGTGTGTGTGTGTGTGTGTGTGTAGATCTCTCAGCAATTGTTCTAACACTCTGTGTGCTACCATGCTCCCTTCTATTAAGAAAATGTTCTAAACCTCTGAATCTCTAAGCAAGTCTCCAACTAAGTACTTTCTATTTTTAAGGGTTGCCTTAATTTGGTGTCTCTTCACAACAATAGAACAGTGAGCAAGACAGAAGTTGATACCAGAGAACAGGGTATTGCAGTGACAGGATATTTGTTGGCAGAATGTGGATTTTGTGACTTTGGATTAAGAAAGCAGTTGAACATCTTAAGTGAGGCTCTGTAGGCATGTGAAAGACAGTGGTGCTGAGAGCAATGTAAATTATAATGGCCTGGATCCAAAAAGTTACAAAGGAGAAGAATATATTAGTAAGAATATATTAGTCATATATTCTTGAGTTATTTTGGCAAAGAATGTGGCTTCCCTTTGCTATTGTCTGAAAAATCTGCCTGAGGCTACATTGAAGAATTTTGGATTGCCCAGTCCCTCAGAGAGCGAGCAGGTCTCCCAGAAGTGCAAGGATCACAAGCGAGATGATGACTGCTGCCTTAATACCAGGCCCAAGTGAAGACATGCCCAGAGCCCACAGGACCCAGGAATGGTGGAGCAGCCTGGTACAGGATACTTCCAGTTTCCATCTGCATACAGGACTGACCCTGTGCCACAGCTATCCAAACCACAGTCCCGCCCCACACCCAGTCCTTCCCAGAGAAAGCAGGTCTCCCAGGAGTGCTTACACACCAAAGATCACAGAAGTGCTGTCACATCTAAAACCAGAGACTCATAGGCTCACAGGCTCACAGACTCACAGGAGGGACAAGCTCTAATCAGAGACAACAAAACCAGCTATCACCAGAGATAACCAAATGACAAGTGTCAAGTACAAGAACATAATTATGCAACAAAAATCAAGGCTACCAGGCATCATCAGAACCCAGTTATCGCACCAAAGTAAGTCCTAGATACTCCAATACACCTGAAAAGCAAGATTCTGATTTAAAATCAGATCTCATGTTGGTGGTAGAGAACTTTAAGAAGGGCATAAATAACTCCCTTAAAGAAATACAGGAGAACACAGATAAACAGACAGAAGCTTTTAAAGTAGAAACACATAAGTCCCTTAAAGAAATACAGGAAGATATAACCAAACAGGTAAAGGAATTGAACAAAGGAATCCAGGATTTAAAATGAAAATAGAAACAAGGAAGAAATCACAAAGAGAGAGAACCCTATAGATAGAAAACCTAGGAAAGAGAGCAGGAGTCATAGATGCAAGCATCACCAACAGAATACAAGAAAGAGAAGAGAGAATCTCAGGCATAGAAGATATCAGAGAAAACATTGACACAATAGTCAAAGAAAATGGTAAATGAAAAAAACCTCCTTACCCAAAACATACAGGAAATCGAGGATACAAGGAAAAGACCAAACCTAAGGATAATAGGCATAGAAGACAGTGAAGATTCCCAACTCAAGGGGCCAGAAAATATCTCCAACAAAATTATAGAAGAAAACTTCTCTAACCTAAAGAAAGAAATGCCCATAAACATACAATAAGCCTAGAGAACTCCAAATAGATTGATCAGAAAAGAAACTCCTCTTGCCACAGAATAATCAAAACACCAAATGTACAAAACAAAGAAAGATTAGTAAAATCACTAAGTGAAAAAGGTCAAGTAACATATAAAGGCAGACCTGTCAGAATTACACCAGACTTCTCAGGAGAGACTCTAAAGGTCAGAAGATTCTGAGCAGATGTCACATAGACCCTATGAGAACACAAATGCCAGCCCAGGCTACTGTACGCACCAAAACTCTCAATTACCATAGATGATGAAACCAAGATATTCCATGATGAAACCAATTTTAAGCAATATCTTTTCACAAATCGGCTTTATAAAGGATAATAGATGGAAAATTCCAACACAAGGAGAGTAACTACTCCCAAGAAAAAGCAAGAAATTAATCTTCTTTCAACAAACCCAAAAGAAGATAGCCACACAAACCTAACTCCTCTTCTAACAACAAAAGTAACAGGAAGCAACAATCACTTGGTCTTAATATCTCTTAACATCAATGGACTCAATTCCCCCAATGAAAAGATATTGACTAACATACTGGTTATGTAAACAGGACCCAGCATTTTGCTGCATACAGGAAACATACCTCAGTGACAAAGGTAGACACTACCTCAGAATAAAAGGCTGAAAAACAATTTTCCAAGCAAATGGTCCCAAGAAAGAAGCTGGAGTAGACATTTTAACATCAAATAAAACCGACTTTCAACCAAAAGTTATCAAAAAAGATGAGGAAGGACATTTCATACTCACTAAAGGAAAAAATTCTACCAAGATGAACTTTTGATTCTGAACATCTTTGCCCCAAATGCTAGGGTACCCACATTCATAAAAGAAACATAGATAAAGCTCAAAGTGCACATTGAACCTCAGACAATAATAGTGGGAGAGACTTCAACACCACACTCTCACTAGTGAACAGATCATGAAAACAGAAACTAAACAGAGACACAGTGAAACTAACAGAAGGTATGAACCAAATGGACTTAACAGATATCTTTAGAACATTTCATACTAAAACAAAAGAATATACCTCATGGTACCTTCTCCAAAATTGACCATAGAACTGGTTACAAAACAAGCCTCCACGAATATAAGAAAGCTGAAATAATCCCATGCATCCTATGAAATCACCATGAACTAAAGCTTGTCTTCAACAACAACAAAAACAAGAGAAAGCCCACATATAAATGGAAACTGAACAATTCTCTACTTGATGATAACTGGGTCAGAGAAGAAATAAAGAATAAAATTAAAGACTTTTTAGAATTTAATGAACACAAAGGCACAACATTCCCAAACCTATGGAACACAATGAAAGCAGTGCTAAGAGGAAAACTTATAGCTCTGAGTGCCTGCAAAAAGAAACTTGAAAGCACGTTTGAAAGCTCTAGGACAAAAAGAGGCAAATACACCCATGAGGAGTAGACAGCAGGAAATAATCAAACTCAGGGCTGAAATCAACCAAGTAGAAACAAAAATAACTATATCAAGAGTTAATAAAACCAGGAGCTGGTTCTTTGAGAAAATCAACAAGATAGATAAACCCTTAGCCAGACTAACCAGAGGGCACAGAGACAGGATCCCATTTAACAAAATCAAATGAAAAGGGAGACATAACAACAGAAACAGGGAAATTCAAAAATTATCATATCCTACTACAAAAGCCTATTCTCAACAAAACTCGAAGATCTGGATGAAATGGACAATTTTCTAGACAGATACCAGGTTCCAAAGTTAAATCAGGGTCAGATAAATGATCTAAACATTACCATAACACCTAAAGAAATAGAAGCATACACTAGGAGCTTGAAATCACATATGAAAGCTCTAGAACAAAAAGAAGTAAATATATCCAAGAGGAGTAGACAGCAGGAAATAATCATACTCAAGACTGATATCAATCAAGTAGAAACAAAAAGAACTATACAAAGAATCAACAAAACCAGGAGCTGGTTCATTAACAGTCTCTCAACCAAAAAAAAAAAAAAAAAAAAAAAAAAAAAAAAAAAAAGCCCAGGGTCAGATGGGTTTAGTGCAGAGTTCAATCAGACCTTCAAAGAAGACCTAATTCTATTACTCTTCAAAATATTCCACAAAATAGAAACAGAAGGAACACTGCCCAATTCATTCTATGAAGTCCCAATTATGCTTATACCTAAGCCACACAAAGACCCAACAAAGAAAGGAACTATAGACCAATTTCCTTTATGAATATTGATGCAAAAATACTCAAAATTCTCACAAAAAGAATTCAGGAAGACATCAAAATGATCATTCACCATGATCAAATAAGCTTTATCCCAGGCATAAAGGAATGGTTCAATATATGGAAATCCATCAAGGTAATCCACTATATAAGCAAACTCAAAGGAAAAAATCACATAGTCATCTCATTAAATGTGGAAAAAGCATTTGACAAAATTCAACACACCTTCATGTTAAAAGTTTTGGAAAGAACAGGAATTCAAATATAGTTAAAGCAATATATAGCAAACCAGGAACTAAATGGACTAGACAAGACTGATCTCTCTCTCTCTCTCTCTCTCTCTCTCTCTCTCTCTCTCTCTCTCTCACTCAATATATTACTCTAAGTCCAAGCCAGAGCAACTAGACAAAAAAAGGAGATCAAAGGGATACAAATTGGAAAGGAAAAAGTCAAATATCACTATGTGCAGTTGATAAGATAGTATACTTAAGTGATCCCAAAAATTCCACCAGAGAATTCCTTCAGTTGATAAACAACTTCAGCAAAGTGGCTGGATATAAAATTAGGGTGGTTTTTTTTTTGGAGGGGAAACCAGGAAAGGGGATAATATTTGAAATGTATATAAAGAAAACATCTAATAAAAATTCTCCCTACAAAAAAAATTAACCCAAACAAATCAGTAAACTTCCTACACTCAAAGGATAAATGGACTGAGAAAGAAATTAGGGAAATGACACCCTTCACAATAGTCACAAATAATATAAACTATCTTGGTGTGACTCTAACCAAAGAAGTGAAAGATCTGTACAAGAACTTCAAGTCTCTGAAGAAAGAAATTGAAGAAGACCTCAGAAGATGGAAAGATCTCTCATGATCATGGACTGACAGAATTAACATTGTAACAATGGTCATCTTGTCAAAAGCAATCTACAGATTCAATGCAATCCCCATCAAAATTCCAACTCAATTCTTCATAGAGTTAGAGCAATTCTAAAATTCATCTGGAATAACAAAAAAATCAGGATAGCAAAAACTATTCTCAACAGTAAAAGAACTTCTGGGGGAATCACCATCCCTGACCTCAAGCTGTACTACAGAGCAATAGTGATAAAAAAAAAAAAACTACATGGTATTGGTACAGTGGCAGGCAGGTAGATCAATGGAATAGAATTGAAGATCCAGAAATGAACCCACATACCTATGGTCACTTGATCTTTGACAAAGGAGCTAAAACCATCCAGTGGGAAAAAAGACAGCATTTTCAACAAATGGTGCTGGTTCAACTGCAATCAACACATAGAAGAATGCAAATTGATCCATTCTTATCTCCCTGTACAAAGCTCAAGTCCAAATGGATCAAGGACTTCCACATGAAACCAGATACACTGAATCTAGTAGAAGAGAAAGTGAGGAAGTGTCTTGAGCACATGGGCAAAGGGGAAAAGTTCCTGAACAGAACACCAATGGCTTAAGATCTAAGATCAAGAATTGACAAATGGGCCCTCATAAAATTGCAAAGCTTCTGTAAAGCAAAGGACACTTTCAATAGGACAAAACGGCAACCCACAGATTAGGAAAGATCTTTACCAATCCTACATCCAACAGAGGGCTAATAACCAATATATACAAAGAACTCAAGAAGTTAAACTCCAGAGAAGCAAATAACCTATTACAGAGCTAAACAACTCTCAACTGAGGGATACCGGATGGCTGAGAAACACCTAAAGAAATGTTCAACATCCTTAATCATCAGAGAAATGCAAATCAAAACAATGAGATTCCACCTCACACCAGTCAGAATGGCCAAGATAAAAAATAAAAAAATAAAAAATAAAAAATAAATAAAAAAACCTCAGGGGACAGCAAATGCTGGAGAGGATGTGGAAAAAGAGGAACACTCCTCCATTGCTGGTGGGATTGCAAACTGGTACAACCACTCTGGAAATCAGTCTGGTGGCTCCTCAGAAAATTGGACCTGAGAACCCAGCTATACCATTCCTGGGCATATACCCAGAAAATGCTCCAACATGTAGTAAGGACACATGCTCTTCAATGTCTTAAAGTTTCTATTATTCAAGTCTTTCACTTGCTTGGGTAGAGTTACCCCAAACATATTTCTGGAAGCAAATGTGAAAGGTATTGCTTCTCTAATTTCTCTCTCAGTCTGTTTGTCACCTGAATATTGGAAAGTTACTGATATTCCTGCATTGGTTTTGTATCCTGCTACTTTGCTGAAAGTGTTTATCAGATGAAGAAATTTCTTGGTAGAGTTTTTAGGGTTTTTTATGTATATGATCATATCTCTGCACATAGAGATGCTTAGACTTCTTCCTTCCTATTTGTATCTCCTTGGTCTTCTTCAGATGTCTAGCTAAGTCTTCAAATACCATATTGACTCTGTATGAATAGAGTGGACAACCTTGTCTTGTTCATGATTTTGGTGGAGTTTCTTTGAGTTTCCCCCCATTTAGACTCCCCATATTACCTATGGGAGTGCTGTAAATCACCTTTATTATGTTGAGGAATGTCCTTTGTATCTGTGATATCTCCAGGATTTTTATCACAAACAGAGGTTGGATTTTGTCTACTGCTTTTCTGCATCTAATGAGATAATTATGTGGGTTTTTTGTTTCAGTCTGTTATTATGGTGGATTATATTTACTGATTAACATATATTGAACCATGCCTGTATCACTGGGATAAATTCTGCTCAATAATGGCGAATGATCTTTTCAATGTGTTCTTTTATTTGGTTTGTAAGTATTTCATTGAGAATTTTTGCATATATGTTCATAAGGGGAATTGGTCTGTAGGGTTTTTTGTTTGTTTCTGTCCTAATGTGCTTTGGGAACCAGGGTTTCTGTGGCCTCATAAAGCAAACAGGGCAATTAATGACCCTTTTGTTTCTATTTTATGTACTAATTTGAGGAGTACTGGTATTATTATTCTCTAAATGTCTGGTAGATTTTTGCACTGAAACCCTCTGGCCCTGGCCTCCTTTTGGTTGGGAGACTTTTAATAACTACTTCTATTTCTGTTTAAACTACTTGTCTATTCTTGATTTAACTGGTACCTATAGGGAAGATTATCCATTTCTTTTAAATGTTCAAATTTTGTGGAATACAGGTTTTTAAGGTATGCCCTTATAATTGCTGGACTTTTCTCAGTGTCTATTCTTATGTTCCCATTTATATGTCTAATTTTGTTAATTTCAATGTTTTCTTTTTATCTTTAAGTTAATTTGGATAAGGGCTTGTCAATCTTACTGATTTTCTCAAAGAACCCACCATTTGTTTCATGCATTTGTTGAAATTTTAGTTTATATTTAGGCTTGGGGTAGTTTGGTTTGGTTTGGGAATTTTTGTCTTGTTTGTTTATTTATTTCTATTTTATTGATTTCAGCCTTGAGTTTGATTGATTTTTGCCATCAATTCCTTTTCTATATAACCTCTTCTTTTGGTTCTAGAAATTTTAGGTGTGCTATTAAGTTACTAGTATGATATATCTCCAGTATTTTCTAAAAGCACTTAGCTATGAAGTTACCTCCTAAAACTACCTTCGTTGTGTTTCATAAGTTTGGACCGTATTGTGTATTCATTACATTCAATTCCAGAAAGTTTAATTTCTCATTTTCTGTCTTGCCCAGTCTTGTATTCAGTAGAGAGTTGTTCCATACCCATGAGTTTGTAAGCTTTCTACTGTTTCTGTTGCTGTTACGCTGAGCTTTAATCCATGGTGGTCAGATAGAATGAAGAGTTATTTCAACACTCTTGTATCTGTCAAGATTTGCTTTGTGTCCAAGTATGTGGTCAGTTTTGGAGGAAGCTCCCTGAGCTGCTGAGAAGGCATATTCTTTTGTGTTTGGGTAAAGTTTTCTGTAAATAGCTGTTAGGTTCATTTGCTTTTTAACTTTAGCTAGTTCCAGCATTTCTATGATGAGTTTTTGTCTGGATGGACTGTCTACTATCAAGGGTAGAATATTAAAATCTACTATCAGTTTGTGAGAATCAATGTGACATTAGCCATAGCAATGTTTCTTTTATGAGTTCAGGTGCCCTTTTATTTGTTGAATAAATTTTTAGAACTGCAATACCCTTTTGGTGGATTTTTTTTTAATTTGATGAGCTTGTAGTGTTCTTACCTATCTCTCCTGATTAGCTTTGGTTTGAAGTCTATTTTGTCAGATATTAAAAGGACTATATTTGCTTGTCTTTGTGTCTATTTGTTTGGAATATCTTTTACCATCTGTACTGGCTAGTTTTGTGTGTCAACTTGACACAGGCTAGAATTATCACAGAAAAAGGAGCTTCAGTTGGGGAAGTGCCCCCATGAGATCCAGCTGTGGGGCATTTTCTCAATTAGTGATCAAAGGGAGAGGGCCCATTGTGGGTGATGCCATCCCTGGGTTGGTAGTCTTGGATTCTATAAGAAAGCAACCTGAGCAAGCCAGGGGAAGCAAACCAGTAAGGAACATCCCTCCATGTCCTCTGCATCAGCTCCTGCTTCCTGACCTGAATTCCTTTGGTGATGATCAGCAACGTGGAAATGTAAGCTGAATAAACCCTTTCCTCCCCAACTTGCTTCTTGGTCATGATGCTTGTGCAGGAATAGAAACCCTGACTAAGACACCATCCTTTTACCTCAAGACGATATTCATCCATGTGGTAAAGTGTGTTTCTTGGATGCAGCAGAAGGGTGGATCCAGTTTTCCAATACAATCTGTTAGTCTGAGTCTTTTCATTGAGTAGTTGAGAGACCATTAACATCAAGAGTTACATGTTGCTGGGTGGTGGTGGCGCACACCTTTAATCCCAGCACTTGGGAGGCAGAGGCAGGCGGATTTCTGAGTTCGAGGCTGGCCTGGTCTACAGAGTGAGTTCCAGGACAGTCAGGACTACACAGAGAAACCCTGTCTCGAAAAACAAAAACAAAAAAAAAAAAAAAAAAAAAAAAAAAAAAAAAAAGAGTTACATGTTTTGTGGTTTCCCTTTCTTTGATTTGCTGGTCCCAGATTATTTATTCTTTGTGTTTTCTTGGGTAGGGTTGAAGTCTTCAGATTAAAGTTTTCCTTCTAACACCTTCTGTATACCAAGATTTGTAGATAGACACTGCTTAAACTTGGTTTATCATTAAATGTTTTTCTTTTTCTATATATTAGGATTAATAGTTTTTCTAGTTATAGTCGTCTTGACTGTAATCTCTGTCTCTTGGAGTTTGTAGAATGTCTGTCCTTTTGGCTTTTAGGATCTCCATTGAGAAGGCCTAATTCTAGTAAGTCAGCCTTTATATGCTACTTGATTCTGTTCCCTTGCAGCTTTTAATACCTCTCATTGTTCTGTGAAGTGGAAACTTGTGGTTTCTTTGGGAAGTCAGTTATGTCAAATGATGTTCTGCTATAGCAGACACAAAAAAGGATGTGTGATAAAGGAATATAAATATGACCTCACAGACAGTAGAAGCTCAAGCATTAGTTTGGTTTGTTCTACCTACCTCACTGTTCTTCGCTAACAACATGCATGTATTAGTTCTCCTTATATTGTATTGCTAAGCTCCACTCGTGGTGATGCCTTAAAGAGGAACTCACCAAAGAACTTCTCATGAGGTTCCTGCAGCTTCTGGCTGTTTCTGTGGCCTCAGGCTCGTTGGTGAGCCTTGGGGTTTCTTATAGATTGAACTGCCCTTGCAGTCCGGTATGGTGTCTGTTGAGTGGTCTAGTCTGCAGCTGCTTATTTATGAGTGGTGATTGCTGAGTACACTGGACTACCACCGCTGATTTGTATTTGGTGTCGGCTAAGGGATGGAATTACTGATATCCTGAAAACAAAGATTGAACTTGCTCCCCAAAGAACTATTTCTAAACATGTCTACTTTCCTCATGTCCTAAACTTTTCTTTTCTATTACCTCTGGTAAGTGGTGTGCTAGAGGAGACGTAGAACCCTTATTAAAGAAGATTGAAAAATATATGCCTACAGTTCTTTATATTTAATATTTGATTATTATGTCACATGGAGAATTTCTTTTGTGATCCTGTCTATTTGGTATTCTGTATGCCTCTTGTACCTGATAGCCACCTCATTATTTATGGGAAATTTATGTCTATGGTTTGGTTGAAGATATATTCTGTGCTTTTGATCTAGGTTTCTTCTTCCTCCTCTATTCTCACTGTTCATAGATTTGGTCTTTTCACAGTGTCCCAGGTTTTCTGGATGTATTGTACCTAGATGATTTTAGATTTAACATTTTCTCTGAGTGAAGTAATCATTTCTCCGACCTTGTCTTCAATGTCCAAGATTCTCTCTTCCATATTTTGTACTTTTAGTATGGCTTAACCATGAGTTTTTGGGTGTTGTTTTTGTTGTTGTTGTTGTTGTTGTTGTTTCATTTCTACTTTTACTTCAGTTTGGTTTTCCATGTCTTTTGTTTGTTTTATAATAATCCACTAAACTTGATTAGTGCTGCCCATATATGTGTGAGTGTGGAGTTGTCTACTAGAGCATGGGAAACATACCAGGAAACACTACCTCAAAGAATGATTTTTTTTCATCTCCAGAAACTATACATTGACAATAGCTCCTCAGTAAAGTATAGGACCTGGATATTATACACACTATCCATGATGGAATATTTGACTAGTTTGGTCTTGTACAGATAACCACAGTTGCTGTGAATTCATGATTGTCATGTCTGGAGGCTAGCACTTCATAACACTCCTCCCGATCCTCTGGTTCTGTCTTCTTTCTGCCTCCTCTTCTATAATGAACCCTGACCTTTGGTAATGGGAGAAGTTGCTACAGATGACCTGTTTAGGGCTGAACACTTGGTCTCTTAAGCTCAGAACTCTGAACACCAGTGCTTCTCTCCAGTGCTGCTGTCCTCTACAAAAGGAGTCTTCTTTGCCCAAGGATGAGAGCAGTGTGGGTCTATGGCTATAAATACTTGGAAAGCAATTTGGCAGCACAACCATTTATCCAAATAACAATATCACATTCTACCCTAAAGCCTATCATCTCCCCAGCCAGGCCCTTTAGACCAGGATTACCGAACAGGCATCACATTCCCTCTGGTGAAACAAGCCTGAAATCCAATCAATAGCAGTTAGTTATACTGTAATAGTCTTGCTACTCTTGCACCATTGTGCACATCTTAGCTGGAAGATCAGTATTGTAACATGAGGGTCCAGCACTGGGAAAAACCACTGATGGCTTTTCCTCTTCCAGCAGTCAGTCTAGGTAGCACCAGCCAATTCAGTGAAAGCTAGCCAGGAGGGAGGGAGATGCTCAGTCAGTTTGAAACTGATATCTCTAAGTCTTTGTCCAAGTGTGATGTCTTCAGCAATAGGATCTTGCCATGTAGTTATAGTGGGGCCTCCCTGACAAATAGTTCATAATCAGTGACCTATACCTTGTACTTGGCTCTTGACTTTCTTATTTCTCTCAGTAACCTATGACAGTTGCTACATTTGCCACTGTATGTGTCCTTGAATCACTTTTGACCAAAGCTAAAATGAAGATTTCTTCTCCTGATGTTTATCTAGGAGACTCCCTTCTTCAATGAAGTACCCAGATAGTGGTGGCCTCAAGAAAATGGAAATTACCTCTCCACGGCACAGGCAATCTGAAGAAAAACCTAGAGACAATGCACTCTACCTTCAGGAGTATTCCTGTTCTCCCATGCCTAGATATCAGGAGTATTCTGTAGGCATAATGTTTTTGTGTACTGTGTAAAGGTTGTTCTTGTGTTATTCAAATGCTGATTTTTATGCCCTCATATCTTGTTTCAATGCAACACTGAATGCCAACATAATGCTTATACTAATAATTTCCTCTCTCATTTGTGTAAACAGTTCTTACTATTTATTCTTTGCCTTGATTGAGGATCACCCAATGGCTGGGCACAATAGAGAATAGGGTAGGACTTACACCAGACAGGGGAAGAAGAGAGAGGAAGATTTAGATCAGCCACAACAAGTAGAGTTCATAGAAGGCACCATGAGAAAAAAAAACATCTGAAGCCCAAAAGGCCAGATATAATAATCAACAATAATATGCAAGTGTCATGGGATCTTGGCTGGGAGGTGGCCAGATTAGCTTAAGGGGCTAATACAAATCAGTATTGCCCAGGTATACAAGTAGATGGTTATAAATAAATCTTGGTTTATCTATGTGCTTACTGGGAACTAGCAGAGGTCAAGAAATTCAGCTACCAGATTAATTCAGTTTACACTTATATTAAAAATAATTCATTTTACAGTATTCCTATTCCAGCTGCCTAGGCCATGCAGGGCCAGACCCTAGGAAAATGCTGCCAGAGCCTGTCCAGCACACTAAGGCTCAGGGATCCAAACTTCAGGACCTGGACCCTCAGTTAGCTTGTCCATTATCCACCATCTTCTGAGCACATTCCAACCATCATGTCTAATATCTCTTGTGCTGTACATCTTTATTAAAAAGTTTAATGGTGGAGTAAATGTTTCTTCTCCCCCTCTCCCTCTCCCTCTCCCTCTCCTTCTCCCTTCCTCCCTCCCTCCCTCTCTCTCTCCCACTCCCTCTCTCTTCCCCTCTCCTTCTCTCTTTCCCATCTCTCCACATCTGATGGAGATACCTACAGCTTACCAACTGCTCTAAGCAGCTCTATAATAAACCCACTCCAACTCATAAATAGGATGAATGTCCTGGATGGCTTTTCCACCTCCCTGAATGTCCAGTTCTCAGCTGAGTTCCAAATCCCATTCTGAGTAGACACACCAAGAACTAAATACTCAGGATAGAATCTGTGTGGAGAGGAACAGGCAGGATGTGACAAGGTGAAACATGTCAGGACAGAGTATGACAGGACAAGGTCAGGCAAGATAGGACACCAGGGATGGGGTCCCAGGATACTCAGCTATGGGGCAGAGGCTGGGAGACCAACTCAGCCCTAGGCAGTAGGCCCAGCTTTGGCCATCTCATTGTACAGTTCCAGCTTCCTTACCTGGCCCTTTCCAGGACACATGTCTGCAAAACTATACTGGTTAATCTTGGTTATCCAGTTGACACATTTGGAAAAAGTAAAACATTGAGGAATTGCCTGGATCAGATTGTCCTATGAGCATGTCTGTGGGTACTTTCCTGACTGAATTTTGACATAGGAAAGCCAAGGCCACTGTGGGTGGTACCATCCATAGACAACAGGGCCAAGGCCATATAAGAAATCTGCCAGAGTTCCTTTGGGTCTGTGAGTTATAGCATGGTTATCCTGAACTTTATGGTTAATGTCCACTTGTGAGTACATACCATGTGTGTCTTTCTAGGTCTGTGTAACCTCACTCGGGATAATATTTTTCTAGTTCCATCCATTTACATGCAAATATGATATATTTGGTTTTTGGTTTTTTTCTGTAATGACCATTTTTAATTTATCACCAGCTACTCTGAACTTACTATAAGATGTAGTTAAAGTCAGAAGAGAAGACGCAGAGATAGCATTCCTTTTGTGGAGAACAGAATCCCTCCAGAGTCATCATGGGGAAATAAACATCCTCTTGATTCTAGGTGACCAAACAATTAACGTCATCAATCTCAGTTCATGTTGATCATATTGAGCTGACCTAATTGTCCCTCTTGTTGCCATTCTTCTAAATCAAGAGTGTTCAATTCTTCTAGTTCATCCTGATCTTCGCCAGTGAGCAGGTCTTCATCAACTAAAGAGCATCGATGAACCCATTTTCTTGTCCTTCCCACCTCCACTGTCCCTGTACAAATCACTTCTTTCACCATTTTTTGCCAGACCTCCAGAAGCTTCACTCAATTTGTTCTCATCTCTATCTGACAAATATTTTCTGAATCTTTCAAGACCGGCCACAGTGATACCTGTCTCTTCTACATCTCTTGGGATGTACAGGCTTTTATCTATGTCATTTACACCCATAGAATCATCAGCCGCATTACCACCTGTTCCCTGAATGTAATGGGTATCATCTGGTTCCTCATCATCATCATTGACCAGCTCAGGACGAAATTCAAATACTTCACAACCACTGATCACCAGTGCTTTCCCTGCTTTGAAGTCAGCTCTCTGCCTCTCCATATCTTGTTCAAGTTTATCAATCTTTTCTTGTCTTTTCCTTTTCTTCCACTCGAGGAGAGATTCTACAGTGATTTTGGTAACATTTGGACCTGAACAGAACGCTCTCTTTCAATTAGATCTAATAAGATTTCATCTTCTTTCTCTTCTCTTTTTGTTTTTCTTTAGCACAAATCCAGGAGGAAGTGCATGGCGATACATGCAATTGTCCCCACCTCCAGGGCACACCCCAAGCCAGTCACACTTGTTATTTTCAATAGCTTCAAGAAAATGTCTGCCCACTATTTGAGTTTTTGGTGGTTTTTTTTTTTCCACCTCACCGTGCTTCTTGTTTCCGACTTCTTCCAGCCTTTTCTCATCCCAATTATCCATGGTATTTTTTTCAAGTTCTTCATCTCTTGAATCAATGTAAACACTTTGTTTTTCACATTTTCTCTCCAAAGTGAGGTCATGAGAGGACTTACACTTATCCCCTTTAGTACATTGTCCCTGTTTGAAGAATGCACACACCACAGATTTGGGACCCAAACCATACGTGCACTTTGTGACTGAAGTAGCTGGGGCATTGGATCCTCTGGAGCTGGAGTTATGAATGACTGGGAGCCACTGGCTATGGGTGCTGGAAACTGAGCCCAGGTTCTAAGAGCAAGAGCTCCAGCTCTGATGTGGATTCTGTTGACCAAATTTCACTTGATGAGTAACAGCCTTAATAAATTTCTGTTGCTTTGCCCCTTTTTTATTTTTTAGTCCAAAAGTTTTGTCCTCCATGACCTTCTCCTCCTCCTCCTCCTCCTCCTCCTCCTCCTCCTCCTCCTCCTCCTCCTTCTTCTTCTTCTTCTTCTTCTTCTTCTTCTGCTCTGCCTTCTTGTTTTCCCTGGCCTGAGCCTGTTTCTTGAGGAGCTTCACAGGGGCAGGGGTGCTGGGCCAATTGTTGGGGCATCCGGCAGCGTGATGGGAGCAGGAAGACCCAATCACCACAGCAGCACATAGAAAGCAACTCAGATGTCTCTGTTTTCAACAGCTAAGTAGTATTTCATTGTGTAGATGTGCCACATTTTCTTTAACCATTCTTTAGTTGAGGGACATCTAGGTTGTTTCCAGTTTCAGAATGTTACAAATAAAGCTGCTATGAGCATAGTTCATAGAACTGTCCTTGTGGTATAGAGTGGTATCTCTTGGGTATATGCCCAGGAGTAGTATAACTGTGTCTTGGGGTAGAAATATTCCCAATTTTCTGAGAAACAACCAAATTTATTTCCAAAGAAGTTGTACTAGTTTGCACTCCCACCAACAATGAAGGAATGTTCCTCCTTGCTTCACATCCTCACCAGCATGTGAAGTCACTCAAGTTTTGGATCTTGGCCATTCTGACCGGTATAGGAAAGAATCTTAGTTGTTTTAATTTGCATTTCCCTGATGACTAAGGATGTTGAACATTTTTTAAGTGTTTCTTGGCCATTAGAATCTTCTGCTGAGAATTCTGTTTAACCCCATTTTAATTGGGTTATGTGGATTATTTGTATCTAATTTCTTGAGTTCTTTATGTATTTTGGATATTAGTCCTCTGTCAGATGTAGGGTTGGTACGATCGTTTCCCATTCTGTAGGCTGCTGTTTTGTACTATTGGTAGTGTCCTTAGCCTTGCAGAAGCTTTGCAGTTTCATGAGGTCTCACTTACTAACTATTGATCTTAGTGCCTGGGCTATGAAATAAGGAGGGCCCAAGAGAGGAAGGGGAAATAAAATAGATATCAGAGATGAATAGAGGGAGGAAACTGTTGGACGAAGGGGTTAAGAGGGGAATGGGGATAGGGAGCAGGTATAGGTGGAAGAGGGGCAGAAGAGGGCTGGGAGAGAGAACAGAAATCATTGGGGTGGGGGCATCTCAAGGACTGGCCTGAAACCTGGGACTGTCAAAAGCCAGATTCAGCATCTCAGGACTAACCAAGGTTGGCAGTGAAAGTGTTGGCCCCTGGGGTCATGCTGATAGTAACTGGAGACTTTACTGCCAGGGATGGGGATGGGGAGGGTTTATGGGGGCGACTTACATCATTACTACCAATGGAACAAAACTTAATTATCTGAGACTGGCAAAAATGCCCAGCAAGAAACTCTGAACTCTTTTAACTCTTAAGTGTATATACATATAGATAAACATAAATACATCAATGAATATGTGCACATATATACACATACATCTATACTTATACATATGCATAAACATATGTACATTTGGTGGATGGAGCAGAGCCCCAACAGCCACACTTTGTTTCTTCTCTCTCGAAATTTATACCTTCTTAAACAAAAGTTCTTTATAAAATTACCTCATAGATAAGATGTTACTCAAAGGGGGAATGACAGAATGATACCAATAGCAAATTCAAAGCACTGTTTCATTCTATAAGTTCATTATAAGTTCAAAGCAACAGTTTCACATGGCCTTGCTTTATCATGGTGCACACTTGTGGCCTCATCTTTGGACCTGGCCCGAATGAATGTTTTTCCTTGATCACAAATTTGTCCCAGACTATTTCTCCTTTTAGTGTAATTGTGAAAGCTCATTGTATTTCTTATCGTGAAGCTTTTACTTACTATTCTATGAGGAGAAGGCACATTCTAGTCTTGATTTTAACTTTAATACATATTCCTGGCAAAATAACCAAGAATATCTCCTTAAATTTTTTCCTAAAATTAATTGAATCAAACCAGGAATTCTATAAATTCATTTATTCATCTAAACAGCATTAATTCATGAAAATTCACCTTCATGTTGATCTGCAGGAAATTTGATCCATAGAGTGGGCTGATGCCCAAGAATCATTAGGATATGTAATAATGGCAGGAAAGGCATATCAACAGCAAGGGTCAATCTTGGGGGGAAGTCTCTGGGGCTATGCCTGTCCAAAGTGCACCCATGACAGCCATGCTAAACAATGGGCCATCTCCAAGAAACTTACTTGCTTGCCATAGCCTTTCCTAGATGCCTTCTGTCATGGGATAGGGGAGGTTCCCAGGAGTCTATGGGGGTGAACCTGAGACTCCTAGCAGCAGGAGACATGGAAACTATTGTGGCCACCTCCTGTAGCCAGGCAGGACTTCCAACAGAGGGATAAGGACAACAACCCACCCACGAAACTTGTGACCCAAAATTTGTCCTGCCTACAAGATATTCAGGGATAAAAATGGAACAGAGATTGGTGGAATGGCCAACCAATGACTGGCCCAATTTGAGACCCATCCTGTGGGAGAAAGTCAACCCCTGACACTGTGTATGATACTCTGCAATGCTTACATACAGGAACCTAGCAAAACAGTCTCCTGAGAGGCTTCACCCATCAATGGATGAAACAGGTGCAGAGACCCATAGTGAAACATCAGGCAGAGCTATGGGAGTCATGTCAAAGAGTGGGGAATGGGATTGATCAAGCTGGGGGTGGTCAATGACACCACAAAAAGATCAACAGAGTCAACTAACTTGGGCCAATGGGGTCTTACCAACCATGTAGGGGGCTGGGCCTAGGCTTCCTACACATTTGTAGCAGGTGTGCAGTTTGGTCTTAATGTGGAGTCCCCTAACAATTGGAGCAGGAGCTGTCTCTGACTCTGTTGCCTGCCATTGGATCCCCTTCCCCTGCCTGGGCTGCCTTGTTTGGCCTTAGTAGGTGTCTTAGTCAGGGTTTCTATTCCTGCACAAACATCATGACCAAGAAGCAAGTTGGGGAGGAAAGGGTTTATTGAGCTTACACTTCCACACAGTTGTTCATCACCAAAGGAAGTCAGGACTGGAACTCAAGCAGGTCAGAAGCAGGAGCTGATGCAGAGGCCATGGAGGGATGCTACTTACTGGCTTGCTTCCCCTGGCTTGCTCAGCCTGCTCTCTTATAGAACCCAAGAATACCAGCCCAGAGATGGTACCACCCACAAGGGGCTCTCCCCCACTTGATCACTAATTGAGAAAATGCCCCACAGCTGGATCTCATGGAGGCACTTCCCCAACTGAAGCTCCTTTTCCTATGATAACTCCAGCCTGTGTCAAGTTGACACACAAAACTAGCCAGTACAGTAGGAAAGGATGTGCTTAGTCCTGCTGTGGCTTGATGTCCCTAGGCAGGCTGATATCCAATGGAGGGCTCCCCATCTCTGAGGAGAAGGGCAAGGGATAATGGAGGGAAGGACTTGTGAGGCTGGGACTGGGAGGAGAGAAAGGAGGCAGCTGCAACTGGAAAGATGTTAAGTGAATAAATGAATGGATAGATAGATAGATAGATAGATAGATAGATAGATGAAAAAGAAATGTAGCTAAGCACGCCAGAGAGAGAAAGCTGAATAAGCAGCATTCCTCCATGACTTTTTCTTTAGCTCCTGACTATGTTTCTGCCTTGACTTCCCTTGGTGATTGGTTGTAAGTTAAAGGGTGAAATAAACCCTTTCATCACCATGTTGCTTTTGGTTGTGATATCTATCACAGCAAGAGAAAAATCAAACTAAAACAAACACATGTATTATTCCTGGCGCATGCCCATAGGTGGACAGAAATGACCTTCAGACCTAGACCAGAGGTACTACGGAAGAGCCGCACGGAGAGCAGAGGTATAGATGGGTGGACTTACTGAATGATCATGACCCAAGTAGCTGAAGCTTCTTCTGGGTGGTCAGATCCTGTCTCACTGTAGCCAACAAGGCATATTGCATCACAGGAAAGGACTAAGACCCAGGCAGGCAAGTGTCTGTAGCTTAACTAGACTCTCTAGTAAGTGAGGAAGAAAGTTTGTGAGGGGCCAGACTGTGGGCTGGGAAGGAACCCCTGTCAGTAACTGGAGTGCTACAGCAGGAGCAGTTGTTCCCTAGAAAGCCTGAGACAACTCTACTACTTCTCTCAAGAGACCACCTAGTATAGACCTGAGAGAACAGAGACTCTGGGAATAAATGAGGCTTGAGGATCTAAGATCTAGACCTCATCTACAGAGCAGGACCCCAGCCAAGAGAACAAGGAAGACTAGTCCTCTCCTGTTCCCTACTCCTAGAGCTCCAAAACACAATATAGGGAAGGGAGGCTCCAGACCTCAGTCCGTTCCCCATCCTGCTCATTCCATCTTCCCATGTCCCCAGGTCTCCAAGCCACGGACACTACCTTTCCTGTTCACCCACCTTTCTGTCTCCCTAGGTCCCCAGGCCATAGTCACCTCCCCCTCCTGCTCACCCTACCCCATCTATGCCCCCTAGATGCTTACTTACCAGAGTCTCTTGTCTAGCCTGGGGCTACAAGCATCTATGCTCCCTAAGCACCTACTGCTGACATGTGCCCAGCTCTGAACCAACTCACACAAGTAAATAAGACTCTCCCCGGTCTTGGGATGGCCCCCTGGGTCAGGAGGATACCACTACCAAAGAACCTTCTCTTAGAGCATTGAAGTCCTCCCCTGTACCATCCAGGACAGAGTTGAGACCCATTGCTGATAATCAGAGCTCTGGCAGTGACCAGGAGGGGACACATCTACCTTGGACACAGGAAACACAGCACCAGAGATGCTACCCCAGCACCACAGTTGGGTGACACTTTAGACTTTAATTTGGGTCACTTTACTGCTGCAAGGTGGGATCAGAAAGCAAAGAGCAGTCTGCGTGCCTGACAGGTACACTATAGAGGTAGCCATGGTGAATAAGGTACCTCCATGGCTGCCCAGGGAGGGGCCCTACCCACCCCCACCATCACAGACCTTTCTCCATAGTTGATACACAACTCAGATACAAGTGAATGACAGATGGACCTCCATCTGTTCTTATTTTAAAAAGAAGAAAAGCCCCACAGGCTCTAGAACTTTAGCTATTGTTTTGAGAGCAATCATTGGTCCCTGACTCAAGAGATGACTGGCAGTTTGGGGGTCGGATTATCCACACTCTGTGGCTAGTGTGAGGTTTAAGACTCAGAGTCCCTGTGGTCTGTGACTAGTGCAATGTTTTGACTAAGCGGAGCACCACCGTGCTACCTGGGACCACAGTGACTGGTGGCTCAACAAAAACCTTCTGTCTGGAGCTTTCCAGGGGCAGCCTGAGCTGTGAGGAAGCAGAGAGGCTTGAGAAATCCGAGGGAGAAGAGGAGCTCTGAGAGGAAAGGTAGCTTTCTGGAGGGCAGGAGACGGTGCAGAGGAGAATGAGTTACTGTGGACAGGTCTTGGATGGGGGAAGGATGAACAAACACAGGCATCAGAAGGGTGGGTGCCATGTCCTACCAAGGACTTACCCAGAGGATCCCAGGCCAGAGCAGGCAGGTGGGGGTTACTGAGAGTGCAGGGTAGGTGCAGCTCCCTCTCTCCTTTCCTTGTTCCTTCTGTTTTCTTCTTCTCTTCTCTCTTTACAGGGTCTCACTAAGCTAGCCTGAAAGGTACCATCCTACAGGTGTGCCCATCCAGTTGACTTAAGGTGGAGATCTCTCCAAACATCTGAGTTTTTGAGGCTTGGACCATGCTGGGGACTCCAAGGGACTTTGGGCTGGGTTTGAATGGCCCTGGATGGAAGGTTACTTCACTGTGTCTATAATTACTCCGATGTCTGGGGCTAGAGAACTCAGGTCATCGTCTCCTCAGGTGAGTCCTGCATCTGGAGACTGTGGGGTTCAGGTGGGTCCAGGCAGGCCATGGTGAGAGTTTTAGTATAGGAACAGAGGCAGAACAGAGACTGTGCAACTGGTACTTTGATGTTTGGGGCCAAGGGACCATGGTCACCGTCTCCTCAGGTAAGATCTCTGTTGGCTCCTACCTTCTCTGACTGGGAATCAGCCAAGCCTCTGGGGTCTCTACTTAATCTGTGTCTGGTCCAGATGGGAGTCAAGTTTTTGTTTAACCAGCAGCAGGGACCATGTCCCTGAGCAATGCTTTTGCTATCTGGGGCACAGGAACCCGGGTCACTGTCTCCTCGGATAAGCTGGCTTTCTTTCTGCACCTTTCATTCTGAAACTAGGAAAGATATTCCCAGATTTCCCCATGTTGGACCAATGGCACACTCTGCATCCTGCAGAAGCTTTTCTGTAAGGACGGGGTCTTTGCTCCCAGGAAAAGAAGCAGGCAGAGGCTAGCTGCCTGTTGGGACAGTGACAATCATAGAAAATAGGCTTTTATGTTGTTAGGCAATATGGGTAGATGTAGGGGTTTTTGTACACCCACTAAAGGGGTCTATGATAGTGTGATTACTTTGACTACTGGGGCCAAGGAACCATGGTCACCGTCTCCTCAGGTGAGTCCTTACAACCTCTCTCTTCTATTCAGCTTAGATAGATTTTACTGCATTTGTCAGGGGGAAATATGTGTGTCTGAATTTTAGCTCATGAAGGACTAGGGATACCTTGGGAGTCAGGAAGGGTCTTTGGGGGCCCTGGCTGGCACAGACAGACATCCTCAGCTCCCAGACATTATGGCCAGAGATTTAAAGGGATCCTGGCCACCATTGCCGCTAGGTCCCTCTCTTCTATGCTGCCTTTGTCCCTTACTGGGCTCAATCTGAGATAACCCTGGAGCCTTAGCCAAGGACCATTTATTGTCGGGGGTCTCATCATTGTTGTCGCAGTGTGACAACTGGTTTGCTTACTGGGGACAAGGGACTCTGGTCACTGTCTCTTCAGGTGAGTCCTAATTTCTCTGTTCTAAATGCATTTGGGGAGGGGGGATTCTGAGCATTCAGGACCAAGACTCCCTGAAAATGGGAGGCAAGATTTGACCCCTTTGTCCCAAAGTTGAGACACGGGTCCAGGTGAGGGAACCTCTGCCTGCTGGTCTGTGGCAATGTCAGAACTGAAGTGTGATGAAGGGTCTGCCAGAACTGAGGCTTCACGTCTGGGCAGACTCCTGTCCCGGGTCTATCGGACTCTTGTGAGAATTAGGGACTGACAATTGATAGTGACAATTCCAGGGTCAGTGACTGTCTGGTTTCTCAGAGGTGAGGCTGAAATATAGATCACCTTGAAGACTAAAGAGGGGTCCAGGGGCCTTTCTGCCCAGGCAGGGACAGAATGTGGAACAATGTCTTGAATGGCTGATTCCTATCTAACACCAGAAGTCAGCATAATGTCTGAGTTGTCCAGAGGTGATTCTAGTCAGACTCTGGGGTTTTTGTGGGGTATGGAGGAAAAATCCACTATTGTGATTACTATGCTATGGACGTATGGGGTCAAGGGACCTCAGTCACCGTCTCCTCAGGTAAGAATGGCCTCTCCAGGTCTTTATTTTTAACCTTTGCCTATGGAGTTTTCTGAGCATTGTAGACTAATCCTGGAGATTTGTCTCTGAGGGAGCCAGCCGGGAGAGGCTGGGGACTAAACTGTCTAGGGATCTCCGAGCCTTAGGGATAGATATCCCACACCTTTGAAAAACTAGGCATCTGTGTGATGGTGCTGGTGGAGTCTCTGGATGATGGGGCAGGGACTTTGGACCTCGTTTGAGGGAGATAGTAAAAAGATCCCATGGCCGGGGAGATAGTTTGGGCTGTGGTTGGAGATTTTCAGTTTTTAGAATAACAGTATTAGCTGAGAAATGTACTTCAGGACCACCTCTGTGACAGCATTTGTACAGTATCCGATGTACAGGGACAGCGTGGAGTGGGATGATTTCTTTAGGTTTGTGAGGATGTTCCGCACTAGATTGTTTAAAACTTCATTTGTTGGAATGAGTGAATGAGTCAAGGAAGGAAAGCAGTTAGCCGGTCTCAAAAGGGTAGTTGCTATCCAGAGGAGTCTGGTGGAGCCTACAAAAGTCCAGCTTTCAAAGGAAGACAGAAGTATGCGTATGGAATATTAGAAGATCTTTTTACCCTTAAGGTGTTTCCTAAGAAAAATAGAAATACTGTGACTTTAAAATGTGAGAGTTTTCAAGTATTCATTTTTTTTTAAAATGTCCAAAATTCTTATCACTCAATTTGAAGTCATTGTGTAGAATTGATATTACTGAGAGTTTAACCAAAGAATGGAAGTGAGGCTCTTTAGACCCTATTCAGAACTGACTTCTGACAATAATAAATAAAGTTTAAAATATTTTTAAATGAACTGAGCAGTGTTAAGCCGGAGTCAAGATGGCCGACCAGGACACCTGCAGCAGGTGGCAGGAAGCAGGTCTAGTGGCAAGGCTATTTTGGGAAGGGAAAACAAAACCACTAAGTAAACTTCTAGCTGTGGTTTGAAGAAGTGGTTTTGAAACGCTCTGTCCAGCCCCACAGAACTGAAAGTCCAGGCTGAGCAAAACAACACCTGGGTAATTTGCATTTCTAAAATAAGCTGAGGATTCAGCCGAAACTGGAAAGGTCCTCTTCTGACTTAGTAAGTCCAATCTTTTAATTTTAGCTTGAGAAGTTCTAGTTTCCCCCAAACTTAAGTTTATCGACTTCTAAAATGTCTAGAATTCATCTTCAAAATTAGGTTATATAAGAAATTGAAGGACTTTAGTGTCTTTAATTTCTAATATATTTAGAAAACTTTTTAAAATTATCTTATTAATCTTCCCTCTGACTATTGGTCGCCATTCAATTCTTTTCCAATACCCAAAGCATTTACAGTGACTTTGTTTGTGATTTTATAAGTTAGTTGGTTTTGTCTTTTGTTTTTTGTTTTGTTTTTTGTTTTGGTTTGGTTTTTGTTTTTTGGTTTACTATTAAGACTTTGACATTCTGGTCAAAACGGCTTCATACATCTTTTTCAAGACCATTTTCTGAGTATTTATTTTAGGGAAAGGCTTTTTTTTTAATGAATGAATGCAATTATCTAGACTTATTTCATGAACATGCTGGTTGGTGGTTGAGAGGACACTGTCAGAGCAGTGAAGGGCTTCTAAGTCCACAGAGACATGCTCTGTGTGAACCCTCTCTGGCCCTGCTTATTGTTGGAGAACTGGTCAGAGGTCTGAGACCAGGCCGCTGCTGGGTCTGCCCAGACCTGGGAGTGTGTGGTTGTGGCTTCTGCCACCATCTACCTGGCTGCTCATGGACCAGCCAGTCTTGGTGGCTTTGAAGGAATGATTCCACACAAAGACTCTGGACATCCACGAAACCAGGCACTGCAAACGGTAAGCCAGAGACAGCCACAGCTGTGGTTGCTGCTCTTAAAGCTTGTACTTGTTTCTGCTTGAGAGGGACTGAGTCTTCGGTCATTGCTTTAGGGGGAGAAAGAGAGATTTGTGCGTCTTTTGAGTGCCATTGTCTGGGTCACTCACCTTTAATTTTCTTGAAAAACTTGCAAAAGAAAAATGTTGCCTGTTAATCGTTAATTACAGGGCTCATGATACTTTGAAGAAATCTTAGGGGAAATGTATACAATTGTTTGGAATTATTTCAGTTACGTGTATTGGTTGAGGTACTGGCGCTGTCTGTTCTTCAGTTATACATGTGGTTTTGAATTTTGAATCTATTCTGATTCTTCTTAAGCAGCAAATATAGATAAAATGGATACCTCAGCGGTTTTTAACGGTTGCTTTAATCTAGAAGGAATTTAAATTGGAAGCTAATTTAGATTCAGTAAGGAGGTACCCAGGCTAAGAAGGAAATGCTGGAATTCTGGAAGAAAAGATGTTTTTAGTTTTTATAGAAAACACTACTACTTTCTTGATCTACAACTCAATACGGTCTAATGAATTTGAAGTTGCCAGTAAATATATTTCCTGGTTGTTAAAGATGGTAATGAACTACAGTGCTTGGATCTGAGGTCAGTGTGAGAGGACAGGGGCTGGGGTGTGGATACGCAGAAGGAAGGTCAGGGCTGGACAGAACTGAGAGAGAATGGAGACCTACAGCGGAGGCCAGCAGATCTGCTGACTAACTCTCCAGCCACAATAGAGAACCAGAGAAGGCCAGGTTAATAAAGCTTGCAGACCAAAATCCAGTGAACAAGGTTGAGAGCCCCAGTACGCTGGGCTCCAGTACACAGAGCTGAGCTGAGATAGGTGGGCTTCTCTGAGCTCTTCTAAAATGCACTAAACTGAGGTGGTTACTCTGAGGGAAGCAAAGCCACGCTTGAGCCTAAATGAGGTAGACCACAAGGAGCTGGAATGAGCTGGGCCTGCTAAGCTAAAAATTAGGCTGGCTTAACGACTGGAATGAACAGCATTGATCTAGGCTGAATAGAGCTAAACTCTACTGCCTACACTGGACTGTTCTGGGCTTGGATGAGCTGAGCTGGGTGAGCTGAGCTGGGTGAGCTGAGCTGAGCTGGGTGAGCTGAGCTGAGCTGGGTAAGCTGAGCTGAGCTGGGTGAGCTGAGCTGGGTGAGCTGAGCTGAGCTGGGTGAGCTGAGCTGAGCTGGGTGAGCTGAGCTGAGCTGGGTGAGCTGAGCTGAGCTGGGTGAGCTGAGCTGGGCTGGGTGAGCTGGACTGGGGTGAGCTGAGCTGGGCTGAGCTGGGTGAGCTGAGCTGAGCTGGGTGAGCTGGGCTGGGTGAGCTGAGCTGAGCTGGGTGAGCTGAGCTGAGCTGGGTGAGCTGAGCTGGGTGAGCTGAGCTGGGTGAGCTGAGCTGGGTGAGCTGGGCTGGGTGAGCTGAGCTGGGCTGGGTGAGCTGAGCTGGGTGAGCTGAGCTGAGCTGGGTGAGCTGAGCTGGGCTGGGTGAGCTGGACTGGGGTGAGCTGAGCTGGGCTGAGCTGGGTGAGCTGAGCTGAGCTGGGTGAGCTGGGCTGGGTGAGCTGAGCTGGGTGAGCTGAGCTGGGTGAGCTGAGCTGGGTGAGCTGGGCTGGGTGAGCTGAGCTGAGCTGGGTGAGCTGAGCTGAGCTGGGTGAGCTGAGCTGGGTGAGCTGAGCTGGGTGAGCTGAGCTGGGTGAGCTGGGCTGGGTGAGCTGAGCTGGGCTGGGTGAGCTGAGCTGGGTGAGCTGAGCTGAGCTGGGTGAGCTGGGCTGAGCTGGGTGAGCTGGGCTGAGCTGGGTGAGCTGAGCTGGGTGAGCTGAGCTGGGCTGGGTGAGCTGAGCTGAGCTGGGTGAGCTGGGCTGGGTGAGCTGGGCTGGGTGAGCTGAGCTGGGGTGAGCTGAGCTGAGCTGGGTGAGCTGAGCTGGGTGAGCTGAGCTGAGCTGGGTGAGCTGGGCTGAGCTGGGTGAGCTGAGCTGGGTGAGCTGAGCTGAGCTGGGTGAGCTGGGCTGAGCTGGGTGAGCTGGGCTGGGTGAGCTGAGCTGGGCTGGGTGAGCTGGGGTGAGCTGGGGTGAGCTGAGCTGGGCTGGGTGAGCTGAGCTGAGCTGGGTGAGCTGGGCTGGGTGAGCTGAGCTGAGCTGGGTGAGCTGGGCTGGGTGAGCTGAGCTGGGTGAGCTGAGCTGGGGTGAGCTGAGCTGAGCTGGGTGAGCTGAGCTGGGTGAGCTGAGCTGAGCTGGGTGAGCTGAGCTGGGTGAGCTGAGCTGAGCTGGGTGAGCTGAGCTGGGTGAGCTGAGCTGAGCTGGGTGAGCTGAGCTGGGCTGGGCGAGCTGAGCTGGGTGAGCTGAGCTGGGGTGAGCTGAGCTGGGTGAGCTGGGGTGAGCTGAGCTGAGCTGGGTGAGCTGAGCTGGGTGAGTTGGGCTGGGTGAGCTGAGCTGGGCTGGGTGAGCTGAGCTGGGTGAGCTGAGCTGGGTGAGCTGAGCTGGGCTGGGTGAGCTGAGCTGGGTGAGCTGAGCTGGGTGAGCTGAGCTGAGCTGGGTGAGCTGGGCTGGGTGAGCTGAGCTGGGCTGGGTGAGCTGGGGTGAGCTGGGGTGAGCTGAGCTGGGCTGGGTGAGCTGAGCTGAGCTGGGTGAGCTGGGCTGGGTGAGCTGAGCTGGGTGAGCTGAGCTGGGTGAGCTGAGCTGGGCTGGGCTGGGTGAGCTGGGCTGGGCTGAGCTGGACTGGGCTGAGCTGGTCTGAGCTGAACTGGGTGAGCTGGGCTGGACTGGGCTGGGCTGGGCTGGGCCGAGCTGGACTGGGCTGAGCTGGACTGTGCTGAGCTGAACTGGGCTGAGCTGGGCTGAGCTGGACTGTGCTGAGCTGAACTGGGCTGAGCTGGGCTGGGCTGAGCTGAGCTGGGCTGAGCTGGACTGGGCTGAGCTGGGCTGGGCTGAGCTGGGCTGGGCTGAGCTGGGCTGGGCTGAGCTGGGCTGAGCTGGACTGCGCTGAGCTGGACTGTGCTGAGCTGGGCTGGGTGAGCTGGGCTGGACTGGGCTGGGCTGGGCTGAGCTGGGCTGGGCTGAGCTGGACTGGGCTGAGCTGGACTGCGCTGAGCTGGGCTGGGCTGAGCTGGGCTGGGTGAGCTGGGCTGGACTGGGCTGGGCTGGGCTGAGCTGGACTGGGCTGAGCTGGGCTGGGCTGAGCTGGGCTGGGCTGAGCTGGACTGGGCTGAGCTGGGCTGGCTGATGAGCTAAGCTTGAATGAGCAGGGCTGAGCTGGACTCAGATGTGCTAGACTGAGCCGGGCTGAGTGGGCTGGTGTAGGATGGTCTGGACTGAACTGGACTAGCTGATGGGATGCGCTAGGCTGAAGTAGGCTCAGGTGAGTTAGGCTGAGCAGGGCTTGCTTGAAGTGGTTTGGGATGAGCTGAGATAAGCTGGGCTCAGATGAGCTACTATGAACTGGGCTGAGGTGGCCCGGGACAGCATGAGCTGGGCTGAACTGAGTGCAGCCGGGGTAAACTGGGTTGAGCTCAGAATGGACTGCCTGCATTGTGCTAAAGTGAGCTAGGGTAAACTGAGGATTATCAGGCTTTAGATGAGCCGGACTGGACTGTGCTGGGCTGGACTGGTTAGACTCGGATGTGCTGAGCTGGCCGGCTGCTGGGCTGACATGGCTGAGTCGAACTTAGATGAGGAAGGATTCGCTGGACTGAGCAAGGCTAGCCTGCTTGTGCAGAGCTGAACTAACCTGTCCTGAGCTGGACCAGCCTGGGCTGTCTAGGTCTAAAGTGAGTTAAGATCACTAGGGATAATTTAACAGCTAATTTAACTAGCCTGGGACGGGCAGGTCTGAGATTGAGTGAGCAGAGTGGTGGCGGGGGTTGGGGGGCCGATGAACTGAATGAGTTTCACTAGGCCTGGACCAGTCAGGCTAAGACCCTGTTCTGGGCAGTGCTACGGTGGCGTTTCAAGATGATTCCATAAGAGTCCCCACCACTATCATAACCCACCTTCCTCCTACCCTACACACCTGTCTGGTTGCAAATCCAAGCTTTGCCTGCTGATGCAGAAGCCTGAGCCCCACCCCCACCCCCACCCCGACCGCCTACCTATCGCTTTGGAATGAGAATGGTTCTCTCAGCCAGTGTCTCAGGGGGAGCAAAGCAGGGCAGGCCCAAGGCTACTTGAGAAGCCAGGCTCTGGGCCTGTCCCTGAGAGTGAGTGTTCATGGCCCTGGAGCTGGCTGGTGACGGCTAAAGGGCCAGATCTGCCTACTCCCAGGCCTCGCTCCCTGTCTGTGAAGGCCTCCAAAGCCATGTTCCTGTGACCAGAAGGCAGCTCCATAGCCCTGCCGCAGCTCTGTCCTGTAGACCAGGTTCACCCACTGCCATGTCTAGCCCTGCCTACCTAAGAGCAGCGGCACGGACGGACGGAGTCAACAGAGTGTAAAGAGATCTCCTGTCTGACAGGAGGCAAGAAGACCCATTCTTACCCCTCCATTTCTCTTTTATCCCTCTCTGGTCCTCAGAGAGTCAGTCCTCCCCATCTGTCTTCCCCCTGGTCTCCTGCGAGAGCCCCCTGTCTGAGGAGAATGTGGTGGCCATGGGCTGCCTGGCCCGAGACTTCCTGCCCAGCTCCATCTCCTTCTCCTGGAAGTTCCAAAACAACAGTGATGTCAGCCAGGGCGTCAGAACCTTCCCGACACTGAGGACAGGGGGGAAGTTCACAGCCACCTCGCAGGTGCTGCTGTCTCCCAAGAATGTCCTTGAAGGTTCAGACGAATACCTGGTATGCAAAATCCACCACGGCAGCAAAAACAAAGATCTGCATGTGCCCCTTCCAGGTAAGAGCCAACCCCTCCCAGCGAGGGGCCCAGGCTCAGGCATGGCCCAGGGGGAGCCTGGGGTGGGGTGGGGCTTAGGCCAAGCCGAGCTCACACCTGACTTCCATTCCAGTCGTCACAGAGATGAACCCCAACGTCAGTGTGTTCATCCCACCCCGCGATGCCTTCTCTGGCCCCGCACCACGCAAGTCTAAACTCATCTGCGAGGCCACCAACTTCAGTCCCAAACAGATCACAGTATCCTGGCTACAGGACGGGAAGCCTGTGAGATCTGGCTTCACCACAGATCCAGTGACCATCGAGGACAAGGGATCCAGACCCCAAACCTACAAGGTCTTAAGCACGCTGACCATCTCTGAAAGCGACTGGCTGAACCTGAATGTGTACACCTGCCGTGTGGATCACAGGGGTCTCACCTTCTGGAAGAACGTGTCCTCCACGTGTGCTGCCAGTGAGTGGCCTGTGCCAAGCCCAATGCCTAGCCCTCCCAGATTAGGGCAGCCCTCCTACAGTTGTGGCCAGCGCGCCCCACCCCCACCCCCGTACATGGTCACTTGCTCCTTGAGCCTTGGCTTCCTAGTGTGGCCAAGGGCGAAGATGAGCAGTGGCAGCAGGGGTGAGAGTCGGCGGGAGGGACCAGCACCTTCCCTTAAGCAGGATTGGAGGATGGGGACTAAGCTTTTATCCAACTCACAACTAGACACGTCATAGCCTGACCCTGTGTTCTCTTGGCTGCAGGTCCTTCCACAGACATCCTAGCCTTCCCCATCCCCCCCTCCTTTGCCGACATCTTCCTCACCAAGTCCGCTAAGCTGTCCTGTCTGGTCACAAACCTGGTAACCTATGACACCCTGAATATCTCCTGGGCTTCCAAAAGTGGTGAACCACTGAAAACCGACACTAAAATCATGGAAAGCCACTCCAATGGCACCTTCAGTGCTGTGGGCGAGGCTAGTGTTTGTGTGGAAGACTGGAATAACAGGAAGGAATTTGTGTGTACCGTGACTCACAGGGACCTGCCTTCACCACAGAAGAAAAGCATCTCAAAACCCAACGGTGAGTATCCCCCTTTCCTTCTCCTCCAACCCCAGGGCCCTTCCTGTACCTCACGGGGAGGGCAGGTCCCCTTCCACCCTATCCTCATTGCTGTCTTTGCTTACAGAGGTGGCCAAGAACCCACCTGCTGTGTACCTGCTGCCGCCAGCCCGTGAGCAGCTGAGCCTGAGGGAGTCGGCCACGATCACCTGCCTGGTGAAGGGCTTCTCTCCTGCAGACATCTTTGTGCAGTGGCTTCAGAGAGGGCAGACTTTGCCCCGAGAGAAGTATGTGACCAGTGCCCCAATGCCAGAGCCCGGAGCCCCAGGCTTCTACTTCGCCCACAGCATCCTGACTGTGACAGAGGAGGAATGGAACTCCGGGGAGACCTACACCTGTGTTGTAGGCCACGAGGCCCTGCCACACATGGTGACCGAGAGGACCGTGGACAAGTCCACCGGTAAACCCACGCTGTACAATGTGTCCCTGATCATGTCTGACACAAGCGGCACCTGCTATTGACCACGCTAGCCCTCAACCAGGCAGGCCCTGGGGCTCCAGTTGCTCTGTGTATGCAAACTAACCATGTCAGAGTGAGATGTTGCATTTTATAAAAATTAGAAATAAAAAAAAATCCATTCAAATGCCACTGGTTTTGATTATGCGATGCTCATGCCTGCTAGGGCACCTGTTGTGTTATGCTTGCTCTGCACACACCCTGCACACTCGCCTCCACCGTGGCCCATCCTCTGTCTTGCCAGTTACCTCCTTGTGTGTAAACTCAGAAAAGCTTACAACAGACACTGTGAGCATGTCACTCCTCCGGCTATTTCTAGATATATGGCTGAAAGCTTGCCTACCCTGGTGCAGGCAGCATTCAGGCACATGCATAGACACACATGCATTCATACATAGATATAGAGATACACATGTGTAAACACATGCATGAATCATGGACACACAGACAAAGGTACTCGTGTATGCACATGAGTTCATGCACACATGCATGCATGGACACTTACAAAAGCCTTCAGAGACAAACAGGCATAGACACATAACCATACACAGAAACAGATACCAATATGCATGGTCATGTGTACACAGAAACAGACTATAGGCAAATACAAATGAACTACACAGACACAAAGACATGCGTACACACACGTGTACAGAAACATCTTTACGTGTGTACGCTAACACGTGGACAGGCATGGCACACAGATATGCCAGGACTCTGACCAGGGCCATAATCTCCAGAATTCAGGACTCAGAGAGCCTACACTAGGCTGGGTCACTGATACTCCTCAGGAGCCCACTCCATGATTGCGGTAGATAGCCTCGGGAACAAAGTGTGCCCTTCTGTCTCAACACCATGGGGCAGACGATACTCTACTAACCACCCATGACAGAAAGTTAGCCTTTGCAGTGTCTCCATTAATAGAACATCTCAGAAGACCAACGTGAGAGTGCCTAACCCACTCACACCTACCCTGATCCTAGACCAGAATGCAGAAAACATAATTCAATTGTCCAAAAGAAGCACATACACACACACACACACACACACACACACACACACACACACCAGCAAGGGGCCTCTGTAAGGAGTCACCACCCAATAACACTGCCTCTTATCCTGGACATTCTTCATATTCATATCCATTTAGGGCCTGAGCTTTAGACATCCCCAAGGGCTTACCTTTACAGGGGTCAGAGATCCCAATAAATGCCCTGGCCCCACAGCCTCCCTCGGGTACCTGTCTATCTCTTAGTACCAAAACCCAACATTGCTGGCAGGGTTAGGACAAGCAAGACACAGGAACTCTGACAGGAAGTAAGGAAAGACAGCCTCTGGGATTTGTGCTCTTATTCCTAAAGCTCAGGAGACAGGGAAACCTGCTCTAAATTCTCAGTCTAAACAGCCCTGATGGTGCCACCTGCTCAGAGAAAGTCTAGAGCACACCAATACCATTATGCCACGGTTCCTGAGTCTGCCTTTACCCATGTCCGTATGTGGTCTCTGTCTTGCTTGCTCTGCTGCCCCAGGGCTCCTGGGACAAGGCTCCAAGTGAGTGCATCCTCCAGCTTCACCTTTGCTGTGCCTCTGTCTAGCTTAAGCTGTTAGGGAGACCCGTCACCAGCAAGACTCCCCCAACCCTCAGGCAAATGTCAATCACCCCAAGGCTTGGCTTGATCCTCCCTCTGTGTGTCCCTTCACAGAGGGGGAGGTGAATGCTGAGGAGGAAGGCTTTGAGAACCTGTGGACCACCGCCTCCACCTTCATCGTCCTCTTCCTCCTGAGCCTCTTCTACAGCACCACCGTCACTCTGTTCAAGGTAGTGTGGCTGTGGGGCTGAGGACACGGGGCAGGGACAGGGAGTCACCAGCCCTCACCGCCTCTACCTCTACTCCCTACAAGTGGACAGCAATTCATACTATCTCTGTCACCTGCAGGTGAAATGACTCTCAGCATGGAAGGACATCAGAGACCAAGAGACCCTCCCACAGGAACACAGAATCCCTCTGGGCCTGGGGTACCTGCCTGTACGACTTGTAAACTTATTCCCACACCTTTCCTATGTTACCCTCCAGCTTTGATCTCTGAGATGGTCGTCTTTCTAGATTGACCAAAGACTTTTTGTCAACTTGTGCAACCTGAAGCAATGTCTGGACCACAGACAGCTGTGCTGTACACAAATGTCACTTGGAAATAAATATTTTATCTTGTGAACCCACTTTATTGTGAAGGAATTTGTTCTGTTTTCAATCCTTTCCTGCGGTGTTGACATCCCAAGGATTATTATGAATAGAGCTTGGGAACTGGAAATTGAGCAGTCCAATGGTACTTAAGGGGAAAAGGGGGGAAGGAGGTGTGGGAGAAGGAAGAGAGAGAGAGGAGAGAGAGAGAGAGAGAGAGAGAGAGAGAGAGAGAGAGAGAGAGACTCTGCAGCAAAGTATAACACAAGCAGCCTATGGGTAGCACTCTCGTTTATCCATCCTGATGGAGGAAGGGAAGTATGGCAGAGGAAATTCCAGGCCTGATCTCCCAAAAGCAACAGACTCTGGAAACTAGCCTCTAGCCTTAGGTCTCTGCTCCGTTCCCAGCCCACCATCTTGGGCCGGTGTTGCTTCCAGCTAGTACAATACTTTGGGTCTTATCCCAAACCTTTGTAGTACATGGGGTGTGCCTTTGGGGAGTTGGGTGAGATCTCTAGGATGTTTGTAACCCTCCTGCAACATGACAAGCCCTAGGGGTTAGTCAATAACTCAAGAACTCAAATTCTCTGTCTATAACAACTGTTGTATGACTATATAAAGAAATGGGATAAAGACGCTGTAGTCACTCAAGAAGGACAGTTAAAGGCCTGCTCACAGAGCAAGAATGGAAAGAAGAGGGAGGCAGGTCATGGGAAGGAAGCACAGCCAACACAAGGTGAGGGCCATGCTGGCTACTCCCTTGTTCATCGTGTGGACAGCTAGAGGAGCCCACAGACATGGGATATCTGGGCTAACTAGCTACATTAAGAGGAGGACCCAGAAGCAGGGCACGTGAGAAAGCATCAGACCATGGGAGGGATCTGTGTAGATGCCAGGGTCCTAAAGAGAGTCTTTAAACACGTGTATGGGGTAGCACCTTGGTGACGATCCCTTTCTGAGTTGGGATTCTAGTAGGATGCAGAGAGCAGGAAGCGTCTATTGGGAAACCACTGTAAAATGATAGGGCCCATCTCCAAATTCCAGATATATTTTAGGCATTCACCTTGACACTTTCTCATACCAGCATCTGTTTTAGTTACTCTGGGCTGCTGGGGCAAAGTGCCACACGTGGCAGTTTGAGCAGCAGAACTCTGTTCTTTCCCAGTTCTAGAGGCCAGGAGTCTGGGCTACAGCAAGCTGGTGTTCTCTGTGCTTCAGGGAGAATGTGTCACAGACTTCTAGCTCTGAAGCCATAGCATTTGACCAATTCCTGTCTCCTGGCACTAACATCCCAGTCACTGTATGTCCTTTGTACCTACTGCCATATTTCAAGAGCCCAGTCCTACTGGGTTTAATGCCCACCCTGATTCAACATGAGTTCATCTCCACTAGACTCCATCCGCTATGACCTCAGAGCTAGAAGTCTGTGACACATTCTCCCTGAAGCACAGAGAACACCAGCTTGCTGTAGCCCAGACTCCTGGCCTCTAGAACTGGGAAAGAACAGAGTTCTGCTGCTCAAACTGCCACGTGTGGCACTTTGCCCCAGCAGGCCAAGGGAACTAACATAGATGTTGGCGTATGACATGGGGTATGGAGATGACTCTGGAATTGCGTGATGAGCCCTGACATCCCCACGTGAATGTTGGTTTCAGCAAGCAAGTCTACGAGGGGTTAGGAGTCTACAGCTATATCTTTTGCTTGTCTCTGGAATACTGTAGAGTGGGACACTGAAAATATCTGATACCCCAGAACCTGAGAAGGAAGAGCAGGTCAGACAGAAGCAAAACATGGCTTCAGAAAAGGAGTCAGGCTGCTCTGCTCAGGTGCTCTGAGCTGCCCGCGGGGCTGTGAGAATAGAGAAGGGTGGCTGGTCCTGTCATAGTCACAGAAGAATTGTATCCACAAAGGGGGGTGGATCATTGGTGCTTAGAAGAGTAGGAGGTAGGTCTCTTCCCAAGAACCCTGATGGGGTTTCAGAAAAAAGATGATAGTGACAGAGAGATAGGCTCCTGAGGCTGGCCATAGGGTTTCAAAGCCCTTCTCCCCTGTCTGCCTAGGACTGAGTCATTTTTATGAATTTGGCAAGAAGAGTGATATTGTCCAGACATCACCTTTGTCCCCAGTTCCATGTCCTCAGAACTTTGCTATCTGTCTTGCAGGTTCTGAAGAGGGTCCTGACATGTTCCTCCTCTCAGAGTGCAAAGCCCCAGAGAAAAATGACGAAGTGAACCTGGGCTGTGTGGTAACTGGAAGCGGGCCATTGAGCATCGCCTGGGAGACAAAGGCACAAAAAATACGTGAACATGTCTTCTTCCCCACTAAAATTAAAAACAGTAATAATTATACAATGAGCCTCTATGTTTCTGTGCGAGCCTCAGAACTGAGCCTCCCCCACAAGTGCGTCATAAATATGACACCCAAAGGGAAAGAAAAAACTTTCAAGTTGCCTGGTGAGTATCCCTGGACCATGTAGAAGGGTCTTGTGGGGCTTCCCACACTCAGCCAACCCCCAAAGAATGACTGGAGCAAGGACCCCCCCACACCTTTGATCCCTCGTCTTCTTTACTCTTCCCCCATTCATTCCCTCCCTCTTCTTGGCTGCTTCGTCAATGCAACATTTACATGCACACCTCAGAAACCCTGTACTAACTGTGCAGGGGGGGGCATCTGGGTGAGCAAAGGCACTAGCTGTGCATGGTCCCTTCCGCACCAGTACCATTCCAGCCTGTGGTCCTCCTGTCTCAGTGCTTTCCATTACCCTGGGCTCCTCAGAATACTCTGATCTCTCACGGTCACCTTTTGTCCATCTTCTTTGACTCCAGAGTCATGGAATTCTCAGTCCTCCAAGAAAACCATTCCAACAACTCTCCAAGCAAATGATGACTCCATAGAAGCCACCAAAGCTACTGCTGTGGAAAGGGACATAGCATACGGTAAGAAGTCCAGTGTGCCTTATGCCACCTCATCTGTTCAACCTTACACCTCCTCCTCCTGGAAACCCTCCATGATTCTTTCTCTGTCGGTGTACATCCTAGGTAGAAAGGGTTACCAAAATGACTTCTGTACCTACTGCAAGCCAGGCCCTATATCCAGGCACCAGCAAATGCAGCCACCTAGACCTGTGAAGCTATCATCCTTTTTTGAGATAATGCTAAACAGAGAAAGGACAAGCACAAGGACCTACCTGGCCCATAGGACCTGAGCTCTGTGTATCTGAGTCAAACTGTAAGGTCCTCGTGGATTCTGTAGGCATATGACCAGACAGACAGCAGGACATCTCTGAGATGCATAATAATCTCATGAAAGGGCTGGGGACCATCACACCTAGACTCAAGGACCTATCCTACTCCACATGCTACCCCCACCTCCTCCTAACTATATTGTCTCACTGTATCAGTTCCTAACTGGTAAGTCTTACCCTTACCCATCAGTAACCTCAAGAAAAAAAGTCCTAACTAGAAGTTCTGTTTGGAGAAGTTCATAATTTATTATTCTCCCAAGCCTGAGTTTCTGTGTCAGCCTGTAGTGCACTGAGAACAAACCCAGATCTCCATGTAACAGAGTAGAGACATGTGGATTTATAGAAATACTTGAAAATCATACATCCAATTCTTGTGGTATAGCTGACCCTGGGACTACTGTTAGATCTATGACTCAGTAGCTGTGTAAGCCTGGAAATACAGATGTGAGTTTTAAGAAGAATGTCCATGAACACTGAGAAAAACTATGACATCTAAGAACTTCCAAGAGGGCAGACCTGGTTTCTGCTAGGTCAAGAACTAGAAACTGCCCAAAGAGAACATGAGGAAGGAATATTGATGGAAATAAGGTCTCCCTTAGGACCTCCAAGGCCAGTGCCACTCTCAGAAGAGGAAGGCAGATTTCCTCATCTTTCAGGCTAAAGCAGGATCTGAGGGTTGGTTCCCTGGGACAGGTCAGAAAAGTCTCCACAACTCCAAAATGGCTATAGTACACGTGTCCTATAAGTACAAGAGAAGGAAGAATTCCCTATTTCATCATCTCTACCCACTGGTTCACTGGCAATGCTTCCTAACCTAAGCACACACACATGCACACACAGAGCTTAGCTAGGTTGGAATAAAGACAGACTAGGATTGGCCTGGCCTTCAGGATATAAAGTAGAGGGCATAAAAACTTGATGGTGAACCGAAGAAACCTGTACTAACAAAAAGCCACACAGAGACAAAGCATGGGTATGTTCAGCAGGCCCTGGGCATCCCTAGGAGCAAGACAATGACCAGAAAAAGCAATGTCTCCACTCCAGCATAAGCCTTTCCTCACCAAGCCCTGGTCCCCAAGCAAGAGCAGCCTTGTTTTCTAGATGAAACCTATCCCTACCCACCCCAAGGCTGTCCAATGCCCCACTTAACCATATGTCCTTCCCCCAACATTGTTCAAGCCATAACTGTAGTCAGATAAGAAAGGGGATTTCCTCTGACCACTCACACATCTCTAGATACCTCCAGCCCAAGCATGACAGGATAAGCCTCTTACCACTTCTCCTTGCAGAGGCCATAGCACCCAGCAACCTCACTGTGAACATCCTGACCACATCCACCCATCCTGAGATGTCATCTTGGCTTCTGTGTGAAGTGTCTGGCTTCTACCCTAAAAAGATCCACCTCACGTGGCTGAGCATCCACAGTAAAAAGAACCTGACGAACTTTGTCACTGCAGAACCCACCCTCCAGTCTGGGATCAAATTCCAGACCTGGAGTGTCCTGAAACTACCCTCTGCTCTGAGCTCTTCAGGTGACACTTACACATGTGTTGTAGAACATGAGGCCTCCAAGACCAAGCTTAACGCCAGCAAGAGCCTAGAGATTACTGGTAAGTCACAATCCGGTAAGAGTGTCAAGCAATCACAGCACTGGGTACCTATGATAGACAAATATTCCTGTTTGGGGAGAGGAGGTCTGCATTGTCTAGATAAGAGGAACACTGTGCCTATCTGTTTCAGTTTAGAAGACAGAACTACAAAACACTTCACCCTTTCTACAACCCTTACATCTTTTCGGTCCTCTCCTCTGTGGTGTTTACTGAGCCCTGAAGAAAGTGGTATAGATGTTTAGTTATTTTCTAGGGCCACTGCTCCACAGAAACAGTCACTTATTGTCAGCAGCTTGACAGTGTGAATTTCCCCAATAACTGCTTCTGCTCACTGTGAGATTAAGGTTCCCTCCATAAGTAAAGTTGAAAGCTGTGGACATAAATGCAAATGCCTGCAATCCAGCTTAAGGAGTCCATGACATCCATCTAAACAAACAGTAGCAGTTACTTCTCTACTGGAGCCTATGAACCCCCCTGCCATAGCTTTTCCCTACTGCAGAGCAGAGCAGAGCAGAGCTTAAATCCAATAGGAAAGAAGTTGGTTGTACCCATAACTGCCATACAACTATTACATCAGTAAGTGCAACTTCCATAGCAAGACAATTAGTGTAGCACTCAAAGTCCATGTTCACAAGACAATGTTAGCAATAGCCTATATAACATCTCCCAGCACTGCAAACAATCAAAAAAACAAGACAGCCAGCAGGACAGCAGCTTCCACTTCATTCCTAGCTCGTATTCTCTGTGTCTAACAGTCAAAGTTTGTGAAGTCTTTAGCAGTAGGAATTTAACATCTACTTCTGGCATTTGAGTAAAATCGCTCATGGTGTGGCTATTTCCTGTGAGTTAAAACATTCCCTCTTGGGGGGAGCTAAATGTAGAGGAATGATTTCCCATGTGTTTCCTTGGATAAATGAAGCCTTTGTCTCAAGGAAGGAAGAATGGTTCTACCTCTGATTCTCTACTTGATGATGCTGATTCTAGCCTCTTCCATGTCCGATGTCTCCAAGCTACGAAGGAATCCGGCATGCTTTTCTCTCTTCGCTCTCTTATCTTCATGGGTTCCAAGTTTTCAGATCACAGGAAAGGCTCTTTAGCACAAATCCGATCTGGACTGTCTTTTCTTTATCCCCTGCCAACTCTGAGAGACAGCAAGCCAGCATCTCCATCAGAACCTTTCGTTTCTCTTCAGAATCACTGTGGGAGGCAGCATCCGTGCGTCTTTTTTTTTTTCTGTTGTATTTCTTCGTTACACGAGTGAGATTTTCTAGGCAGACAGCTTAGCCATAATCGCACATCTTAGCACACACTGCAAGTGTCCCACAGACAGCTCGCTATGACCTGCCATGTAGACTATTCTCAAGGATTATATTACTTCTCTAATCTGAAATCCATTCAACTGAAACCACGTGTTGCAGGTCCAATTCAAGAAGGCATGCCACTTTATTCCATGTAAAAGAAGATGGTCAGCCAAGGGCTGCTCCAAAACTCCTCCTCTCTCAGACAGCTCAGACTTGGAAACAGGAGTTCCTATCACCCCTAGAAGGGAGTAAACAACAACTACTACAACTGGAAGCATACCATCTTATACCATAAAAGATGCTAGCTTCTCTCAAACCTTAGACCTGAGGCAGGGAGTCCTCTGCCTCATTTCCTTCTCTTGTCTGCTGGAGAGCCTACAGGACCGAGGGCCGCTGTAAGCTTGACACAAGCTTGGGGTAGAAAGGTGTCAGACAGGCTTCACCTGAGCGGCCCTAAGTCTGAGTGTAGGGGGATAGCACACATCACAGGCTGTGGGGGGCATCATCATGTCCAGTCAAGATGTTTGCCCCAGCATATCAATTTTAGGTAAGTCCTGTCCTCAATGTGACCTTCAGAGCCTAGCCTCAAATCAGCCACACTTCCCCACTTAGACCCTGGAAATGCCACGGTACATCCACAACCTCCACACCCAGGTACACAAAGTCGAGGGAGGGACCTAGTGGGACTACAACAATCACACGGGGCCATGCCAGGCCCAGCCAAGCTACCCGCATACCAGCCTGGGCTCCAGGCTTTGAAGGCTGGGTCTGTGGTCTATGCCTCTGAATCTTTGGCCATGCCTGTTTCTGGCTGCAGTGTACTGACTGAGAACAGAGGCTCTAGCTCCACTGCTTCTCAAGGCCTACCTCCCACCAGGTGGGGAAGGCTGGAACCATTCCCGCTGTGTGGTGCCTCATTAGTGCTGAAAGGAGCTTGGCCTAGGCTTGCCCCAGACTGGCCTTTTCTTTTCCCCTGTGGCATTGCTTCCTCAAAGGACCCTAAGGTTTCCTCTTACTTGACTCCCTCAGGGTCTCTCTACAGATTTTCACTGGTGACTCCTCAGAGCTAGAGTCAGGCCAGCACGAGTACCCTCTGCCCACACTCACGCAGCATGCTTAGAAAGCTGGGACACTGGGTAGTTCCCACCTGCTTCTCTATCTGCTCCCCCACTTCCCCTTGTCCTGCCTGTTGACCTCCCCCATACTCCATGTTTCACATGTCTCGAGGCAGATACACCTGCCCGAGTCCCACATAACACTTCCTCATCACCCCGACTCCTGAGAGCAATAATGTTCCTTGTTCTGCCGACTAGCCCCTCCCGAATGACTCTCCCCTTGTCTCTATGAAGCCAGTTCTGCCCCTCCCACCCATCCATCACCCTGTTGCCAAGGGACTCTCACAAACATCCTGTTTCTACATAGACACAGAAGAACATTTGATTAGGCACAATGGCGGTGGTGAAAGGAAAATACCAAGTAAACTTTTAACATCACAATTTTATTTAAAACTACTAGAGAGGGCTCAGCAAAGCTCAGAGACTAAATTTCCCAGGTGAGAAGAAATGGTTATTTTACCCCATCTTAGGCACAGATAGAGCGGTGGGGCATCAGTAATCACCAAGAAATCGGCCAAATTTTTAATAAACACCTTAGCTGCCAAGAGGAATGAGAGCCCAGAAGAGTCCCAAACTCTGAGCCAATCACCGCTCACCTAACCTCCCAAGGAGGACACTGCTAAGCGAGGAACGCGTGGGAGCACAGTGTGGGCATAGCAGAAGTTCCATCTTGTACCAGGCCTGCTGGATATAAGGGTTATCCCAAAGTACCTAGGGTCAGAAGTCAACTATGATGCACCCAACTCCAGCACAGCTCAGTTCCCAGTTCCAAAGAACAGGCCTTCCATGCCTGGTAGATGAGAGGATATGCACTTGCATTTCACCCCCCAGACTCTAGAGTCCATGTATATATAATGCCTACCGTGAAATCAGTAATTACAAGATACAAAATGACTGATAACCAAGACAGAAACAGTACATGGACTTAGACCTGAGGTATGTGAAAGGTTGGGGAGGCATTCACAGTTTCCCTTGCTACAAGAAGTCCCAGAGCTTTGCAGGGTGTGAGCAGATCCCAACCTCCCCAGTCTTCTCAAAAAGCAACTTCTGCTACTAGAGGAACCTCTCTCCCAGCCACCTGCTACTATTTTTCACTTATCTGAGTTTTTCCCATGGTTCCAGGATGCTACCACCCCCTGCCTGAGTCAAATGGTCCTCCCAGGAGACCTGATGGTCCTGCTTTTGCCTGAGACCTTCCTATGCTGAATGATCACCATGTCCACTGTCTGGTTGGCTTATTTGCCCCTGTGTTAACTTGCTTCAGACTACAATGTAACAAAGAAAGATGTTTTTCCACTTCTCAGTACACTGTAGAGAAGCACTTCTGTAAATTACAATGAGAAATGATCAAAAATAAATGAAATGAGCAAAGACAAAGCTCTCTTATCTCTATGGGAACTGCCCCAAGGCTTCCTGTGGATGCCCAAAACCATGCTGGAGTGTTTCCAAGCCATGTGTCACTTCAGCCATCAACCTGTGGCTGAGGTGGATCCTGACTGACAAACAGACAGGCACGTGGGCAGCCTGAAGCCTGGACAAAGAGAAGGCTGATGTTCCAGGCAAAGCAGAAGCCTATCACACTGTCCAAAGAGTGTGATTTAGAACCAGAGAATTTCTTGTTTAAAATATACTCAAAAAGTTATAAAATATCAGCCAAGACTAGTCATAAAGCCTAAATCTGCGAGATACATACATATATACATACATACATACATATGTAGATATATAGATAGATGGGTAGATAAACACATATGTCTATACATGAACATATGTGTGTATATGTATGTATATGGTGCGTGTGTGTGTGTGTGTGTGTGTGTGTGTGTGTGTGTAGTGGTGTGAGGGCATCAGATTCCCTGGAATTAAAGTTACAAATAGTTATGAGCTGCCAAGAAGGTTTTCCAATGTCTTGTTCTCCAACCATAGGTAATTGAAATCGTAAACTAGGGTAAAGGAGACTGCCAAGTGTTTTTTATTGTGCTAAGATTCAGTGGTCTGCAATATGCAGACATGATTTTAGTTTGATATGGTGAAATGCCTTTAGGTCAACCCATCCACAGACTTCATAGTGACTCCAGCCAAGCTTACGTATAACTTCAAACAGCATTTGTGGAATGGATACCCAGGCAGCCCTCTGACCCATGGTGTTTTCCTTAATTCTTCCCACCTGCCTATCCTTGGACTTTCATGCCTTGAGTTGAGATGTACTTTCTGTGGAAATGTATTTCCCTACGTTTGTACATTAGCCACCACCCTTTCTGACCTCGGACCATACTTCAGTCTCCAACTGGGATTTTCATATGTGTGTTTAATTATGGCATAACTGTCTTCTAGTCTCCTATTACCTTCAGGATTAGGTTACCATGGCTAAGATGCTTTCCAATCTCTCCCTCCCCTTGCAAAGGCTCAGGACTTCTTCTGACTCTGGAGTACTCTTTTCTAATGTGTATACCACGAACACTATTTTTTCTTAGAATGTTACTCCCCCTTCTCTGCCTTTTTCATGACATATCTTTCTGAGAAAACCTACCTGATCTAACTGTTCTTTCTGGGTCTTCTTAAGTAGTAACCCATCTCCTGCACCATCCAAGTGGCAGTGGCATAGATTCACACCAGGTTTGGATTCATATCTTCCAATCCCATGCAGACCGATCCATGTGCAGGACTCCAGGATCTAGCAGGCTGGGGCAGGGGTTAGGGGTAGGGTTCTGTGGGACAAAGCGGTTAGTAGGCACTTGGGACTGGAAGTGTTAAGTACTAACAGGAGAAAGGCATGTGATCAAAACACTGCTGCTGGAGGTGAAAGCTATACCTTCAGGTTCAGTGTTCAGGAGACCAGGTTAACAAGGAATGGTCCTGCTGTAGGGTGGAGACCGTCTCATGGGCACTAGTTCTTCCCCAGGCATAGTCAACACCAACACCATCCCATACTCGTGCATCAAGGATGAGCAAAGCGACAGCTACATGGACCTAGAGGAGGAGAACGGCCTGTGGCCCACATTGTGCACCTTCGTGGCCCTCTTCCTGCTCACCCTGCTCTACAGTGGCTTCGTCACCTTCATCAAGGTGGGCCTCCTACCACCTGCTTCTGAACCCCTCCGGGGCACATGTAAGATGCCCTTCCAGGGGCATTCTGAAACCCATCGGCACTTCTGGAGTGGCTAGGGGATGCATCAGTAATGGGGGGGGGCGGGTGCTGAGGGATGCACCAGTAACTGGGAGGCATGGTCACTGTTCAGCTTCTGGGCCCTATGTAGCTCCAGGGACTTGCCCTGTTTCTCAGACAACAGCCTCTGTCTGACCTCAGTGCTCTCTGACAGGTGAAGTAGACCAGGACAGCAGAATCCTGCAACTACAGAGAAAAGTTCTTCCCCTCAACATGAAGTCCACAAAGCAGATACCTTCTGTGCAGAGAGAACCTCCAGGCCGTCCTCTCAATACCTGCTCTCCTCCTAGCATCCCAGACTCAAAACGCCTGGCAACCTTGGCTCTAGGCAAAGGGCGTGTCCTGCTGCTCCTGCCCTACTCATCGCTGTTCCCCGCCTCCCTCCAGGTCCCCAGCATCCCATAAGCATGCTAAGGTTCACTCCACCTGCCTCCTGCTTGTCTGTCTGTTTCTGTAGTCTAAATAAACCTAGAGCACATGAGATCTGAGGCAAACAGTGGAGAAGCCACTAGGGAGGGGTATCAGAGTCACACTGAAGAAAATTATTCAGTGAACTAAGACACTATTCTCCTCCACCTTAAACTCACAGTTGACTTCTCACGTACACAGAAGCATTTATACACATGCACGTGCACATGTTCACATCACAGTCCCTAAAACAATGTACACACATGCATGATAACACAGGCAGATATGCATGAGAGCATGTGCATACCTACTCGGATGCACACAAATTTACACCAGAGCCTTAGGTGGAAGGAATGGGGACTGTGGTCATTTGAATAAGAATGGCTCCCACAGGCTCAAATAGTTGAATGCTTAGTCTCCAGGGAGTGGAACTCTTTGATGGGATCAGAAGGATTAAGAGCTGGGTCTTTGTTGTAGAAAGTGTGTATGTGTCACTAGAGCACAGGTAGGCTTCCAGGTTTCAAAAGCTCATATCAGGATCAGTGTCTCTCTGTCTCTCCGCGTCTCTCTGTCTCTTCAGAACTCTAGGTTATCTCTCCAGCACTCTGTCCACCAGCATGCCGCCATGCTCCCCACCATGATGATAATGAACTGACCTCTGAAACTGTTAGCAAGCCTCAATTAAATGCTTCCTTTTATAAGAATTGTTGTGCCCATGGTGTCTCTTTAGAATGGAATGGAATGACTGACATGCGGAATATTCCACATGCAAATTCCTACTTTGTTCTGGCTCCTCGTCTTACTACCTATGCACGACCCTGAGTCCTTATCTTTCCACTTCCTCCATCACAAACATTGACAGTACACACCTACATAAACTGAGATGGGTCGATGAAAGGAGCTCAGAGAAGTTGGTACTAGGCAACATGTGGTAAGTGACACCCTCCCGTTACCTGCTGTGGGTTGGGTGTGTCCCCTAAATTCATGCTGATATCCTTATATTAATGTATCAGAAGGTAAGGAGATCACAAAGAGTCCTCATAACTGGTATTAGTGTGCTTATGAAGCAAGCCAGAAAGACCCTTCACCCAGACACAGTGAAACAGAGCTGCCCATAGATGTGGAAATGAGTCCTGTAGGGTATGCAAACTGCTAGAACCTTTGTCTTAGACCTTCAGACTCAGAATGATGAGGAGTACATTTCTGTTATTTATGATTCACTTGGGTCAAGGTATATTTCTGTAGGCACCCATGTAGACCAAAGCATCGGCCAACATCCTTTGGTATGATAAAGAGTCAAAACAAGACCCAGATTCATGTTTTACATCAACAGATGATAACATGGGGTGATGGGAAGGATCTCAGCATCCGCTCCATTCTCTTACTCCCTTACTCTGTCCTCTACTGTGTGGAGAGCAGGAGGGAGGGTACATTAGGAGACAACACCTCCCCTTCACCATTCTGGCTATTTCTCTCACTATCTCCTTTGATGAACTTGGATCCTATTAGCATCTGTACTCCAAGCTCACAGCTCAGTGCACTGTGGTCTCACATTCCATATGCTGGCCTTGGGGCCAACCTTGCATTTCCTACTTAAGACATCCAAAGTGGAATGCCTGTGTGTGCTTGAACCATGGCCTTCAGGGGTATCCTTGTTGTAGGTCTTGAACTTATCAACCAGGGGCCTAGTGTGGACAAAAACCAGATGATATTGACTGAAAGACCTTGAGATAAAGGTCACAGGTATCCCTGAGTGTGCTCACAAGAGTCCTCATGACAGACTGTAGGAGACATGATACCATATGATGTGATAGTGAAAGGATAAGGTTATAAGCTAGGAATCCTCTGTGCCTGGGCACGTGGGAGGCACCTGGATCCCCAACGCCAGTGGGGGAGGGTGGGCGAGACTGCGTGGCGGCCACGTAAGCGGAAATGACTTAACTAGTTCTTCCGGCCTCTGTGAGAGGCTGGTAGGTCGTCAGAGAGAGCAAGTTCGGATGGATTGAACTGATTGGCTTAGAAGCTTGTGGTAGGCGGGTTCTGTTATAAGTCTATAAAAGACCAAGGCAAGCCAGCTTGGGCGGGCTTACATCTTTACCTTGCTGGGGAGACAGTAACCCCCCAGAGCTCTGGAAATTAAAACCCTCTTGCGAAATTGCATCAGGTCTGTCTCTCGTGAGTGTTTTGGGGTGTGCCGGTTTCCGAGGTATGGGGGTACAGAAGCACCCCGTTTTTTCTTTCGGTTCTTTCATTGGTGCGTTGGCCGGGAAATGCGGACACCCCTACACACTCGAGAAACAACTTGGAGGTAAGGGGACCCCTTCTGAAGTGTGCGTGAGCTGGCCGGCCGATGTCTGATTGTCCTGAGTGTTTGAATGCGGCTCCGCGGTCTGTATGTGTGTTTACAGAGGAAGTGGATGTGGAATCCCACTTCGGGCAGCTGCCACTGTGAGCCGTAAGGACACAGGGGCCGTGGGAGGGAACACCCTCGGGCCACAGGCTGCGAGACCCCAGAGGACGCTCTGGGGTGTATGTAAGTCTGCCAGGGATGCCTAGTAGACTCCGGTGCCGGTCACTGACCGGCGTCTGTGCTTGTAAGAGATGCGGATGGGTCGTAAAGTCTTGAATCTGTTGGTTTCTGTTTTGTGCATTGCTGTTCTTGTGTGCTTTTATATACTGAGCCTGTATTGGTGCGGAGAGTTCGACTGGCAGTGGAAACCGCCGGGGTCCGGAGGACCCTGGAGGAGGCTCTTCTCTGTATTCGGTTTCTGCAACGAGCAGGGGCAGGAACATTCGGTATCTGAAATGGGGCCCGTCTAGCAGCAGATTGTATGTTGATTTTCCTTGCTCTGGGTTCTTGAATTTAGACGCCTCATGGTGGCAGCATCAGGCTGTCTATGTGGTGATTGTTTCTGTTTTGTAATCTTGTGTTTTCATTGTTTGTATTTTGTATAGTCTTGTGTTCTCAGACTTAGATGACTGACGCATAGGGATTTAGACCGACTGATAATTTTGTTAAGAGTTTAGACCGACTGAAAGGACCGCCATGGTGGGCTCTGTGGCGGCAAGATCGGGTCGCGCGACTCAGGCCCGCCATGTTAGGGTCTGGCGGCAAGATCAGGTCGCGTGACTCAGGCCCGCCATTTTGAGGTTTTTCGCGCCAAGATCAGGTCGCGTGACTCCGGCCCGCCATGTTAGGGTCTTTGGCGCCAAGATCGGGTCCCGTGACTCAGGCCCGCCATGTTAGAACAAGAGACAAAATATTTAACCTGTGAGGCCCCCTAGTGGGGGAAATAATTTCTAACAAGACACTCAAAGTGGCGGATGTAGGAATTCTGAATTTGTTACAGATGGCTTATTTCATTTATTTTAAATTGCTTAAATTATTATAATAGATATACTGTTAAGCTGTGGCTTTATTGTTTCTCTGGGGAAGAGGTCAAAAATAAGGGGGAACCTCTAGAAGACTAGATTCTGAAACATTAAGCAAAAATATCTGTCTCGGTGGTACTAAAATCTTGTTTTGAGAATCATATTATGTTCAAGGCATAAATTCTTATTTGATACTGATTTTATTTTGATACAAAATCAAGGTTTTCACTGGTATAAATACTAAAAATGTAAAAATGCAGGATTTACACCCAGTCCTTTCTTGCTGTTATTGTTATAGATCTGAAATGTTTAAGCCTATGAGTTTGGGGCCATACAAAAATATAAGGCTCTGAGTTTATTATTAGGGTGTTTTCAATGTTTTAATTAGAGTTGCTTCTGTTATGGAGAGAGAGAGAGAGAGAGAGAGCAACGAGATTGCCTCTCTTCATTTACAAACTCAATGTGTCTATAGATTATTATATGACTTAATAATTCCCGATTCTTTAAGTCTGTCAGATGTTCTTGTGCCAGAAGGCTAAAGATCAATGTTTCAACATTTTGAAGTATAAACTGTTCAGGTATTTAGCAATCTCTATCATTTGGCTAATTCTTAAAAGGTGTGTTAAGCTTTCTGTATATTTTCAGTTAATGGTCACTCTTGGATTTCTGACGGGGATAAAAACTGTTAGTCTCATAGTCAGCTCAAGCTCTTTAATCTTAAAAGCTGATAAAGGTTTACAGAAATGATTTTCAGGTGATATAAAATTTATAGCCAAAACATGAGTCAGGTGTTAATTCTTATAGTCTTTCAAGATAGTAAAGGTGACAAGGGTTCTGTTTGACAGAGATTGGATGTTATGCTCAATTTATATTTAGAGAAGACCACAGAATGGAGCAGAAGATCTGAAACCACCTATCCTGATTCACGGTGACACCCTCACTAAAGACATATTTCCCAAGAGACTGATTAATCTCTTTGAGACTGTTTTATTTGTAATACAGGAAGCCAGAAAAGAATACCCCCTCAGACGAAAGGTAAGAGGCACCTGAAGGACGACACCAGACTCCATTGGCAGGTCTTGAGGGCATGATAGCCCACAGATTTGGCGAAGGTATGTAAAGCAGGGACCAGAGGAGTCACTGACAGCCTTTCTAGTGCAGCTCAGAAGCATTTTGCTATACACCCCAGACTAGAAGGACTTTAGTTTGCTGAGAAAGTATGTAGAGGGATTTGGTACAAGTTATTTAGAAGGTCTGTAGAGAGATTTGGTGGTGCAGGTTGTTAGAAAAGTCTATAGAGAGATTTAGTATAGTTTGCTGAGACAGGGAGAGAGAGTAGAAAGAAAAAAAAAACGAGAGAAGGAAGCTACAGAAAATCCTGGCTAAAAGGCAGAAAGGAATCAATGTGCATACTATATGGAGAGGCCACTGAGCCAGAGTGTGCTAACAAGCTGGGAGCAAGAACTCACAGGTCTTGGGAGAAGTGGCCCCCAAATGGCAAAGGTGTTATCCCTGGATAAAGACAATGACTAGGGGAGATGGGTGTTCTGACCACCTCCCCCAACCCTGGATAACTGTGAGAGGGAAAGAGAAACCCACTCAGTTCTTGATGGACACAGGGGCTTAACACACGGTCTTCCAACCCAATGGCCCTGTTTCCAAGAAAAGATCTAGGGTCCGAGAAGCCACTGGCACCAATATGTTCATGGACTACCCGAAGAACAATGGACCTAGGGATGGGATGGGTAACCCATTCATTTAAGGTCACCCCAGGATGTTCCTAACTGTTGGAGCAAGGCATACTCTCCAAAATGGTGGGGAAGACAGATATACTTACTGTCCAAAGGGCTGCAGCAACTGGCCCAAAAAGAGAGACTGACCCCTGCTGAAAGTTGCTACAGACAGGAGCAATTTTCTCCATGAAGGACAGGGACAAGCAGGTGCTGCTATGGTGGGCAGCACAAACGGCATCTGGGTAGAAGAATCTTTACCCCCTGGCATGTCAACGCAGAAAGTGGAGCTAATGGCCCTTACCAAGACCTCGGAACTTGGAGACAGCAAGAAAATCAACATCCACATGGATAACAGGTATGCCTTTGCCACAGCCCACGTCCACAGGTGTATATGCCAAAAGGACTGCTCACATCAGAGAAAACCAACATGAAATCTTGGACCTCTTAGATGCCCTAATGAAGCCAACAACCGTGAGTACCATCCTCTGCCCAGGATGTCAAAAGGGAAAAGACTCAGTGGGCAATAGCCTGGCAGAGCAAATGGCTCCAAGGATAGATATACAGGAGCCTATACTTGTTGTGGTTCTGTGAGAGGCATCCACTGACAAATGGGACAAAGTGAGATAGCCTCACTTAACATATGCTGAAGAAAAGAAGGACTGAGATTGATAGCCATCTGACCAACTATTACCAAGGAAAGGTGCACACAGAAGGGAGAATCATACTCCCCAGAAAGTAAGCCAAGGACTCGCCAGGGCAAATGCACACATGAACTCATTTAAGGGATCAATAAAACAGTGTAAGGTATGCCAGCGAGTGAATGCTTATGCAGCAAAGAGTAAATAAGGCGGAAGACCTAGAAGAGAACAACCTAGAGTATATAGAGGTTTTATAAAAGATAAGGCAGGAAAGTATTATCTCCTAGCACTTGTAGATAGTTAATCTAGATAGATTGAGACTTCCCCTAGCAGGCAGGAAACAGCAGCCAGGGTTAAAAGAAATTTTCCTGAGTTTCAGAGTGCCCAAGGTAATTGGATTAGACAATGGTTCTGTTTTTGCTTCTAAGGTAAGTCAGAAATTGACAGATATTGGGGACTAATTGGAAACGTTATTGGATATACTGTCCCCAGGGCTCAAGACAGCTAGAGAAAATAAACAAAACTCTATGAGAGACCTTAACTAAATTGACCTTGGAGACTGGTTTAGGCTGGGTGGTGCCTCTCCCCTTGTTTCTGTATAGTCCTTGCCATTTTAATCCTCTTTGTTACCCCAATTTCTTTGTCATCTACTGGGTCCTCACGAAAGGTGTAGCACAACATGAGATTTGGCTCAAACTGTTCGCTTTAATGCTCTAGGCATGTCAGAGACTCCTCGCTGCTTCCAGACAGGTTACTGGATCTGTCAAAGAAGACTTCAGAAACAGTTGCTGGAACCCTGGTAAAAGAGATCCTCACCAAATTGATCACAGAGACTGGACCTTTGCTCTCTAGGCTCGAGGCGCTCCAATGGATAAGGCATCGAGGTCCCGGAGGCCTACTCAGGAGGAGATCCACAAGTCCCACATCGCTTCCAAGTCGGAGATATGGTCTACATTAGATGCCACCATGCGGGAAACTAAGACTCAGTGAAAAGACCCTTATCTTGTATTCTTGACCACCCTGTTTTCTGCCCTGAGAGGACCCCTAATGATAATGCTCCTGTTTCTTAGTTAGACTTATACAGTCAATAGATTAGTTGCCTTCATCAGGGACCAGGTGTGCGCGGCCCAGATTATGTACTTAGGCAGCAGTATAAGAGCCTTCTGAGACAAGAAGAGGCTGACCTTTAATTCTCCTAGTTCTAAGGTTAGAACTATTAACAAGACAGGAAGTGGGGAATGAAAGGATAAGGTTATAAGCTAGGAATCCTCTGTGCCTGGGCACGTGGGAGGCACCTGGATCCCCAACGCCAGTGGGGGAGGGTGGGCGAGACTGCGTGGCGGCCACGTAAGCGGAAATGACTTAACTAGTTCTTCCGGCCTCTGTGAGAGGCTGGTAGGTCGTCAGAGAGAGCAAGTTCGGATGGATTGAACTGATTGGCTTAGAAGCTTGTGGTAGGCGGGTTCTGTTATAAGTCTATAAAAGACCAAGGCAAGCCAGCTTGGGCGGGCTTACATCTTTACCTTGCTGGGGAGACAGTAACCCCCCAGAGCTCTGGAAATTAAAACCCTCTTGCGAAATTGCATCAGGTCTGTCTCTCGTGAGTGTTTTGGGGTGTGCCGGTTTCCGAGGTATGGGGGTACAGAAGCACCCCGTTTTTTCTTTCGGTTCTTTCAATAGCAAAGCCAGAGGCTGTGCTGCTGCTGGCTGTAAGGATAGAGCAAGAGGCCACAGAACATGAAATGTAGCACCAGAAGTGAAAATGGAGGAAAACGAAGCTGTCCAAGCTAAGTGGCACTTAAAACTGCCATGATAAAGAACAACCCGTCCCCCAACGTCCATTGACCTATTCCATTCTTCTAGGTATCCAGGTTCCTGAACATACTCTGAACATTCCTCCTTCCCTTTCTCTTCTCTTCACAGCAGATCCCACTTTTGTTCCTCAGTCTACCCAGATGCTACCTTGCTCTCAGTTTCCCAAAGCTATAGCAACCTGTGTCCTCATTGCACCTAGACCCTTCAGGCTGCAGCTTCAATGTTCACTCCACCCACGCTGCACTGCAGAGCCTCCCAGCATGCTTGAACCAGGCACGGGTCTTTCAAGACCCACAAAACTTCCTGTGGAAGTCACAAAGGCAAGTCTTAATGGAGACCCAGGACATTGACTCTGCCCTGTGCTGGTGGACCCTTGTATGAAAACTTGACACAAGCTAATGTCGTCTGAGAAAAGGGAACCTCAATGGAGAAACTGCCTCCATAAGATCGGGCTGAAAGCAAGCCTGTAGAGCATTTTCTTAATAACTTATTAATTTTGGAGTGCCCACCTTACTGTGGGTGGTGCTATCCCTGGGGTGGTGGTCCTGAGTCTTATAAGAAAATAGGCTGAGCAAGCCATGGGGAGCAAGGCAGTAAGCAGCACTCTACAGGGTCTCTGCATCAGTTGCTACCTCCAGGTTCCTGCCCTTCTTGAATTCCAGTCCTGGTTTCCTTCAGAGATGGATGCCAATCTGGAAAATGTAAGGCAAATAAATGCTTTCTTCTCCATCTTGCATTTGGTCATGATATTTCATCACAGCAATGGTAACCCTAACTAAGGCAGATCCCAATCCCAAATTTTCTACTCCTGCCTGCACCTGCTCTTAGGGTGCACATAGCATATAGAGCCCTTGTTCTTCCCAAGCATCCAGAATCCCATGATGGGCATCATGACAACCTCACTTCTTTGAAGCCAACTGACTACCCTAAGCGCAGCAGAACCCTTGTCCCACCTTCCCTGTGAGCATACTATGCTGACCCCAGATTTCAGAATGTAGTTAACTCCAGGAAGGAGCATCTGCAAGGCCCCCAGAATGCCCCCAGGATGACATCATAAGCATATCTCCCTCACAGCCTCCCATTCCCACCATAGACATGCCAGATCTCTTCTCTGCTTAATTCTCTAAGGAGATTCTTTTTCTCTCTTTGGTCCAAAGGCAACTATCACTTGCCAAGCCACAAGGCAAGACTCCAATGACCACCATCCCAAGACCCCACTCTCTCCAGAGCATTGTCCACTCTCCCCATAGGCTGCCATGGAAGCCACAAACTTTAAGCCATTGTCCCTTAAATTCCTGTTGTGTACATGCACCACAGGTGATGTGGTCCTTTCAAAGTACTCATCTGTTATGGCAACCAACCACAAATTAAACCCACCAGAAATTAAATCCACAGGCCCACTGGCCTAGAGATTTAACTAACTTTTAAGCTGCAGGTCTTGCTTACTCCCTGAGGCTCCCACACTTTCAAAACCAGCATCCACTCCACCTCTCTTTGCAATGTGTCAGTGACCTCTTTATTCCCTGGCATCACTTCTGACACTGCCCTCTTTCTCACCTGTCCATTTGGTTATATACTCTGGTTCTAGGACACAAAGGGCAAATTGGGGAGAATCAGAGGGCTGTGTGTGAAATGGATAAAGGAGAGAGTGAGTGAATCACTAGCAACCTGAAGGGGGTCTGTGGGCTACAAGAAGCACTGGCTTCACAGCTGCCCTGAGACCACCCATCCAGACTTCTAGAGAAAGCCATCTGGAAGAATACCAGTCACCACCCCTGGTGTCCCGAGGTAATGGCTCCCAGGGTTTTTTTCAGGCTTTGTGTCTGCAGTAGAGTTAACCAACAATCCACTGGGTGTTGGGGAAAATATGGGATACCAAAATCCAAGGCCCAAACCCTGTAACCTCTCCTAAGAGTCTATGTTGTTTGGTTCCTTGCAACTTTTCTAACTGTGAAAACTACACCATGATGTTCATAGTCATTGTCAAGCATAAAGAGCCAAAATTCATGGAGCACATACCCAGCCCTGACATGTGAGCTCATAACCTATACCTAGGACATGCCTCCCATGCCTCCCTGCCCCTCACCCCTTGATTCAGGAGTGTCAGATTATCCTGGAGCACTACACTACAGAAATCGACCCAGTGGAGTCATGTGACACAGTCGTGGCCCCTGGACTCCTGTAAACCCGTGGGTTGATGCCATTCCCTCAGTCAAAGCCTCAAGCTGTAAATCAGTCCTATTGCTCAGGCAGGAGCTCACAGCTCATTCCCACAAACAGCCTCCTCACATGTGGCTACCCAACAGAAGCATCTGTTTCCAGCTGTGGTAACAAGCAGGACACACTCCTACCCACATTGAAAACAAAGCCTTCACCCGCCACCAGCCTAGGACCCCTCTCTCAGCTTGAGGACTGAGACTTTAGTGTGCCTAAAAGAAGCTAGACTTCAGTGTAGAGTGAAAAGTATATACAGACCTACAATTCTCCAAATGTGACTCTGCAGCCCACAGCAGAGCCACCCTACAAATGCCCTGGCTGAATTTTATTATGGAATATATACAATTCAAATAGAATGGAGGATGAAAGAAACCACGAATACAAAAAGTAAAGTATGGCTTGGAGAATCAACAAGACTAGAAAGAATTCTAGGGAATATGTATATTGTTTATGGATGAATAAGCACTTTCTGAGAACACCAAAACTGGTTTAATAAAGTAAGACAGACATATTGAACCACAGAGGAAAGTTATTCAGTTTACATATTGATCACAACCCCTCACCTCCTCCCAATCACACACACACACACACACACACACACACACACAGAGAGAGAGAGAGAGAGAGAGAGAGAGAGAGAGAGAGAGAGAGAGACTCCTTCTTCCTATCACCCCTCATCATTTCCTCTGAGAAGGGGGAGGAACCCTGAGTATCAACTCACCACTGCACATCAACTCATTGCAGGACTAGATGCATCCTATCCTGAGACCAGACAAGGCAGCCCAAATATGGGAATGAGATCCATAGGAAAGCAACAGAGTCAGGGACAGTGGCCTGCATGAAGAATGAGTTGTACACCAGCTACCTATGTGAGGGGTGGGGTCTAGATCCAGCCCTTATATGCTCTTTAGTTGGTGGTTCACTCTCTGAGAGCCCCCAAGGGTCCAGGTTAATTGACTCTGTTGGTCTCCTTGTGGAGTTCCTATCCCCTCCCAGTCCCTGAATCCTTCTCCCAATTCTTCCACAAGACTCCCCAAAGCTCAGTCTAATGCTTGACTGAAAGTCTCTAAAGCTGTTCAAGTCAGCTGCTGGATGAAGCCTCTCAGAGGACAGTTATGCTAGGCTCCTGACTGTAAACACACAGAGTATCATTAACAGTGTCAAGGATTGGTTCTAGCCCATGGGATGGATCTCAAGTTGGGCCAGTCATTGGTTGGCTATTCCCTCAATCTCTGCTCCATCTTTGTCCTTCCACATCTTGCAGGCAAGACAAATTTGGGGTGGAATGTTTTATGGGTGGAGTGCTGCCTTTATCCCTCCACTGGGAGTCCTGCCAGTTTACAGAAGAAGGCCACTTCAGGCTTCAAATGTCCCATGGCTAGGAGTCTCAGCTAGATTCACACCCTTAGATTCCTAAAGCCTCTCCAACTCCAGATCTCTGGCACATCCTAGAGATGCCCCTCCCCCCTGCAAGCAACTTTTTTCAATTCTCTCTCCCTAACTCTCCCTACACATGATCTGTCCCTTGCCTGTTTCCTGGTCCATCCTTTCTCCTGTACTGTTCCCTCCTTCCATTCACCTCCGATGAATATTTTATTTCCCCTTCTGCAGAAGATTCAAGCATCCTCCCTTGGGCCCTCCCTGTTATTGGGCATCTTTGGGTCTGTGGAATATAGCATGGGTATCTTGTACTTTATGGCTAATATCCAGTTAGAAGTAAGTATATACAATGCATGTCCTTTGGGGGCTGGGTTGCCTAACTCAGGATGATAGTTTCTAGTCCCATCCATTTGCCTGCAAAGTTCATGATGTCCTTGTCTTCAATGGCTGACTAGTATCCCGTTGTGGAGCAATTAAACGTGAGCCACATTTCATCTATCCACTTTTCAGTTGAGAGGCATCTGGGTTGTTTCCAGTTTCCAGCTATTGTGAATAAAGCTGCTACGAACATAGTTGAGCAAGTGTCCTTGTGGTATGGAAAAGCATCATTTGGGTATATGCCCAGGAATGGCATAGCTGGGTCTTGATGTAGAACCATTCACAATTTTCTGAGAAACTTCCAAGTTGATTTCAAGCATGGCTGTACAAGTTTGCACTCTTGGGTTCATTTGCTTAGAAATCCTTTTCTCTGAGGCAATGTTTGTCTTTGTTGCTGAGGTGTGTTTCTTGTATGCATCTGAAGGATCCTATTTAAGCATCTACTCTGTTAGCCTATGTATTTTTATTGGGGAACTGCATAATTGATATTGAGAGATATTAATGAGCAATGATTGTTAGGTCCTGCTATATTGATGATGGTGGTAGTAATATGCATGTGTGTGTGTCTGCATGTGGTGTGTGTGTGTGTGTGTGTGTGTGTGTGTGTTTCTCTTCTATTAGTTTTAATTGTGTGAAATTTATTTCTTGTGTTTTCTTGGGTATAGTTAGTCTCTGTGTATTGGAGTTTTCCTTTTAGTATCCCTGTAAGGCTGGCTTACTAGAAAGATATTGTTTAAATTTAGTTTGATCATGGAATATCTTGCTTTTCCCATCTATGATAATTGAAAGTTTTGCTGGCTATAGTAGTCAAGGCTGACATCTGTTTTCTCTTAAGGTCTGCAAAACATATGCCCAGGCCCTTCTAGCTTTTAGAGTCTCTGTTGAGAAGTTGGGTATTTTCTGACAGGTTTGCCTTTATATGTTACTTGGCCTTTTTCCCGTAAAGTTTTTAAGATTTATATTTGTTTGGTGTGCTTAGTGTTTTTATAATTTTGTGGTAAGAGAATTTTCTTTTCTACTCCAATCTGTTTGGTATTCTCTAAGCTTCTTGTACATTTATATGCATCTCTTTCTTGAAGTTAGGGAAATTTTCTTCTATGATTTTGTTGAAGATGATTTCTGGTCCTTTGAGCTATGAATCTTCTTCTTCTATTCCTATTATTTGTAGGTTTTGTCCTTTCATACTGTGTGATTAGATTTAAGGCCATTTTCTTGTGTTTCTGATGTGGTAGGTTGTCCAGGACTTGCTATAGTGGGATAGCTGGGTTCTTGTGGTGTCATATTACCCTGTCTTTTACTGATTGTGTTCTTCTGCTAGCCTGTATTCATCTGGTTGTCCTTAGTATTGGCAAGTCTGATAGTCCCTGAGGGCAGCTGGCCTCCAGAGGTGCAGCCAGAGCTGTGGCCTGGAAATAAATGCAGAGAGGACAAGGCAGAGCTCACTGCTGCTGGGTTTGCCCAGAGGGTCCACCAGGTAGGGAGTTGTAGTGACAGGGCAACCTGACAGCTGTTGGATTTTCCTAGAGGGGCTGGCAGGCAGAGAATTAGGACAAGAGGTCGGTGGTCCCTGATAGCTGAAGTTCTCTGAGTTTTCAGGTAGAGGTGTGGGCCAAAAGGTGGCCCTCATGGCTTCTGGACTTGCTTGGGGGATCCATCAGGCAGGGGCTTCAGGCTCCGGGATCTCAGCATGAGACATCTTTAAAGTACGTGGAAGCTCAAAAAAAGAGAAAGTCTGGTATGCAAATTAAGGAATAGAGCCTATTCCAAAGGGCTTTCCTAAGAAACAGTTCACAGCATGGCTTCTGACTAAAGCAGTTGTGGATAGAGATGCAGGGTGCAGGCAAGACTGTAGACCACATGGGTCATGGGTAGGCAGGTAGGTATTTGAATCTGAATGCAAATGCAGGCAGGTGCAGATCCTTCCACAGAAACAAAATGTGGTATAGGTAGATAAGGTGGAAATGAAGACAGGGTACTCAGCAGTCAAAGTCTGGAACTTCAAAAAACATTCCAGCCATAAGACCACACTCCACTTCTTTGATTGAGTCAGGCTAGGGTGGAGAATGATCACACATATTTTCCAGGGCCAGCAATGTCATTAGAAAGGGGATTTTTCTGGTCTTGGTGAGGAAAGTAAACAGTTATTTAACTAATGTGGCATCCCATCCCACTTAAGATGCTTCTTTTTACACTCTTCATTTTGTTTTCTCTGTAAGATCCATATAATACTTACTTTTATCATGTGACACAGTGTAGCATCTGTGTTCACAACTACCCTGTTCACATCAGGGAATCAGCATGGCTCTCTCTTCATTGTTCACTTACAATGGCCCTTCTGACTCAAAAACAGGGATTTCAAGGAAATTAAGGATAGATTGCTCTACAATTTGCAGGGCAGAAGAGCTAAAGCTGCAGTTCCACAGCAATGGTCCATCTGAAGGTGGAGCTCCTCTTTGGGCTTCTCCCTCCATGTTCTCTTAAGGCCTTCAACAGGTTGAATGAGGACCGCCTTCTCTGTGAAGCACAAGAAAATGACCTTAAATCCAATCTTATAAAGATGATAGAGTCATTAAAAGAGAAAATGAATAAATCCCTTAAAAAAATACAGAACACATGGAGGGACCCACGGCTCCAGTCATATATGAAGCAGAGGATGGCCTTGTTGGGCATCAATGGGAGAAGAGAACCTTGGTCCTGTGTAGGCTTGATGCCCCCAGAGTAGGGGAATACGGGGGTAGGGAGGCAGGAGTGGATGGGTCGGTGGAGCATATGCTAATAGAAGCAGGAAAAGGGGGAGATGGTATAGAGGGTTTCTGGGGGGGGGGAATCAGAAAAGGAGATAACATTTGAAATGTAAATAAATAAAATCTCCAATAAAAAAATGTTTCATAAAAAAAAAAGAATCAGCTTCATATCAATGGAAGAATCCATCCCGTTCTATGTAATTCCAGAGTCCAGCTACAGAAACAAGTAATTCTTTTTTTTCAATTTTTTATTCTATATTCTTTGTTTACATTCCAAAGGCTTTCCCCTTTCCCAGTTCCCCCCCCCACGACCATATGTCCCATAAGTCCTCTCCCCCCCCCAAATATTCCGCAATCCCCCTCCCCCCCCACCATTTCTCTGTTCTGGTACTCTCCTACAAAACTGGATCCAATCTTTTCAGGCCCAGGGTCCTCTCCTTTCTTCTTTTTGGGAATCATTTGACTTGCTAATTGTGCCTTGAGTATTTAGGGCTTCTGGGGAAACAAGTAATTCTGATTGTATATATCATATGTCTTCCTTGAGAATATAGAAACAGGCTGAGTTGTTCTCAGTAGCCTACAAAACCATTTTCCCAAAAAAAAATCTGTCCATATGATGATGTTCACTCTTACAAGCTGACTTAAAATACAAAAAGAGAGAAAAAACAAATAAATCCCTTAAAGATATATAGGAAAATACAATTAAGCAGGTGAAAAAAATAAATAAAACTATGCAAGACCTGGAAGTAGAAATAGAAGCAATAGAGAAAACATGAAAACATGAGGGATCCTGGAGATGGAAAACTTAGGGAAGAGAACAGGAATAACAGATGAAAGCATCACCACAGAACATAGGAGATGGAAGAGAGAATCTCAGGTATAAAAAAATACAATAGAGCCGGGCGGCGGTGGTGGCACACGCCTTTAATCCCAGCACTTGGGAGGCAGAGCCGGGCGGATTTCTGAGTTTGAGGCCAGCCTGGACTACAGAGTGAGTCCAGGACAGCTAGGACTACACAGAGAAACCCTGTCTCGAAAAACAAAACAAAAAAAAAAAAAGAAATTGATATGTAAGTCAAAGATAATATTAAGTCTAAAAAATTCCTGACACAAACATTAAGGAAATCTGGGATACTATGAAAAGTCCTAGCCTAAAAATAATAGGAATAGAAGAAGGTGAAGGTCCCAGCTCCAAGGACCAGAAAAAAATTCTCAACAAACTTATAGAAAAAAATATACCCAACCTAAAGAAAGAAATGCCTATAAACATACATGAAGCTTATAGAACACCAATAGGCTGGATTAGAAAATAAAATTCTGCCATATGATAATCAAAACACAAATCTACAAAAGAGACACCGAATATTTGAAGCAGCAAGAGAGAAAGGCCAGGTAACATACAAAGGCAGACCTATCAGAATTACATCCAAATTCTCAACAGAGACTCTGAAAGCTAGAAGGGCCTGGACAGATATCTTGCAACCTCTTTTAAAAAACAAAACAAAACAAAACAAAACAAAACAAAACAAAACCACAAGGGTAAACCAAAATTATTATACCCAGCAAAACTCTCAATCACAAAGCTGGAGGAAAAAAGATATTTCAAGACAAAACCAAATACAGATAATATCTATCCACAAATGCAGCCCTACAGAAAATACTAGAAGGAAAATACATCCAAGCAAACACAAGAAATAAATAATTCCATATCAGCAAAAACAAGAAAAGCACACACACACACACACACACACACACACACACATACACACACACACACACACACACACACAAACTAACACCATCAAAATACCAGGAAATAACAATCACTGGTATTAATATCTCTCAACATCAATGGACTCAATTTCCTAATAAAAAGACTCAGGCTAACAGAATGGATTCAAAACCAGGATCATTCTGCTACATGTATAAAACGAACCTTAGCAATAAAGATAGACATTACCTCAGAGTAAAAAGCTAAAAGAAGTTTCCAAGCATATGGACCCAAGAAGCAAGCTGTAGTTGTCATTCTATTATCTAATAAAATAGACTTTCAACCAAAGTTAATCAAAAGAGACAGGGAAGGATGCTCCATACTCATTAAAGGAAAAAATCTACCAAGATAATATCTCAACCCTAGACATGTATACCCCAAGCACAAGAGCACCCACATTTTTAAAAGAGAAACATTGCTAAAGCTTGAATCACACATCAAACCCCATACATTAAGAGTGGGAGACTTCAACACCCCACTCTCACCAATTGACAGGTCATCCAAACGTAAACTAAACAGGGAAATAATGAAACTAATGGATATTATGAATCAAATGAACATAACAGACATCAATAGAATATTTCACCCAAACTCAAAAAGAATATACCTTTTTCTCATTACCTCAGGCATCCTCCAAAATTTACCTTATAGTTGGTCAGAGATACAAGAAAATCAACACCTTGTATCTTATTGATCTCCATGGATTAAAGCTTGACTTCAATAACAACAGAAACACCAGAAAGCCTACACACTCATGGAAATTGAGCAATTCTCTTTAATGATCTCTGTGTCAGGAAATAAAGAATTTAAGGACTTTCTAGAATTTAATGAAAATGAAGTCACAACATACCCAAATTTATGGAACACAATGAAAGAAGTGATAAGAGGAAATTTCATAGCACTAAGTACCTCCATAAAGAAATTAAAAAGAGGCTAACATTGCTTGGGTCTAAGCCCCTCAGGCATTTTGCCTGCACTCAGGGCCTGGGCAGCTCGGTGGGCTGTCTGTGTGCCAACCCGGGCAGGGGGGTCGTTTCCCCTGCAGATTGCCTGGAACTCCCAGGGACGCTCCACCATCTTTGCTCTCAGACACCAGAGAGATCTGACAGCACCAGGTACACAGACATAGTCCAAAGCTAACATTTTGGCTCTAAGCCTGTCGGGCTTTTGCCTGCACCCAGGGACTGGGCAGCTTGGCGGGCCATCTGTGCTCCAACCCAGTCAGGGGGTCATTTGCCCTGAAGACTGCCCAGCACTTCAAGGGGCACTCCACCATGTACGCTCCCTGACAGAACAGACTGGCAGCACCAGATCCACAGAGACAACCCCAGTATAGCATTGCTTGGGGCAAGACACACCAGGACTCCAAGGGCACCCAAGAGGAGGGCAGCACATCAGCAATCTGTGCCAGGGGAAACCCAGTCATCCAGAGATGCAGAAATAGCCTTACAGGCTCACAGGAGGTTCAAACACCAACCAGTGACAAGAACAACAAACACCAGAGATAACCAGATAGCAAAAGGCAAAAGTAGGAACATTATGAACGGAAATCAAGGCAATATGGCAGCATCAGAACCCAATTTTCCAACAACAGCAAGTTCTGGATACCCCAACACACCAGAAAAACAAGATTTGGATTTTAAATCACTGCTCATGATGCTGTTAGAGGAACACAAAAAGGACATAAATGAATCTCTTAAAGAAATACAAGAGAACATGAATAAGTTAGAAGCCATTACAATGGAAACACAAAAATTACTTAAAGAAATTTGGGAGAATATGGGTCAACAGATAGAAGCCAATAAAGAGAAAACACAAAAATCACTTAAAGAAATGCAGGAGAAATTGAGCCAACAGGCAGAAGTCATGAAAGCAAAAACACAAAAATCTCTTAAAGAACTATAGGAAAATGCAAACAAGTGAAGGAACTGACCAAAACCATCCAGGATCTAAAAACAGAAGTAGAAACAACTAAGAAATCACAAAGGGAGACAACTTTAAAGATAGAAAACCTTGGGAAGAAATCAGGGACCATAGATGCAAATATCAACAACAGAATACAATAGAAGTAAGAATCTCAGAGGCCGAAGATACCGTAGAAACCATTGACTCAACAGTCAAAGAAAATGCAAAATGCAAAAAGCTTGTAACCCAAAACGTCCAGGAAATCCAGGACACAATGAGAAGACCAAACCTAAGGACTATAGGTATAGATGAGAGTGAAGATTTACAACTTAAAGGGCCATCAAATATCTTCAACAAAATTATGGAAGAGAACTTCCCTAACCTAAGGAGAGAGATGCCCATGAATATACAAGAAGCCTACTGAACTCCAAACAGACTGGACCAGAACAGAAATACCTCCCGTCACATAATAATCAAAACCCCAAATGTACTAAACAAAGAAAGAATATTAAAGGCAGTAAGAGGAAAAGGACAAGTAGCATATAAAGGAAGACCTATCAGAATTACACCAGACTTCTCACCTGAGACCATGAAAGCTAGAAGATCCTGGGAAGACCTCATGCAGACTCTAAGAGAACACAAATGTCAGCCAAGACTACTATACCCAGCAAAACTCTCAATAACCCTAGATGAAGAAACCAAGATATTCCATGACAAAACCAAATTTACACAATATCTTTCCACAAACCTGGCCCTACAAAGCATAATAGGAGGAAAACTCCAATACAAGGAGGGAAACTACATCCTGGAAAAAGCAAGATAGTAACCTTCTTTCATCAAACTCAAAAGAAGATAACCACTCAAATATAAAAATAACATCAAAAATGACAGGATATAATAATCACTATTCCTTAATATCTCTTAACATCAATGGACTCGATTCCCCAATAAAAAGACATAGACTAACAGACTGGATACAGAAACAGGACCCTACATTTTGCTGCATACAAGAAACGCACCTCAGTGTCAAAGGCAAACACTACCTTAAAGGGCTGAAAGACAATTTTACAAGCAAATGGTCTCAGGAAACAAGCTGGAGTCGCCATTCCAATATCAGATAAAATTGACTTTCAACCTAAAGTCATCAAAAGAGACACAGAAGGTCACTTCTTGCTGGTGAAAGGAAAAATACACCAAGAAGAACTCTCAATTCTGAACATCTATGCTCCGAATGCAAGGGTACCCTCATTCATAAAAGAAACTTTACTAAAGCTCAGAGCACACATGGCACCTAACACAATAATTGTGGGTGACTTCAACACTCCACTATCCTCAATGGACGATCAGGAAAACTAATTGAAGTTTTCCTGATCATTGAAACTAATTGAAGCTTTGGACCAATTGGACTTAGCAATTTTTATATAGAAAATTTCATCCTAAAGCAAAAGAATATAACATTTTCTCAGCACCTCATGGTACCTTTTCCAAAATCAACCATATAATTGGTCACAAGACAGACCTTAACAAATATAAGAAGATTGAACTAATCCCATGCCTCCTGTCAGATCACTATGGAGTAAGAGTGGTCTTCAATAGCAACAAAAACAACAGAAAGCCCACATACACATGGAGGCTGAACAATACTCTACTCATTGATACCTTGGCCAAAGAAGAAATAAATAAGGAAATCAAAGACTTTTTAGAATTTAATGAAAATGAAGGTACAACATACCCAAATCTATGGGACACAATGAAAGCAGTGCTAAGAGGAAAACTCATAGCCCTGAATGCCTCCAAAAAGAAACTGGAGAGAGCATACACTAGCAGCTTAATGGCACACCTGAAAACTCTGGAACAAAAAGAAGCTAATTCACCCAGGAGGAGTAGAAGACTGGAAATCATCAAACTCAGGGCTGAAATCACTCAAGTGGAAACAAAGAGAACCATACAAAGAATCAACAAAACCAGGAGCTGGTTCCTTGAGAAAATCAACATAGATAAACCCTTAGACAGACTAACCAAAGGGCACAGAGACAGTGTCCAAATTAACAAAATTAGAAATGAGAAGGGAGATATAACAATAGAAACTGAGGAAATTCAAAAAATCATCAGATCCTACTACAAAAGCCTATAATCAAAACAATTGGTGAATCTGGAGGAAATGGACAATTTCCTAGAGAAATACCCAATACCAAAATTAAATCAGCATCAACTAGATCATTGAAACAGTCCCATAACCCCTAAAGAAATAGAAGGGGTCATAGAAAGTCTTCCAACCAAAAAAAGCATGGGACCAGATGGTTTTAGTGCAGAATTCTATCAGACCTTCAAAGAAAACCTAACACCAATAATCTTAAAACTATTCCATAAAATAGAAACAGAAGGAACACTACCCAACTCATTCTACAAAGCCACAATTACGCTGATACCAAAACCACACAAAGATCCAACAAAGAAAGAGAACTTCAGACCAATTTCCCTTATGAACATCGATTCAAAAATACTCAATAAAATTCCTGCCAAACCCAAGAAACACCTTAAGAGATGTTCAACATCATTAGTCATCAGGGAAATGCAAATCAAAACAACCCTGAGATTCCACCTCACACCAGTCAGAATGGCTAAGATTAAAAACTCAAGAGACAACAAGTGCTGGCGAGGACATGGAAAAAGCAGAACACTCCTCCACTGTTGGTGGGATTGCAAAATGGTAAAACTGCTCTGGAAATCAGTTTGGCGGTTCCTCAGAAAATTGGGCATGTCACTTCCAGAGGACCCTGGCATACCACTCCTGGGCATATACCCAGAGGATTCCCCTGCATACAATAAAGACACATGCTCCACTATGTTCATAGCAGCCTTGTTTATAATAACCAGAAATTGGAAGGAGCCCAGAAATCCCTCAAAGGAGGAATGGATACAGAAAATGTGGTATATTTATACAATGGAATACTACTCAGCAATTAAAAATAATGAATTCATGCAATTTGTAGCTAAATGGTTAGATCTGGAAAATATCATCCTAAGCGAGTTAACCCAATCACAAAAGAATACACTGATAAGTGGATATTAATGAGCCCAGAAGCCCTAAATACTCAAGGCACAATTAGCAATTCAAATGATTCCCAAGAAGAAGAAAGGAGAGGACCCTGGGCCTGAAAAGATTGGATCCAGTTTTGTAGATCCAGAACAGAGAAATGGTGGGGGGGATGATTGGGGAATAGTTGGGGGGAGAGGACTTATGGGATGTATGGTGGGGGGGAACTGGGAAAGGGGAAAGCCTTTGGAATGTAAACAAAGAATATAGAAAATTTAAAAAAAAAAATTCTTGCCAAACGAATCCAAGAACATATCAAAATGATCATTTACCATGATCAAGTAGGCTTCATCCCAGGGATGCAGGGATGGTTCAATATACAGAAATCCATCAATGCATTCCACTACATAAACAAACTCAAAGAAAAAAACACATGATCATTTCATTAGATGCTGAAAAAGCATTTGACAAAATTCAGCATCCTTTCATGCTAAAAGTCTTGGAAAGAACTGGAACTCAAGGCCCATACCTAAACATAGTAAAAGCAATATACAGCAAACTGGTAGCCAACGTCAAACTAAATAGAGAGAAACTTGAAGCAATCCCACTAAAAACAGGGACTAGACAAGGCTGTCCCCTCTCTCCATATCTTTTCAATATGGTACTTAAGGTACTAGCAAGAGCATTTCGACAACATAAGGAGGTCAAAGGGATACAAATTGGAAAGGAAGAAGTCAAACTATCACTATTTGCAGATGATATGATAGTATACTTAAGTGACCCAAAAAACTCCACCAGAGAACTCCTACAGCTGATAAACAACTTCAGCAAAGTGGCTGGTTATAAAATCAACTCAAGCAAATCAGTAGCCTTCCTATACTCAAAGGATAAGTAGGCTGAGAAAGAAATTAGGGAAATGACACCCTTCACAATAGACACAAACAATATAAAGTATCTTGGTGTGACTCTAACCAAACAAGTGAAAGATCTGTATGACAAGAACTTTAGGTCTCTGAAGAAGGAAATTGAAGAAGACCTCAGAAAATGGAAAAATCTTCCATGCTCATGGATTGGCAGGATTAATATAGTTAAAATGGCAATCTTGCCAAAAGCAATATACAATTTCAACGCAATCCCCATCAAAATCCCCACTCAGTTCTTCATAGAGTTAGAAAGAGCAATTCTCAAATTCATCTGGAATAACAAAAAACCCAGTATAGCTAAAATTATTCTCAACAGTAAAAGAACTTCTGGGGGAATCAGTATCCCGGACGTCAAGCAATACTACAGAGCAATAGTGTTAAAAACTGCATGGAAATGGTACAGTGACAGGCAGGTGGATCAATGGAATAAGATTGAAGACCCAGAAATGAACCCACACACCTACGGCCACTTGATCTTCGACAAAGGAGCTGAAAACATCCAGTGGAAAAAAGATAGTCTTTTCAACAAATGGTGCTGGTTCAATTGGAGGTCAGCATGCAGAAGAATGTGAATTGATACATTCTTATCTCCTTGTACTAAGCTCAACTCCAAATGGATCAAGGACCTCCACATAAAGCCAGATTCACTGAAACTAATAGAAAAGAAACTGGGAAAGACCCTTGAGGACATGGCACAGTGGGAAAGTTCCTGAACAGAACACCAATAGCTTATCTCTAAGATCAAGAATTGACAAATGGGACCTCATACAATTACAAAGTTTCTGTAAGGTAAAGGACACTGTCAAAGGAACAAATTGGCAACAACAAATTGGGGAAAGATCTTCACCAACCCTACATCTGACAGAGAGCTAATATCCAATATATACTAAGAACTCAAGAAGTTAGACCCCAGAAAACCAAATAACCCTATCAAAAAATGAGGAACAGAGCTAAACAAAGAATTTTCACCTGAAGAACTTTGGACGGCTGAGAAGCACCTTAAGAAATGTTCAACATCAGCAATCATTAGGGAAACGCAAATCAAAACAACTCTGAGATTTCACCTCACACCAGTCCGAATGGCTAAGATTAAAAACTCAGGAGACAGCAGGTGTTGGCAAGGATGTGGAGAAGGAGGAACACTCCTCCACTGCTGGTGGGATTGCAAGCTGGTACAACAACTCTGGAAATCAGTCTGGCGGTTCCTCAGAAAACCGGGCACAACACTTCTGGAGGACCCTGCCATATCACTCCTGGGCATATACCCAGAGGATTCCCCAGCATGTAATAAGGATACATGCTCCACTATGTTCATAGCAGCCCTATTTATAATAGCCTGAAGCTGGAAAAAATCCAGATGTCCCTCAACGGAGGAATGGATACAGAAAATGTGGTACATATACACAATGGAATACTATTCATTAAAAACAATGAATTCATGAAATTCTTAGACAAATGGGTGGAGTTGGAGAACATCATCCTAAGTGAGGTAACCCAGTCTCAAAAGAACACTCATGGTATGCACTCACTGATAAGTGATTATTAGCCTAGAAATTTGGAATACCCAAGACACAATCCACATATCAAATGATGTCCAAGAAGAAGGAAGGAGTGGCCCCTGGTTCTGGAAAGGCTCAGTGTAGCAGTGTAGGGGAATACCAGAACAGGGAGGTGGGAAGGGCTGGATGAGGGAACGGGGGGGGGGGGGAAGAGTGATTATGGAACTTTCGGGGAGGGGGGAGCCAGGAAAGGAGAAATCATTTGAAATGGAAATAAAGAATATATCGAATAAAAATAAAAGAGCCAGGGGACCAGGATATCTGCTGCAAGACTGTCTTCTGTATGTGACAGGGAAGCCACAGTCATGAAATCTCAACATATTTAGTTGCTTAAAAAAGAGCTGAACAGGGGTCAGTCTCTAGGATGTGCAAGAGACCTGGGTTGGGGGAAGGCCCCAGAAGGTCTGTGGGGGTGACTCTAGCTGAGACTCCTAGAAGTGGGGGATATGGATCCTGAAATGGCAACTTCCTGTAGCCTGGCAGGACTCCCAGAGGAAGAATAAGGTCAGCAACCCACCCATAAAAACTTCACCCCAAAATGTTTCCTGCCTTCAAGAAATGAAGGAACCAAGATAGAGCAGAGACTGAGAGAAAGGCCAACCAATGACTACCTCCAAATTGAGACTTATCCCACAGGCAAAAACCAATCCCTGACACTGTTAATGATACTCTGCTATGCTTGCAGCAGGGAACGTAGCATAACTATCCCCTCAGAGGCTCCGCCCAGCAGCCAATGGAAAGTGATGCAGAGACTCAGACTTAAACATTAGATGGAGCTCTGGGAGTCTTACAAGAGAGTTGGGAGAAGGATTGAGGGACCCAAAGAGGACAGGGACTCCACAGGAAAGTTAACTAACCTGGATCCTTTATCAGTCCTGGATCCTTTATCAGTCCCAGTTAAAGAACAAGCACAGGCTGAGCAGAGGCCCCGCACATGTGTAGCACAAGAGTCGTTTGCTCTTCGTGAGGGTCCTCCAGCCACTGCTGTGGGGGCTGAGTGTGCTGCCTGCCTGCCTGTGGATCCTGCACCCCTAAATGGACTGGCCTGTCTGTCCTCAGTAGGAGAGGGTGTGCCTAGTCCTGCAGTAACTTGGTGTGCATGGGGTGGGGGGAGTAGTGTAAGGGGGTGACACCCAGAGGGGAGCTTCCCTTCTCAGAAGAGAAGGTGACGGTGGAATGGAAGGACTGGTGTGAGAGGGTACTAGGAGTGGGGCTGTTTGGGGATGTAAAGTGAATAAATAAATATTTTTTAAAAAAAGAAATCAAAAAGTTCTCACTCATACCAGCAATTTAAAAGTATACCTGAAAGCTCTAGAAAAAAAAAGAAGCAAGCACAGCAAAGAGGAGTAGAAGGCAGGAAATAATAAAAATCAGGGCTGAAATCAATCTGTTATAAAGAAAACAATACAATGAATCAACAAAACGAAGAGCTGATTCTTTGAGAAAAATCAACAAGATAGACAAACCCTTAGCCAAACTAACCAGGAGACAGAGAGACAGTATCCAAATAAACAAAATTAAGAATAAAAAGGAAAGCATAACAGACAATAGGTCTTACTTCATAAGTCTGTTCTCCATAAACCTGGAAAATCCTAACAAAACGAAAGATGTTCTAGAAAGATACCACTTACCAAAGTTGAATCAAGATCAGGCAAACTATTTAAATAGCCCCATAACCTCTAAAAAAAAAAGCAGCCATGCAAATCTTCCTCCCTCTCCCCAAAAAACCCAGGGACAAATAGATGATGGTTTTAGTGAAGAATTCTACCAGACTTTCAAAGAAGAGCTAATTCCAATATGAAAACTCGAAACACTGCCAAACTCACCCTATGAGTTCACAGTCACACTAATACCTAAACCACACAAAGACTCAACAAAGAAAGAGAACTTCAGACTAATTCCTCTTATGAACATTGATGCAAAAATACTCAATAAAATACTTGCGAACTGAATCCAGAAACACATCAAAGACAGCATCCATTAAGATCAAGTAGGCATTATCCCATGGATTCATGGTTCAATACACAAAAATCCATCAACATAATCCACCATATAAACAAACTGAAAGAAAAATTCATATGATTATCTCATTAGATGATTAAAAAAAACCTTTGATAAAATCCAACACCCCTTCATGATAAAAGTATTAAAGAAAACAGAAATACAGGGCACATACCTAATCATAATCAAGGCAATAAACAGCAAGCAAATACTCATCATCGAGCTAAATGGAGAGAAACATAGAGCAATTCCACTAAACTCACAGAGAAGACAAGTCTGCTCACTCTCTCCCTGTCTATTCAATATATTACTTGATGTTCTGGCGAGCAATGAGACAACTAAGGGAGATCAAGGGGTTGTAAATTGGAAAAGAAGTCAAAGTATCACTATTTGCAGATGATATGATAGTGCATACAGGTAACCCCAAAATTCTACCAGAAAATTCCTACAGATGATAAACGCCTTCAGCAAACGGATGGATACAAAATTAACTCAAGGAAATCAGTAGTCCTCCTTTATAAAAATGATAAACTGGTCAAGAAAGAAATTTGGGAAACAACACTCTTTACAATAACCATAAATAATATAAAAATATGTTTATGTAACTATAACCATGCAAGTGACAAGAACTGTATGACAAGATCTTCAAGTCCCTGAAGAGAGAAATTTTAGAAGATATTAAAAGATGGAAAGAGCTACCATGCTTATGGATAGGCAGGATTAACATGGTAAAAATGGCTATCTTAGCAAAAGCAGTCTACAGATTCAATGCAATTTCCACCAAAATTCCAACACAATTTTTTATAGACCTTGAAAGAGCAATTCTCAACTTCATATGGAAAAACAAAAAACCGAGGATAACCAAAACAATCCTGGACAATAAAAGAACTTATGAGAACTCACTATCCCTGACCTCAAGCTTTACTACAGAGCAATAGTGATTTTTAAAAACTGCATGATTTTGGTACAGAAACAGACATATGGATCATTGGAATAAAATTGAAGACCAAGAAGTAAACCCACATACCTATGGTCACTGTTTTTTTATAAAGAATCCAAAACCATACGGTGGAAAAATAAAACATCTTCAATAAATTGTGCTGGTATAACTGGATGTCTAACGTAGAAGAATGAAAATAGTTCCATATTTATCACCTTATACAAAGCTCAAGTCCAAGTGGATCAAGGACCTCAACATGAAATCGGATACACTAAATCTCATAGAAAAGAAAGTAGGAAATACCCTTGAACACATTGGTACAGGAAACAACTTCCTGAACAGTACACCAATGGCTCAGGCTATAAGATCAACAATTGATAAATGGGACCTCATGAAACTGCAAAGTCTCTGTAAGGCAAGGGACACTGTAATAGGGAAAAATGGCAGCCTACAGATTGGGAAAGGATCTTCACAAACCCTACATCTGACAGAGGGCTATTTTCCAAAATTTATAAAGAACTCAAGAAGTTATACACCAACAGCCCAAATAACCCAAGTTTTAAAAATGGGGCACAGAGCTAAACAGAGAATTATCAAAGAACATACATGGGCCGGACCTAGGCTTCCCTGCACATATGTAACAGAAGTGTAGTTTGGCCTTCATGTTCGTCCTGAACAACTGGAGCAGAGGCTATCCCAAAAGTCGTGGCTAGTATGTGAGATATGTTCTTCTAGCTGGGCGGCCTTGTCGAGCCTCAGTGAGAGAAGATGTACCTAACCTCACAGAGACTTGATGTACCAGGGTAGGGGAATACCCAGGGAGGCCCCTCCCACTCAGAGGAGAGGGGGGAAATGGGAAGAATTGTGGGAGGGAGTAGCTGGGATGGAGCAGTGAGTAGGATGTAATGTGAATAAGTAAAATAATAACTTTCAAAAACATATGAAAAAGAAAATAAAAATAAAAGAAACACTTGAGGTACAATAATTTCCAACCTCAAACTGCTCTACAGAGCTAAAGTAATGAAAACAACATAGGATTGGCCCTAAGAATAGACACAGTGTGCCGAGCGGTGGTGGCGCACGCCTTTAATCCCAGCACTTGGGAGGCAGAGGCAGGCAGATTTCTGAGTTCAAGGCCAGCCTGGTCTACAGAGTGAGTTCCAGGATAGCCAGAGCTACACAGAGAAACCCTGTCTCTTAAAACCAAAACAAAAACCAAAACAAAAAAACCCCCACAAATCCAAGAAAGAAAGAAAGAGAGAGAGAGAGAGAGAGAGAGAGAGAGAGAGAAAGAAAGAAAGAAAGAAAGAAAGAAAGAAAGAAAGAAATAGACACAGTGCAAAGCAGTAAAAACCCTAACTAAGAGGCTGCCTTGTCTAGCCTCAGTGGAAAAGGATATGCCTAATCCTGTAGAGACTAGATGCCCCAGGGAAGAGAGATTCAGGGCAGGGTAAGGTGGGGGGTGGGTGAGTGGGTGAGTACATGGGTGTGGGAGAACACTCCCTCAGAGGCAAAGGGGAGGGGGTTGGGGTGAAAAACTCTTGGGGGTGGGTTGGGGGACTGGGGAGGGAGGCAACATTTGGAATGTAAATAAAATGATTTTAAAAAATAAATAATAATAATAAATCAAAAAATAAAAATAAAAAAGAATAGGTAGTGATCCATGGGATCAAACTGAAGACCCAGACATAAATCCACATACTTATGAACACCTGATTTTTGATAAATAGGCCAGAAATACACACTGGAAAAAAGACAGCATCTTCAACAAATGGTGCTGGTCAAACTGGATGGCTGCATGTAAAAGAATCCAAATAGAACCATATTTATCTCCCCACAACAAAACTCAACTGTAAATGGATCAAGGTCCTCAACATAAAACCAGATACACTGAACCTGTCAGAAGAGAAAGTGAGGAACAGCACTTTGAATTAATTAGTATAGAAAAAGGCTTTCTGAGCAGAACACCATTAGCACAAGCATTCAGGTAAACAATTAATAAATAGGGCCTCATGAAACAGAGAAGCTTCTGTATGGGAAAGGACACCATCATTCAGACAGAGCAAAAGCCGACAGAATGGGGAAAGAGCTTCACCAACTACTCATCTGATAGAGGACTAATATCCAAAATATATAAAGAACTGAAAAAAAGTAATCCAAATATAAAAGTTAAATAAATCCAATTTATTTAAACAATATTCTCAAAAGAAGGAACCCAAAGGGCATTTAAAGAAATGTTCAACATTTTTGGTGATCAAGAAAATGCAAATCAAAAATACTCTGGGGTTTCATTTTTACACTTGTCATAATATCTAATACAACAAAAATACCAAACCAAATGACAGCTCATACTAGTGAGGCTGTGGAGTAAGAGGAACACTCAATGCAAATTTATACAGCAGCTATGAAAACCAGTATGGCAGTTCCTCAGAACAGTGAGAATCAAGCTACCTCAAAATCCAACTATACTACTCATGGGCACATACCCAAAGGATGCTTCGGTCTACCACAGAGACTCTTGCTCAGCTATGATCATTGTTCTTCTATTCATAATATCCAGAAATTAGGGGGGGAAACTATATATCCCACAATAAAAATTGGATAAAGAAAACGTGGTACATTTACAACATGAAGTTTTATTCAGCAATTAAAAATGTAATCATAAAATTTTCAGGTAAATGGATAGGATTAGAAAAAAGTCATCCTGAATAGAATAATATAGACCCAGAAGTATGGTATGTATTTGTTTACATTTAGTTGTTAAGTCCACAATAACCAATATATAATCTATAGAGATCAGGTATAGACTAAAGGACTGAGTGCAGAGGAGATAGATACATCTCCCTACAAAAGAGAAGTAGAACAGATATTGGTGGATGGAGGGGACTTGAACAGGAGGATCAAGTGGGGATGGGGTAGGGAGAAGGATCAAGTGAGGGAATATAAGGAGAGACAGCCTAAATTAATGGCCACCTGAGGGGTAGTATGGAAACCTAATACATTAGAAGCTTCCTAAGATATATTCATTAATGGCAATCTAAATGAAATTGCCAGATAATGGAGAATGAGACCCCCAACCTGGTTATCTCGCCAAATGAAGCTTCCATTACCAGGACTAGGTTACACCTAGCTGAGTTGTTGGTCAAAGGGATCGCCCTGGGAATCCCCAAACAACCCAGTCTGTTGCCAAGACCATAGATGTGCCCCCCACCCCCAGATTCCTAGCAGTGGAAGCAGGGGCTGTCTCAGACTCTGTTCCTGAGTGTGTAAATGAATCTCTGAATCTTGTGTCTTCTCTTGGGCTCTTTTCATCCTGTTGGGTCGCCTTGTCCAGTTTTGATGCTATGGTTTTTGTTTTAGCTTAGCATCTTTTGTTTGTTGCATTTTGTCATTATCTCTTAGAAGTCTGCTCTTTTCTAATGAGAGACAGAGTGAGAGTGGCTATAGATGGGAAGGGAGGGAGAGAAGTAGAAATAAGATAGAGATGTAATCGGGATATAGTATAGGAGAAAAGAATCTTTTCGATACAAGCGGAGACAATGAAAATAATAAATAAATAAAAGCCTCTTGTTCTAAATTCTCAGTGCTACCCTGAGTGTAGTCCCACCAGTCTGGAATAAAGACTTTCAATAAGCTATAAACTGTGTCTGTGTGGTCATCTCTGGTGGTTTCCTTATATAAGGCAAATATCTACAGTTAGCCTACCTGCTTCCCTGGTTGGAGATCTCATATTTAAAATGTTTCAGTTGTATTAAAATCCCATATCAGCCCTCAAATGGCCCTTAGCTGGAGCCTATGTTCCCGCCCTTATGCCTTCCTTTCCTTCTCTTTCCTATTTGATGATCCTCCTGTTCCAAGCCCCTTCCATCCTTAACTATATATTCTATTTCCTCTTCCTAGGAAGAACCTTCCCTCTTTCCTAGTCCCTTACCTTTGTAGTTATATGAATTGTAGACTGCTTATGGAGACTTAACAGCTAACATCCACGTATAAGCAAGTACACAGCTTATGTGTCTTTTACAGTCTCAGTTACCTCAATGAGGACGGTTTTTTTTCTCCAGTTCCTTTCATTTACCTGAAATTGTCATTATTTCATTTTTAACAGCCAAATAATACTCCATTGTGTAGACATACCATATTTTCTTTAACCACTCATCTGTTGACAGACATCTAGGCTGTTTTCCTGGATATTATAAATAGAGCAGCAATGAACATGGTTAAGCAAGTGGGGTTGATGAGGCAGTCTTCATGACATGACACAGAGGGTGAGGGCGTGGTAGGGACCAGTGTGGGGACAGCATTTGTTTATTTTGGCAACGGTGAAGTGGGAGTGAGTGTGAAGTGTAGGGAAAGTGTGAAGATGGAGTGGGAAAGGTGAATGAAAACTTGTGAGTATTGAGAGAACACTGAGAGAAGATGGAGACAGCATGGACAAGCAGAGTCCTTGTGTGGTGGCAGCATGAGAGACCAGGTAAGAGAGAAAATTCACTGGGGCAGAGCGAGGAGAGCATGATACAGAGGGAATAACATGGTCACACTTGACGAAGCCTTTGAGATAGTGTGGGAGACATAAAGAGGATATGTGAGGACTGTAGGGACAGTCTGGTGACAGTTTGAGGTCATCATAAGAGTAACGCAGAACATCACAGGGACAGTGAGAGAACAGTGCCTACCTGTGTGTGTGGCAGAAGCCCTGTAGCACACCATGAGTAGGAAGATGGTGATGAAGATGGTGATGGTCATCCAGAGCTCATCCCCATGTACCATCCAGCTCCAGTTCTACACAGGGAACAGCCAGGGTTTTTTTTTTCCAACAAGGGGATGCCAGGGGTAATTTCTTTTGTGGCAAGGTGGGACATCAGGGGGTACAGGAAAAAGGACCAGATTTCTGTTTCTTGCCCTCTCTAGGCCAACAGCCCTCTTCCCTAACTGTTCTGGCTTAGTCCCTGGGTTCAATAGACACATTGAACCTAATAGTGCAGCCCAGTTTATCCAGGAGTCCTCCCTGCCTGCCCTACTTCTCAGTTCTGGGTCCACCTGATGAGTAAAGGCCTGTACTCCTATAGGCAGTGGCTCAGCAATCCGCCTGACCCTCTGCATGTCTTTCGGTCACTTAGCCCAGAGGATCACAGCCTAGAGATGCCTTGATGTCACTGAAGGTTCTTATCAGGAAGCAGGCCAGGCCACAATCTATAGCAACTGTCAGCTGTGTAGATTAGAAGGACAAGCCTTCAGAGGCAGATTGATCCTCAAAGACTATGTGTGTAGGGAAAAGGGTTCAGGTGCCCTCAGAGGGTTAAGTGTTGTGTTTGGCTTTGATGACACAAATATGAACATTGAAGTGGTGGTTAGGGATATTCTGACACCCAACATGGTGTGGGTGTTATGCAAGGTGCATCTGTGAGGATCTAGTATGTTAGGCAAGTACATGAGTGTACACATCTGTGTGCAGATGTCATATGGGCTGAGTGATACTAAGTACTGTGGACTAATGTATCTGGTTGGCCGTCCTCTGAGGTAGCCAGAACATCGGTCTCAGTCCATTTGGGGCACAATTAGTTTCCCATAAATAGGCAGAATCCACACACATAGGCATCCCTATTCCTTGTAGAGGCAAGGGCAGGCAAAGCAGGCTGTGCCGAGTGTGTTGGCCTTAATGATTTATTGAACACATAGCCTAGATATGGCTCTGCAGTGTCACAGAGACACCCTTGATCAGGAAGGAGGCCAGCGACAGATGGAAAGAGTCGGGATTTATATGTTCTTTGTGTTCCTTTCCTTAGGAGATTATTTGGGGATATCCCAGTTCAGCATAACTCTTCAGATGACTGTAGGCAGAGATGAGACAAGGCCCCTTGAACCACACCTCCTCCCCTGTTGAGGGATGACTCCAGGCCTGGCCAGATATATACAAATGCTCTGAGTCTGACGATATGGGCTTGGACACTGAGGATTCCATAGTGATTGACTTAGGCACATTGGTGTAACCTCAGAAAGAACCAAGACACTTTCGCTGGGTCCCAGGAAAGTGCTGGGTGGTTTATTTGTATGGAGAAAAGGAACATGTGGGAATCAGTTTCCCTAAGAATTAAGGGCTTGCTGAGTGATGCGCTCATTCATCCACAGACTAGGTGAGGGTCTTCTATGTGTGGTCAATGGGCAGAGACCCAAGTACCACAGAGCAAGTGAAATATTTCCCTCCTGCCTCATGATCTTGTCTATAGTAATGCCCTGTAAAAGAAGAAGGCGCACCAGAGTCCATGACTATGTTCTTGTAGTTTTGCTAAAGTTTTCCATGACTGCAACACTCCACATCAATGTCTCCAGGATAGAAGAGCATGGCCATGCAGGTGAAACTGGCTTTGTTCTTGTTGATCTGCTATTTGGGTGGAGGCATGGTGTATTCCCAAGACACCTGAGCATGCCCTGTTGGAGAGAGAAGCCATAGCAGTTGCTACCAAAGGAAAAAGCTTTGCCAAACTCAACACCCTGTCCATTACAGCCTCAATGCCACCTACCTTCCCCCCAGATCCCACCTTCAACTTTATAGATTGTTTTCTCAATGGGCACTGGGAAGGATCCACTTTTGACATTGCATTGGAATTCCTTGCCCCTCAGTCAGTCTTGGCTGAAAATGCTGATCACCTGGAAGGTATTATATTGCTCCTTGCAGGCCTGTGTCTGAGCCATGTGCACCTGATTACCATTCATGAACCAGCTGAATTGGACCTCCTGACTCAGGGCCACAAATGTGATCTTGGGGGTCAAGAAGATCAGAAATGCATCCTTGAAATTTGGATGAGAGTTGAAGATAGATGCCCTCCCCCTAGGAATTCAGGAGCTAGTAAGGGGAAATGAAGATGACTCGGGGCCTGAGCCATTCTCCAGCCTGAGTACTCTTCCTCATCCTGGATCTTGGAAGCAAGGCTAAGTGATTCATCTGGACACGTGGGACACTTGATGAGCCTGGTATCAGAACCCCCAGATATTCTATTAAAAAGAGTGGACACTAATAAGTTCTGAAAGAGAGAAGGCACCAAGCCAGGGAGGGGATGAGCTTGACTCTGGTGCGAGTTCAATTCAGGGTGCTTCTGAATATGATCTTTGACAAGTAGGGTGACCAGGTGATGGCATGTGAGCCTCCACCATGAAGGATCACTCCCTGAATGAAAGGAGCATAGACAGACTCCAAAAGGCAGACAAACAGGAACTCCTATCAACTTGAACTAAGTTACCTTTCCTAGTAAGGGCTGCCCAACCTGATTTGTCTATGCAAGAGTTATCCAATGGACTCCTTAATTCCAAAGCCATCCTCTCACCAGTTTTCTTGTCCACTTGGTCTTGCTGGCCAGGTAGACTATGTTGCAGATGAAGGTTTGTTTAGTCACTGAGCCACTGAGGAAGCAGATGCCAGACTGCAGAACAGGTAGGAAGATGTATACACCATTAAAGAGGGAACATAGTCATTTCATTAGACATGGCTTCCAGTACATGGTCATCAGCTCAAGAAACTAGCCCTTAACCAGGCATCCCCAAATCACCATGGAGCCAGAAATGTCCCCACTGTGGGGACTGTGGGTTCTGGCTACAAGATAGTGGGCATATGTGAGTATCTTATGAGACATAACTGGGCCTAAGACCTTGGAAGCCATCTTCCTAATCCCTCCCAGGGCCCTGGCTCTTTACAAAGATCAGACGAAATTCATCAACTGGGCTTGTTAGCATCAGATGCTCACCTGAATTACTCATCTGCATTGTCTTAACCCCACTCCACGCCAGGATTCCCTGACCGGGCCATCCGTGTGAAGTTCCCTCGGTTGACCCTCCATTCACTGTGCTTGCCATCTTGGTGCCTGCAGTCCTGTATCTCCCTTGTTCCTTCCCTGACTTGTTACTGTCTGTAGTGATTTGAATGAGAACGGCCCCTGTAGACGCATATGTTTGAATCCTTGATTCCCAATCAGTAGAACTTTCTGGGAAGAACTAGGAGGTGTGGCCTTGATGGAGGGGCTATGTCACTGAGAGCAGCTTTTGAGGTTTCAAAAGCCCATGCCATTCCCAGTTATCTCTACCTCATGTTTGTAGATCAAGATGTAAGCTTTCAGCTACTGCTCCAGCTTCATACCTACCCCCCTACTGCAATGCTCTCAATCATGGTGGCCATGCCCTCTAACCCTCTGAAATTGTAAGCCCCAAATAAATGTCTTCTTTTATAAGTTACCTTGATCATAGTGTCTAATCATAGAAATAGAAAAGTAACTAAGAAAGAAGTTGGTACCAAGGAGTGTGTTGTTGCTGTGGTATGCTAGAATTTTATTTATATTTTGACTATAATTTCCGGGAGGGAGTCATGCTCCATTCCAAGTGGACAGCTAAACTTGGCATTCTCAACTACATGGCTATAGCTCTAGAGTCATGAAGGATACATAAGTAAAGGGGCTGTAGACTCTTCCTCTGTGCTAAGGAGTTCGTGAGGACAAGTGTTTGACGGGCCTCCCTGCATGGAGTCACTGACAGGCCATTGCATAAAATCATAAAAGTGAAATCTGAATTGTACTGAAGACCACATAATGTCAGAGATGTCAAAGCCATGAGGTGGCTGCCAAGGAAGTGTACACAGAGAGAGAGAAGTGTGTGCGGTCAGCAAAGCTAGAAAGTTGATGCCATTTAACCCTTTTGACATTAGACATGGAACTACAGGATCTGGAGTTTGCTCTGCTGGGTTCCAGTCTCGCTTTGGTTGAGGATTTCCTCAATATACCCCAATGCCTCCCTTTTGGGATGAAAATATATTTTCAGTATCATTGTATGCTGAAAGTATGTAATTTTCTTTAGGACGTTATGGGGGCTTAAAATAAAGAGATACCCTTGAGTCTCAGAAGAGACTTTAGATTTTGGACTTTTAAATTGTGATGAGACTGAGTTCCAGGACAGCCAGGACTACACAGAGAAACCCTGTCTCGAAAAACCAAAAAAAGTCCACAGGGACTACTAACATAGGGCTAAATGTATTTTGCACTATGATGTGGCCAGGAGCACATGACAGGGACCTGTCTGGCGGTTGGAATGAGAATGGCCCCCATAGATTCATATGTTTAAATACTTGGTCTGCATTGGTGGAACTGTCCGGAAAGGATTAGAAGGCGTGGCCTTGTTGGAGGGACTATGTCACTGGGAACAGGTTTCAAGGCCTCAAAGGCCCGTGCCATTCCCAGTTAGCTTGCTTTGCCTCAGGCGTGTGGATCGAGATGTAGGTTCCCAGCGACTGCTTCAGTTTCCTGCCTCCCTACCTGCTGTCTGTCATGCGCCCTGCCATAATAATCATGAATTCTAACCCTTCGAACCTATCAACCCCAAATAAATGCTTTCTTTTATAAGTTACCTTGGTCATTTATACTTGGTCACAACAATAGAAAAGTAACTAAGACAGTATCTAACCTGATGAGTGCCCCCCTCTTCTCAGGCCCCACAAACTCTTCACAAACTCAGGTCCATGACCATGGTCATGCAGGCTAATCCATCTGAATTGGGTTTGGGCTAAAGAGGGTGAACAAATCCCACTCCTAGACTCTTGGTTCCTAGTCTGCACTAAGACAAAACTCAGCCTGCCTGCTACTTTGATTCCCAAATCCGGGCTCTGGGCTGCAGCTTGAGCTCAGCCCTCCTCGATCTTCCTCCTTGGCTCCTGAGGTTCACACTCAGCAAGCCTGGCATGAGCCTTCCCGGTGTGGGCATCCCTGGCCTGGCCTGACTTCCCTGGATGTCTCTGTGCTTCCTGTCCTCTGCAGGGCATTTTTCTAATGAAAACCCAATGGTCTCAGCCCAGCTCCCCTACTGCCTCTTCTCTCACCCTGAACCCCACACTCACCCCTGCCTTCTCCTGTGTCACTGGTACCAGTGTCTTTACACCCAAGGGACTCTCTCTTCAGGAACCTTCGGACTTCAAATTTAGAGTATATCAGCACTTTTGAAAAAGATGGCCATATTCCTATCCCCTGTGATCCTGGTGCACCCCCTTCAGCCCCAGAACTCTGCAGACACATGCCTCTCTGGTCCTATGTGGTCATCCCTTCCTCTCCCCATTCAGTCCACTCCTCTGTGCACCCAACACTGCTGTACCAGTTTTACCCCTTCCTGTCCCTGTCTCAGTGGGGTCTCTGTCCTCTGAACAACCCATATGTTTCCTTTGCCATAGGCAGCCCCAGGGATCATCCCTGCCTAGATCCCCTCTCAGTATAGCCAAAGGTCCCTCTTGGCCACCAGCACAGGTTTCTTCTATGGAAACCCTAACCCTAACCCCTAACCCTTGCCGTCCCTGGATGTGAAGTCAAGTCTTTAACCCCTTCTGTTCACCATCTGACTCATATTCTATGTTCTACCCACTTTCAGTGCCCCATTTTCTTCCCTAAACCACAGATTGGTCAGGATTCCCCTAAGGAAGCACCGTTGGGAGAGAACAGGGAGACATTGCCATCATGTCTGGGCTTTTACCTGAATAAGAAGCCTCCCTCTCCAGGTAGGTGGTAAAGATAGAGTGAACAGTCTCAGCCAGTCCAAGGACCTAAGGAGGCTATGAGCACAGAGAAGCAGGTAAGGGCCAGGCTTCCTGATTTCTCCCCTAGGTCCCAAGGGTACTACCGCATCCACCCCCACCCATGCATGTGATACAGCTTCAACCTGATCTAGACTCCCCTTATCCCCTGACACAGAAACCCCTAAAGAAAGGGGAACTTTTGGTAGTACCTTCTGCCACCCAGTTTCAATCCTGTTCTTAGCCTGTGTAGAGGTGATGGGCGTGGGGTAGCATTCAGACCTTTGTGACAATTGGGCTGCAACTCCTGAGAGGAAAGATCCTACAGCTAAGCTCCTGGCAGTCATGGACCAGCGCAAGAAAAGAAACAGTCATTTTCATATTCCCATGTGTGAGTTGCATCGGCCATGAAAGGAGAGCACAGTGGGAGGAGAAGGCCATGAGACCTGGGTCAGCAATGGATATCGGCTGAAGGCAACAGCCAGCAACCCACGCAAGAATGGGAAGGAGTTGAGACACCAGACTGTGGAGGGGGTCCATCTGCTGCAAAGGTAAGATGCCTGTAGAATGTCAACCAGACAGGGTCCAGGGATGCCACAGGGTAGAGCATGGGCCAGTGGATCTGAACACACAAGCACACACACACACACACACACACACACACACACACCACCAACAACAACAACAACAACTCCTACTGCCACCGCCACCACCTGAGTCAGCTTCAAGTAGATGATGGGAAACATCAGGAGGTCTATGAGATGAACTTGGTCTGTCTGGAAGCTGGTAGGAGCAAATCAGCTGAGTCAGCAGAGGGGAGAGGCCCAGAGGAGCACGGGCAGAAACCTGCAGGGCCAACAGAGGTGAGCTGATAGAGGAAAGTAGGCATGGGGAAATCCAAAGCTCAGCCAAAGGGACTCTGAGCCTGCTGGGGAAGCTGAGAGCATGGTACCTCTAAGGTTTAGGCATCAAGCTCAATGCTGAAAAGACCAGATGAGGAGCCAAGTTTGAAGCCAAGACTGGCAGGAAGAAGTGTAAGAGACACCTAAGATCAGGTGGGACAGCTACAGGAGAGCTGTGGAGGCTGGGCATTTGGGAGGACAAAGGCAGACCCGGGAGCTCAGGGAATTATGAAACAGCAGAGGAGAAGTGGGGCACCTAGGGTTTCAAAGTACCAGCAGAGCGGCCACGGGAGAGCAGAGTGGCTAAACCAGTATGTGGGGGCTGGTGTAGCTGGGGACATGGGGAAATAGACCGGCCGGCCACAGGAGAGCTAGAGGAGAAGGAGCATACGGAATCTGACTGAGCAGCCATAGTGGGGCTGGGGAAGCTGGGAGTGTGGACAACCAAGCTGAGAAGCTAAGGGAGAACAAGGGTGAGTGAGGGTGTGAGGTACCAGGATGTGAGCTTCAGGGGGGCTGGGCAGGTGGGAATATGGAGGAGCAAAGCTGAGACTCTACAGGGAGCCAGGTGGCAGTTCCACAGCTTCAGGACAGTCCTAGAAGTTTGGGGAAACAGGCTGAGACAGACAGACACTACAGGGAAGCTGAAGCAAGTGAGAACAGGAAGAACCAGACTGAACATCTCCAGGGATCCCGGAGGTGTTCTGGGGCGTCATGGAAACCTTAGGAGCTCAGGGAAGCAGGCCGGGCACCTACAGCAGAGCTGAGGCAGCTCTGGGGAGCTGGGGTAGGTGGGGTGTGGGGACCAGGCTGGGCAGCTCTGGGGAGCTGGGGTAGGTGGGGTGTGGGGACCAGGCTGGGCAGCCCTGGGGAGCTGGGGTAGGTGGGGTGTGGGGACCAGGCTGGGCAGCTCTGGGGAGCTGGGGTAGGTGGGGTGTGGGGACCAGGCTGGGCAGCCCTGGGGAGCTGGGGTAAGTAGGGATGTGGGGACCAGGCTGGGCAGCTCTAGGGGAGCTGGGATAGGTGGGGGTGTGGGGACCAGGCTGGGCAGCTCTAGGGGAGCTGGGGTAGGTGGGGTGTGGGGACCAGGCTGGACAGCCCTGGGGAGCTGGGGTAGGTGGGGGTGTGGGGACCAGGCTGGACAGCCCTGGGGAGCTGGGGTAGGTGGGGTGTGGGGACCAGGCTGGGCAACCTTGGGGAGCTGAGGTAGGTGGGGTGTGGGGACCAGGCTGGACAGCCCTGGGGAGCTGGGGTAGGTGGGGTGTGGGGACCAGGCTGGACAGCCCTGGGGAGCTGGGGTAGGTGGGGGTGTGGGGACCAGGCTGGACAGCCCTGGGGAGCTGGGGTAGGTGGGGGTGTGGGGACCAGGCTGGGCAGCCTTGGGGGAGCTGGGGTAGGTGGGGTGTGGGGACCAGGCTGGGCAGCTCTAGGGAGCTGGGGTAGGTGGGAATGTGGGGACCAGGCTGGGCAGCTCTAGGGGAGCTGGGGAAGGTGGGGGTGTGGGGACCAGGCTGGGTAGCTCTGGGGGAGCTGGGGTAGGTGGGGGTGTGTGGACCAGGCTGGGCAGCTCTGGGGAGCTGGGGTAGTAGGGATGTGGGGACCAGGCTGGGCAGCCCTGGGGGAGCTGGGGTAGGTGGGGTGTGGGGACCAGGCTGGGCAGCCCTGGGGGAGCTGGGGTAGGTGGGGTGTGGGGACCAGGCTGGACAGCCCTGGGGAGCTGGGGTAGGTGGGGTTGTGGGGACCAGGCTGGACAGCCCTGGGGAGCTGGGGTAGGTGGGGTGTGGGGACCAGGCTGGGCAGCTCTAGGGGAGCTGGGGTAGGTGAGGGTGTGGGGACCAGGCTGGGCAGCTCTAGAGGAGCTGGGGTAGGTGAGGGTGTGGGGACCAGGCTGGGCAGCCCTGGGGAGCTGGGGTAGGTGGGGTGTGGGGACCAGGCTGGGCAGCCCTGGGGAGCTAGGGTAGGTGGGGGTGTGGGGACCAGGCTGGGCAGCTCTGGGGAGCTGGGGTAGGTGGGGTGTGGGGACCAGGCTGGGCAGCTCTGGGGAGCTGGGGTAGGTGAGGGTGTGGGGACCAGGCTGGGTAGCTCTAGGGGAGCTGGGGTAGGTGGGATGTGTGGACCAGGCTGGGCAGCCCTGGGGAGCTGGGGTAGGTGGGGGTGTGGGGACCAGGCTGGGCAGCCCTGGGGGAGCTGGGGAAGGTGGGGTGTGGGGACCAGGCTGGGCAGCTCTGGGGAGCTGGGGTAGGTGGGGTGTGGGGACCAGGCTGGGCAGCTCTAGGGGAGCTGGGGTAGGTGGGGGTGGGGGGACCAGGCTGGGCAGCCCTGGGGAGCTGGGGTAGGTGGGGGTGTGGGGACCCGGCTGGGCAGCCCTAGGAGAGCTGGGGTAGGTGGGGGTGTGGGGACCAGGCTGGGCAGCCCTGGGGAGCTGGGGTAGGTGGGGGTGTGGGGACCAGGCTGGGCAGCCCTGGGGAGCTGGGGTAGGTGGGATGTGGGGACCAGGCTGGGCAGCTCTAGGGGAGCTGGGGTAGGTGGGGTGTGGGGACCAGGCTGGGCAGCCCTGGGGAGCTGGGGTAGGTGGGGGTGTGGGGACCAGGCTGGGCAGCTCTAGGGGAGCTGGGGTAGGTGGGGTGTGGGGACCAGGCTGGGCAGCCCTGGGGAGCTGGGGTAGGTGGGGTGTGGGGACCAGGCTGGGCAGACCTAGGGGAGCTGAGGTAGGTGGGGGTGTGGGGACCAGGCTGGGTAGCTCTAGGGGAGCTGGGGTAGGTGGGGGTGTGGGGACCAGGCTGGGCAGTCCTGGGGAGCTGGGGTAGGTGGGGGTGTGGGGACCAGGCTGGGCAGCTCTAGGGGAGCTGGGGTAGGTGGGGTGTGGGGACCAGGCTGGGCAGCCCTGGGGAGCTGGGGTAGGTGGGGTGTGGGGACCAGGCTGGGCAGACCTAGGGGAGCTGAGGTAGGTGGGGGTGTGGGGACCAGGCTGGGTAGCTCTAGGGGAGCTGGGGTAGGTGGGGGTGTGGGGACCAGGCTAGGCAGCCCTGGGGAGCTGGGGTAGGTGGGGGTGTGGGGACCAGGCTGGGCAGCTCTGGAGAGCTGGGGTAGGTGGGGTGTGGGGACCAGGCTGGTCAGCCTTGGGGAGCTGAGGTAGGTGGGGTGTGGGGACCAGGCTGGGCAGCTCTAGGGGAGCTGGGGTAGGTGGGGTGTGGGGACCAGGCTGGGCAGCCCTGGGGGAGCTGGGGTAGGTGGGGTGTGGGGACCAGGCTGGGCAGCCCTAGGAGAGCTGGGGTAGGTGGGGGTGTGGGGACCAGGCTGGGCAGCCCTAGGAGAGCTGGGGTAGGTGGGGGTGTGGGGACCAGGCTGGGCAGCTACAGGGGAGCTGGGGTAGGTGGGGGTGTGGGGACCAGGCTGGGCAGCTACAGGGGAGCTGAGGGGGGTGGAAATGTTAATAACCTGCCTAAAGAGCCTCAGGGGAGCTGGGGCTGTCAGTTCCCAGGGTCCCAGGTTATGCAACCCCTGGGTCAGGGTAGGAGGTAATTCCTGAGCAGAGGAACCAAGCAGGTAGGATAGACTGAGCAGCTCCAGGGGAAAAGATTGACCATCTGAGTATGGGACCATGCTGATTATGTACAAGGTGACTGGAAGAGGTGAGAGTTTGGAGGGGGTCCAGATCAAGCTAAGGTTCTGTGGCAGATGGGAGTGTGGGAAAGCGACCTGAGGTATTACAAGGGAACCAGGCCAGGTGGCTGTGTGGAAGCCGTGTGAGTGACCACAGTGTCCTGAGGGAGGTTGCAGTGCTCGGGCACCAGGTCAAGCACAGGAACGCAGTAGGGCTAGCCAGGGCAACTAGGAATGCTGTCAGGAGCGTACACATGAACCAGCCAGAGGCCTTTGAAGGCCTGAGATGGCTCAGGCAGCAGTGACAGCTGAGGACTTGGGAATCCAGTGAGGTGGGAGCACCTCCCTGCTGCGGATGCTCTCCCGTAGCGCTCCGCACCTCATGCCTATCGGCAAGAAGATAGTAAGAGCTGGGTTCCGAGCCCGCCCAGCAGGTTCAGTTATTCAGGGTCCCCGAAGAGATACTATCTGGGGGTCAAATGGGGGGCGAGAGAGAAAGGAGACCCAGCACATAAAGAAACAGATTTAGTCTGATCATGTCAGGGTCTCAACTTTACTGAACACAATTCTGGTAAATATGTCTCTCCAATGAGGAACTTCAGACAAGCACACAAGCAAAGGTGGGCTACAGGGGGGCAGTGGGGGAAAGGTCATCAGCATGGCACATCTGCTGCTTGTGCAAGCCGGAACATTCTGCGGTGTGGGCTGGGGCATCTTAGGTAAGTTGAGGTTAGGGCAGGGCTGGAACATCTTGAGTAAGTTGAGGCTGGAACATCTTGTGGTCACTCTTGTGACAGTCCCAAGCTCCCACCGTGAGAGACCCAACCTTGCACCTCTCAAGCCTGCTAAAGCAGGTAATGTCAGGTGAAATGGCTCCTGACAGGGTTCAGATGCAGGACCGTGTGCGAGAACTAGGCAGGGGGAGGAATGACGGAGAAAGGGAAAGGGAAAGTGCTCAGAACCTGTCTAACTCGCGGGCAAAGAGAATCAGTAATGAGGGACAAGAAGGGCCTTGCCTGAGCAGGGCAGGGGAAGCCCCTAAGGCTAACACTCTCAAAAAGACCATACAGACAGCAGTTCTCAGTCGTGGGTGGGGGGGCCCATCTTGGTTCCTGGAGATGAAGGGGAACCTACCATAGGAAAATCAAACTTGTTACAGCCATTGTGTATACAGGGGGAAGGGAGGGAGGGAGGCGGCCCATCAGAGTCTGAGCAGTGGGAGTCAGCTGTTGCGGTTCAAAGAAGGATGACCCTGAAGCTGAGAGAAGGAGACCTGGGTTGGAGAGAACACAGCCTCACAGCCAGTTTCCTCGTGAATGGTAGCATTTCCTAAACTCAAGGGCTCACGGCTTCTAGAAAGAAACGGGGGACTCGTTGGGATCTGGAGACACTGGCACCAGTGACACAGGAGAAGGCAGGGGTGAGTGTGGGGTTCAGGGTGAGAGAAGAGGCAGTAGGGGAGCTGGGCTGAGACCATTGGGTTCTCATTAGAAAAATGCCCTGCAGAGGACAGGAAGCACAGGGACATCCAGAGAAGTCAGGCCAGGCCAGGGATGCCCACACCGGGAAGGCTCATGCCAGGCTTGCTGAGTGTGAACCTCAGGAGCCAAGGAGGAAGATTCGAGGAGGGCTGAGCTCAAGCTGCAGCCCAGAGCCCGGATTTGGGAATCAAAGTAGCAGGCAGGCTGAGTTTTGTCTTAGTGCAGACTAGGAACCAAGAGTCTAGGAGTGGGATTTGTTCACCCTCTTTAGCCCAAACCCAATTCAGATGGATTAGCCTGCATGACCATGGTCATGGACCTGAGTTTGTGAAGAGCTCGTGGGGCCTGAGACCAGGGGCCACCAATTTAAAGTGGGTGACACACAAGCACACGCATGAGGGATCAAAGGACCAACAGGACAGCAGGAACCAACATGGCAGGACAGGCAGAGCGAGGGAAGGAAATGAAGGCTCCACTGGGGGGAAGCATGACTGATGTCTTCAGCTTCAAGACACGGGGCAAGAGGCTGTAGAACAGGACATAGAAGCCACACGGAGAGCTGATCTACCGGCTTTCTGAAAATACGTTCGGGAGAAAGCTGGGCTCAGACATTCAACTGGACAAGCCTAGCTGGTGGAGCGGGTCTAAGGTGGGGCAGTTGGAGCCATCAGCGTGTCTATATGATGCCCCGGCCTAGGTGATACATCCTACATGCTCTTTGCAGAAGCCTGGCATCCTCGTGGGACCAAGGACAGAACTCTTCCAAATGCCTGGTCCAGCCCTGTCTGGTAACCTCACACGTCTTCCTCTCTTACAGGCAGAGCAACAGCCCCATCTGTCTATCCCTTGGCTCCTGGCTGTAGTGACTCATCTGGATCCTCGGTGACACTAGGATGCCTTGTCCAAGGCTATTTCCCTGAGCCAGTAACCGTAAAATGGAACTCTGGAGCCCGGTCCAGCGGTGTGCACACCTTCCCAGCTGTCCTGCGGTCTGGGTTCTACTACCTCAGCAGCTCGGTGACTGTACCCTCCAGCACCTGGCCCAGCCAGACCGTCACCTGCAACGTGGCCCACCCAGCCAGCAAAACTGAATTGATCAAGAGAATTGGTAAGAGGGTAACCAAGGGAGATAAAATTTAACCGAGAGGTCAGGCTGGGGTCAACCTCTTATATAGAACAGTCAAACTGAACAGACCTTGGCAGAGAGGCAACTCTAATCAGGGCAGTGAGGTTCCTTTGTGTCTACCTCCTAGAAGCCCCTTTTCATGTTCCTCACACTCCGAAAGTAGTCCTCTGGGATGGCTGCCAGTATTTCACTTCATGGACACACAGAAGTGGACATGAGTCTCAACCTGTCAGTGATCATATCCAGGAACACCTTTACCTGAGCCAACATTAGGGCCATCTTTCTCCTCCCTGGATTGGTACCTTCTCTGCTCCAAACTCATTAATGCCAAGCCTTTTCTCTGCAGAGCCCAGGCCCAGACGCCCCATAAGTAACCCATGCCCACGTAAGTCATTTAAATCTTCTTTAGTCCCAGGACATGATTGTCCCAAACAGCCACACATTGGAGGATGGCACAGTTGCTAACCCATCCTATCTCTCCCCACTAGCTGGTTGCATCTTGCCTGGACCATCCGTCTTCATCTTCCCCCCAAAGCCCAAGGATACACTCTTGGTCTCCCTGACCCCCACGGTCACGTGTGTGGTGGTGGACGTGAGCGAGGATGAGCCAGATGTCCAGTTCAACTGGTTTGAGGACAACACAGAAGTACACACAGCTCAGACGCAGCCCCGTGAGGAGCAGTACAACAGTACCTTCCGGGTGGTCAGTGTCCTCCCCATCAGTCACCAGGACTGGATGAGGGGCAAGAAATACACATGCAAGGTCAACAGCAAAGCCCTCCCAAGCCCCATCGAGAGAACCATCTCAAAACCCAAAGGTGGGAGCAGCAGGCCGACTGCGTGGGGGCTGGGATGGGCGTAAGAATAAATGCCTGTGTGGACAGCCCTCCACTTTAGCCCTGACCTCTGTGTCTGCTTCTAACCCCACAGGGATAGCCCGGACACCTAAAGTATACACCATGCCTCCACCTCGTGAACAAATGTCCAAGAAGGAGGTCAGTCTGACCTGCTTGGTCACCAGCTTCTTCTCTGAAGCCATCAGTGTGGAGTGGGAAAGGAATGGCGAGCTGGAGCAGAACTACAAGAACACCCCACCCATCCTGGACTCAGATGGGACCTACTTCCTCTACAGCAAGCTCACTGTGGATACAGTCAGTTGGTTGCAAGGAGAAACTTTTACCTGCTCTGTGGTGCATGAAGCTCTTCATAACCACTACACACAGAGGAGCCTGTCCCGCTCCCCTGGTAAATGAACACAGTACCTAGCCAGACCTCAGGTCTTACAAGACACTGTTACCAGCCCTAACCCGTAACCCCATAAATAAAGCACCCAGAGATGGGACCCTGTGAGATTATCCTGGTTCTTTACATGGCACAAAGTTCGTGATTTACCTCAGTCACAGGCTGTGGCATCTGGCCAGGGTTCAAGGTGTGAGTTGACATCCAAGAAAGAATAAGGTCTTACACTGCCGGCCCCAGAGCATGCAAGTGTACCTGCCCTTGCCAGAGACCATCCCTCTCTGGATAGCGAGTTTGGCCCAAGGGGCCCTCTCCATACTCTTCCCCACAACCAGCAACTGTCCTGTGATAGGACTAGAGATAGAATATCTAGCTCTAGAAAATATCCAAAGAAAGGAACACAGAAAGTGCATCCCACCTCAACACGAACCCCACCTTCATCTGTCTGTCCTTCCCTCTACCGTGACTCCCCTACATTGACCGAGGAGGTCTCTGTGTGCATTACATAGACCAGATGGGACATTGACAGACAGGAAGACTCTTATTATTCACACATGAAGCCCATTCATCTTATCCAGGCCTCCAGAGATAGGGCTAGGGATGACCACTCTTGAGGACAACACCTCCCATATGACATTCACTCACACCTAAGTTCCAAGACACTGAGAGACCTATGACCCTAGGTGCCCACAAGGAAGTGACTACTCAGATACCCACATAGATTCTAAGGCCAGAACTATTAGAACATGAGCGTCACTCAACCCACATGGTACCTTCAAGCCTACACACACCCACTGATACCTCACCTAGGCAGCCTGAATAGCAACCAAGCCCATCTTAGTGTCAGGATATCCCCTAAATACTACCTAAATGTCCACGTTTGGACCAGTGCAGATGAAATAGCTCTCGTGGGCACCTGTTTTCCTCTAACACACACAAGTGCCTTCGGAGCCAGTCTGCGCCTCGATCCCTAAGCCCCTGTTTTCATCCCTTGCAGTTAACACTCTCCCATAGCTATATAACCTCGTTCACTTCCCAGTGTAGACCTTTTAGGAAGCCCGGGCATCATCAAATGCAGACCCTACCCTCACTCTGGCCCTCTGCACTCAGTCACCAGGAAACAGGCAGTAGCTCAGGCAGGCTGCAGAGCTACTACCTACAGGGGTCTCAAGCCTTGAATCAGCCTAACCAGCCCCAGTACTGAGGGATGGAACAGAAAAAAAAAGGGCTCCTGCACAGCCCAGGTCACCATCAGGACCACAGTGTCTGGCTGAGCCCAGGGACAAAACTTCAGCACTTTGTGGAGCTGAGGCTTCTGGCCCAGAGAGAACCGAAAGGAGAGATGGCCCCAGGGAGGGTCTGCTGGCTCGGTCAGGCTGCAGTTTTCTCCTGGGCCTCCATGAAGCCCCTCTGCCAGAAATGGAATGGCCCTAGCCCTGCTTTGTCGGGACAAACACTAACTGCCCTCTCTGTCCAGAGCTGGAAGTGAATGAGACCTGTGCTGAGACCCAGGACGGGGAGCTGGACGGGCTCTGGACAACCATCACCATCTTCATCAGCCTCTTCCTGCTCAGCGTGTGCTACAGCGCTGCTGTCACACTCTTCAAGGTCAGCCCTGTTTCCCCCACCATCCCTACAATATCAACACTATACTCAAGCTGTCTCCGTGGCGATTCAGGTTGTCCCTACCTGTCTGTCCCATACTATCTCAAGGTCTTCCCCATGTCGTCGTATGTCATCTTCCACATAGTCATACGCTGTCGCTGTCCTCACACCACCCTTTCTTTCCCTGTCCCTCTGTTCTATGCTGTGCCCACACTGTCCATGCTGTCCCTAGTTCGTCTTGGTGCTCCCTCAAGTCGTCACCCGCCCTATCCATACACTGTCTCCTGTACGATCTGCACACTGTTCCTTATTGCTATTCACACCTGGTTCTCACCAGATCCCTGTGCTGTCCCTACAATGCCCCTGGCTATAGCTGTACACCATCTTGAAACTCTACTCACACCGTGCCTTACCATGTCACTGTCTTATCCTCACTCTCGATGTATGCCATCCCAAGATTGGGGGCTGCCCTGCCTTAATGTACAGATGGAGGGGACCGAGCTCAGGCACATCACATCTCACGTTTGCATCTCACAGGTGAAGTGGATCTTCTCCTCGGTGGTTCAGGTGAAGCAGACGACAACGATCCCTGACTACAGGAACATGATTGGGCAAGGCGCCTAGCTTGTCTCTTCAGGAGGCGCCACAGCTTGCTAGCCCTCTAGGACCAAGTCCATGCTCCCGAGCAGTCAGACATGCAGGTTACACCGCCTTCTCATCTCAGCATCCTCTGATCTTATGGCTCTGACTCTGCTACCCACGTCCCTCCCACATTTGGAGGAGCATGTGGAGAACAGGCTTTGCCCCAGACCATAGCCAACAGGACCCAAGCACTGCTGCCTCAGCCAGAACAATAGATGGCGTCAAAACTGCTGTTCCTTCCACATGGTGTCTAGTCCCCGGTCAGGCGCTCTCCTGGGATGGCTGCATCACCTGCATCCGTTTAGGTGCAGGTGAGCCTTAGAGTCAGCCCTGTCTACACAGCCCTCTGAAAAACGTGCTTCTCTGAGAGCAGAGGAAGTTTCCATACGTCTCTGAGGCGGAGAAGGCCCCAAAGGGACCTCTCTGGGAAAGACAGCCAAAGGTGACTCTAATGGCCTTCACCTGACCAGTGCCCTGCCATGCGTTTTCACTTCTTGGAATGTAAGATGGGGTTCCCTGTGAAGACCCCTTTTCCTGCCATCCATACGTGATGAAATCTCAGATGCAAGATCCCATCAGAGACACTGCTGACCCCACAGCTGGAAGACCAGGGCACTGCGACCTCAGTGGACGCCCTACAGAGACACTCACAGGGCCTGAGTCCCACAGCCTCTGTTGGGCCTGAGCAGGTGCAGAAGCCACTGAGCAAAGGCCAAGCAACCCAGGAAAGCCTGTAGGAGAAGAGTACGATGAACAGACCCCGGTCAGGCCCAACAGTGGTCCAGGAGCAGCGTGGGGGAAGTGAGAGGGATGCTTAAAAGCCAGGCAGGAATAGGCCTTTCCTGCAGCCTGACATCCAGACTGGGCCACTGACAGCAGAGGACACCAGTTAGAGTGGACATCCATGGAGAGAGCCCAGGCCTGGGGCTCTGAGGCTGACTGGCCGCTGGCACTGGAGAGGCGCCGTGACCTTCTCCACTTCATATCAAGGCAAATGCCAGGCCAGAGTCCCCCAAAAATGACAAAGGGGAAACTCAGGAAGGAAAGTGGGGGTACGTGGCTCTTAGGGGACTCCAAGAGATGTTTACTAACATGAAGCTTAGCTTTGCCAGCTTTTTCTTAAAATTTTCTGGAGCCCAGTTATGTCTTTAATATCCCTCTTCACCTTTTTTTAAATAATAATAAAACATCCTTCAACATTGTACAACTCACTGTGTTCTTCCTGTGTGGACCGGCCGCCACTGTCCTTGTACAAAAATCACACTCACACACACACATACTCACATACACTCACACATCACACACACTCACACATACAGACACACTCACACATACACACACTCACACACTCACGCACACAGTCACACACACACATACACACTCACACATGTGCATACATACACACACACACACACACACACACACACACACACACACACCATGCTAACATCCCCAAAGCACCACCCACCCAGCATTCTGCTCTCAGTCTCAAGCCTCCTCCAACTATCACATAGTTGGATGGGATAGGCAGGCAGGGATGGTCTGTGAGTGCAATCACTCTGGATTTGCAGGCCATGGTGGCCACGAGGGAGGGGAAATCAGGAAGCAGAAGATAGGTAACACCCCTGTGAGAGGAACGGATACTGTAGCTTGAGAGTGGATTATAGCCTGGAAATTTGCAGGAGAGAAGGCAGTCCAGGGAAAGTGGCCTCCATTTGCACTGGTACAGGGTGACAACCTTTCTAAGGTAGATCCGGGATCTGGGGGGGAAAAAAAGATGGAGCTCAGTAATGTCAGGGTGGTCTGTTCTCACTGCATTTCCAAGGCGGAGTTTTGCAGCTGGAACATCCTAAGACACTGGTTCAACTGTTAGAAGCTGTTTGGGTCTACGTAGGCCCTGGCAGAGGATTGTTATGGGGACTCGGGGGATGGACTAGCCAGAAGACCCATGCAGCTGCAGCAGCAGTGCAGACCTGACTAGGAATGCAGCTGCAGCTTCTGCTGTTGTGAGAGAAGCGTTCTACCTGGGACTGGGAAGCATCTGATTCCTGTACAGGTGTTTCTGCTCTGGCAGCCGCACAGTGACAGGCAGTAAAGTGTGCCATTTAACTCACAACCAGCACCGACCGCACAGTGAGCTGCAGGGAGTCTGGGCTTAGGCCCAGACATTCTAAGCAGCTGGGCTAAAGCCCAGTTACAGCTACGGAGCGGTGGGACCTGGGGTACAAGGGAAAGTCTCTGTCCTGGGCCTTTGAGAGCTAACCAGGCCTCTGTGTATCTCAGAACCAGAATATGACCAAACCAGCTTCACTCTAAAGTAAGCAAGACGGGTGATTAAGCTCTTTGAGTTCACAACATTTAAGCTTTGAGACACCAGCAAGACAGGCACCTTCGCTGAGGCCCTGCAGTAAAAGCAGGCATCTCCCTCCTGCCTCGTGGGGACATTTGGACCTCTCTTGCAGGCTGAGAAAAGTACAGTCAGGCTAATAACTGTTCACTCCATAGCTAAAAACCTGCTCTGGAAGAGACTCATCACAGTTCATCTCTCCAGGGCACCTGGGCTGGACTCCTGAGTCGTTTCAAGCCATTCATCTTCCAATACAGTCTCCATAGGCTGCGAGAACAGCAGAGCACCATTCACTGCCAGCTCTGGAAACCAAGAATGTGAGGTATGGCGTCCGAGGTTAGAGTTCTCCATGCTGCAGAAAGAATCTGTCCTGTGCCCCCTCCGAGCTGTGCGGTAACGGCATTCAGCCGTCTCTTGTCGTGTAGAAGCAATACTCTATCCACTGACTAACTGTTACCGTCTCCTCCCTGTGTGTGCATCTGTGTACAAACTGCCCCTCTCCAGGTACCTAGCCCTGCTGTGTTTGATACCCTACACTGATTGAGTGTCAAGCTCAGGAGCCAAACGTAGGCATACATTCGTGTCCTGAGCTTAGACGTCAACACTTAGTGCTGTGACCAAATACATGTCAGGAAACAATAAGTGACCTATTTTGACTCACATTTTGAGAGACATCAGTCCACCATGATGAAGATGATGCAGAAATGAGAAGCTCTGTGGGGATTGGTGCACAGACCAGATTCTTGTTACTTGCTACTCCTAGGGCATTGAGATATTAAGCTTTAACCAGAGCCAAACAATAACACTATCCCTGACATATATCTGCCAGGCCTTGGACACACAGGCAAGGAGTATCTATTGTAGCAAGTAGATCTTGCCCTTCAACTATCAATAGCCACTTCCATGAACACTGGTACCTGCTCTCAGGGTAGGCCTGGATCCTGGATATGGACCCCTGTTCCGGGGTCAAACCTAGATCCTGGCTCCCAACATTCTTTCTCGTGACAAGGCTATATCTTGGCTCATAGCATACACGTGGGATTCAGAAACTGTCCAGGGACCGATGTAGTTCCAAATTTATACCCTAAGTGACTTACTTCCTCTATTAGGTTCTCTCTCTATCATCACCACCTCCCATAACACCATTCTGAATCCATCAACCTAGGGAGTTGACCCACTGCTCAGTTCAGAGCTCTCAAATCTAATCACCTCTGAGAAGCCCTTCATAGACAAACACCTAAGAAATGCCACCACTTAAATCTAATCAAGTTGACACGCGAATGAACCATTACATCAGAAAAGGAGGAATCTTGGCACAGAGTCACAACATCAGCTCCTGCCTCAGTTTCCAACCTGCTGCCTTGTCCCAGGGTTGCCTTAACACCCAACCTCCCACCTGTCTTAATTGGGGTTTATATTTTGATGAAACACTATGAGCAAAAAACAAGTTGGGGAGGGAAGGGTTTGTTTGACTCACACGTCCACATGGATGATCACCACTGAAGGAAGTCACACAGGGCAGGACCCTGGAGGCAGGAGATGATGCAGAGGGCATGGAGGGGTCTTGCTTACCAGCTTGCTTCCCATGGCTTGCTCAGCCTGCTGTCTTATAGAACCCAGGACTACTAGCCCAGGGATGTCACCACCCATCTCAGGCTGGGTCCTCCCCCATTGATAACTGATTGAAAATGCCTTACAGTTCATCTCATGGAGGCGTTTCCTCAACTGAAGCGCCATTATCTCTGATGATTCTAGCTTATGTCAAGTTGACACACACAAAAATCAGTCAGTATACCATGCAACTATGTGGCCAAAGCCTTAGTCCCTTAAAAGCCTCCAGCCCCTCCGCAGTCTATCTGTATCTGGGTCTGTATCTATCTATCTAACCACCCTTCTGCAGTTGGAGCTGTAGCTATCAAATTTCTATGTGTCACCCATCTGCCATTTATGTCTAAAATCTGTGGTCCCTCTGCTGTCTGCCTGTATGTCATATCTGTCTTCACCATCCTCTACATCTATCATCTACTGTTCATATCTACCCCCTATCTATCACCCGTCCATCATCTGGACTTTGTTCTGCTTCTCTGAAGAACCTTGGGCACTCCTCTATGACACGCTGAAAAAGCCTAAACTTGATGTAGTTTGAGCCATAATGACTGGACACATTTACTTCAAGCAGAATACTAGCTTGTTTCTTTTTATGGGAATTCTTGTGTATGCCAGGCTGGCCTCTGACTTTTTATGTAGTCAGAGATCACTTCAAATTTCTGACCCACCTGCCTTCACATATGCAGTATCAGAATTAGAGGCCTGCATTCACTACACCTGGTTTACACAATGACAGGGATCAAACCTAGAGCTTTCTACTGCCAAGCATGTATTGTTCTAACTAAGACGTATACCAGGACCAATACTTTGATGACATCTTGTTGTGGGATAGTCAATAGAGAAGACTATTTGGACATGGATTTAAGGCAATAGAAAGTCTTTATTAGCCAGCCTGGTGTTCAGGTCCCCAGTGTAGCCCTGAGCCTTTCTAGGGGTGAGATTTTAAATACAAAAACTATGTTCTGGGTTGACATACTTCAGTTAACAAGAACAGTTAGCCAGGAGCAGGAGGCAAAAATCAAGGTGAGTACATTTGCAAACTTTCCTAGAACTGTATGGACTTTAATGGATTAGGTTTGTTTTAGTTTTGGCAAGTGGTGCTCTTGTCTTAGTTAGGGTTTTACTGCTGTGAACAGAAACTATGACCAAGGTGACTTATAAGGACAACATTAATTGGGGCTGGCTTACAGGTTCAGAGGTTTGGTCCATTATCATCAAGAGTGGAATCATGGCAGCACCCAGGCAGGCAAGGTACAAGAGCTGAGCCCCATCATCTTGTTCTGAAGGTAAACAGAAGATTGGCTTCCAGGCAGCTAGGGTGAGGGTCTTAAAGCCCATACCTACAGTGACACACCTATTCCAACAAGGCCACACCTCCTAATAGTGCCACTTCTTAAGACAAGCATATATAAACCACCACATTCCACTCCCTGGCCCCCATAAGCCTGTTCAAACAAATACGTCTATGGGAGCTGTACCTAGCCATAGCATGATAAAAACATTTAGTCCAGCTTCCAAAGTTCTCATAATCTATAGGATCTCAATAATAGTAAAAGTCTAAAGTTCAAAGTTTCTCCTGATAGTCATCCAATCACATATCTGTAATCCCCAAAGCAAGACAGGAAACCAGCTAGGCAAACTCCAAACTCTGCATCTCCATCTGACATCAAAGCTGTCTTCATCATTGGTGACTGCAACACACTTCTTTCTCTTGGGTGGTTCTATTACCTGTTAGCAGCTTTCCTCAGCAGATATCCCATACCTCTGGCATCTATGGGTCTCCAAGTCAACTTCAACTAAACAGCCTCTTTCTTTGGATATTCTTTATTTACATTTCAAATGTTATCCCCTTTACTAGCTTTCCACACACCCCCCGAAAGCCCCTATTCCATCCCCCTCTTCCCCCTGCTTCTATGAGGGCATTCCTCCACCTACCCCACTCCCACCTCCCCACCTTCAATTCCCCTACACTGGGCCATTCATCGAGCCTTCATAGGACCAAGGACCTCTCCTCCCAATGATGCCTGAAAGGCAGTGCTCTGCTACATATGCAGTTAGAGTCATGTGTACCCCTTGGTTGATGGCTTAGTCCCTGGCAGCACTTGGGGGTCTTCCTATGAGGTTGAAAATCCCTTCAGCTCTGTTAGTTTTTCTCTAATTCCTTCATTGGGGACCCTACACTCAGTCCAATGGCTGGTTTTGAGCCTCTGCCTCTATATTTGTAAGGCTCTGGCAGGGCCTCTCAGGAGACGGCCATATCCGGTTCCTTTCAGCAAGCATTTCTTGGAATCCACAAGAGTGTCTGGGTTTGTTGACTGTATATGGGATGAATCCCCAGGTGGCACAGTCTCTGAATGGCCTTTTCTTCAGTCTCTGCTCTACACTTTATCTATATATTTGCTCCAGTGAGTGCTTTGTTCCCCTTCTCAAAAGAACTGAAGCCTCCACACCTTGGTCTTCCGGCTTCTTGAGCTTAGTCTGTGAATTGTATCTTAGGTATTCTGAGTTTTTGGGCTAATATCCACTTATCAGTGAGTGCATACTTTGTGAATTCTTTTGTGATTGGATTACCTCACAAAGGATGATATTTTCTAGCTCCATCTATTTGCTTAAGAATTCATGAATTCAGTGTTTTTAATAGCTGAATAGTACTCCATTGTGTAAATATACCACATTTTCTGTATCCATTCCTCTACTGAGGGACATCTGGATTCTTTCCAGCTTTGGCTATTATAAATAGGGGTGCTATGAACATAGTGGAGCATGTGTCCTTATTACATGTGTAAGCATCTTCTGAGTATATGCCCAGGAGTGGTACAGCTAGATCCACAGGTAATATACTATGTTCAATTTTCTGAGGAACCGCCAAAGTGATTTCGAGAGTGGTTATACCAATTTGCAATCCCACCAGTAATGGAGGCATGTTCCGCTTTCTCCACATCCTCGTCAGCATCTTCTGTCATCTGAGTTTTATATCTTAGCAATTCTGACTGGTGTGAGGTGGAATCTCAGGGTTGTTTTGATTTACATTTACCTGATAACTAAGGACGTTGAACATTTATTTAGGTGCTTCTCAGCCATTCAGTATTCCTCAGTTGAAAGTTCTTTGTTTAGCTCTGTAGCCCATTTTTAATAGGGTTATTTGATTCTCTGGAGTCCAACTTCTTGAGCTCTTTGTACATATCAGATATTATCCCTCTATCTAGGATGTAGGATTAGCAAAGATCTTTTCCCAATCTGTTGGTTGCCCTTTTGTCCTATTGACAGTGTCCTTTGCCTTACAGAAGCTTTGCAACTTTATGAGGTCCCATTTGTAGATACTTGATCTTACAGCATAAGACATTAGTGTTCTGTTCAGTAAATTTTCTCTTGTATTCAAGGCTCTTCCCCACTTTCTGCTTTATAACTTTCAGTGTATCTAGTTTTATGTGGAGGTCCTTGATCAACTTGGACCCGAGCTTTGTACAAGGAGAAAAGAATGGATCGATTTGCATTTTTCTACATGCTGACCTCCAGCTGAACCAGCACCATTGGTTAAAAATGCTGTCTTTTTCCACTGGATGTTTTTAGCTCCTTTGTCAAATATCAAGTGACCATAGGTATATAGGTTCATTTGTGGGTCTTCAATTCTAATCCATTGATCTTCCTGTCTGTCACTGTACCAATATCATGCAGTTTTTATCACTATTGCTCTGTAATACAACATGAGGTCAGGGATGGCGATTCCCCTAGAAGTTCTTTTATTGTTTTTGCTATCCTGGGTTTTTGTTATTTCAAATGAATTTGTAGATAGCTCTTTCTAACTCTATGAAGAATTGAGTTGAAATATTGATGGGGATTACAATGAATCTGTAGATTGCTTTTGGCAAGATGGCCATTTTTACTATATTAATCCTGCCAATCCATGAGTATAGGAGATCTTTCCACCTTATGAAATCTTTGATTTCTTTCTTCAGAGACTTGAAGTTTTGTCATACAAATCTTTCACTTGCTTAGTTAGAGTCACACCAAGGTATGTAACATTATTTTTGACTATTATGAATGGTGTGCTTTCCCTAATTTCTTTCTCAACCTGTTTATCCTTTGAGTATAGGAAGGCTATTGATTTGTTTGAGTTAATTTTATATCCAGCCACTTTGCTGAAGTTGTTTATCAGCTTTAGGAGTTCTCTGGTGGAATTTTTGGGGTCACTTAACTATACAATTATGTTGTCTGCAGATACTGATATTTTGACTTCTTCCTTTCCAATTTGTATACCTTTGACCTCCTTTTGTTGTCTAATGGCTCTGGCTAGGCCTTCAAGTACTATATTGAATAGATAGGGAGAGAGAGGACAGCCTTGTCTGGTCCTCTATTTTAGTGGGGTCACTTTAGTTTCTCTGCATGTTGACTAATGGTTTGTTGTATATTGCTTTTGCTATGTTTAAGTATGGGCCATGAATTCCTGATCTTTCCAAGATTTTTAACATGGAGAGATGCTGAATATTGTCAAATGCTTTTTCAACATCTAATGAAATAATCGTGTGGTTTTTTTCTATGAGTTTTTTTTTTAATGTAGTGGAGTACATTGATGGATGTCCATATAATGAATGATCCCTGCATCCCTGGGATGAAACCTACTTGATCATGGTGAATGGTCATTTTGCTGTGTTCTTGGAATCAGTTGGCAGGAATTTTGTTGAGTATTTTTACATTAATGATCACAAGGGAAATTGGCCTAAAGTTCTCTTTCTTTCTTTCTTTGGTCTGTGGTTTAGGTATAGGTATAATTGTGGCTTCATAGAATGAATTGGGTAGTGTTCCTTCTGTTTCTATTTTGTGGAATAGTTTGAAGAGTATTGGTATTAGGTCTTCTTTGAAGATCTGAGAGAAATCTCCACTAAACCCATCTGGTCCTAAGCTTTTTCTGTTTGGGAGACTGTTAAGGACTGCTTCTACTTCTTCAGGGGTTATGGGACTGTTTAGATGGTTTATCTGATCCAGTTTTGACTTTGGCACCTGGTATGTGTCTATAAAATTGTCCATTTCATCGAGATTTTCCAACTTTGTTGAGTATAAACTTTTGTAGTAGGATCTGATGATTTTTTTAATTTCCATTGTTTGCGTTGTTATGTCTCCCTTTTCATTTCTGATTTTATTAATTTGAATACTGTCTCTGTGCCCTTTGGTTTTATCTGGCTAAGGGTTTATTTGTCTTGTTGATTTTCTCAAAAAACCAGCTCCTGGTTTTGTTGATTCTTTGTATAATTCTTTTTGTTTCTATTTGGTTGATTTTAGCCCTGAGTTTGATTATTTCCTGCTGTCTATTCCTCTTGGGTGTATTTGCTCCTTTTTATTCTGGAGATTTCATGTGTGCTGTCAAGTTGCTAGTGTAAACTCTCTCCAGTTTCATTTTGGAAGCACTTAGATCTATGAGTTTTCCTCTTACAACTGCTTTCATGGTGTCCCAAAAGTTTTGGTATGATGTGTCTTCATTTTCATTAAATTCTAAAAAGTCTTTAATTTCTTTCTTTATTTCTTCCTTGACCAAGTTAACATTGAGTACAGTGTTGTTCAGCTTCCATTTGTATGTGGGCATTCAGTTGTTTTTATTGCCATTGAGGACCACTCTTACTCCATAGTGATCTGATAGGAGGCATGGGATTATGTCAATCTTCTTATATCTTTTAAGGTCTGTTTTGTGACTGATTATGTGGTCAGTTTTGGAGAAGGTAGCATGAGGTGCTGAGAAGAAGGTATATTCTTTTGATTTAGGGTGAAATGTTCTATAGATATCTGTTAAAACCATTTGGTCCATAACTTCTGTTAGTTTCATTGAGTCTCTGGTGTGTGTGTGTGTGTGTGTGTGTGTGTGTGTGTGTTTCCAATATCTGTCCATTGATGAGAGTGGGGTGTTGAAGTCCCTCACAATTATTGTGTGAGGTGCAATGTGTGCTTTGTACTATAGTAAAGCTTCTTTTATGAATGTGGGTGCCCTCATACTGGAACATAGATGTTCAGAATTGAGAGTTTTTCTTGGTAGATTTTCCTTTGATTGGTATGAAGTGTCCTTCCTTTTCTTTTTTGATTACTTTTGGTTGAAAGTTGATTTTATCCAATATTATAATGGCTACTCCAGCTTTTTTTCTGGGACAATTTGCTTGGAAAATTGTTTTCCAGCTCTTTACTCTGAGGTAGTGTTTGTCTTTGACACTGGGTTACATTTCTTGTATGCAGCAAAATGCTGTGTCCTGTTTACTTATCCAGTCTGTTAGTCTATGTCTTTTTATTAAGAAATTGAGTCCATTGATATTAAGAGATATTAAGGAATAGTGATTGTTGCTTTCTATTATTTTCGATCTTATTTTTATGTTTGTATCATTATCTTCTTTTGGGTTTGTTGAAAGATTATTTTCTTGCTTTTTCTAGGATGTAGTTTCCCTCCTTGTGTTGGCATTTTCCATCTATTATCCTTTGAAGGGCTGGATTTGTAGAAAGATATTGTGTAGATTTGGTTTTGTCATGGAATATCTTAGTTTCTCCATCCAAGGTAATCGAGAGTTTTGCTGGGTATAGTAGCCTGTGCTGGCATTTATGACATCTGCCCAGGATATTCTAATTTTCATAGTCTCTGGCAAGAAGTTTGGTGTAATTTTGATAGGCATGTTACTTGACCTTTTTTCCTTACTGCTTTTAACATTCTTTCTCTGTTTAGTGCATTTGGTGTTTTTGTTTTGTTTTGTTTTGTTTTGTTTTTTATGTGACGAGAGGAATTTCTTTTCTGGTCCAATCTATTTGGCTTCTTGTATGTTTATGAGCGTCTCTTTCTTTAGGTTAGGGAAGTTTTCTTCTATAATTTTGTTAAAGATATTTACCGACCCTTTAAGCTGGAAATCTTCACTCCCTTCTATACCTATGATCCTTAGGTTTGATCTTCTCATAGTGTCCTAGATTTCCTGGATGTTTTGGCTTAGGAGCTTTTTGCTTTTTATGTTTTCTTTTGACTGTTGTGTCAATGTTTTCTATGGTATCTTCTGCACCTGAGATTCTCTCTTCTATCTCTTGTATTCTGTTGTTGATGCTTGCATCTATGACTCCTGATTTCTTTCCCAGGTTTTCTATCTCCAGAGTTGTCTCCCTTTGTGATTTCTATATTGTTTCTACTTCCATTTTTAGATCCCTGATGGCTTTATTCAATTCCTTCACCTGTTTGGATGTATTTTCCTGTAATTCTTTAAGGGTTTTTTGTGTTTTCCTCTTTAAGGGCTTCTACCTGTTTATCTGAGTTCTCCTGTATTTCTTTAAGGGAGTTATTTATGTCCTTCTTAAAGTCCTCTACCAGCATCATGAGATGTTATTTTAAATCCAAATCCTGCTTTTCTGAAGTGTTGGGATATCCAGGACTTGCTGTAGTGGGGAAACTGGGTTCTGATATTGCCATTTAGCCTTGGTTTCTGTTGGTAAGGTTCTTGTGCTTGCTTTTTGTTGTCTGGGTACTTCTGGTCTTGCTGTCTCTTGCTGGAGCTTGTCCCTCCTGTGGGCCTGTAAGCCTGTGTCAGCATTCCTGGGAGCCCAGTTCTCTCTTGGTGGGACTCCCAGAGGGTTGTGGAGTAGCCCCAGCTGGCAGGTGCAGATGACGACCAGAAGGGTCTTATCCCAGCTGCTTCACTGATATTGTGCTCTATGCACTCCTAGCAGGTCCACTCCAGATAGTTATTGGAGAGAAAGTGAAGATATTACTTTGTGCCCAGAAGTGAAAGTGTTCCCCGGGAGCCCAACTCTTTTCTGACAGAACTCCTGCACAGAGGCCTGTGGAGTAGCCTCAGATAGCAGGTACCTTTCCTAGGTTTTCTAACTCCAGGGTTGTCTCCCTTTGTGATTTCTTTGTTTCTATTTCCATTTTAGATCTTGGATGGTTTTGTTAATTTCCTTCCCATTTTTGTTGTGTTTTCCTGTAATTCTTTTAAGGGCTTCTACCTGTTTACCTGTGTTTTCCTGTATTTCTTTAAGGGAGTTATTTATATCCTTCTCAATGTCCTCTATCATCATCATGAGAAGTGATTTTAGATCCAAATCTTGCTTTTCTGGTGTGATGGTGTATCCAGGACTTGCTATGGTAGGAGAATTGGGTTCTGATGATGCCAAGCAAACTTGGTTTCTGTTGCTTATGTTCTTACACTTGCCTCCCATCATCGGATCATCTCTAATGCTACCTGCCCTCGCTACATCTGACTGGAGCCTGTCCTTCCTGTTACCCTGGTTGTGTCAGAATTCCTCAGAGTCCTGAATCTAAGTTTCTCATTGCCATTTTTCAAGATCCAAATCAAAAGCCTGTGTCTTTTAGGCTCAAAATCTGGATACAAAGGACAAAAGTGTGCCCTCCATTTCTGGATTGTAGGTAGGTCATTCCAGATTGAAAGTCCAAACTACTCCTTGTTCAACTGCAAATACAAACAGTAAGCTTAGCTGGGTAGCATCTTGCCCTGAGATCATCCTTAATCATTTTATCTCCTTGAGCATGGAATTCAGCTACATTTTACTTCTTGGTGTCCCTTTATTACTTGAACTGTACACTTCATATTTTTCCTTTCTAAGTTTGCTACACTTGTTCACTACCCCCCCCACACACACACACACAGACACACACACAGAGGTAGTGAAAATAGAATGGTTAATGAGGGTTGTGAACCTATTCTGTGAAATAGTTCTTTGGGGCTGTGCCAATCTTTGTTGTCAGAAGTAGAGTCCTCTAGAAAAGCACCAGCATTAATCACCAACAGCAGCTCAGCATGGGGCACCACCAATCAGGCCCGGTCTACAGAAGCTGCAAAGAGCCACTAGATTATCATGAGAAGTTCTTTGATAAATTGATCTCTACAAAGTCAAGATAAGCAAAAATCAGCAGCGTAATTCAAATTAAACAAGGCCATAGCTTCGTCATTGAAAACTAGCAAGACAGGTGAACCAATGCCAGACATCCTCCCACTGTCTATGGAGTCATATTTATATTCTTGCTAAACATCATGGGTCCTCTTGTTATGGGAAATATTAGAAAACGTGAACCCGTCAACTCTCCTGCCCTGCCGGGCCACAACACCATATCCCTGTGGGGTCCCACTCAGGCCGAGCTATTCTCTCCCAGCTAGCTCCCACACAATGCCTACACACCCCACAGTCTGCCAGCTCACCTCCCACTTACCAGGTAGAAGCATGGCTCTTAATGCTTAATTAGTTAGCCAATTAGATTTGTGTATATTTAAAATCACAATTAAAAGATTCTAATACAGTAATCTAAGAGTCAGATGATAAAGGCTTTATCCCAATATTTCTGACCTTATGAAAACTTAGCAATTTGTGGCTAGTAAATGCCACACAGGTCCACATCCAAAACCATCTCGGTTCTCCTCCCTTCTCCCCCTGTGACCTCTGTCCCCCAACTCCTGGCTCCGCCTCCCTTTTTCTGTCCAATCACAGACCTTCCACTGCCCTAATATGATTGGACATGGAAAATCCTGCAACATCCTCTCAGATGTCTGCTTTAGCAAAACATCCTGTCACCTATATCTGCTTCAGCATTCCTTCGCCTGTCTGCTTCAGGAAAATGTCCTTTCACCTGCCTCTCTCTCGGGAAAACAGGATAGGACATAATTGAGTTTCAAACACAAACAGAAAATTGCACTTCAGTCACAGCTACTCCAACCAGGTCAGCTACACCTCCAACTGCCACTCTCTGCATTCAAATATGTGAGGACATTTTTTATTAATCATTTTATTCATTTACATTTCAAATGATATTCCCCTTCCCTGTTACCCCTCTACCAACCCCTCATTCCTTCCCTCCTCTCCTCCTCCCCTCTGCCTCCATGAAGGCACTCTTCTACCCACTCACCTGCTCCTGCCTCCCTGATCCAGCATCCCACTATGCTGGACATCAAGCCTGCACAGGACCAAGGGCCTCCCCTCCATATTGATGTCAGCTAAGGCCACCTTTGTATCTGAAGCCATGAATCCCTCCATGTATTTTCTTTGGTTGGTGATTTAGCCCTGGGAGCTCTGGGTGGTCAGGTTAGTTGATATTGTTCTTCCCACAGGGTTGAGGCCATTCTTATTCAAACTGCCACTGTGAGCCAGGGACTACTTCATTTAGTCCCTCTAGCCATGTGGAAACCTGAAAAATGGTTAAAAAAAAAAAAAAAAAAAAAAGGAGAAGCTTGAGTGTGTGACAATGTGAGGATAGTGTCCAGAACAGCAAAGCAACATCACAATGCATCAGGAAACTGGTGTGTGGAAAAAAAGTAGGGACAACTTGAGGGAAAGAACAGAGACAAAGTCAGGACGGAAGAAACAACACGGAACAAGACTGGGATGGAGGTTTGAATAAGAATGTCACCAAAGACTAACGTATTTAAAGGATTAGTAGCCAGGAAGTGACACTATTTAAAAGGATTAAAAAGGATTACGGGGTGTGGACTTGTTAGAGAAGTGTGTCACTGGAGGTGGGTTTTGAGGTTTCAGAAGCACAGCGGTCCTGGCCCCAATATCATGAGAGCAGGAGAGCCAGCCCTGATTGTCTCCTGAGCAGCACAACAGAGCTCTGTTAGAGAAGGCTCAGGTAAGCTGATCCCCAGGGTGTGAGAGCAGAACTGCCCCGCCCCTTGCCAGCTTTGGCATTGGGTGACCTGGCCAGGGCAGTACTGGAGAGCTCATCCTGGTAGTGTGGGTGCAGGAGAACCGGTGAGCTGACCAATTCAGTGATTACCCAGGTCCATATCCATGGCTTTGTGTTGGCCTGCCCCAGCTCTATTTTGCATATGAACTGCTGGAGTGCATAAAGGGGCTGGTCCTACAGGTCCCAAGCTGAAAAAAATCTCCATGACACAGGGCAACAGCACATCCAAGAGAAGTTGTGGTGAGAATGCTGCTTTGATGGCGTAGTAGAATGCAGAGGCCTGGAACCAGACTGATGACTCATTGCAAGTAATGATATGTGGACCAAAGGGAATGCTGTAGGGATATTCTGAACACACTAGAGCTTTTGTCACTGTTTGTTTGTTTTGTTTTTATTTTCTATTGGGGGGGTTGTTACAAGGGCAGAAAGCAGATATGAGAGTACATAGAGATCGGGGTGCATGATATGAAATTCACAAAGAATCAATTCTTTTTTTTTTTTTTTTTTTGAAAAAGTTGTGGCACACACCTTTAATCCCAACACTCCAGAGGCAGAAACAGGCATATCTGAGTCCAAGGCCAACCTGATCTAGAAGGTGAGTTCCAAGACATCCAGGGTTATACAGAGATAGAAAAATAAAATAAAATAAAATAATAAAATAGAGAGAGAGACAGAGACAGAGAGAGAGAGAGAGAGAGAGAGAGAGAGAGAGAGAGAGAGAGAGAAACAAAAATCTTGCCCCAAGTCAAGTTTCTCTCCTAGCCTACAGACTAGAATACAGTTCACATGTACTGCTCCAGAGCCTGCCTGCACGACAACATGCTCCCTGCCATAACAATAATGGATTAAGCCTTTGAAACTGTATGAAAGAGCCAGTTAAAGGCCTTCTTCCATAAGAGTCGCCTTGGTCACGGTGTCTCCTCAAAGCAGTAGAACAGTAACTAGGACAGTTGGAACTATGGAGATATTGTAGAAAATCTGGGTAAATTGTAGGCATAGCATAAAAAGGAATGAGAGCATAGACGAAAAACATGGGAAGGTGGTGGAGAAATCATTGACTATAAAAAGTATACTAGATGGGAATCATAGGACACTGTAACTTTAATTTTTCAAAAACTATTATAAATGATGGTTCTTAAACATTTTAACCTTCCTTCTAGCCCACCACCCACCAGAGGTAATGGGAAAGAAAGGATACAAGGGAAGTGTTTAGAAACAGTTCTTTGGAGCAACTCCTATTTGTGTTGTCTAGAAATCTCTGGAAATCGGCAGTTCAGGTCACAGGTCAGCAGCGGCAGCTCGATCCACTCACAAACACTTCACTGATACCCCAGCAGTCCAGTTCGGTAGAGTCAGGAGAGCAGACACAAATCAGCAGCAGAGGCACTGCCCAGCAGGGACAGCCAGGGCTCAGCCTCAGCAGAGTCAGCAGGAGGAACTCAAAGGAATGCCAGGAGGATTTCTCAGCTGTGCCTCTCCCAGTGAAGCAATGATCAGCAAAGACTCAAGACCAACAAGCATCGCATAGCTAACTCTATAAGCAAGACAAGCTCAGCCCCAGTCACTGTCTGTTGAGTCCCTCTAAAAACCAGGTGTCCCCCACGGGTCTTGCCTCAGTCCATGAATCTGTCTCAGCTGGCATTACTCTGCCAATCAGTCCAATGAAGTAGCAAGAAACGGCAGCACACCACCAGAAGGGTTTTGTTTTTTTTGTCAGGTGTGTGTGTGTGTGTGTGTGTGTGTGTGTGTGTGTGTGCTTTTTCTCTCTATGGAGTCCAAATAAATGCAGCTCAACTACACAATGTAAGGAGGATCAATACATGCATGTGGTTAGCATGTATCCTTCATCACATGTCCTTTCACATGCTCGCTTTAGCAGAACATCCTTTCTCCTGTGTCTGCTTCAGCTAAATGTTCCTTCACAAATCTGCCCCAGCAAAACACCATCCAACACAATGGACTTTCCAAGGAACCCTTAAGTCTCCACTTCAGGACAATTTTGTGGATAGCCTAGGACACTATCAGGAACTCATAAGGACAGTGTGGGACTGGTGACATTATAGAGACAATGGCAACAGCTTGGAGGTCCTGTGTGGACAGTGTGAAGACAGCTTGGGGACAGTAAGAACATTGCAGGATAGTAGGGGAACAGTGAGGTGATGGTATTGCCAACCTTGAAGAGTGTGACAGCAGTGCTGTAGCACACGCTGAGCAGGAAGAGGCTGGTGAAGATAGTGATGGTTGTCCAGAACTCATCCAGCTCCCCGTCCTGTGTGTCAGCACAGGTCTCATACACTTCCAGCTCTGTAGAGAGAATATCTTGTGTATCATATGGGTGCATCACCTGTCAATAACAAGAGGTGTGACCTATAGGAATGGGTAGAATAGAAGGTGGGTCATCATGTAGGTAGAAGGAATTCTGGGATGAAACCAGGCTGGGCAGTGTCACCTGGGAAATTGTGACGAGACGGACACACAGTACCTGAACACGGGCAGTCAGCCACGTTGCGGAATGTAGACTGGAATGAATGGGATACTTTAAGTTATGATCTAATAAGAGAAAAGCCTAGCTGTGTGGCCAAGGTATTTGTAAATATGTGTTGAGTCTGAGCCATATTTCTGGAATCATGGGACTAAGGAGAAAGAAGCAGACCAAACCTCTGCACAGCTCTGCACAGAGAAGGGGAGTCAGTGGCTGCATAAACAAGCCAGGGCTAGGGCAATTTCCTGTGTGGCAGAGTGGGTCTTTGAGGAGACAAGAGAAGTAAAAATCCCTGGACTGGACAAGCAGACCTCTCTTTGAGGCCAGGTCTGCTTTCTACTTTCCCTGGGCCAGAAGCCTCAGTTCCCAAAATTGTTCCATCTCCGTCCAGGGGTTCAGCCAGATCGTACAGAAACTAATGGTAATCTGGACTATGAAGATATCCCTTTGCATGTCCGCCCCGTCGATGCTAAAGCTGACTAGACCAAGAAAGAGTCTGTGACCCTTGAAGTTAGTGGCTATAAAGCCTGCCTTACCTTTTGTCTGTCCCCTAGTAAACAAGCCTAGAGAGTCAGAGTGATGGTAGACACTGTGTCTGGCGATACCCGGACTCTAAAACAAGTCTTCAGTGGGAAGTGAGACAGACTGCTCAGCTATGAAGGATCCATGATTGTGAGGAGTGGAAGGACAGGCCTGAGGGTCCAGTTATAGACTGAGTCCCTCTAGGTCCATTTGTATGTGTTATGGGAGGGACAGAGAAACACTTAGAAGATGACAGTTGTATCTGTCTCAGATGTCCAACGTGGTGATGTTGAGGAGAGTTCTTTGAGTGGACCTGAGGTTCTTCAAGGTGTCCATAGTGAGGACCCAGGGAGCTAGGTGTATACATGTGCGTGCAGAGTGTGTATGTACGTGCTATATATACTGGCTGTATATACAGCAGATTGGTTCACGTGGATCCAGCCTGAGCATCTGTGGGAGTATCAGCACCGGTGCACTGCTCTTCCCAGGGCTTCATCTATATCATGTATGTTTACCTGTCTTCTCTGTATCAGCAAAACTGGACTCCTGGGTCACCTTGACTAAAACCCATGGTGAATGTGTTCTTGGGTGTCAGCAAGATCACAAGCATATCCTTGGACTTTGTTTGGGGAAGATGAGAAGAGGTAGGGTGTTGCCTGTGCCCTGGACTACTCACTGCCTGACTCGACCTGACCTTGGGGGTTGGAGGTGAAGTAGCAGGGAATCAACAACACCAATTCCTGGAGCAGGAGAGAAACACTGCAGCAAGCTAGTCTGAATGTTTCTTCAGGCTCCTTTAATGCCCTCCACCTGTGCCTCATTGGTCCCAAGCAAGCATCTCTTCTAAACAGCAGTTCCCAGTTGGATTGTCTGTGTCAACGATCTTTTGTCTCTTGGGCGGTCCTTAATAGGTCCTTTTGCAGGAGATGCCCTTGTCGCTGTGGGGCCGCAATGTTTATCCAGAGGCACCCATGCCCTTCCTCCTGCAGTAGTGCTCCTAGGAGTTTAGGAGCTGGTGAGGAGACATGAGTTGGTAATTAGGATGCCCTCCAGTGTAGTAATGCAGGGAATCCTCGCCATTCTCCTGGGGCTAGAGAGCAAGGCATAGTAGCTCATCTGAACACTTAGAACTGAGTGCTGGGTCCAGAGCTTCCAGCCTAGCAAACCAAAGCTCCTTGTTACTAGTAAATCCATTAAGCTGCGTTTGGCCCTGGCACGGGCTCAGATTAGACCCTTCCTAGATATTATCCTTGGTTATAAGTCAAGGTCTACAGTATACCCCTTGTGACTAAGGTACGAGAGGATCTCTCCTTCAGCAGGAGGGGCATAAGCAGAGGTCTCCAGGAGAGACAGAAGGGAATCCTTGTTTCCCTTGTCTTAGGACTCTTCCCTGACTGGTTGGATGACCCAGGCATCACCTCCAAGGAACTCTTGTTTTCCCTCACTCTACCCTCCCTAAGTTTCCTGTCCACCTTGATCTGCTACTTAGGTGGACTACAGTGCTGGTGATGGTCTAGCTGGGCCACTGTAGGGCACAGAGAGGTTCATGTGCTCAGGTCAAGCCTTGAGGAAACTAGGAATGTTAAGCACGTAGATTGTCTCTTACAAGGGAGAGATTGTATAACTTGTTTCCTTCCAAGAAAGCTGGTGAATGGAGGTGGTAAATAGCCTGATGACCTTTGTACTATCTGTATGCCTGAGACCACACCAGAGCCCCCCTAGCCCCCTTAAGATGTCACATGGGGTCAATCTTCAATCTTCCAAGAAGAGTCCATCTTCATGGAAGATGTCACTTGTATTTTACAAAGGTTTCAAATCCATCCATGAATTCACACCTTAAGCTTCATTGTACATGGGCGACTCAGTTAATTATCACCAGAAAACATTTTTCCCAAATTGTTTTGTACTTAAATGTACCTAAAATAAACTGCCCAGTGTTGAACCCTAGAAAATTAAACCAAACAGGCTACTGAGTCACATTAAACTGAACTTCCTTCTTGCTTTACACAGATTGATACCACTGTCAGTGGTGTTTTCAGAGCCCCCCCACAGGCCAGGTGCTGGGGGTGTGGCATATCCACTGACATGTTGAGGGTGTAGAGACAAGACTTTAAGACAAATAAAACAGTTTTTGAACATGGCTTCATAATTCCAGGGCATGGTCACTGACCAGGCAACCAAAAGTCAAAGTAGAGCCAGACAAGTCACCATACACAGGGCCAGGTATAAGACGGATGGTGCTCTGACCCTTGCTGCAAGAGAAAGAGTGGGTGTGTAATCATGCTGCCAGACACAGGCTCTTGAAGACCCTAGGATCCCAGGACCCTAGCCTTCTACAAACATAAGAAGCAGGGTCCAGAACTGGTCCATGATCATTACTTGTACACCTGAGTAGCTCCACCTACCTCATCTTCATACCTTTTAACCAATGGATCATCAGGCTATGGCAGGCCTGTGGCACTCTGAACCCATGTCCATCCCTAGTCTACATCCAGAGCATTGCTAGACCAGCTGTCCAGGGAGCCACTCTACACACCACTCTGAAGCCTTTCGCTCCTGAGCTTCATGGTTACAAAGAAGATCTATCTCAATATTCAATGGCCAACCACAACCAGAGCAGCTCAGGGACCTCCAACCACTTCCTCAGCTCTGCCTACCCTTGGGTTTTTGCTCTTCCATAGGTACCTTGTCTCACTCTGGCTTATTGGTCCCTTGCGTGACTAGCAGTTCTTGTACTCAGGTCCTCTGAGCTCTCAACAGTTGCACAGACCTCGTCCCTTCCTTTGCTCTGAAAGCTGTATCTTCGCAAGTTGGCACTGAGACAGTCAGCACCCTCCTCCGCTCCTAGGTATGGAACCACATCCTACCCTAAGATGTTCCTTCCTCCTCAGCCTACCTTCTGCCCTAGCCAGCCCAAGTTCCTGAATCTGTGCTCGGGGTCTCCAACTTGGACCTCAGAACTTGGATCTTCTGCTTACCGAGGTTCACCCCAGCATCCTCTACTACAATTTTCCACAAGGCAGCGTGGACTTGACTTAACCTCCACACTAACAGACTGACACTCTGTTTCTTGATCTTCACATAGCAATCTTTCTGGTGGGGTCTTCATAACCTCCTGGCTCACCACCTCTTTCTCTTACCCTTCAAAGAACATTCTTTCTTCTCCTCCTCTCATGCATAATGTCTCTAAGCCCAGAGAAACAGCTTGCTCTTCCCAGCAGTCCAAGCCCTTCAGGATAGGTAGACATTCACTGTAGCAGAAGCTGGCCAGTGCACTGGCCCTTCTGACTCTATTGTCTTACCTTGGGTCCTAGGTTACTGCTGGTCTCCCTCTCCCACTACCTGTACCTAAACTCTTCCTGCAAAGACCTTAAATGAGCTCCTCCCTCTACTGTGTGGGATCCACTGCCCTGTGCATGGCACTGCCGCAGCAGGTTTGAACCCCTTCTTCCATATCCTCAAAAGCTCCTGAGATGAGAACTGGAACCCCTAATTCCACAACTGGAACCCATCAACTTCCCATGGCAGTGCCCCTCTTCGGGACCTTCTGGACCAGGTCCCTTCTTAATTTATCCAAGGCCCTCTCCTGAGTCTCGGCATGCTTCTGTTTGTCGACAAGATTTCCCCTGCTTGGAAAATCAGCAAGAGCCTACAGCTTCTTCTATATCCCACTCAGTTTGGACTCCATACTCTATCACAGCCCTCAGCATCTGTGCCTCAGACAAATCTGGGTTTTCTTGAGATGGCACTAACTGGAGACAGGGACAGGGAGGTGTAGCCTCCATAGCTGGACATGAATGATCAGACATGAACAAGAGGCTCAGTTCCTACGAAACCTCTCCAATGAGGTGGTCAGGAAAGAGTGGGCATAATTACTCAGCCTCAGCCAGCCCAGGGACCCCCGAAGGCCCAGGTGCACAGAGAAATAGGAGCACAGCTTCCTACCTTGTCCCCTGAGTCTCATTGTTACTACCTGACCCTCCCCCCAGACATCCACATGACGTAAAATCAGGCAGGTTTGGACTCCCCCTCACCCCCTGACACAGAAACCCCCAGAATAAAGGGGAACCTCAGGAAATGCTTTATACCACCCACTGTCAGTACTGTTCTTAGTCAATCACAGGGTGGAAAGAGGGTGGCATTCACCTCTCTGAGACAAAGGCCGTGACTCTGGGAAAGACAAGAGAAGGGCAGGACCAAAAGAGGAAGAGAGACAGCTGCTATCATGGCTTCCACATGCCACTGGGGTCAGCAGGGAAAGGATAAGCACAAGGAGAAGAAGTCACAGACTGCAGGCATCTGTGGCCTTTCCAGATCTTTGAGTCATCCTATCACAGGAGATTGGGAAGGAATTGACAGACCAGACCAGCCTCTGTGCTGAACTGTAACGGTGCTTGCCTGCAGCCCTGTGTCCACCAGGCAGACTCTGGGAGTGTGTCGGTGACAAGAACAGTCGTCTAGAACTGGACACTCCCACAGACAACATCCTGAGCCCAAGGAGATGGTGGAGTGCATCAAGGAGCCTGAGGAATGAGTTTGGCCTGGACTACAGGTTGATAAAACCAAGGCAGCTGAGCCCTGCGGTAAGTGAGCAGGGCCGTGAGGAGGGAGGGAGCATCAGCAGCATGCCTAGGAAAGCCATCAAGTCTGCAGGGAAAAGAGAAAGTAGTCACTCTGAGATTCCAGGATCAATCTCAGCATTGGGATCAGAGGAACTAAGGGAATGGGGGAAACCTGGTCAAAGAAGGGGAAGAAAACTAGAGGGAACCTAAGCTGTTCTGAGGGGACGCTGGGTATGTGGGGGGTTCCAGAGAGTCAGGCAGGCTCAAGAGCTCAGGCACGAGACTGAGAATCTGCAAAAGAGTTAAGGCAAGTCAGGGTGTGGATAACAGGCTCAGCAGCTTCAGGGGAGCCAGGACAGGTGGAAGTGTGGAGATCTAGACAGAGCAGCTTCAGGGGAGCCAGGACAGGTGGAAAAGTGGGGATCCAGACAGAGCAGCTACAGGGGAGCCAGTACAGGTGGAAAAGTGGGGATCCAGACAGAGCAGCTTCAGGGGATCCAGGACAGGTGGAAATGTGGGGATCCACACAGAGCAGCTACAGGGGAGCCAGTACAGGTGGAAAAGTGGGGATCCAGACACAGCAGCTTCAGGGGAGCCAGGACAGGTGGAAATGAGGGAATCCAGGGAGAACAGCTACAAGGGAACCAGGACAGGGGAACTGTTGGGATCCAGGCACAGCAGCTGAGGGTGAGCCAGGACAGCTGTAAGTGTGGGGATCCAGGCAGAACAGATACAGGAGAGCCAGAACAGGTAGAAGTGTGCAGATACAGACAGAACAGCTACAGGGCAGCTGGGACAGGTGGAAGTGTGCAGATACAGACAGAACAGCTACAGGGGAGCCAGGACAGGTGGAAGTGTGCAGATACAGACAGAACAGCTACAGGGGAGCCAGGACAGGTGGAAGTGTGCAGATACAGACAGAACAGCTACAGGGGGACAGGACAGGTGGAAGTGTGCAGATACAGACAAAACAGCTACAGGGCAGCTGGGACAGGTGGAAGTGTGCAGATACATACAGAACAGCTACAGGGGAGCCAGGACAGGTGGAAGTGTGCAGATACAGACAGAACAGCTACAGGGCAGCTGGGACAGGTGGAAGTGTGCAGATACAGACAGAACAGCTACAGGGCAGCCAAGAGAGGTGGAAGTGTGCTGATACAGACAGAACAGCTACAGGGCAGCTGGGACAGGTGGAAGTGTGCAGATACAGACAGAACAGCTACAGGGGAGCCAGGACAGGTGGAAGTGTGCAGATACAGACAGAACAGCTACGGAGCAGCTGGGACAGGTGGAAGTGTGCAGATACAGACAGAACAGCTACGGAGCAGCTGGGACAGGTGGAAGTGTGCAGATACAGACAGAACAGCTACGGAGCAGCTGGGACAGGTGGAAGTGTGCAGATACAGACAGAACAGCTACAGGGGAACCAGGACAGGTGGAAGTGTGCAGATACAGACAGAACAGCTACAGGGGATCTGGGACAGGTGGAAGTGTGCAGATACAGACAGAACAGCTATGGGACAGCTGGAACAGGTGGAAGTGTGCAGATACAGACAGAACAGCTACGGGGCAGCTGGGACAGGTGGAAGTGTACAGATACAGACAGAACAGCTACAGAGGAGCTGGGACAGGTGGAAGTGTGCAGATACAGGCAGAACAGCTACAGGGCAGCTGGGACAGGTGGAAGTGTGCAGATACAAACAGAACAGCTACAGGGGCACCAGGACAGGTGGAAGTGTGCAGATACAGACAGAACAGCTACGGGGCAGCTGGGACAGGTGGAAGTGTGCAGATACAGACAGAACAGCTACAGGGGCACCAGGACAGGTGGAAGTGTGCAGATACAGACAGAACAGCTACAGGGGCACCAGGACAGGTGGAAGTGTGCAGATACAGACAGAATAGCTACAGGGGAGCCAGGACAGGTGGAAGTGTGTAGATACAGACAGAACAGCTACGGGGCAGCTGGGACAGGTGGAAGTGTGCAGATACAGACAGAACAGCTTCGGGGCAGCTGGGACAAGTGGAAGTGTGCAGATACAGACAGAACAGCTACAGGGGAGCCAGGACAGGTGGAAGTGTGCAGATACAGACAGAACAGCTACGGGGCAGCTGGGACAGGTGGAAGTATGCAGATACAGGTAGAACAGCTACGGGGCAGCTAGGACAGGTGGAAGTGTGCAGATACAGACAGAACAGATACAGGGGAGCCAGGACAGGTGGAAGTGTGCAGATACAGACAGAACAGCTACGGGGCAGCTGGGACAGGTGGAAGTGTGCAGATACAGACAGAACAGCTATGGGACAGCTGGAACAGGTGGAAGTATGCAGATACAGACAGAACAGCTACAGGGGAACCAGGAGAGGTGGAAGTGTGCAGATACAGACAGAACAGCTACAGGGGAGCCAGGACAGGTGGAAGTGTGCAGATACAGGCAGAACAGCTACAGGGGCACCAGGACAGGTGGAAGTGTACAGATACAGACAGAACAGCTACAGGGGAACCAGGACAGGTGGAAGTGTGCAGATACAGACAGAACAGCTACAGGGGAACCAGGACAGGAGGAAGTGTGCAGATACAGGCATAGCAGCTACAGGGGAACCAGGACAGGTGGAAGTGTGGGGATCCAGGCATAGCAGCTACAGGGGTGCCGGGACAGGTGGAAGTGTGGGGATCCAGGCATAGCAGCTACAGGGGTGCTGGGACAGGTGGAAGTGTGGGGATCCAGGCATAGCAGCTACAGGGGAACCAGGACAGGTGGAAGTGTGGGGATCCAGGCATAGCAGCTACAGGGGTGCTGGGACAGGTGGAAGTGTGGGGATCCAGGCATAGCAGCTACAGGGGAACCAGGACAGGTGGAAGTGTGCAGATCCAGACATAGCAGCTACAGGCCAGCCGGGACAGGTGGAGAGAGTTAAAGATGAACAGGGCAGGTTAGAATGAGAGCATAATGTCTGAGCAGATACAAGAGAGCTGAGGAACGTAAACAGGCAGAGACACAGGCAAAATGGCTGCAAGGAAGCTAAGACAGGTAAGAGTGTGGAAACCAAGTCAAAAAACAATCATAGAAGAGCAGGAGCTAACTGGCAAGACAGGGGCTGTACAGGCTGAGTAGTCACAGCGAGCTGGAATTAGTAGAATTGGAGAACCCGAATCTGCGCAGTCACAGGGAAACGGATCCAGGTAGAGTGTGTGGGACACAGCTGAGCAAAGAGTAAAGAGCTGAACCTGACGGGGTATAAGGTACCAGGCTGAGCAGCTGCAGGGAATCTGGGGCTGATGGGGCTGTGGGAGACTAGGCTGAGCAACAGTAGAGGATCAGGGATAGGTAAATGTGCAAGGAGTCGGGCTGAGCTGCTCCATGAGACCTGGAGCTAGTAGAGGTGGAGGTTCAGGCTGAGCATCTGCAGGGAAACTGAGGCAAGCAGGGGTGTAGAGTTCCAGGCTGAGCAGTTACATGGTAGCTGGGGTGGGTGGAGGTGGTGATCAAGGCTGGGCTGCTCCAGCTTAGCAGGGTACGTGGAGTGCTGGAGACACCAAGGCTAAGAACACGCGGGGAGCAGGGTCTACTGGTAGAGATCCAGGCTGAACAGACACAGGGGAGCTGAGGAAGGTAGTACCAGAGGATTCTAGGCTTAGAAGTCACAGGGAATCTGAGGCCAGTGTGGGCATCCCAGCCAAAAAAACAATGGGGAGCTGGACATGATGGGTGTCAAAGTACCAGGGTGATCAGCCTCAGGAGAGCTGGGGCCCTGGGGAGGGTTTGGCTACAGGCTGAGCAGCTGCAGGGAATCTGGGCTATCAGGTCAGTGGGAGACAGGCTGAGCTGCCACAGAGGATCAGGGGAAGGGGGAACTGTGAGGAGGCAGGCTGAGCTGCCACAGGAGAGCTGCAGCTATTAGGGATGTGGAGGTCGACCAGAGCAGCTACAGGGTAGCTGGGATACCCAGACCTGCAGAGCCATGCTACACAGACACAGGGAGTAGGAGCTAGTCTGCATAGGAGTGGGGATCCAGGCTGAGTACACACAAGGCTGAGAACCTGTGGGAGTGTGTGTGTCCTAGCTGAAAAAATACCTTAGAGCTGCAGCTGATGGGTATAAAAGGAACCAGCCTGAGCATCTGCAGGGAAACTGGGGCAAGTAGGAGTGTAGGTTTCCAGTATATGGAACAGCAGGGCAGCTGAGGCAGGTCAGAGTGTGGGTATCCGACTGGTGAGGCTCAGGAGAGCCAGGGTAGGGGAGAGTTCTGTTAGGGAGGGCTCACAGAATGGAAATAGGAACTAGGAATCCAGTATGAGCGCATAGAACAGAACTAAGGCAGGTCAGGGTAGAGGGGTGAGCTGTGCAGCTACTGGGGAGCAGGGCAGAATGCAGGAGGGGTTCTGGATGACCAGTTGAAGCAGGTGGCCCTGGGTAGGGACAGCTGAATGAGACACCAGGCAGGGCCAGCTCACTGCCCTGAGCCTGGCCTTAGGAATGACTGGGCTGGGTCCAGGGCCGGGGGTGAGGAACACTGCTGAGGTGAAATGGTAGAAAGCCGAGGGCAGAGGGGAAGGAGAAGTAATGCTTACTTCATTCTGGAGACCTGGATGGGGAAACAGCCAGGAGGTCTAGGCTGGCGCTGACCCAGCTCTCTGCTCTGTTGGCAGGGACAGGCCTGCACTTCTTTGGGCTCAGAAAAGCCAGGGCCACAAGACAAAGGGGGCCGAGTAGTGCAAGGCCACTTCTAGAGCTGGGATCAGGGGAAGAGAGCAGGACCCACAGTCCAGGAGGTCATGGAGTGGGTAGGAACTCTACAGGGAACGGTCCCTGGGAAAGAGTCGGTGTCCAGTGGAGAGAGTGCTCAGGAGGCAAGCCCAGTGAGGACACAGATCAGGGCTCCTGCAAGGCTGGAAGGGCAGTAGGCAGAGCCACGGCCTAGCAGGAAGGGAAGAGGCAGATAGGAAAACAGGTCACCTCTAGCAGGGGCCAACTGAGGGACTCTGCTCAGGACAGAGGGGCAGACCAGAAGGACCCTCAGACACTGGAAAAAGGTTGAGCTGATGCAGGCACCAACAATAGCTGAGGGCTGAGAGAAGAACACTCCCAGGGATGGAAGGGCCTTGGGAAGGACCTTTGGCTGAACAGGAACAAGGACTGAGAACTCCTGGAGCTGCCATTGCCACAGAAACAAACGGGTCGCAGCTCTTTAGTCAGGAGCTTAAGATTTGATCCAGAGTGTGGAAACACAAGGCAGGAAGATCAAATCTGTCAAAAGTACAGGGGACACGGGGTCAATCTACAAAAGGAAGGGAGTGTGACAATCAGGGGCTGAGCAGGAGATGTCAGAGTTCAGGTACAGAAGGGACTAGCATGACCCTGGGAATGAAGGGAAGGATCTGAGGTACAGAAGGGGTAAACCAGCGGAGGTGATGGCCAGACTCATGAAAATGGTGGTGGTGTCCACCCTCAAGGGCCCTGTGCTACTAAAAGGGAAAGGCAATTCTCTGGGTTTGATAACACATGTCTCATGCATAGCAGGGACCCAGGGCACAGTGAGGACAACAAAGGAAGGAGAAGCCAAGGCTGAGCTCACTGAGGTCTCGTTCCTGAGACTGCACAGCAAGGAGGTGGCAAGCACTGGGCAGCCAGGCCAGCCAGAGGCCCATACTGAGTCCCTGGAAAGGGCGGGTGCCAGTGGCAATCTTTAAGAGCTGGGAGAGGGAATTGAGGAGAACCCACATAAACAGATGTGTCAGAGCACGCCTTGAGGGGCCTGGGAGGACTTGATAGGAGATAAGCCTGCAGGCAAATCCCAGAGGGTTGTATGTGGGCAGGATGTGAATCCTGACCCAAGAGCAGAGAGTGCTAAACCTACTTCGTTCTAAGCCAACTAAACATGGCAACGCCTGCAGAGCAAAGCTAAGGCCAGAGCTCTCAGACTATGTAGAGTTCAGGGAACCTAAGCGCAGGGAGCCCCAGGGAACAGGCCAGGCAGGTAGAAGCAGGCCAGGAAATGCCAAGAGCCAGCATGGCTGGGCAGGCAAAGGCAGGAAGGGAGAGCAGGCTGCAGGGAAGGGCCGACTTCAGTGTGTGCTTCAGTGTTGTCCAGACTGTGTGCAGCCATGTGGCCACGGGGGAAGTTTCACAGTGGAGCACAGATGTCCCCATTGGACAGCTGGTCAGTGAACACAGACACCCAGGCTGGAAAGATGGTGGGGCACGTTCCTGAAAGTGTACTAGGAATGGAACTGGACTCAAAGGCATCGGGTCTGATCTGGCCTGGTGAACCTGATATTCACAGGCATAATTGTCGGATAATCACCACTCCATGCAGAGACATGGACTTGGGGAGGCTGCCAAAGAGAGGCCTTCTAGACGTTTTGATCTAGCCCTGTCTGACAGTGTGATCAAATATACTTTTTCTTGCAGCCAAAACAACACCCCCATCTGTGTATCCACTGGCTCCTGGAGACTCTGTCACAACTAACTCCATGGTGACCCTGGGATGCCTGGTCAAGGGCTTTTTCCCTGAGCCAGTGACCGTGACTTGGAACTCTGGAGACCTGTCCAGCGGTGTGCACACCTACCCAGCTGTCCTGCAGTCTGGACTCTACACTCTCAGCAGTTCCGTGACTGTTCCCTCCAGCACCTGGCCCAGCCAGACTGTCACCTGCAATGTAGACCACCCGGCCAGCAGCACCAAGGTGGACAAGACCATTGGTGAGAGGACAACCAGGGGAGGAGGGACTCACTAGAGGTGGGAGTCAAGCCATTAGGCTACCTAGACCAACCAGGCTAGAGAGTCATAAACAGGAAATGGACCTCAGCCCAGAAGACAGTATGATTTTCTATGTCCCCCTCCTGGAGATTTCTATGTCCTTTACACTCATTTATTAATATTCTGGGTAAGATGACCATGTGTCCTGACATACAGAAACAGACAGGTGTAAACCTGCCAAAAGCCATACCCATGAACAGCCTGGCATGATCCCACATCAAAGACAAATTTTCCCCACCTCCATCCCTGTGCATTCTCACCTCCAGACCCCAATAACACCCAGATTTCTGTCTGCAGTGCCCAGGAGCTCCGGCTGCAAGCCTTGCATATGTACAGGTAAGTCAGTAGGCCTTGCACTCTGGCCCTGCACCCAACAAGTGTCCTCGGGTGGCCACGTTGGAGGGTGGCCCAGATACTGACTTATTTTCACCTTTCTCCTTCATCTACAGTCCCAGAAGTATCATCTGTCTTCCTCTTCCCCCCAAATCCCAAGGACGTGCTCACCATCACCCTGACTCCTAGGGTCACCTGTGTTGTGGTAGACATTAGCCAGGACGATCCTGAGGTCCAGTTCAGCTGGTTTGTAGATGGCGTGGAAGTGCACACGGCTCAGACTCAACCCCCGGAGGAGCAGTTCAACAGCACGTTCCGCTCAGTCAGTCAGCTGCCCATCCTGCACCAGGACTGGCTCAGTGGCAAGGAGTTCAAATGCAAGGTCAACAGTGCGGCTTTCCCTGCTCCCATCGAGAAAACCATCTCCAAAGACAAAGGTGGGGGCTGCAGTGTGTGTGTTATAGAAGCTGCAATAGGCCATAGGCGGAGCTTGGCATAAGCAGACTCCTGCCCTGTCAGTGACCTCTGTGCTGACCACTCTCTGTTCCCACAGGCACACCACGGACTCCACAGGTGTACCTAATGCCACCTCCCAGGGAGCAGATGAGCAAGGATGTTGTCAGTCTGACCTGCATGGTGACTGGCTTCTTCCCTGTAGACATTGCTGTGGAGTGGCAGAGGAACGGACTGCCAGAGGAGAACTACAAGAACACCGAGCCCACTGTGGACACGGATGGTTCTTACTTCCTCTACAGCAAGCTCAATGTGAACAAGAACGTTTGGGATAGGGGAATTACCTTCACCTGCTCTGTCTTACACGAGGGTCTGCACAACCACCATACTGAGAAGAGCATCAGTCAATCTCCTGGTAAATGACCCCAGTGTCCTGTGAGCACTCTGGTCCCCAGGGACTCTGACACCTACCTCCACCCCTAACCTGTGTAAATAAAGCATCCAGCATTGCCTAGGATCCTGCAATAATGTCCTCATTCTTTCTGAGACAGAGTCTAGTTAGGTCATGGGCTGTTGGGTCTCCATGGATTTTGGCATAAAATGTGACTAAGGAGAAAACATAGGCCTGCACTGCCACAGCCAGCTCTTTGAATTTGCCTGGCATGGAAGGAATTGACCTCTCACTGGAAAGTGGAGGTTTCTCCACAGGCAATCCTCTCACTTGCCTTCCCTCGAGACTGCACTTTGTCTCTTCTGGGCACAGAATGTGCCTAACAAACACCCAAAGTATGGAAGACACAAATGCCACCTCCCTCCCTCTGCCCTCAACCCTCTTCCTGGCCAAGCATCTCACTGAGGGCACTGAATAGATACACTGGTCACAGGCTTGCACACAGACCCTTGCTGTCTCTCCTCTCAGTTTTCCAGAGGCTAAGTCTATGTAGAATGGTGATGATACAGGGAGCTCTCACTGCTATCTCAGAGCTATCAGATTCCCATGTGGAGGATGAACATGGACACATTAAAACCCACCTGCTCTGAGCCGGGCGTGGTGGCACACTCCTGTAATCCCAGCACTTGGGAGGCAGAGGCAGGCAGATTTCTGAGTTCAAGGCCAACCTGGTCTACAGAGTGAGTTCCAGGACAGCCAGGGCTACATAGAGAAACCCTGTCTCTAAAACAAAAAACAAAAAAAAAAAAACTCACCTTCTCAGCAACACACTGCCTACAAGACCTATACCTACAAAGATTCACACATCTACACATGCACACACATGAATGGACACACAATACACAAATACAGAGAATCACACAGTGGAAACTCACATGAGCATCCTACACGTAGCTCAAAGATTAAAAAAAAAAAAAAAAAGGTCCAGGTCCACCCACAAGATATGCTCAGCATGTACAAGTGGGACAGCTGATACAGATAAAACTTTTCTATGCCAAGGTCACCCACAATCCTCCTCACACACAAGTCCTCTGGGGCCAAATCTGTCCCTGACTGTCACCCTGTTACCCATAACTCACACAATTGAAATTCATCCAAAGCTGTATAACTGACTTTACTACCCTGAGTGTACTTCCTGTGGGGTACAGTCATCACAGGGAACAGTGATGCAATCACTCTGGCCCTTTGGTCTTGGTCATCAGAGAATAGACAGAAGATCAGGCAATCTACACACACACTACCCACAAGAGACTCTGGCCCTGACTCAGCCTAGCCAGTCTCCAAACTGAAGGCTGGGGCACACAGAATGAGCTCCTGCACAGTCCAGGCAAGCATCAGATCCAGTGTGTCTGGCTGAGCCCAGGGACAAAACAGCAATACTTTGGGGAGCTGAGGTTTCTGGTCCAGAGAGAACAGAAAGGGGAGATGGCCCCAGGGAGGGTCTGCAGGCCTAGTCAGGCTACAGCTTTCTCCTGGGCATCCACACAGCCTCCTGCCATACAGGGAATGGCCCTAGCCACGCCTTGTTGGGACAAACACTGACTGCCCTCTCTGCTCAGGGCTGGAACTGGACAACACCTGTGCTGAGGCCCAGGAAGGGGAGCTGGACGGGCTCTGGACGACCATCAGCATCTTCATCAGCCTCTTCCTGCTCAGCGTGTGCTACAGTGCTGCTGTCACACTCTTCAAGGTTGGCACTGTCCCTGTGATGACCTACGCCCCGCACTGTCCCATGCTATTGACATTGTCCCATGTCTTATATGCTGTGCAATGCTGTCTACCCTTCTGTATTCAGTGTAGCAATGTCCCATGCAGTCTCCGTGATGCCCCAAACTGTCCCCATCCTATCCCTGTGCTGCATCATGCTGTCCCCAAACCGTCTTTTGCTCCCTGCTATGCTGTCTCATGCTGTTTTCTGTATTTTCATGCTCTTGTCACACTGTCCCTAGAGTCCCATACTGCCCATGTTGTCCCCCACATTGTCCCCACTCTGTTTGCACACGGCCCCACACTGAACCCTGCTGCCCCATCAGGTTCCGTATTGTCCCCAACTCACTCCCTGCACATTTGTCCACTGTCCTCTGAATTCCTATGTTGTACCCACACTGTTAGTGTCTAATGCACTCTCCCAGATGTACCGTGTTCCATGCTGTCTCACCTCATCACCCATTCTGTCCCTGTACTAAACCTACTCTGTCTCCACACTGTCCCTATTCACTGTCCCTATACAGTGCCAACATGGTCCTCAACTGTCCCATGTTGTATCTTCATCCTGGTCCCATGATATCCCATGTTCTCTCCCACACTATTCCCCTACTCCATCCCTCTCTGGTCCCCATGCCTACCTTCAGACTCCTGCATGGCTGGAGAGGGGCTCTAGGGATGGGTACTTGCCTAGCTGAACTACCTATCTGGAGGAGACTTCAGGAGGGAGGGTTCTTGATTTACCCTCAGGTGAGAGTGCAGTCCTGATTTTGTCCTATTCACCCTGACACACAGGTAAAGTGGATCTTCTCCTCAGTGGTGGGGCTGAAGCAGACACTGGCTCCTGAATACAAGAACATGATTGGACAAGGGCCCTAGGCCAGCTCCTGTGATGGCAGGGGTTTCCCAGGCCCTGAAGGACCCTGTCCAATATGCCAAGCAGCCTGACACAAATCACCCTGTCTGCTCACTTCACTACCCTCCGACCCTGAGACGTAGCTACTTTCAACTCGTCCCTCTTTGAAGGACTGTGTGGACATTAGATTCCTACAGGTCACAGCCACCAAGACCTAAAACACCACCACAGCAGCACCAAAGGCACTGGATAGAGGCCGAAGGGTCTTGGTTTCCTCTACAGTGTATCTAAACTGTTGGAACAGGAAGATCACTGAAGAAGGAACAGGTGCCCGCTGACCAGTTGCCAAGGGACCAACCTTGGAACCAGTTCTGTCCTCATCGTCTTCTAAAACACAGGAATTGATGACAGAAGATACAATTTTTGGATCCCCAAGATCAGACAGATTTTGTTCACGCTGGAAAGACCAGGGCAGGCATGGCCCAACTGAAGCTGACTGAATCATTCCAGTGGCCTTGGCATTGCCATGTCCTTCCAGGTTCCTTCTTACCACTTCCATGAACCCTGGGATACAGAAAAGGCCTGTGTTTCTTAGGTCTTGGGACAGAACCATCCAACTGTGGGGATCCTTATGAAGATCCTTCTTCTCATCATGGGTGCAATGCATTGGATAGTCAGACAAAGGAGGAAATTCACAGACAACCCTGACCTATAGTGATGAGACCTAGACTTTGCCCCCATCTGGATTTTTCAACTGTACTTTAGGAGTACAGAAGAGGAGGGCCTGGGCTTCATGGCCTCTCTGTAGCCCTAGCAGGTACAGAGGCCTCTGAGCAAGGTTTGGGTGACCTGCAAGGACCCCCTGGAGAGGGACCTGAGAAGCAGGTTTCAATTGGACCAAAGAAGGAAGAAGAACAATAGAGTTGAAAGACACTGGAAAGAGCCATGGTACAGCAGGCTCTTTCTCCAGACCTGACATCTGCCCAGGACTCCTACAGTAGCCAGTGACAGCTAGAGCAGATGTCATAGAATTACCATGCCTAGTAACCACGGGCTACTGGAGTGTGGAGTAGGTCTTCTACAGAGGTCCAATATCTCTTTCTCCATCACTTCTCCAGACTGGAAGAAAAAGGAAGGCAGGTAGGAAAAATCTGCACATACCCTCCTGTGGATGGACGTTCTCAAATGACTCTGGGCTTTGGCTATTAATTTCTTGGAGATCATTGAAGGCTTTATGGGCTCCGCTTTTTTGGTTTTGTTTGTTTTGGGGTTTGTCAATAAAACATTTTATAAATATTCTACACTCACTGTGTTCTTTCTTTGTGGACTGACCCTGACTTCAGAATTATAGTACATTTAAGTAGACCAGTGATCCAAAAAACTCAAGATAGGAGACTTGATCACTTCCATATTGTACCAAATTGAATCTAAAATTGCTTACTCCCTCCATTAGCCCCTCCCCAACCATCACCACCTCCCAATAATGCCAGCATATTTGAAATCCATTCACCAAGGTCTTGCTCCACTGACTAGGTCAGAGTTGTTAAGCTCTAACAATCTCTAGAAAGTCCTCCATTAACATCTCCACAGAAACCCCATCACTTAATCCAGCAAGGGGACAACCAAACAAACCATCATATCACAGAAGATCATACCACAGGGTCACAGCACCAGCTCCTGCCTCAGGTTCCATCCTGCAGCCTTGTCCCAGGGATATCAAACTTAACACCCACATTTCCAGCCAAAATCTATGGCAAACTCCTTAAAAGTATTCAGTCTGTCTCCAGTTTCTCTGTTTCTCTGTCTCTATCTATATCACCATTCTTCTGTAGGGGGAAATGTTTCTGTCTCTCCTCATCTGTTCCTGAATTCTTGGATGGACCATCTTCTTTTTCCCAAAAAGCTCAAGGATGCACTCACAGTCAACAAAATTCTCACAAACCAAGTCTAAGAAAGCATCAACAAGATCACGCAATGTGTTCAACTTGCTTCATTCCAGAGATACAAATAGTAAATATAACTATCAAGCGATGTAATCCACAATATAAACAAACTGAAAAGAGAAAAACACATGATCATCTCATTAGAAGCTGAAAAAGACATTAAGAAAATACATAATCTATAACAAAACCACTTCATTCTGATAATATTGGACAGATGAAGAATAAAAGAGACATTCCTAACCATAACAAAGACACCTTATACCAAAAGTATAGAAAATCAAATTAGATGGAGAGAAACTCAAAGCAATTCCACTAAATCCAGGATAAGACAAGGCTGTCCATTATCTCGCTATCTCTCTAATACAATATTTGAAGTTCTAACTACAGCAATGAAACACCTAAAGGAGATCAAGTGGTTACAATACGAAAAGAAAGAAGTCAAATTATCGCTGTTCACACAAGATATGATAGTAATATGCATAAGTGAACTCCATAATTCTACCAACTCCTACACCTGATATAATACCTTCAATGCAGTAGCTGGATACAAGATTTACTCAGGAAAATAATGATTAGCCTAACTGTATACAAATCAAGAGGCTGAAAAAGAAGTCAGGGAAGCAACACCCTTCACAATATCCACAAACAATATAAAATACCTTGGGGTAATTCTAAACTGGAACCTATGAGGGTCACCCTAGTGAGGACCCATAGTAGTGGAGGGCACGAAGCCTGAACCAGACATTGTCAGTAACTTGGCCAGACTCCCAATGTTGGTACCGGGACACCAACCCAGTCATATACCCTTCAACCCACCTCCATCCTGCCTGCAAGATGTGCTAGGACAATCGTGACTCAAAGCATGAATCCCAACCAATAACTTACCTAACTTGAGTCCAAACAGGTGAGGGAGTCCATGCCAGGCACTGCCTGGATGGCCAGGAACCAGAGGCTGGATGTCTGAGACAGCTAGGGTAAAATAAACATGACTGACAAAAAGAACTCAATGAAATTATTCCTAATAATATTCTACTGTACTCATAGATCAGTACCTAACACAACCAACATCAAAGAGCAGCTGATGAAAACAGAAGAAGAGACCAAAAGCCAAACATTAGGCATAGCTTGGGGAACCAAAAGAGAAGGAGAGGGGGAAGAAGGAATGTAGGACCCAGATGGATTGAGGACATGGCCAGAAGAATCAACAAAGCAGGGCTCACAGGGGCTCACAGAGACTGAAGGGACAATCAGGAAGCCTAAATGCATCTGAGTTAGTTCTGCTGTTGTGTTTGTTAGCTGGGACTTTTGTGGGACTCCTAACAATGGGAAGGAGGCTATTTTTGGCTCTTTTCCCTGCTCTTGGAGCCCTTCTTCTCCAACTGGGTTGCCTCATCCAGTCTTCATATGAGAGTTTGTGCCTGGTCTTACTGCATCTTCTTATGTTCAGGTTCATTGGTATCACTGGAAAGTCTGTTCTTTTTTGAAGAGAAATAGAAGAGCAGTGGATCTAGTGGATAGGGGAGGTGCAAGAAGACTGAAAGTGTTGAGAGGGAAGACTGTAATCAGAATGTATTGTATGGGAGAGTGTTCTTAAGCTTTTAAAAAGATCAAAATGTCCTATTGGTGGATTCTTCTTTGATGAATATGAAATATGTTTCCACATATGTTCTGATTCATTTTGGTTTTACTTATAATTTGTTAGATATTAAAATGGCAGCACACAAGTCTTGGCTCTATTACACTTTATGGTTCTCCTTTTTCTCCTCACACTGCACATTTTAAATTTTAATAGGTATCTTGACTCATTGCCATGGGCCAGTCACAATGATGGGATGGCTTTAGAGATTGCAGGACAAAAGTTGCCTACTTCCCTTGATATTCACCTTTCTTACCTCTTCTCTGTTCTGGACCTAAAATCTCTGCTGACTTCTGGAGATTACTACCTGCTGTTTAACAGCAGAGGATTAAATCAAGGATTTAGCTGACTCTGGCTCTTTCTTCATTTGCTTGCTAGCTCCTCACTTATCAGGCAAGAGGCTTAGAATTCAGTTATTCTTTGGGAACCAGACAGAAAAAGAAAAGAAAAAGAAAAAGAGAACAGAAAGAAGAAAGGAGAGAAAGGAGAATCTCAAATCAGAAACAACACACACACACACACACACACACACACACACACACACACACACGTGCAATTGCCTGTAGCAGAAATGGGTTCATTCAAACTTTAGTATTGCTTTCGACCATTTATAGCTTTTACACAAAAAATTCTCTATTTAGGAAGAAATTACCTCACATATAAAATGTTATAGAAAGGGAGAGTTATACAACCATGTCAGTAATAACTTGATAGCCCCACACTGATCAGGTAACAGACTTGGTGTTCATTAACTCTTTGTGTACCAGAGAGAAAATAAATGAAAATAAAAGAAAGCAAAAAGAGAAAAGACCAAAGAAAGAAGGAGACAAAGGAGAGTCTCCCATGCAGAAAAACACACACACTCCTGCATGTAGCAAAATGACTACAATCTAACTTTATTACTGGTTTCAGCCATTTATAGTTTTTACACATTTATAGCTTTTACACAAAAATTTCTCAATTTAAGAAAGAATTACTTCACACATAAAATGTTACATGAAGGGGAGTTACATAAGGATGCCAATAGTAAATTCAAAGCTTCATTCTACAAACTCATTCCTTAAGTTCATTATAAGTTCAAAGCAAGAGTTCTATATCACCTTGCTTCATCCTAGGGTACACCTGTGACTTCATGCTTAAATAAGACCTAGAGCTAATGATTTTCCTTGATCAAAAATCTTCCCCAGGCCTGTTTCTCTACTCATGACCCTGTAATTAGCCCGTGTCAAATGAAGGCCTAAGAGACTCTCTTTAGAGCTTCCATACTACAGAGGACTCAAAATTCCTTGTATACATTTAGGAAATCTGCAATATCATTATTAGGAATTATGAAATCTGTAATATGGCCACACAGTTTTGTTACATGAGAGTACAAATCTCATTGATCTGGAAAAAATAAATAACTGCCCAAAAGGAAGAGCTAATAGGAAGGCAATATAACAGTAACTGGAAAAGCTTATCAGTAGGAAGAAGCAATCCTGAGATGAAATCTCTGAAGGCCCTGCAATTCAGAGTTTACCCATTGCAGCACTGCAAAATGGTGGACCATCTCAAGAAAGTCACTTGCTAGATTTAGTCTCCCTTACATGGCTTCTGAGAATCCCTTCCATTATAGATTTGCATAAAGCTGGCTAGGAATAACCATGATACAAAGTCAATATTGGGCTGTTTTGAAATTTCCTCTGCCAATACCATTAATTCAAAACTCTTCACTTTAGTCCTGGCCAGAAGAGAAGGGCAAAAAACTGACACATTCAGCACCAAAATATTACAAAAAAAACCTATTTAGGCCATTTATAAATATTCTTTTCCTTTGAAACCACTCAAGCCAGATGGTCCTAATTTTCATTATCTCAGCACCACTGTGCTCCTGCTATGTTGGCCCACTGAGCATCATTTGAAGCATTCAGTTGTTTTCCTAATCCAAAGATCCCACATTTACATTTCACCAAGAAACATGACCAGGCCTGTCACACCACCACCACACTTCTAGTAACACCTTCTGGCTTGGCCACTATCTATTGCTGTGAAGGGACATCATGATCACTGCAGCTCAGATAAAATGAAAACATTTAGTTGGGGCTTGGTATAAATTCAGAGTGTTAGTTCACTGTCAGCATGGCAGGAAGCATGTTGGCATATAGGGACATGACACTGGAAAACAGCTGAGAAATCAACATATGAATCAGCCAACAGCAGCAGCAAGATAGCAACATTAGACAAGGCCTGGGCACTTGAAACCACAAAGCAAGCCCCAGTGATATACTTCCTCCAAAAAGGTCATATGATGGTTTATATACACTTGGGCCAAGGAGTGGCATTATTAGAAGGTGTGACCTTGTTGGAGTAGGTGTATCACTGTGTTTGTGGGCTTAAGATGCTCACCCTGGAATGGAGCAGCTGGGACAGGATCCTTCTGGTCAAAATCTGCACTCTAGAGATGGGACTGTTCCACAGTCCTCTGTGCACAGGTCTCACCAGGAGAAAGCTGGTCTCTCAGGGGTACTCTCACTCTTGGGCTCAGAGGTGAGCATTCCACTTTCTCTCCAATATCTAGACTGGGACAGTCTAGGAGTGCACAGGGCAGGGGAAAGAGGGAGCAGCTGGGACAGGATCTTTCCAGTGACCATCTGCATTCAGGAGTTGGGGCCATTCCACATCCCTCTGTACACAGGGCCAGCTAGAAGAGAGCTGATCTTCCAGGAGTGCTGACACAGGCTTACAGGCCCACAGGAGGGACAAGCTCCAGCCAGAGACAGCAAGACCAGAAGTACCCAGATAGCAAAAGGCAAGCACAAGAACTTTACCAACAGAAACCAAGGCTAATTGGCAATATCAGGACCCAGTTCCCCCACCACAGCAAGTCCTGGATATCCCAACACACTGGAAAACTAAGATTTGGATTTAAAACCGCATCTTATGTCGCTGATAGAGGACTTTAATAAGGACATAAATAACTCCCTTAAAGAAATACAGAAGAACTCAGATAAACAGGTAGAAGCCCTTAAAGAGGAAAACACAAAACTCCCTTAAAGAATTACAGGAAAATACATCCAAACACGTGAAGGAATTGAACAAAACCATCTGGGATCTAAAAATGAGAGTGGCTGTGGTGGTGCATGCCTTTAATCCCAGCACTTGGGAGGCAGAGGAAGGTGGATTTCTGAGTTCGAGGCCAGCCTGGTCTACAAAGTGAGTTCCAGGACAGCCAGGGCTACACAGAGAAACACTGTCTCGAAAAAACAACAACAACAACAACAACAAAAAATGGAAGTAGAAACAATAAAGAAATCACAAAGGGAGAGAACTCTAGAGATAGAAAACTTAGGAAAGAAATCAGGAGTCATAGATGCAAGCATCAACAACAAGATACAAGAGATAGAAGAGAGAACCTCAGGTGCAGAAGATACCATACAAAACATTGACAAAACAGTCAAAAGAAAACACAAAATGCAAAAGGCTCCTAAGCCAAAGCATCCAGAAAAATCCAGGACAGAATGACAAGACCAAACCAAAGGATAAGAGGTACAGAAGAGAGTGAAGATTCCCAACTTTAAGGGCCAGTAAATACTTTCAACAAAATTATAGAAGAAAACTTCCCTAACCTAAAGAAAAAATACTCATGGACATTCAAGAAGCCTACAGAACTCCAAATAGTTTATACCAGAAAAGAAACTCCTCCAATCACATAATAATCAATACACCAAATTCTCACAACAATGAAAGAATATCAAAGCATTAAGAGAAGGCTGGAGGGATGGCTCAGAAGTTCAGAGCACTGACTGATCTTCCAAAGGTTCTGAGCTCAAATCCCAGCAACCACGTGGTGACCAACAACCATCTCTAGTGAGATCTGACACCCTCTTTTGGAGTGTCTGAAGACAGCTACAGTGTACTTACATAAAATAAATAAATAAATCTTTAGAAAAAATGCAGTAAGGGGAAAAGGTCAAGTGGTATATAAAAGCAAACCTATCAGAATCAAACCAGACTTCGCAACAGAGACTATAAAAAGCAGAAGATGCTGGGCAGATGTCACACAGACCCTAAGGGAACACAAATGGCAGTCCAGGCTACTATACCCAGCTAAATTATCAATTACCATAAATGCATAAATGAAGATATTTCATGACAAAAACAAATTTTCACATTTTCTTTCCACAAATACAGCCCTTCAAAGGATAATAAAGGAAAAACTCCAACACATGGATGGAAACTACACCCTAGTAAAACCAAGAAAATAATTTTCCTTTAACAAACCAGAAAGAAGATAGCCACATAAACATTATTCTACTTCTAACAACAAAAATAACAGGAAGCAAAAATCACTTTTCCTTAGTTTCTCTCAAGATCGATGGACTCAATTCCCCAATAAAAAGACATAGACTAACAGACTGGATGCATAAACAGGACCCAACGTTTTGCTGTAAACAAGAAACCAACCTCAGTGACAAAGGCAGACACTCCCTTAGAGTAAAGTGCTGGAAAACAATTTTGCAAGCAAAAGGTCCCAAGAAACAAGCTAGAGTAGCCATTCTAATATTGGATAAAATCAACTTCAACTAAAAGTCATCAAAAAAGATAAGGAAGGACACTTCATATTCACCAAAGGAAAAAATATACAAAGAAGAACTCTCAATTCTGACCATCTATGTCCCAAATGCAAGGGTACCCACATTCATAAAAGAAGCTTTACTAAAGTCCAAAGCACACATTGCACCTAACACAATAATAGTGGGGAACTTCAACACACCACTCTCATCAATGGACAAAACAGAGAATCAAACTAAACAGAGACATGCTGGAACTAACAGAAGTTATGAACCAAATGAATTTAACAGATACCCAAGCAACATTTCATCTTAAAACAAAAGAATATACCTTCTTCTCAGCACTTCATGGTACTTTCTCCAAAATTGACCACATAATCTGTCACAAAACAGACCTCAACAGATATTAGAAAATAGAAATAATCCCATGTCTTCTATCAGATCAATGCAGAGTAAGGCTGGTCTTCAATAGCAACAAAAACAACAGCAAGCCCACTTACACATGGAAGCTGAACAATGCAATACTCAATGATAACTGAGTCAAGGAAGAAATAAAGAAAGAAATTAAAGAAGTTTTAGAATTTAATGAAATGAAGGAACAACATACCCAAACTTATGGGACACAATGAAAGCACTGCTAAGAGGAAAACTCATAGCTTTTTCAAAATCCTTCTATTGGAGGCACTTCAGAGTGCCTCCAAAAAGAAACTAGAAAGAGCATAAACTAGAAGCTTGACAGAACACCTAGAGGCTCTAGAACAAAAAGAAGTAAATACACCCAAGAGAAGTAGATGGCAGGAAATAATCAAACTCAGGGCTGAAATCAACCAAGTAGAAACAAAAAGAACTATACGAAGAATCAATGAAACCAGGAGTGAATTCAATGAGAAAATAAAAAAGATAGATAAACCCTTGTTAAGACTAACCAAAGGGCACAGAGACAATATATGAATTAACAAAATCAGGAATGAAAGGGGAGACATAACAACAGAAACTGAAGAAGTTCAAAAAATCATCAGATCCTATTACAAAGGCCTATACTCAAGAAAACTAGAAAACCTACATGAAATGAATGATTGTCCAGACAGATACCAGGAACCAAAGTTAAATCAGGATCAGAAACCAAACACCCCCATAAACCCAAAGGAAATACATGCAATCATTAAAGGTCTCCCAAAGAAAAGAAGTCCAGAGTCAGATAATTTTAGTACAGAATTCCATCAGACCTTCAAAGAAGATATAATACTAATACACTTCCAAAACTATTCCACAAAATAGAAACAGAAGGAACACTACCCAATTAATACCATGAAGCCACAGTTACACTGATAATTAAACAACAAAATATGCCCAACAAAGAGAACTACAGACCAATTCTCTTTATGAATAATGATGCAAAAATACCCAATATAATTCTCACAAACTGAATCCAGGAACACATCAAAACTATCATCTACCACAATCGAGTAGGCTTCATCCCAGGGATGCAGGGATGGTTCAATATATGGAAATCCACCAATGTAATCCACTACATAAACTCAAAGAAAAAAAACCACATGATCATGTCATTAGATGCTGTAAAAACTTTTGACAAAAGTCAGCATCCCTTCATGTTAAAAGCCTTGCAAAGATCAGGAATTCAAGGCCAATACCTAAACATAGTAAAAGCAATATACATCAAACCAGTAGCCAACATCAAACTAAATGAAGAGAAACTTGAACAAGTCCCACTAAAATCAGGGAGTAGACAAGGCTGCCCTCTCTGCCTATCTATTCAATATAGTACTTGAAGTTCTAGCTAGAACAATTAGACAACAAAAAAAGGTCAGAGGGATACAAATTGGAAAGAGAGAAGCCAAAATATCACCATTTGCAAATGAAATGATAGTATACTTAAGTGTCCCCAAAAATTCCTCCAGAGAATTCCTACAGCTGATAAACAACTTCAGCAATATGGCTGGATATAAAATTAACTCAAACAAATCAGTAGCCTTCCTATACTCAAAGGATAAACAGCCTGAGAAAGAAATTAGGGAACCGAAAACTTCACAATAGCCACAAGCAATGTAAAGTATCTTGGTGCAACTATAACCAAGTGAAAGATCTGTATGACAAGAACTTCAATTTTCTGAAGAAAAAAATCAAAGACTTCAGACGATGGAAAGATCTCCCATGCTTGAGGATTGGCAGGATTAATATAGTAGAAATGGCCATCTTGCCGAAAGCAATCTACAAAGTCAATGCAATCCCCATCAGAAGTCCAATGCAATTCTTCATAGAGTTAGAAAAAGAAATTTTCAAATTCATATGGAATAGCAAAGAAAAAACAACAACAACAAACCCAGGTTAGTGAAAACTGTTCTCAATAATAAAAGAACTTCTGGCAGAATCACCATCACTGACCTCAAGCTGTACTACAGAGCAATAGAGATAAAAACTGCATGGTACTGGTACAGTGACAGGCAGGTAGATCAATGGAATAGAATTGGAGACCCAGAAATGAACCCACATACCTATGGTCACTTGATTTTTGACAAAGAAGCTAAAACCATCCCATGGGAAAAAAGACAGCATTTTCAACAAATGGTGCTGGTTCAACTGGTAGTCAACATGTACAAGGCTGCGAATTGATCCACTCTTATCTCCCTGTACAAAGCTCAAATCCAAGTGAATCAAGGACCACCACATAAAAACAGATATACTGAATCTAATAAAAGAGAAAGTATGGAAGAATCTGGAGTTCATGGGCACAGGGGAGATTTTCCTGAGTAGAACACCAATAGTTTATGGTCTAAGGTCAAGAACTGACAAATGGTACCTCATAAAATTGCAAAGCTTCTGTAAGGTAAAGGACATTGTGAATAGGACAAAATGGCAACCAAGAGATTGGGAAAAGATCTTTACCAATCCTATATCCAATATATTCAATATATACAAAGAACTCAAGAAGTTAGACTACAGAGAACCAAATAACCCTATTAAAAAATGAGGTACAGTGGTCTGGAGGAGCTGAAGGGGTTTACAGCCCCTTGGGAAGAACAAAGATGTCGGCCACCCAGATGCCCCAGGATTCCCAGGGACTAAACCATCAACCAAGGGGTACACATAGTTCCAGCCAAAAATGTGGCAGAGAAATGCCTTGTTGGGCATCAGTGTAAGGAATGGTCCTTGGCCAGGTGAAGGCTCAATTGACGCCCCGACAAAGGGAAAACGAGGGGTGGTGGTGGGAGTGGGTCGGGTAGAGGGTCTTATTCGTGGAGGCACAGGGTGGGAGGAGGGGTTTTGGGTCTCTGGGGAGGAGGGAAATCTGGAAAGGTTTTTACCACTGGAAATGTAAATGAAGATGATATTCAATAAATAATTTTTTTTAAATGGTGTGCAGAGTTGAACAAAGAATTCTCAACTGAGGAATAATGGATGGCTGAGAAACACCTAAAGAAATATTCAACACCCTTAATTATCAGGGAAATGCAAATCATAAAAACCCTGAGATTCCACCTCACACCAGTCAGAATGGCTAAGATCATAAACTCAGGGAACAGCAGATGCTGGAGAGAATGTGGAGAAAGAGAAACACTCCTCTATTGCTGGTGGGATTGCAAGCTGGTAAAACCACTCTTGGAATCAGTTTGGTGGTTCCTCAGAAAATTGGACATAGTACTCCCTAGGACCCAGCTATACCACTCCTGGGCATATACCAGAAGATGCTCCAACATGTAATAAGGACACATACTCCACTATGTTCATAGCAGCCTTATTTCTAATAGCTAGAAGCTGGAAAGAACCCAGATGTCCCTCCAAAGAGGAATGAATACAGAAAATGTAGTACATTTACACAATGAAGTACTACTCAACTATTAAAGACAATGAAATTCTTAGGTAAATGGATGGAGGTAGAAAATATCCTGTGTGAGGTAACCCAATCACAAAAGAACACACATGGTATGCACTCGCTGATAAGTGGATATTAGCCCAAAAGATCTGAATACCCAAGATAAAATTCACAGACCACATGAAGCTCAAGAAGAAGGAAGACCAAAGTGTAGAAACTTTGGTTCTTCTTCGCAGGAGGAACAAAATACCCATGGGAGGAGATACACAGACAAACTGTGTAGCAGACTGAAGGAAAGGCCATCCAGTCTGCTACACAGTTTGTCTGCCCCACCTTGGGATCCATCTCATATACAGTTATCAAACACAAACACTATTGTGAATGCAAACAAGTGCTTGCAGACAGGTGCCTGACATAGCTGTCTTCTGAGCAGCTCTGCCAGTGCCTGAAAAAAATACAGAGGGGGATGCTCTCAGCCAACCATTGAACTGAGCACAGGATCCCCAATGGAGGAGCTAGAGAAAGGACCCAAGGACCTCAAGGGGTTTGCAGCCCCACAAGAGCAACAACAATAGACACCCCTGCACCCCCCACCACCACCACTACCACCACCACGCTCTCAGGGGCTAAACCACTAACCAAAGAGTACACATGGAGGGACCCATGGCTCTAGCTGCATGTGTAGCACTGAATAACCTTGCCAGACATCAATGACAGGAGAGGCCCTTGGTCCTGTGAAGGCTTGTGGCCCCAGTGCAGTCAAATGCCAGGACAGGGAAGCAGGAGTGGGTTATTAGGGAGCAGGGGGAGGGGAGTTGGGATGGGGGGTTTTGGAGGTGAAATGAGTAAAGAGGATAACATTTGAAATTAAAATAAAGAAAATATCTAAGTAAAAGGAGAGAGAGAGAGAGAGAGAGAGAGAGAGAGAGAGAGAGAGAGAGTATCACCCTAGCTACCAGCAAGTCAGTATTCTGTTAGCAGCCTTCAGATAAAGATGTAGAACTCTCAGCTCCTCGTGCACCATGCCTGCCTGGATGCTGCCATGCTCCCACCTTGATGATAATGGACTGAACTCTGAACCTGCAAGCCAGACACATGAAATGCTGTCCTTATAAGAATTGACTTCGTTATGGTGTCTGTTCACAGAAGTAAAGCCCTAACTAAGGCAGGACACATGGAAGCTTAGATTTTTCAAAACATATTTTAATAAGGTGCTTTAAACACTTCAACCACCCTTTCAGCCCACCAAACACCAGAGATAGTGGAAGAATCATTGATAGGAAATGGAGGTTGTGAACCTGATAAGAAGTAGTCACTGGGTCTATTCCAATCTTCATTGTCAGCTTTCCAGTCCTCTAAAAAACACCAACAGAAATCATCAATGACAGTTCCATCCAGAAAAAAAAATCATTAGGCTCTACCAATCAGTCTAACTAAACGGAGGCAACACAAGAATATCAGATTAGACCCTACCTGGATGTTATCCTGGGTAGGTCAAGACCTACAGTCCATCTCTCTGTGTCCATGGTACTTGATATGAGCATTTGTCCCAGAAAATTGCTCCTTCAGCAGGAGGGGCATTAATAGAGGTATCCAGGAGAGACAGACATTAATCCTTCTTCTCTTGGCTTAAGACACTTACCTGGCTGTTTAGATGATCCAGGCATCACTGCCAGTGATATTCTCCCCTTGTTTTCACTCTCTCCATACTCTCCCCTAATCTTCCTTCCAAGTTGTTCTGCTTGCTGAGCTGACTCTGTTGTAGGTAACAGTCTGGCCGGGCCACTGTAGGAGACAGAGAGGTTCATGTGCTCACAGACAATCACTGGGGAATGTAGGAATGTTAAAAAACACAGTTGATTGCTACCAGGACACAGCCAGAGAGGCCCAGGTAGACAGACTCCAGTCGGGGCTACCATCACGCGGGTGGATCCGCCAGGCTCTTGCCACCAGCTAGGCCCAGGGCCGAGGCTCTGCGGGACTTCTCCACGCCCTCCAGCCTTGCACCAAGGCAGCTGGGAGCAGCCTGCCCACAGTCCCTTACAGCAGGGGTCGCGGTAGGTCTCCATATTGCTACCAAAACACCACTAGAGAAGCCCAGGTAGACAGATTCAATCAGGAGCTATCATCACTTGGGAAGATCCTCCAGGCTCACCCCACTAACCAGGGCAAGGGCGGCAGCTGGAGAGACATATCCACGCCCTCTGGCCTTGCACCAACTCGGTTGGGAACCGCCCTCCCTGAGGTCCCCTCAGCACTCACAAAGGCAGTCTCTATTTTGCAGCATAGTCACCAGTAGAGAAACAACAGGTGAGCCCAGCCTCGCAGGAGGTTCAAACACCAGCCAGTGACAACAAGGCCAACTAACGCCAGAGATAACCAGATGGCAAAAGGAAAACGAAGGAACATTACTAACAGAAATCAAGGCAGCATGACAGCATCTGAACCCAGTTCACCGACAACAGGAAGTCCTGGATACCCCCAACACACCAGAAAAACAAGACTTGGATCTAAAGATCGCTGGTCAGGATGCTGGTAGCAGAATACATAGATAAATCTCTTAAAGAAATACAGGAGAAATTGGATCAAAAGTTAGAAGCCTTTACAAGGCAAACACAAAAATCACTTAAAGAAATTCAGGAGAATACGGATCAAAAAACAGAAGTCAATAAGGAGGAAACACAAAAATCACTTAAAGAAATACAGAAGAACATGGGTCAACAAGTAGAAGCTATGAAAGAGGAAACACAAAAATCTCTTAAAGAAATATATGAAAACACAATCAAGCAGGCGAAAAATCTGAGCACATCCATCCAGGTTCTAAAAACAGAAGTAGAAACAACTAAGAAATAGCAGAGGGAGACAACATTGGAGATAGAAAACCTTGGGAAGAAATCAGGGGCCATAGACGCAAATATCAACAACAGAATACAAGAGATGGAAGACAGAATCTCAGATGCCAAAGATACCATAGGAACCATTGATTCAACAGTCAAAGAAAATACAAAATGTAAAAAGGCTGTAACACAAAACATCCAGGAAACCCAGGACACAAAGAGAAGACCAAACCTAAGGATTATAGGTAGAGCTGAGAATGAAGATTTACTCTCAGCAAAGGGCCAGCAAATATCTTCTACAAAAGTATGGAAGAAAACTTCCCCAACCTAAAGAGAGAGATGCCCATGAAAATACAAGAAGCCTACAGAACTCCAAACAGACTGGACCAGAACAGAAATACATCCCGTCACATAATAATCAAAACCACAAATGTACTAAACAAAGAAAGACTATTAAAGGCAGCAAGAGAAAAAGGCCAAGTAACATATAAAGGAAGACCTATCAGAATAACACCAGACTTCTCACCTGAGACTATGAAAGCTAGAATATCCTGGGCAGATATCATGCAAACTCTAAGAGAACACAAATTTCAGCCAAAACTACTTTACCCAGCAAAACTCTCAATCGCCATAGATGGAGACATCAAGGTATTCCATGACAAAACCAAATTTGCATGTTGTCTTTCCACAAACCCAGCCCTACAAAGGATAATAGGGGGGGAACACCAACACAAGGAAGGAAACTACACCCCGGAAGAAGCAAGATAGAAACCTCCTCTCATCAAACCCAAAAGAAGATAACCTCTCAAATATAAAAAAATAATTTCAAAAATGTCGGGAGGTAATAATTACTATTCCTTAATATCTCTTAACATCAATGGACTCAATTCCCCAATAAAAAGACATAGACTAACAGACTGGATACAGAAACAGGACCCTACATTTTGCTGCATACAGGAAACACATCTCAGTGTTAAAGACAAACACTGCCTTAGAGTAAAAGCAAATGGTCTCAGGAAACAAGCTGGAGTATCCATTATAATATCAGATAAAATTGACTTCCAACCTAAAGTCATCAAAAGAGACTCGGAAGGTCACTTCTTGCTGGTCAAAGGGAAAATACACCAAGAAGAGCTCTCAATACTGAACATCTATGCTCCAAATGCAAGGGCACCCTCATTCATAAAAGAAAACTTACTAAAGCTTAAAGCACACATTACACCTAACACAATAATTGTGGGTGACTTCAACACTCCACTCTCCTCAATGGACTGATCAGGAAAGCAGAAATTAAACAGGGACACAGTGAAACTAATTGAAACTTTGGACCAATTGGATTTAACAGATATATATAGAACTTTTCATCCTAAAGCAAAAGAATATACCTTTTTCTCAGCACCCCACGGTACCTTCTACAAAATTGATCATATAATTGGTCACAAGACAGGTGTCAACAAAAAAAGAAGATCAAGCTAATCCCATGCCTCCTATCAGATCACCATGGAGTAAGAGTGGTCTTCATGCAGGGATGGTTCAATATACGGAAATCCATCAATGTAATCCACTACATAAACAAACTAAAAGAAAAAAACCACATGGTCATCTCATTAGATGCTGAAAATGCATTCGACAAAACTCAGCATCCTCTCATGCTAAAAGTCTTGGAAAGAGCAGGAATTCAAGGCCCATACCTAAACATAGTAAAAGCAATCTACAGCAAACCAGTAGCCAACATCAAAATAAATGGAGAGAAACTTGAAGCAATCCCACTAAAATCAGGGACTATACAAGGCTGCCCTCTCTCTCCATATCTTTTCAATATAGTACTTGAAGTTCTAGTGAGAGCAATTAGACAACATAAGGAAGTCAAAGGGATACAAATTGGAAAGGAAGAAGTCAAACTATCATTATTTGCAGACGATATGATAGTCTACTTAAGCGATCCAAAAAACTCCACCAGAGAACTTCTACAGCTGATAAACAACTTCAGCAAAGTGGCTGGTTATAAAATTAAATCAAACAAATCAGTAGCCTTCTTGTACTCAAAGGACAAGCAGGCTGAGAAAGAAGTTAGGGAAATAACACCCTTCACAATAGCCACAAACAACATAAAGTACCTTGGTGTGACTCTAACCAAAAAAGCGAAAGATCTGTATGACAGGAACTTCAAGTCCTTGAAGAAAGAAATCGAGGAAGACCTCAGAAGATGGAAAAATATTTCTTGCTCCTGGTTGGCAGGATCAATATAGTAAAAATGGCCATCTTGCCAAAAGCAATCTACAGATTCAATGAGATCCCCATCAACATCCCAAATCAATTCTTCATAGATCTAGAAAGAGCAATTCTCAAATTCATGTGGAGCAACAAAAAACCCAGGATAGCTAAAACTATTCTCAACAATAAAAGGACTTCTGGGGGAATCAATATCCCTGACCTCAAGCAGTACTACAGAGCAATTGTGTTAAAAACTGCATGGTATTGGTACAGCAACAGGGAAGTGGATGAATGGAATAGGATTGAAGACCCAGAAATGAACCCACAGAGTTATGGTCACTTGATCTTTGATAAAGGAGCCACAACCATCCAGTGGAAAAAAGATAGCCTTAAATGGTGCTGGTTCAATTGGAGGTCAACATGCAGAAGAATGCGAATTGACCCACTCTTATCTCCTTGTACTAAGATCAACTCCAAGTGGATCAAGGACTTCCACATAAAACCAGACACACTGAAACTATTAGAAAAGAAACTTGGGAAGACCTTGGAGGACATGGGCACAGGGGGAAAGTTCCTGAACAGAACACCAATAGCTTATGCTCTAAGATCAAGATTTGACAAATGGGACCTCATAAAATTACAAAGTTTCTATAAGGCAAAGGACACTGTCAGAAGGACAAAACGGCAACCAACAAAGGGGGAAATGATCTTCACCAACCCCACATCTGACAGAGGGCTAATATCCAATATATACAAAGAACTCAAGAAGTTAGACCCCAAAGAACCAAATAACCCTATCAAAAATGGGGTACAGAGCTAAACAAAGAATTTTCACCAGAAGAAATTTGAATGGCCGAGAAACACCTTAAGAGATGTTCAACATCATTAGTCATCAGGGAAATGCAAATCAAAACAACCCTGAGATTCCACCTCACACCAGTCAGAATGGCTAAGATTAAAAACTCAAGAGACAACAGGTGCTGGCAAGGATGTGGAGAAAGAGGAACACTCCTCCACTGTTGGTGGGATTGCAAAATGGTAAAACCACTCTGGAAATCAGTGTGGCGGTTCCTCAGAAAATTGGGCATGTCACTTCCAGAGGACCCTGGCATACCACTCCTGGGCATATACCCAGAGGATTCCTCTGCATACAATAAAGACACATGCTCCACTATGTTTATAGCAGCCTTGTTTATAATAGCCAGAAATTGGAAAGAGCCCAAATATCCCTCAAAAGAGGAATGGATACAGAAAATGTGGTATATTTATACAATGGAGTACTAATCAGCAATTAAAAATAATGAACTCATGCAATCTATAGGTAAATGGTTAGATCTGGAAACTATCATCCTAAGTGAGCTAACCCAATCACAAAAGAATACACACGAAATGCAATCACTGATAAGTGGATATTAATGAGCCCAGAATCCCTAAATACTCAAGGCACAATTAGCAAGTCAAATGACTCCCAAGAAGAAGAAAGGAAGGACCCTGGGCCTCTGAAGATTGGATCCAGTAATGTAGACCCAGAACAGAGAAATCGTGGGGAGGGGGAATGAGTGGGGAATAGTTGGGGGGAGAGGAATTATGGGACATATGGTGGGGGGTAACTGGGAAAGGGGAAAGCCTTTGGAATGTAAACATAGAATATAGAAAATAAAAATTAAAAAAACAAAAACAAAATAACACATATTTAAATATGTGACTGCTCAGTTGCTATTACAAATGAAAATACAATTCCAGTTGCTTAAACTTATTAACCTACAAAATATATATTAAGAAAAATGGATGAATAAAGGATGTTCTATAGCACCTTTAAAAAAAAAGAGTGGTCGAGCGGCGGGCCTCCATATTGCAACCAGGACACAGCTGGAAAGGCCCAGGCTCTGTGGGACATCCCCGCCCTCTGGTGAGCACCAAGGCTGCTTCTGCAACCAGCTCGCCGGCCCCTAGACCAGCGGTGTAGCGGCGGGCCTCCATATCGCAACCAGGACACAGCTGGAAAGGCCCAGGTAAACACCCCTTCCAGGGCTACACTCACGGAGGTATCTGCTAGGGTCTCGGAGCCAAGCAGGCAGAGTCCCGCCTAGGCTCTGTGGGACATCCCCGAGCCCTCTGGTGAGCACCAAGGCTGCATTCTGCAACCAGCTCGCCGGCCCCTAGACCAGCAGTGTAGCGGCGGACCTCCATATCGCAACCAGGACACAGCTGGAAAGGCCCAGGTTCTGTGGGACATCCCCGCCCTCAGGTGAGCACCTAAGCTGCGTTCTGCAACCAGCTCGCCGGCCCCTAGACCAGCGGTGTAGCGGCGGGCCTCCATATTGCAACCAGGACACAGCTGGAAAGGCCCAGGCTCTGTGGGACATCCCCGCCCTCTGGTGAGCACCTAAGCTGCGTTCTGCAACCAGCTCGCCGGCCCCTAGACCAGCGGTGTAGCGGCGGGCCTCCATATTGCAACCAGGACACAGCTGGAAAGGCCCAGGCTCTGTGGGACATCCCCGCCCTCTGGTGAGCACCTAAGCTGCGTTCTGCAACCAGCTCGCCGGCCCCTAGACCAGCGGTGTAGCGGCGGGCCTCCATATTGCAACCAGGACACAGCTGGAAAGGCCCAGGCTCTGTGGGACATCCCCGCGCTCTGGTGAGCACCTAGGCTGCGTTCTGCAACCAGCTTGCCGGCCCCTAGACCAGCAGTGTAGCGGCGGGCCTCCATATTGCAACCAGGACACAGCTGGAAAGGTCCAGGCTCTGTGGGACATTCCCCGTGCCCTCTGGCGAGCACCGAGGCTGCATTCTGCAACCAGCTCACCGGCCCCTGGACCAGTGGTAGCAACGGGCCTCCATATTGCAACCAGGACATAGCTGGAAAGGCCCAGGTAAACACCCCTTCCAGGGCTACCCTCACGGGGGATCTGCTAGGCTCTAGGAGTTCCTTGCAACCAGGACACAGCTGGAGAAGCCCAGGTAGACAGACTCCAACAGGGGCTACAATCGCATGGGTGGCAGCCAGCTTATGATCCCTTAAAGCAGCAGTCACACATATTCACCAATAGAGAAACAACAGGTGAGCCCAGCCTCACAGGAGATTCAAACACCAGCCACTGACAACAAGGCCAACTAAAACCAGAAATAACCAGATGGCAAAAGGAAAACGAAGGAACGTTACTAACAAAAATCAAGGCAACATGACAGCATCTGAACCCAGTTCTCCAACAACAGGAATCCCTGGATACCCTAAAACACCAGAAAAACAAGACTTGGATATAAAATCACTGGTCAGGATGCTGGTAGCTGAACACATAGAAAAATCTCTTAAAGAAATAGAGGAGAAAATGGATCAAAAGTTAGAAGCCTTTACGAGGCAAATACAAAAATCACTTCAAGAAATGCAGGAGAAGATGGATCAAAAAGAAGAAGACAATAAGGAAGAAAGACAAAAGTCACTTAAAGAACTACAGAAGAACGTGGGCCAACAAGTAGAAGCTATGAAAGAGGAAGCACAAAAATCTATTAAAGAAATTCATGAAAACACAATCAAGCAAGCGAAATATCTGAGCACATCCATCCAGATACTAAAAACAGAAGTAGAAACAACTAAGAAATCACAGAGGGAGACAACATTGGAGATAGAAAACCTGGGGAAGAAATCAGGGGCCATAGACGCAAGTATCAACAATAGAATACAAGAGATAGAAGACAGAATCTCAGAAGCCGAAGATACCATAGGAACCATTGATTCAACAGTCAAAGAAAATACTAAATGCAAAAAGGTGGTAACCCAAAACATCCAGGAAATCCAAGACACTATGAGAAGACCAAACCTAAGGATTATAGGTATAGACGAGAGTGAAGATTTACAAGTTAAAGGGCCAGCTAATATCTTCTATAAAATTATGGAAGAAAACTTCCCCAACCTAAGGAGAGAGATGCCCATGAATATACAAGAAGCCTATAGAACCCCAAACAGACTGGACCAGAACAGAAATACATCCCGTCACATAATAATCAAAACTCCAAATGTAATAAACAAAGAAAGAATACTAAAGGCAGCAAGAGAAAAAGGCCAAGTAACATATAAAGGAAAACCTATCAGAATAACACCAGACTTCTCACCTGAGACCATGAAAGCTAGAAGATCCTGGGCAGATATCATGCAAACTCTAAGAGAACACAAACTTCAGCCAAAACTACTTTACCCAGCAAAACTCTCAATTGCCATTGATGGAGACATCAAGGTATTCCATGACAAAACCAAATTTGCAAGATATCTCTCCACAAATCCAGCCCTACAAAGTATAATAGGGGGAAAACACCAAGACAAGGACGGAAACTACACCCGGGAAGAAGCAAGATAGAAACCTCCTCTCATCAAACCCAAAAGAAGATAACCTCTCGAATATAAAAAATAAATAAGATAAATAAATATAATTTCAAAAATGTCTGGAGGTAATAATTACTATTCCTTAATATCTCTTAACGTCAATGGACTCAATTCCCCAATAAAAAGACATAGATTAACAGACTGGATATGGAAACAGGACCCTACATTTTGCTGCATACAGGAAACACATCTCAGTGTTAAAGACAAACACTACCTTAGAGTAAAAGGCTGGAGGACAATTTTACAAGCAAATGGTCTCAGGAAACAAGCTGGAGTAGCCATTCTAATATCAGATAAAATTGACTTTCAACCTAAAATCATCCAAAGAGACTCAGAAGGTCACTTCTTGCTGGCCAAAGGGAAAATCCACCAGGAAGAGCTCTCAATACTGAACATCTATGCTCCAAATGCAAGGGCACCCTCATTCGTAAAAGAAACCTTACTAAAGCTTAAAGCACACATTACACCTAACACAATAATTGTGGGTGACTTCAACACCCCACTCTCCTCAATGGACCGATCAGGAAAGCAGAAACTAAACAGGGACACAGTGAAACTAATTGAAACTCTGGACCAATTGGATTTAACAGATATATATAGAACATTTCATCCTAAAGCTAAAGAATATACCTTTTTCTCAGCACCGCATGGTACCTTCTCCAAAATAGACCATATAATCGGTCACAAGACAGATGTCAACAAATACAAGAAGATCGAGCTAATCCCATGCCTCTTATCAGATCACCATGGAGTAAGAGTGGTCTTCAATAGCAACAAAAACAACAGAAAGCCCACATACACATGGAAACTGAACAATACTCTACTCAATGACACCTTGGTCAAGGAAGAAATAAAAAAAGAAATCAAAGACTTTTTAGAATTCAATGAAAATGAAGGTACAACCTACCCAAATCTATGGGACACAATGAAAGCAGTGCTAAGAGGAAAACTCATAGCTCTAAGTGCATCCAAAAAGAAACTGGAGAGAGCATACACTAGCAGCTTAATGGCACACCTTAAAGCCCTGGAAGAAAAACAAGTTAATTCACCCAGGAGGAGTAGAAGACAAGAAATCATCAAACTCAGGGCTGAAATCAATCAAATAGAAACAAAGAGAACCATACAAAGAATCAACAAGACCAGGAGCTGGTTCTTTGAGAAAATCAACAAGATAGATGAACCCTTAGCCAGACTAACCAAAGGACACAGAGACAGTATACAAATTAACAAAATTAGAAATGAAAAGGGAGACATAACAACAGAAACTGAGGAAATTCAAAAGATCATCAGATCCTACTACAAAGGTCTATACTCAAAACAACTGGAGAATCTGGAGGAAATGGACAATTTCCTAGACAGATATCAAATACCAAAATTAAATCAGCACCAAGTAGACCAGCTAAATAGTCCCATAACCCCTAAAGAAATAGAAGGGGTTATAGAAAGCCTCCCAACCAAAAAAAGTACGGGACCAGATGGTTTTAGTGCAGAATTCTACCAGACATTCAAAGAAGACTTAACACCAATACTCTCCAAACTATTCCACAAAATAGAGACAGAAGGGACACTGCCCAACTCATTCTTCGAAGCCACAATTACACTAATACCTAAACCACAAAAAGATCCAACAATGAAAGAGAACTACAGGCCAATTTCTCTGATGAATATAGATGCAAAAATACTAAATAAAATTCTTGCTAACCGAATCCAAGAGCACATCAAAACGATCATCCACCATGATCAAGTAGGCTTCATCCCAGGGATGCAGGGATGGTTCAACATACGGAAATCCATCAATGTAATCCACTACATAAACAAACTGAAAGAAAAAAACCACATGGTCATCTCATTAGATGCTGAAAAAGCATTTGACAAAATTCAGCATCCTTTCATGCTAAAAGTCTTGGAAAGAGCAGGAATTCAAGGCCCATACCTAAACATAGTAAAAGCAATCTACAGCAAACCAGTAGCCAACATCAAAATAAATGGAGAGAAACTTGAAGCATTCCCACTAAAATCAGGGACTAGACAAGGCTGCCCTCTCTCTCCATATCTTTTCAATATAGTACTTGAAGTTCTAGCAAGAGCAATTAGACAACATAAGGAAGTCAAAGGGATACAAATTGGAAAGGAAGAAGTGAAACTATCATTATTTGCAGACGATATGATAGTTTACCTAAGCGACCCAAAAAACTCCACCAGAGAACTTCTACAGCTGATAAACAACTTCAGCAAAGTGGCAGGTTATAAAATTAACTCAAGCAAGTCAATGGCCTTCTTGTACTCAAAGGACAAGCAGGCTGAGAAAGAAGTTAGGGAAATAACACCCTTCACAATAGCCACAAACAACATAAAGTATCTTGGCGTAACTCTAACCAAACAAGCGAAAGATCTGTACAACAGGAACTTCAAGTCCTTGAAGAAAGAAATCGAAGAAGACCTCAGAAGATGGAAAAATATTTCTTGCTCCTGGATTGGCAGGATCAATATAGTAAAAATGGCCATCTTGCCAAAAGCAATATACAGATTCAATGCAATCCCCATCAACATCCCAACTCAATTCTTCATAGATCTAGAAAGAGCAATTCTCAAATTCATCTGGAGCAACAAAAAACCCAGGATAGCTAAAACTATTCTCAACAATAAAAGGACTTCTGGGGGAATCAATATCCCTGACTTCAAGCAGTACTACAGAGCAATTGTGTTAAAAACTGCATGGTATTGGTATAGCAACAGGCAAACAGATCAATGGAACAGGATTGAAGACCCTGAAATTAACCCACAGACTTATGGTCACTTGATCTTTGATAAAGGAGCCACAACCATCCGATGGAATAAAGATAGCCTTTTCAACAAATGGTGCTGGTTCAACTGGAGGTCAACATGCAGAAGAATGCGAATTGACCCACTCTTATCTCTTTGCTCTAAGATCAACTCCAAGTGGATCAAGGACCTCCACATAAAACCAGACACACTGAAACTATTAGAAAAGAAACTTGGGAAGACCCTGGAGGACTTGGGCACAGGGGAAAAGTTCCTGAACAGAACACCAATAGCGTATGCACTAAGATCAAGAATCGACAAATGGGACCTCATAAAATTACAAAGTTTCTGCAAAGCAAAGGACACTGTCCGAAGGACAAAACGGCAACCAACAAAGTGGGAAAAGATCTTTACCAACCCCACATCCGACAGAGGGCTAATATCTAATATATACAAAGAACTCAAGAAGTTAGACCGCAAAGAACCAAATAACCCTATCAAAAAATGGGGCACAGAGCTAAAAAAAGAATTTTCACCAGAAGAAATTCGGATGGCCGAGAAACACCTTAAGAGATGCTCAACATCATTAGTCATCAGGGAAATGCAAATCAAAACAACCCTGAGATTCCACCTCACACCAGTCAGAATGGCTAAGACTAAAAACTCAAGAGACAACAAGTGCTGGCGAGGATGTGGAGAAAGAGGAACACTCCTCCACTGTTGGTGGGATTGCAAAATGGTAAAACCACTCTGGAAATCAGTGTGGCGGTTCCTCAGAAAATTGGGCATGGCACTTCCAGAGGACCCTGGCATACCACTCCTGGGCATATACCCAGAGGATTCCCCTACATGCAATAAAGACACATGCTCCACTATGTTTATAGCAGCCTTGTTTATAATAGCCAGAAGTTGGAAGGAGCCCAAATATCCCTCAAAGGAGGAATGGATACAGAAAATGTGGTATATTTATACAATGGAATACTACTCAGCAATTAAAAATAATGAATTCATGCAATTTGTAGGTAAATGGTTAGATCTGGAAAATATCATCCTGAGTGAGCTAACCCAATCACAAAAGAATGCACATGAAATGCAATCACTGATAAGTGGATATTAATGAGCCCAGAAGCACTAAATACTCAAGACACAAATAGCAAGTCAAATGATTCCCAAGAAGAAGAAAGGAGAGGACCCTGGGCATGTAAAGATTGCATCCAGTTTAGTAAAGAAACCGAGGGGGGAGGGGGAATGATTGGGGAATAGTAGGGGGGGAGAAGAACTATGGGAACTATGGTGGGTGGGAACTGGGAAAGGGGAAAGCCTTTGAAATGTAAACATAGAATATAGAAAATAAAAATAACTAAAAAAATAAAAATAAAAAAAAAGAGTGGTCTTCAATAGCAACAACAACAAAAAAAAAAAAAAACAGAAAGCCCACATACACATGGAAACTGAACAATACTCTACTCAATGACACCTTGGTCAAGGAAGAAATAAAAAAAGAAATCAAAGACTTTTTAGAATTCAATGAAAATGAAGGTACAACCTACCCAAATCTATGGGACACAATGAAAGCAGTGCTAAGAGGAAAACTCATAGCTTTAAGTGCATCCAAAAAGAAACTGGAGAGAGCATACACTAGCAGCTTAACGGCACACCTTAAAGCCCTGGAAGAAAAAGAAGTTAATTCACCCAGGAGGAATAGAAGACAGGAAATCATCAAACTCAGGGCTGAAATCAATCAAGTAGAAACAAAGGAAACCATACAAAGAATCAACAAAACCAGGAGCTGGTTCTTTGAGAAAATCAACAAGATAGATAAACCCTTAGCCAGATTAACCAAAGGACACAGAGACAATATACAAATTAACAAAATTAGAAATGAAAAGGGGGACATAACAACAGAAACTGAGGAAATTCAAAAGATCATCAGATGCTACTACAAAGGTCTATACCCAACACAACTGGAGAATCTGGAGGAAATGGACAATTTTCTAGACAGATACCAAATACCAAAATTAAATCAGGATCAATTAGATCAGCGAAATAATTCCATAACCCCTAAAGAAATAGAAGGAGTTATAGAAAGCCTCCCAACCAAAAAAAGTACGGGACCAGATGGTTTTAGTGCAGAATTCTACCAGACATTCAAAGAAGACTTAACACCAATACTCTTCAAACTATTCCACAAAATAGAGGCAGAAGGGACACTGCCCAACTCATTCTTCGAAGCCACAATTACGCTGATACCAAAACCACACAAAGATCCAACAAAGAAAGAACTACAGGCCAATTTCCTTTATGAATATGGATGCAAAAATACTAAATAAAATTCTTGCCAACTGAATCCAAGAGCACATCAAAACGATCATTCACCATGATCAAGTAGGCTTCATCCTAGGGATGCAGGGCTGGTTCAATATACAGAAATCCATCAATGTAATCCACTACATAAACAAACTAAAAGAAAAAAACCACATGGTCATCTCATTAGATGCTGAAAATGCATTTGACAAAATTCAGCATCCTTTCATGCTAAAAGTCTTGGAAAGAGCAGGAATTCAAGGCCCAAATCCTTAACACAGTAAAAGCAATCTACAGCAAACTAGTAGCCAACTTCAAAATAAATGGAGAGAAACTTGAAGCAATCCCACTAAAATCAGGGACTATACAAGGCTGCCCTCTCTCTCCATATCTTTTCAATATAGTACTTGAAGTTCTAGCGAGAGCAATTAGACAACATAAGGAAGTCAAAGGGATACAAATTGGAAAGGAAGAAGTCAAACTATCATTATTTGCAGACAATATGATAGTTTACTTAAGCGATCCAAAAAACTCCACCAGAGAACTTCTACAGCTGATAAACAACTTCAGCAAAGTGGCTGGTTATAAAATTAACTCAAACAAACCAGTACCCTTCTTGTACTCAAAGGACAAGCAGGCTGAGAAAGAAGTTAGGGAAATAACACCCTTCACAATAGCCACAAACAACATAAAGTACCTTGGCGTGACTCTAACCAAACAGGTGAAAGATCTGTATGACAGGAACATCAAGTCCTTGAAGAAAGAAATCGAAGAAGACCTCAGAAGATGGAAAAATATTTCTTGCTCCTGGATTGGCAGGATCAATATAGTAAAAATGGCCATCTTGCCAAAAGCAATCTACAGATTCAATGCAATCCCCATCAACATCCCAACTCAATTCTTCATAGATCTAGAAAAAGCAATTCTCAAATTCATGTGGAGCAACAAAAAACCCAGGATAGCTAAAACTATTCTCAACAATAAAAGGACTTCTGGGGGAATCAATATCCCTGACCTCAAGCAGTACTACAGAGCAGTTGTGTTAAAAACTGCATGGTATTGGTACAGCAACAGGCAAGTAGATCAATGGAATAGGATTGAAGACCCAGAAATGAACCCACAGACTTATGGTCACTTGATCTTTGATAAAGGAGCCACAACCATCCAGTGGAAAAAAGATAGCCTTTTCAACAAATGGTGCTGGTTCAACTGGAGGTCAACATGCAGAAGAATGCGAATTGAACCACCCTTATCTCCTTGTACTAAAATCAACTCCAAGTGCATCAATGACTTCCACATAAAATGAGACACACTGAAACTATTAGAAAAGAAACTTGGGAAGACCTTGGAGGACATGGGCACAGGGGGAAAATTCCTGAACAGAACACCAATAGCTTATGCTCTAAGATCAAGATTTGACAAATGGGACCTCATAAAATTACAAAGTTTCTATAAGGCAAAGGACACTGTCAGAAGGACAAAACGGCAACCAACAAAGGGGGAAATGATCTTCACCAACCCCACATCCGACAGAGGGCTAATATCCAATATATACAAAGAACTCAAGAAGTTAGACCCCAAAGAACCAAATAACCCTATCAAAAATGGGGTACAGAGCTAAACAAAGAATTTTCACCAGAAGAAATTTAAATGGCCGAGAAACACCTTAAGAGATGTTCAACATCATTAGTCATCAGGGAAATGCAAATTAAAACAACCCTGAGATTCCACCTCATACCAGTCAGAATGGCTAAGATTAAAAACTCAAGAGACAACAAGTGCTGGCGAGGATGTGGAGAAAGAGGAAAACTCCTCCACTGTTGGTGGGATTGCAAAATGGTAAAACCACTCTGGAAATCAGTGTGGCGGTTTCTCAGAAAATTGGGCATGTCACTTCCAGAGAACCCTGGCATACCACTCCTGGGCATATACCCAGAGGATTCCCCTGCATACAATACACATGCTCCACTATGTTTATAGCAGCCTTGTTTATGGTAGCCAGAAATTGGAAGGAGCCCAGATATCCCTCAAAGGACGAATGGATACAGAAAATGTGGTATATTTATACAATGGAATAATACTCAGCAATTAAAAATAATCAATTCATGCAATTTGTAGGTAAATGGTTAGATCTGGAAAATATCATCCTAAGTGAGTTAACCCAATCACAAAAGAATACACATGAAATGCAATCACTGATAAGTGGATATTAATGAGCCCAGAAGCCCTAAGTACTCAAGGCACAATTAGCAATTCAAATGATTCCCAAGAAGAAGAAAGGAGAGGACCTTGGGCCTGAAAAGATTGGATCCAGTTTTGTAGATCCACAACAGAGAAATGGCTGGAGGGGATGATTGGGGAATAGTTGGGGGAGAGGACTTATGGGACGTATGGTGGGGGGGAACTGGGAAAGGGGTAAGCCTTTGGAATATAAACAAAGAATATAGAAAAAAAAACACAGAGTTATCTCTTACAAGGGAGAGATTGTATAACGTGTACCCCTCCAAGAAGGCTGAGAATTGAGGTAGTAAATAGCCTGGTGACATTTGCACTAACTGTATGACTGAGACCACATCAGATCCCCACACCTATGCCCCTTAAGATATATCATCAATAGAGTTAATAAGCAGAGCCTATCATTACACACAAGATGTCATTTATACTTTTGCAAAGTTTTAAATCCATCTCAATAGTTGTACCTTATGCTTATGGTATGTAAGGGGTTGAGTTAATTATCACCAGGAAACATTTTTCCAAATCATATTGTACTTGAATGTGCCCAAAATAAAATTCCCAGTGTCCAACACTAGAAGTTAAAGCCAGCACAGGCTACTGAGTCATGTTAAACTGTAATTCCTTCTCACTTTACATGGACTTACACTGCTGACCCTCTTTGCAGAGACACACACAGGCTAGGTACTGGGGGCCATAGTCAATGCGCTGCTGAGGGAGTAGAGCCCAGAAGTTAGGACACATGGAAAGGTCACTGGATGTAACTCCAGATTTCCAGGCCATGATCACTGAGGAGGCAACCAAGACTCACTGCAGAGCCAGACGTGTCTCCACACACAGGCCAGTTAAGGGATGAATGGTGCCATGACATTTGCCACAAGAGACAGAGTGTGTATTGATAATTCTGCCAAACATAGGCACTTATAAAGATAATCGTCAAACCTCCCAGGGCCCTAGACTTCAACGAATATGAAGAAAGATCCATGACTGGGTCCATGAGCATTACATGCAAACCTGACTGCCTACTAGGTCCACCTACCTGATCTTAATACATTTAACCAGTGACTCATTGGACTATGGCAGGCCTGTGGCACTCTGAGCCCATCTCCATTCCTACTCCACATCCAGAACGCTGATGGACCAGCGGTCCAGGGAGGCTCTCTACACACCACTCTGATGCCTTTTCCTCCTGAGCTTCATGGTTACAGAGTAGATCTACCTCAATATTCAATGACCAACCACAGCCAGAGCAGCTCAGGGGCCTCCAACCACTTCCTCAGCTCTGGGTCTTGCTACTACTCAGGTACCTTGACTCACTCTCACCTATTGATCCCTTACACGATTGATGAGTCTCGTTCTAAGGTCCCCTGGGCTCTCAACAGTCTCGAAGGGCCAGTTCCTGGTGTTGGTCTGAAGGCTGTATCTTCTCAGGTCAGCCCTGATACAGGCAGCACCCTCCACGCCTGTGTATTGACTTACATCCTACCCTGAGCTTTTCCTAGAGGAGCCTCCTCCTCAGGCTTTGCTCCTCCCTAGCCAGCTCAGGTTCTGAAATCTGTGCTCTGGTTCTCAGCCTTGGACGTAGTAACTTGGGTCTTCTGCTTAGAGATTCACCCCAGCATCCTATCTGCAATTTCTCCACATTGGCAGAACTAAGCCAGACCTAACCTCCCTTACTGGCGCTCGTTTTCTTGTTCTCAACATAACAATCTTTCTAATGGGGCCCTCAGATCCTCCTGGCTCCCCATGTCTTTCCCTTCACAACACATTCCTCCTTCTCTTCTCATGCATAATGTCACTGCTTCAAAGTCCAGAGAAACATCTTCTCTTCCCAGCAGTCCTAGTCCTTCGGGAGAGGTAGGCACTGATTATTGGGGAAGCTGGCCGTTCTCAGGCCATCTCACAATCTCTTCCTACCCTTCTATGCCTAAGGTGCTGCTGGCCTTCCATACCCACTACCTGTACCTAACACCTCCTGGAAAGACTGTAAATGCACTCCTTCCTGTACTGTATGGGATCCACTGCCCTCTTCATAGCTCTGCTACAGAAAGTGTGGTTCCCTGTTCTATATCATCATGAGCGTGGGCCCTTTGGACCAAAACTGGAATCACTGATTCCATAACTGTAAACCATCATGTTGCCTTGACAGTGCCCCTGTTGGGTACCTTGGGGACCAGGTCCCTTCTTAATGTATCCAAGGCCTTCTCCTGAGGCTCAGCAATGCTTCTGTCTGTAGACAAGAATTCCTCTGCTTGGAAACTCAATCATTGCCTGGAGTCACTTCTGCAGTGCATTCAGGCTAGACTCCGTACTCTGTCACAGCCCTCAGGCTCTGGGTTTTGTTGAGATGGCACTAACTGGAGACAGGGACAGGGAGGTGTAGCCTCCAAAGCTTGACTTAGATCAGACATGAACAAGAGACCCAGTTCCTATGAAACCTCTCCAATGAGGTGGTCAGGAAAGAGTGGGCATAATTACTCAGCCTCAGCCAGCCCAGGTTCCCCCCGAAGGCCCAGGTGCACAGAGAAATAGGAGCACAGCTTCCTACCTTGTCCCCTGAGTCTCATTGTTACTACCTGACCCTCCCCCCAGACATCCACATGACGTAAAATCAGGCAGGTTTGGACTCCCCCTCACCCCCTGACACAGAAACCCCCAGAATGAAGGGGAACCTCAGGAAATGCTTTATACCACCCACTGTCAGTCCTGTTCTTAGTCAATCACAGGGTGGAAAGAGGGTGGCATTCACCTCTCTGGGACAAAAGCCATGACTCTGGGAAAGACAAAAGAAGGGCAGGACCAAAAGAGGAAGAGAGACAGCTGCTATCATGGCTTCCACATGCCACTGGGGTCAGCAGGGAAAGGAGAAGCACGAGGAGAAGAAGTCACAGACTGCAGGCATCTGTGGCCTTTCCAGATCTATGAGTCATCCTATCACAGGAGATTGGGAAGGAATTGACAGACCAGACCAGCCTCTGTGCTGAACTGTAACGGTGCTTGCCTGCAGCCTGGTGTCCACCAGGCAGACTCTGGGAGTGTGTCGGTGACAAGCACAGCCATCTAGAACTGGACACTCCCACAGACAACATCCTGAGCCCAAGGAGATGGTGGAGTGCATCAAGGAGCCTGAGGAATGAGCTTGGCCTGGACTACAGGTTGATAAAACCAAGGCAGCTGAACCCTGCGGTAAGTGAGCAGGGCCGTGAGGAGGGAGGGAGCATCAGCAGCATGCCTAGGAAAGCCATCAAGTCTGCAGGGAAAAGAGAAAGTAGTCACTCTGAGATTCCAGGATCAATCTCAGCATTGGGATCAGAGGAACTAAGGGAATGGGGGAAACCTGGTCAAAGAAGGGGAAGAAAACTAGAGGGAACCTAAGCTGTTCTGAGGGGACGCTGGGTATGTGGGGGGTTCCAGAGAGTCAGGCAGGCTCAAGAGCTCAGGCACGAGACCGAGAATCTGCAAAAGAGTTAAGGCAAGTCAGGGTGTGGATAACAGGCTCAGCAGCTTCAGGGGAGCCAGGATAGGTGGAAGTGTAGAGATCTAGACAGAGCAGCTTCAGGGGAGCCAGGACAGGTGGAAAAGTGGGGATCCAGACAGAGCAGCTTCAGGGGAGCCAGTACAGGTGGAAAAGTGGGGATCCAGACAGAGCAGCTTCAGGGGAGCCAGGACAGGTGGAAATGTGGGGATCCACACAGAGCAGCTACAGGGGAGCCGGTACAGGTGGAAAAGTGGGGATCCAGACACATCAGCTTCAGGGGAGCCAGGACAGGTGGAAATGAGGGAATCCAGGGAGAACAGCTACAAGGAAACCAGGACAGGGGAACTGTTGGGATCCAGGCACAGCAGCTGTGGGTGAGCCAGGACAGCTGTAAGTGTGGGGATCCAGGAAGAACAGATACAGGAGAGCCAGGACAGGTAGAAGTGTGCAGATACAGACAGAACAGCTACAGGGCAGCTGGGACAGGTGGAAGTGTGCAGATACAGACAGAACAGCTACAGGGGAGCCAGGACAGGTGGAAGTGTGCAGATACAGACAGAACAGCTACAGGGGAGCCAGGACAGGTGGAAGTGTGCAGATACAGACAGAACAGCTACAGGGGGCCAGGACAGGTGGAAGTGTGCAGATACAGACAGAACACCTACAGGGCAGCTGGGACAGGTGGAAGTGTGCAGATACAGACAGAACAGCTACAGGGGAGCCAGGACAGGTGGAAGTGTGCAGATACAGACAGAACAGCTACAGGGCAGCTGGGACAGGTGGAAGTGTGCAGATACAGACAGAACAGCTACAGGGCAGCCAAGAGAGGTGGAAGTGTGCAGATACAGACAGAACAGCTACGGGGCAGCTGGGACAGGTGGAAGTGTGCAGATACAGACAGAACAGTTACAGGGGAGCCAGGACAGGTGGAAGTGTGCAGATACAGACAGAACAGCTACGGAGCAGCTGGGACAGGTGGAAGTGTGCAGATACAGACAGAACAGCTACGGAGCAGCTGGGACAGGTGGAAGTGTGCAGATACAGACAGAACAGCTACAGGGGAACCAGGACAGGTGGAAGTGTGTAGATACAGATAGAACAGCTACAGGGGATCTGGGACAGGTGGAAGTGTGCAGATACAGGCAGAACAGCTACGGGGCAGCTGGGACAGGTGGAAGTGTGCAGATACAGACAGAACAGATACAGGGGAGCCAGGACGGGTGGAAGTGTGCAGATACAGACAGAACAGCTACGGAGCAGCTGGGACAGGTGGAAGTGTGCAGATACAGACAGAACAGCTACAGGGGAACCAGGACAGGTGGAAGTGTGCAGATACAGACAGAACAGCTAAGGGGCAGCTGGGACAGGTGGAAGTGTGCAGATACAGACAGAACAGCTACAGGGGAGCCAGGACAGGTGGAAGTGTGCAGATACAGACAGAACAGCTACGGAGCAGCTGGGACAGGTGGAAGTGTGCAGATACAGACAGAACAGCTACGGAGCAGCTGGGACAGGTGGAAGTGTGCAGATACAGACAGAACAGCTACAGGGGATCTGGGACACGTGGAAGTGTGCAGATACAGGCAGAACAGCTACAGGGCAGCTGGGACAGGTGGAAGTGTGCAGATACAGACAGAACAGCTACGGAGCAGCTGGGACAGGTGGAAGTGTGCAGATACAGACAGAACAGCTACGGAGCAGCTGGGACAGGTGGAAGTGTGCAGATACAGATAGAACAGCTACAGGGGATCTGGGACACGTGGAAGTGTGCAGATACAGGCAGAACAGCTACAGGGCAGCTGGGACAGGTGGAAGTGTGCAGATACAGACAGAACAGCTACAGGGCAGCTGGGACAGGTGGAAGTGTGCAGATACAGGCAGAACAGCTACAGGGCAGCTGGGACAGGTGGAAGTGTGCAGATACAAACAGAACAGCTACAGGGGCACCAGGACAGGTGGAAGTGTGCAGATACAGACAGAGCAGCTACGGGGCAGCTGGGATAGGTGGAAGTGTGCAGATACAGACAGAACAGCTACAGGGGCACCAGGACAGGTGGAAGTGTGCGGATACAGACAGAACAGCTACAGGGGAACCAGGACAGGTGGAAGTATGCAGATACAGACAGAACAGCTACAGGGGCACCAGGACAGGTGGAAGTGTGCAGATACAGATAGAACACCTACAGGGGAGCCAGGACAGGTGGAAGTGTGCAGATACAGACAGAACAGCTACGGGGCAGCTGGGACAGGTGGAAGTGTGCAGATACAGACAGAACAGCTACGGGGCAGCTGGGACAGGTGGAAGTGTGCAGATACAGACAGAACAGCTACAGAGGAGCCAGGACAGGTGGAAGTGTGCAGATACAGACAGAACAGCTACGGGGCAGCTGGGACAGGTGGAAGTGTGCAGATACAGACAGAACAGCTACGGGGCAGCTGGGACAGGTGGAAGTGTGCAGATACAGACAGAACTGCTACAGGGAAGCCAGGACAGGAGGAAGTGTGCAGATACAGACAGAACACCTACGGGGCAGCTGGGACAGGTGGAAGTGTGCAGATACAGGTAGAACAGCTACGGGGCAGCTAGGACAGGTGGAAGTGTGCAGATACAGACAGAACAGATACAGGGGAGCCAGGACAGGTGGAAGTGTGCAGATACAGACAGAACAGCTACGGGGCAGCTGGGACAGGTGGAAGTGTGCAGATACAGACAGAACAGCTACAGAGGAGCCAGGACAGGTGGAAGTGTGCAGATACAGACAGAACAGCTACAGGGCAGCTGGGACAGGTGGAAGTGTGCAGATACAGACAGAACAGCTACAGGGCAGCTGGGACAGGTGGAAGTGTGCAGATACAGACAGAACAGCTACAGGGCAGCTGGGACAGGTGGAAGTGTGCAGATACAGACAGAACAGCTACAGGGGACCAGGACAGGTGGAAGTGTGCAGATACAGACAGAACAGCTACGGGGGAGCCGGGACAGGTGGAAGTGTGCAGATACAGACAGAACAGCTACGGGGCAGCTGGGACAGGTGGAAGTGTACAGATACAGACAGAACAGCTATGGGGCAGCTGGGACAGGTGGAAGTGTGCAGATACAGACAGAACAGCTACAGGGGAACCAGGACAGGTGGAAGTGTGCAGATACAGACAGAACAGCTACAGGGCAGCTGGGACAGGTGGAAGTGTGCAGATACAGACAGAACAGCTACAGGGGAGCCAGGACAGGTGGAAGTGTGCAGATACAGACAGAACAGCTACAGGGGAGCCAGGACAGGTAGAAGTGTGCAGATACAGACAGAACAGCTACAGGGCAGCTGGGACAGGTGGAAGTGTGCAGATACAGACAGAACAGCTACAGGGGAACCAGGACAGATGGAAGTGTGCACATACAGACAGAACAGCTACAGGGGAACCAGGACAGATGGAAGTGTGCAGATACAGACAGAACAGCTACAGGGGAACCAGGACAGGTGGAAGTGTGCAGATACAGACAGAACAGCTACAGGGGAACCAGGACAGGAGGAAGTGTGCAGATACAGGCATAGCAGCTACAGGGGTGCTGGGACAGGTTGAAGTGTGGGGATCCAGGCATAGCAGCTACAGGGGTACTGGGACAGGTGGAAGTGTGGGGATCCAGGCATAGCAGCTACAGGGGAACCAGGACAGGTGGAAGTGTGCAGATCCAGGCATAGCAGCTACAGGCCAGCCGGGACAGGTGGAAAGAGTTAAAGATGAACAGGGCAGGTTAGAATGAGAGCATAATGTCTGAGCAGATACAAGAGAGCTGAGGAACGTAAACAGGCAGGGACACAGGCAAAATGGCTGCAAGGAAGCTAAGACAGGTAAGAGTGTGGAAACCAAGTCAAAAAACAAGCATAGAAGAGCAGGAGCTAACTGGCAAGACAGGGGCTGTACAGGCTGAGTAGTCACAGCGAGCTGGAATTAGTAGAATTGGAGAACCCGAATCTGCGCAGTCACAGGGAAACGGATCCAGGTAGAGTGTGTGGGACACAGCTGAGCAAAGAGTAAAGAGCTGAACCTGACGGGGTATAAGGTACCAGGCTGAGCAGCTGCAGGGAATCTGGGGCTGATGGGGCTGTGGGAGACCAGGCTGAGCAACAGTAGAGGATCAGGGATAGGTAAATGTGCAAGGAGTCGGGCTGAGCTGCTCCATGAGACCTGGAGCTAGTAGAGGTAGAGGTTCAGGCTGAGCATCTGCAGGGAAACTGAGGCAAGCAGGGGTGTAGGGATCCAGGCTGAGCAGCTACATGGTAGCTGGAGTGGGTGGCTATGGTGGTCAAGGCTGGGCTGCTCCACCTTAGCAGGGTACGTGGAGTGCTGGGGACACCAAGGCTGAGAACACGCGGGGAGCAGGGTCTACTGGTAGAGATCCAGGCTGAACAGACACAGGGGAGCTGAGGAAGGTAGTACCAGAGGATTCTAGGCTTAGAAGTCACAGGGAATCTGAGGCCAGTGGGAGTGTGGGCATCCCAGCCGAAAAAACAATGGGGAGATGGACATGATGGGTGTGAAAGTACCAGGGTGATCAGCCTCAGGAGAGCTGGGGCCCTGGGAAGGGTTTGGCTCCAGGCTGAGCAGCTGCAGGGAATCTGGGCTATCAGGTCAGTGGGAGACAGGCTGAGCTGCCACAGAGGATCAGGGGAAGGGGGAACTGTGAGGGGGCAGGCTGAGCTGCCACAGGAGAGCTGCAGCTATTAGGGATGTGGAGGTCGACCAGAGCAGCTACAGGGTAGCTGGGATACCCGGACCTGCAGAGCCATGCTACACAGACACAGGGAGCAGGAGCTAGTCTGCATAGGAGTGGGGATCCAGGCTGAGTACACACAAGGCTGAGAACCTGTGGGAGTGTGTGTGTCCTAGCTGAAAAAATACCTTAGAGCTGCAGCTGATGGGTATAAAAGGAACCAGCCTGAGCATCTGCAGGGAAACTGGGGCAAGTAGGAGTGTAGGGTTCCAGTATATGGAACAGCAGGGCAGCTGAGGCAGGTCAGAGTATGGGTATCCGACTGGTGAGGCTCAGGAGAGCCAGGGTAGGGGAGATTTCTGTTAGAGAGGGCTCACAGAATGGAAATAGGAACTAGGAATCCAGTATGAGCGCATAGAACAGAACTAAGGCAGGTCAGGGTAGAGGGGTGAGCTGTGCAGCTACTGGGGAGCAGGGCAGAATGCAGGAGGGGTTCTGGCTGACCAGTTGAAGCAGGTGGCCCTGGGTAGGGACAGCTGAATGAGACACCAGGCAGGGCCAGCTCACTGCCCTGACCCTGGCCTTAGGAATGACTGGGCTGGGTCCAGGGCCGGGGGTGAGGAACACTGCTGAGGTGAAATGGTAGAAAGCCGAGGGCAGAGGGGCAGGAGAAGTAATGCTTACTTCATTCTGGAGACCTGGATGGGGAAACAGCCAGGAGGTCTAGGCTGGCGCTGACCCAGCTGTCTGCTCTGATGGCAGGGACAGGCCTGCACTTCTTTGGGCTCAGAAAAGCCAGGGCCACAAGACAAAGGGGGCCGAGCAGTGCAAGGCCACTTCTAGAGCTGGGATCAGGGGAAGAGAGCCGGACCCACAGTCTAGGAGGTCATGGAGTGGGTAGGAACTCTACAGGGAACGGTCCCTGGGAAAGAGTCGGTGTCCAGTGGAGAGAGTGCTCAGGAGGCAAGCCCAGTGAGGACACAGATCAGGGCTCCTGCAAGGCTGGAAGGGCAGTAGGCAGAGCCACGGCCTAGCAGGAAGGGAAGAGGCAGATAGGAAAACTGGTCACCTCTAGCAGGGGCCAACTGAGGGACTCTGCTCAGGACAGAGGGGCAGACCTGAAGGACCCTCGGACACTGGAAAAAGGTTGAGCTGATGCAGGCACCAACAATAGCTGAGGGCTGAGAGAAGAACGCTCCCGGGGATGGAAGGGCCTTGGGAAGGACCTTTGGCTGAGCAGGAACAAGGACTGAGAACTCCTGGAGCTGGCATTGCCACAGAAACAAATGGGTCGCAGCTCTTAGTCAGGAGCTTAAGATTTGATCCAGAGTGTGGAGACACAAGGCAGGAAGATCAAATCTGTCAAAAGTACAGGGGACACGGGGTCAATCTACAAAAGGAAGGGAGTGTGACAATCAGGGGCTGAGCAGGAGATGTCAGAGTTCAGGTACAGAGGGGACTAGCATGACCCTGGAAATGAAGGGAAGGATCTGAGGTACAGAAGGGGTAACCAGCAGAGGTGATGGCCAGACTCATGAAAATGGTGGTGGTGTCCACCCTCAAGGGCCCTGTGCTACTAAAAGGGAAAGGCAATTCTCTGGGTTTGATAACACATGTCTCATGCATAGCAGGGACCCAGGGCACAGTGAGGACAACAAAGGAAGGAGAAGCCAAGGCTGAGCTCACTGAGGTCTCCTTCCTGAGACTGCACTGCAAGGAGGTGGCAGGCACTGGGCAGCCAGGCCAGCCAGAGGCCCATACTGAGTCCCTGGAAAGGGCGGGTGCCGGTGGCAATCTTTAAGAACTGGGAGAAGGAATTGAGGAGAACCCACATAAACAGATGTGTCAGAGCACGCCTTGAGGGGCCTGGGAGGACTTGATAGGAGATAGGCCTGCAGGCAAATCCCAGAGGGTTGTATGTGGGCAGGACGTGAATCCTGACCCAAGAGCAGAGAGTGCTAAACCTACTTCGTTCTAAGCCAACTAAACATGACAACGCCTGCAGAGCAAAGCTAAGGCCAGAGCTCTCAGACTATGAAGAGTTCAGGGAACCTAAGCGCAGGGAGCCCCAGGGAACAGGCCAGGCAGGTAGAAGCAGGCCAGGAAATGCCAAGAGCCAGCATGGCTGGGCAGGCAAAGGCAGGAAGGGAGAGCAGGCTGCAGGGAAGGGCTGACTTCAGTGTGTGCTTCAGTGTTGTCCAGACTGTGTGCAGCCATGTGGCCACGGGGGAAGTTTCACAGTGGAGCACAGATGTCCCCATTGGACAGCTGGTCAGTGAACACAGACACCCAGGCTGGAAAGATGGTGGGGCACGTTCCTGAAAGTGTACTAGGAATGGAACTGGACTCAAAGGCATCGGGTCTGATCTGGCCTGGTGAACCTGATATTCACAGGCATGATTGTCGGATAATCATCACTCTATGCAGAGACATGGACTTGGGGAGGCTGCCAAAGAGAGGCCTTCTAGACGCTTTGGTCTAGCCCTGTCTGACAGCGTGATCAAATATACTTTTTCTTGCAGCCAAAACAACACCCCCATCTGTGTATCCACTGGCTCCTGGAGACTCTGTCACAACTAACTCCATGGTGACCCTGGGATGCCTGGTCAAGGGCTTTTTCCCTGAGCCAGTGACCGTGACTTGGAACTCTGGAGACCTGTCCAGTGGTGTGCACACCTACCCAGCTGTCCTGCAGTCTGGACTCTACACTCTCAGCAGTTCCGTGACTGTTCCCTCCAGCACCTGGCCCAGCCAGACTGTCACCTGCAATGTAGACCACCCGGCCAGCAGCACCAAGGTGGACAAGACCATTGGTGAGAGGACAACCAGGGGAGGAGGGACTCACTAGAGGTGGGAGTCAAGCCATTAGGCTACCTAGACCAACCAGGCTAGACAGTCATAAACAGGAAATGGACCTCAGCCCAGAAGACTGTATGATTTTCTATGTACCCCTCCTGGAGATTTCTATGTCCTTTACACTCATTTATTAATATTCTGGGTAAGATGACCATGTGTCCTGACATACAGAAACAGACAGGTGTAAACCTGCCAAAAGCCATACCCATGAACAGCCTGGCATGATCCCACATCAAAGACAAATTTTCCCCACCTCCATCCCTGTGCATTCTCACCTCCAGACCCCAATAACACCCAGATTTCTGTCTGCAGTGCCCAGGAGCTCCGGCTGCAAGCCTTGCATATGTACAGGTAAGTCAGTAGGCCTTGCACTCTGGCCCTGCACCCAACAAGTGTCCTCGGGTGGCCACGTTGGAGGGTGGCCCAGATACTGACCTATTTTCACCTTTCTCCTTTATCTACAGTCCCAGAAGTATCATCTGTCTTCCTCTTCCCCCCAAATCCCAAGGACGTGCTCACCATCACCCTGACTCCTAGGGTCACCTGTGTTGTGGTAGACATTAGCCAGGACGATCCTGAGGTCCAGTTCAGCTGGTTTGTAGATGGCGTGGAAGTGCACACGGCTCAGACTCAACCCCCGGAGGAGCAGTTCAACAGCACGTTCCGCTCAGTCAGTCAGCTGCCCATCCTGCACCAGGACTGGCTCAGTGGCAAGGAGTTCAAATGCAAGGTCAACAGTGCAGCTTTCCCTGCCCCCATCGAGAAAACCATCTCCAAAGACAAAGGTGGGGGCTGCAGTGTGTGTGTTATAGAAGCTGCGATAGGCCATAGGTGGAGCTTGGCATAAGCAGACTCCTGCCCTGTCAGTGACCTCTGTGCTGACCACTCTCTGTTCCCACAGGCACACCATGGACTCCACAGGTGTACCTAATGCCACCTCCCAGGGAGCAGATGAGCAAGGATGTTGTCAGTCTGACCTGCATGGTGACTGGCTTCTTCCCTAAAAACATTGCTGTGGAGTGGCAGAGGAATGGACTGCCAGAGGAGAACTACAAGAACACCGAGCCCACTGTGGACACGGATGGTTCTTACTTCCTCTACAGCAAGCTCAATGTGCAGAGAAACCAGTGGGAGATGGGAAATACCTTCACCTGCTCTGTGTTACACGAGGGTCTGCACAACCACCATACTGAGAAGAGTCTCTCCCATTCTCCTGGTAAATGACCCCAGCGTCCTGTGAGCACTCTGGTCCCCAGGGACTCTGACACCTACCTCCACCCCTAACCTGTGTAAATAAAGCATCCAGCATTGCCTAGGATCCTGCAATAATGTCCTCATTCTTTCTGAGATAGAGTCTAGTTAGGTCATGGGCTGTTGGGTCTCCATGGATTTCGGCATAAAATGTGACTAAGGAGAAAACACAGGCCTGCACTGCCACAGCCAGCTCTTTTGAATTTGCCTGGCATGGAAGGAATTGACCTCTCACTGGAATGTGGAGGTTTCTCCACAGGCAATCCTCTCACTTGCCTTCCCTCGAGACTGCACTTTGTCTCTTCTGGGCACAGAATGTGCCTAACAAACACCCAAAGCCAGGAAGACACAACCTCCACCTCCCTCCCTCTGCCCTTACCCCTCTTCTGGGCCAAGCATCTCACTGAGGGCACTGAATAGATACACTGGTCACAGGCTTGCACACAGGCTTGCACACAGGCTTGCACACATACCCTTGCTGTCTCTCCTCTCAGTTTTCCAGAGGCTAAGTCTATGTAGAATGGTGATGATACAGGGAGCTCTCACTGCTATCTCAGAGCTATCAGATTCCCATGAGGATGAACATGGACTCATTAAAACCCACCTGCTCAGAAACACACTGCCTACAAAACCCATTCATGCGAAGATGCACATATCTTCACATGCTCAGGCACACACACACACACACACACACACACACACGCACGCACACGCACACGCACACACGCACACACGGGCGCACATGTGCATGCATGGACACACACACACATACACACACACACACAGAATCACACACTAGAAACTTACATGAGCATCCCACACATTACTCAAAGATAAAAAGGAGTACCAGATCTACCCACAGGATCATGCTCAGCATGTACAAGTGGGACAGCTGATACAGATACAACTTTTCTATGCCAAGGTCACCCACAACCCTCCTCACACACAAATCCTCTTGGGCCAAATCTGTCCCTGACCCTCAGCCTCGTGCCCATCACTCACACAGATGAAACTCCTCCAAAGCTGTATAACTGACTTTACTACCCTGAGTGTACTTCCGGTGGGGTACAGTCATCACAGGGAACAGGCCCTGCAATCACTCTGGCCCTTTGGTCTTGGTCATCAGAGAATAGACAGAAGATCAGGAAATCTACACACACACTACCCACAAGAGACTCTGGCCCTGACTCAGCCTAGCCAGTCTCCAAACTGAAGGCTGGGGCACACAGAATGAGCTCCTCCACAGCCCAGGCAAGCATCAGATCCAGTGTGTCTGGCTGAGCCCAGGGACAAAACAGCAATACTTTGGGGAGCTGAGGTTTCTGGTCCAGAGAGAACAGAAAGGGGAGATGGCCCCAGGGAGGGTCTGCAGGCCTAGTCAGGCTACAGCTTTCTCCTGGGCATCCACACAGCCTCCTGCCATACAGGGAATGGCCCTAGCCCCGCCTTGTTGGGACAAACACTGACTGCCCTCTCTGCTCAGGGCTGGAACTGGACAACACCTGTGCTGAGGCCCAGGAAGGGGAGCTGGACGGGCTCTGGACGACCATCAGCATCTTCATCAGCCTCTTCCTGCTCAGCGTGTGCTACAGTGCTGCTGTCACACTCTTCAAGGTTGGCACTGTCCCTGTGATGACCTACGCCCCGCACTGTCCCATGCTATTGACATTGTCCCATGTCTTATATGCTGTGCAATGCTGTCTACCCTTCTGTATTCAGTGTAGCAATGTCCCATGCAGTCTCCGTGATGCCCCAAACTGTCCCCATCCTATCCCTGTGCTGCATCATGCTGTCCCCAAACCGTCTTTTGCTCCCTGCTATGCTGTCTCATGCTGTTTTCTGTATTTTCATGCTCTTGTCACACTGTCCCTAGAGTCCCATACTGCCCATGTTGTCCCCCACATTGTCCCCACTCTGTTTGCACACGGCCCCACACTGAACCCTGCTGCCCCATCAGGTTCCGTATTGTCCCCAACTCACTCCCTGCACATTTGTCCACTGTCCTCTGAATCCCTATGTTGTTCCCACACTGTTAGTATGTAACACACTCTCCCAGGTGTACCGTGTTCCATGCTGTCTCACCTCATCACCCATTCTTTCCCTGTACTAACCCCACTCTGTCTCCACACTGTCCCTATTCACTGTCCCTATACAGTGCCAACATGGTCATCAACTGTCCCATGTTGTATCTTCATCCTGGTCCCATGATATCCAATGTTCTCTCCCACACTATTCCCCATCTGTGCACACAATTTCCCTACTCCATCCCTCTCTGGTCCCCATGCCTACCTTCAGACTCCTGCATGGCTGGGGAGGGGCTCTAGGAATGAGTACTTGCCTAGCTGAGCTACCTATCTGGGGGAGACTTCAGGAGGGAGGATCCTTGATTTACCCACAGGTCAGAATGCAGTCCTGATTTTCTCCTATTCACCCTGACACACAGGTAAAGTGGATCTTCTCCTCAGTGGTGGGGTTGAAGCAGACACTGGCTCCTGAATACAAGAACATGATTGGACAAGGGCCCTAGGCCAGCTCCTGTGATGGCAGGGGTTTCCCAGGCCCTGAAGGACCCTGTCCAATATGTCAAGCAGCCTGACACAAATCACCCTGTCCGCTCACTTCACTACCCTCCGACCCTGAGACGTAGCTACTTTCAACTCGTCCCTCTTTGAAGGACTGTGTGGACATTAGATTCCTACAGGTCACAGCCACCAAGACCTAAAACACCATCACAGCAGCACCAAAGGCACTGGATAGAGGCCGAAGGGTCTTGGTTTCCTTTACAGTGTATCTAAACTGTTGGGACAGGAGAATCACGAAGAAGGAACAAGTACCCACTGACCAGTCACCAAGGGACCAACCTTGGAACCAGTTCTGTCCTCATCGTCTTCTAAAACACAAGAATTGATGACAGAAGATACAATTTTTGGATCCCCAAGATGAGACAGATTTTATCCAAACCAGGGCAGGCATGGCCCAACTGAAGCTGACTGAATCATTCCAGTGGCCTTGGCATCTCCATGTCCTTCCAGGTTCCTTCTTACCATTTCCATGAACCCTGGGATACAGAAAAGGCCTGTGTTTCTCAGGTCTTGGGACAGAACCATCCAACTGTGGGGATCCTTATGAAGATCCTTCTTCTCATCATGGGTGCAATGCACTGGATTGTCAGGCAAAGGAGGAAATTCACAGACAACCCTGACCTATAGTCATGAGACCTAGACTTTACCCACTATCTCAAATTTTCAACTGTACTCTGGGGCCACAAAAGAGGAGGGCCTGGGCTTCATGGCCTCTCTGTAGCCCTAGCAGGTACAGAGGCCTCTGAGCAGGGTTTAGGTGACCTGCAAGGACCCCCTGGAGAGGGACCTGAGGAGCAGGTTCCAATTGGACCAAAGAAGGAAAAAGAACAATAGAGGTGAAAGACAATGGAAAGCGCCATGGTACAGCAGACTCTTTCTCCAGAGCTGACATCTGCCCAGGACTCCTACAGTAGCCAGTGACAGCTGGAGCAGACGTCAAGGAATTACCGTGTCCTGGAACCATGGGCTACTGGAGTGTGGAGTAGGTCTTCTACAGAGGCCCAGTACCTGTTTCTCCATCACTTCTCAGACACTGAGAAATCAGAGTCTCCAGACAGGAAGCAAAAGGAAGGCAGGAAGGAAAACTGAGCACCTGCCTTACTATGACTGGCAGGAAGTTCTCAAAGGACTCAGGGCCTTGGCTTCTAACTTCCTGTAAATCATCGATGTCTTCAAGGTCTCTGTCTGCTTTGTTGGTTTTGTTTGTTCGTTTTGTATCTGGCCAATAAAACATTTTTTCAAGTATTCCACAATGTCTGTGTTCTTCCTATGCCAACCGGCCCTGGCAGTTAGAAACATGGCACCGTTAAGTTGACCAGTGCGCCATTCAGAACACACTACCACTCCTGGTCCTGTGTCCTACCCGATCTCCTCTAAGGATCTCATCACCGCTGGTCTCCAGCTCTGCTACCCTGTACCACAGAGGTCCTTCCGTCCTCCCTATGGGCAGTTTCTTCCCAGCTAGAAGCTGCCCTGTGGCCCCTAGGCTGCCCAGGCCTGGCCTCCCACACCAGCCACACAGACTAAGAAGCGTGTGCCTCACGGTGACCTCGGGCTCAGCGATAACAACATTTCTATGGAAAGGGAAGGAATAAGAAAGAGAAGAAATACTTCAGAGTCAGGGAAAAGAAAGATTATACAGGAGCTGCTACCCAGTGTCTCTGTTCTGATGGAGTTTTCTGTGTCCTACCAGGGGTGGAGTCTGTCTTCCCATAGAGACAAGGAGACACTGGCTCCATGGCCTGAGATAGCACTGTAAAGGGGCCCAGAAATATGCTTCTGGAATGTAGGAGTTTTTGCATCAACAGAGCTAAGGTACACAATCGAAGGCCTCCTAAGCAAACACCCAAAGCAGGAGCCAGGTGCTGGCTGGGGGGTGAGTTCTCGGATGGGATTTAGATGTCTTAGCTATATTCTTGACTCTTAGAAACTGTTCAAGTCTGTATAACGTCTAGTGGTGGCTATATGAGGGAACTCAGCTGGACTGGTCAAGAGAAGATCCTGTCAGCACAGCGACAGTGAGGGACAGAATCCAAGCTGGCCAGTGCCATTGCATCTTCTGGTGCTGGGAAAGACGTGCTCTACCTAGGACTGAGGAACAGCTGATTCCCATGAGTGCCACTGCTGCTGGGGAGGCCACAGGGAGATGGACACTGGAGGTGTTTATCACTCATGCACAGACACCTGCATGGAGCCTGGACTTTGCCCAAGTGTACTGGACAGATGCCACAAAGCTAGGAGTTAGGGCAGTGGAGCCCACAGTACAAAGAGGACAGCCGCCCTAACCCTGAGAAAAGCTCTTTAATCCTCCACAAACCTCTGCTTAGTGTGTGACCAAACATCCCTCCCCACAAAGTGAGGGAGTAAGGACAGAGAGATCATGAATTTAGAGAACATTTAGGGCTGGGACAGTTTTCTTGCTCTGATGAGAGGAACTGTTGGTTTTGTCTCATAGTTCAAGTGCACAGTCCATCACAGCAGGAGTCTGGTTTCGTTTCTGTCGCAGTGATAAAGTGCCCTGACAATAGCAGTTTTACTCAGCCTGAGAGCAGGAACCTGAGGTCGCTGGTCAGTGACGAACAGAGAGAGGGGTGCGCGCACATGCCACTTACCCAGTGACACGTGATGTTAGGAAAGAAATCTGGCAGGGATAGAAGAGGAAGTGGAGGAGAGGGAATAGGGACAGATTTTATATATTACAAGTATTATGGAATTCCCTAATAATGAAGAAAGCTACTGCACAAATGGCTCAGCAGGAAAAGGCACTGTGTGTGAAGCTCCTCGGTGGGTTATGAAGGGCTGACGAGGAAGCCCGGGCACACTGAAAGTCCAGGAGCTGAACTTGACCACCAGGACCCATACAGCAGAAGGGGAAAATGAATTGATTGCCAAAAGCTGTCCTCCATATGTGCACTGTGGCATGTGCATGCACACACATGTACACAATTACACATAGACACATTCAACATAAACAAAATACACATATGCTCATACACACCACACACAGACACAACACCACACCTATACACACCACAAACTTACATAGCACACACACACAGTCACACACACAACACACACTCACATACATACATATGCACACACAGTACACCACAAACACCTATATGCACCACACACACACACACACACAGACACACACACACACACACATATATTCACACACACACACAATCATACAGGGCACATTCAACATAAACACAACACACCACATACCACACCACACACACACTCACACACACAGACATATATGCACACAGTATACCACAAACACCTATACACACCACACACACATATTCACACACACACACACACACACACACACACACAATCATACATGGACATATTCAACATAAACACAATACACCACACACAACACCACACACACACATACATATACACACACAACACACTACAAACACCTATACACACCACACACACACATACACACAACACACACTCACACACACATACATATACACACACAACACACTACAAACACCTATACACACCACACACACATACATACATCACACACACACACCACATACACACTCACATCACACACACACCACACATACACAGTCACACCACATCACATACACACATTCATGCACACCACAAACCACACACACATACACATACCACCACACACACACACACACACACACACACACATACACACACACACACACACACACACACTCACACACACACTTGCACACACATATGTAATAATTTTTTAAGGACTGCATTATTTTTCTCTCTTTCTGCAGGCACTTGTCTCCTGCGCTGAATGCGTCCATGCTCCCATCCCACTTTATGAGAAGTGTGGGAGAGCCATGCCACGGCCTCAGTGTGGTACTGACTTAAAATTTCCCCCAACAAATAACCTATTCTATCCCTTCTGAACTTAGCCAGATACCAGGATGTAGCACAGGTCACCATGTCGTGATGAGATCTGTTCCCCCTCGGAACCTCATGAGCTGGGTCCCTGCTGTCCTCAGCCCCTTTGAATGTTGTCTGCCCTGGGCTTCCTCTTCCCATGGCATCCACGTAAGCTCTCCTTAACGATGCCACATCCTTCCCTGTGCTGGAAAATCTGTCCACCTCACTTTTTAAGTTCCTAGAGTAGGTCTATCCTGAGAAAGAACTTATTTACATCCAAAGAATATATACATTTCACATAGTTCCTTTTGTTCTGGTTACTGATGCCATTGGGTCCACAAGTTGTGTTTGGACCTTACAATGACAAACCTTTCCTTAACATCCAATTCTATCTGTGTGTGTGTGTGTGTGTGTGTGTGTGTGTGTGTGTGTGTGTCTGTTTCTGTCTGTCTGTCTGCCTCTTTCTATCTTTCTCTCTCTGTGTGTGTGTGTGTGTGTGTGTGTGTGTGTGTGTGTGTGTGTGAGAGAGAGAGAGGGGGGGGGGAGGTCAGAAAATGCATCTGATCCCTGAATCTGGAAGTCCAAGAGGTTGTGAACCACCTGACCAGCTACAGAGAACAAAACTCGGGGTCCTCCACAAGGGCAGCATATGCTCTTAACTGTTCAGCCATCTCTCCAGCACCCCAATTTTCTTTTGAGACCTTGTGAGTCATACAGAATAAACTCAGCCAGGGCACACCCAGCACAGCACAGCATAGACAATACGGCCATAGCTAGAGAGTTGGAGAACTGAGCATCCTTCCAGCTGGGCACTGTGACCTGGTTTCTGCTAAACTGGAGCTTCTGTCCTCAAGATGAAGGAACGAAGGAACGGAGTCTGCCAGGTGACAGAGCAGGCCTGAGCCCTTGCTTTCGGTGCGAGCAAGCATGTGTCCTGTTTGTTACCACAGCTAGAAACAGATGCGTCTACTGAGAAGCCGTCTGTGATAAAGAGTTGTGAAGCATGGCAACCAGGGCAGCCCACATGACAAGACTGAGAAGGGCAGTAACCAGCAGTCCCACGGAGGCTCCCGGGCCACGCGGTCAGCACGCGTGTGGAGCAGATGGATCTCTGTTGACACCTCTACCGCCAAGAAGAGGCATGCGGAAGGCACGCCTTTGTGATGCTGTGTATAAGTGAGCTCAAGCAGCAAGGTTAGGGCTGTGCTTGGGAACCCTGGCATAGAAGGGTTTGCTAGAGTGGTGGTAGTACCACAAATATCATGGTGCAATTTTTATCTTCTATGTGGAGAAAAGCTCCAGTACAAACTGTCAGGACCAAATCAAGCAGCTTGCATCCCTGGCTAGGGGTCTCCAGCCTCGGTACCCTGTGCCACCTGGAGCTGGCTACATCCTGTGTGCGTGGATGGGGTCTCTGATGGAAAACATCAAGCCAGAAACCCAGAAAGGAATCTGGACACAGCCTCCCAGTGGCCACAATCCTTCCAGAAAGACTTTCTCCAGTAGGCTGAGGTAGACAGTCTTGGGGAAAGCGTGTCATCCAGTATCTCTAGCGATCTTGCAGATCCTGAGGAATATTTGCTGACCAGCATGGTCATTTGTCTACTCACTATTTCAGGGTTTTTTTTAAGTATGCATATGCGTATGCATTTGCTTGTGAGTGTGTGTGTGTGTGTGTGTGTGTGTGTGTGTGTGTGTGTTGGTGGGAGAGCACAGAACACAGAGAAATCAGAGGACTCGCAAGAGTCATTTCTCTCTCTTCAACATGTGGGTCCTCGCTATAGATCATCAGCATCCTTACCTGCTGAGGCATCACACTGGCTCGTTCATCCGTCATCTACCAGTTCATCTGTCCATCCACCTGGCTCTCCTGAGGCAAGAGACCTTTGCCCTCCAATCCCTGCAGTCACCTCAGGAAGCACATTGACAACGGTGGGCTCCGGGGTACAGAGACACTGCCCGCATCTTACAAAGGTTGAAGCTCTAAGGGCTGGTTTGGGAATCTTAGGGGATCAGGCAAGGCCTCTGGTGCAGCAGAGATCCCGCACTCCAGGTCAACTGTACCTACAGAGGTTTAAGTTTCTCTTCGGTGGCTGCTATGACCAGTGGACGCTTTGAAAGGTCTATACTGACCTGTGAGAGTCATGCAGAGCTGGGGTTAGCAGATGGAGTTTGAGGTTGGCAGCCTCCGTGGGAAGCCTTTGGGGAGGCAGACGATGCTCTGGAGAGACTGCAGTCCTGCGGGGAAGGGCACTGGGTTGAGGGTGGTGGTCACTGCTTTGTCACAGAGAAAGGCAGGGACTTCTCGTGGGATCCCTCGGGAAAGAGATCTGGCATATCTGGAAGGAGAGATGTCAGGAAGGTACTCCAAAGCCCTCTGAAAGCTTTTGCTTCTGAAATCCCTCCAGAAAGTCTCTAGGTTGGTACCCTAAAGCTTGCCAGGGGCACAGCCCTCTCCTAGGGGGATTAAGCTACTGCGAGGGCCTAGACTTTTTTCTTTCACATTTGAGTTGTTACTCATGCGAGGCAAATAAAATTACCCCTGTTTTCCCATCAATGTCTTCCCATTTGAATCTAGTAGGGTGAGCAAGAACCTAAGACAGGAGAATTGATCACCTCCATACAATCCCAAATTCATGTCCAAGGGACTTGCTTACTCCACCAGCCCCGCCCCCACCATCAGCATCTCCCAATGTAGCCACCATATTCTGAAACCATCCGCCAAGGACTTGACCCACTGGTTAGTTCAGAGCTCTCAAGGTCTAACAGTCTCTTGAAAGTCCTGCATAGACACCGCCACAGAAACCCTATCGCCTAATCCAGTCAAGGGGACAACCACACGAACCATCATATCAAACAAGGATCTTACCACAGGGCTGCATCGGCTCTGCCTCAGATCCCGTCCTGCTGCCTTGTCCCAGGGATATCAAACTTAACACCCACATTTCCAGCCCAACTGTGTGGCCAGTCCCTTAAAAGTCTTCATTTCCTCCCCAGTCTCTCAGTATCTGGGTCCATATCTGTCTAAAGAACCATCCTTCTGCAACCGGAGCTGTAGCTATAAATTGTATGTGTGTCATTTATCTGTTGTGTATGTCTGCCATCTGCCTTCTCTGTTCCTATGTTATCTGCCTATCACCTCCATCCTCATCATCCTCTGTCCATGCACACACACACACACACACACACACACACACACAGGCGCACAGTTGAAATGCAGGATATATATGTATACATGTATGTGTGTGTGTGTGTGTGTGTGTGTGTGTGTGTATATGCAGTTGATATGTGGGGTATATGTATATATGTATGTGTATATACTGTATATATACTCAGTTGATATGCAGGATATATGCATACATATATAGCAGTTGATATGCAGGATATATATAGTTGATATGAAGTATATATATATATATATATGTATGTATGTATGTAAGTATATACTGTATATATATATATATACACACATACACATATATAGTTGATATGCAGGATATATATGTATGTTTATATACTATATGCACACAGTTGATATGCAGAACATATATAAGCAGTTCATATGTAAGATATAGAAATTTATATATACAGTTGATATGTGGGATATATATGTATATATGTATGTATATATACAGTTGATATACAAGATATATGCAGTTGATATGCAGGATATATGTGTGTGTATATGTATGTGTATCTACTGTATATATATATATATATATATACAGTTGATATGCAGAATATATATATAAACAGTTGATATACAGGATATATATGGTTGATATTGATATGCAAGAATTATATATACTTGATATGCAGGACATATATGTACACTTGCTATGAAGGAGATATATATAGATATATAAATACAAAATATACATATACACATACATATACACATACACATATACATAATTTGTTCATCATCTGAAACCTGTTCTTCTCTAAAGAACCTCGGATACTCACTAGAGTACTCATCTATGTGATGCTGGGGGGGAAATGCCTGGTATGGTGTCAGACACCCATGATGTCTGGACTGTACTTGTTTGTAAGTTTGCTTCAAAGGGGGCCAAGAATTTGGATGGTGTCTGTTTTACTCAGGGGGAAACTCTGGTAGCAAGACCAACCTGGAGAAAAGTCTCTCTAGCACAGGCTTGTCTTCCCTCAGTTCTCTACCTACTGCAATGTGTGTGTCCTCTGAGGGATCTGGGTCCGATGAATAGGTTCCTTCTAGAGCATGGCTGGCCTGTGACTCACCCTATCTTGGATGTTCACCTAATTTCTAATCCACATTTCACCCTGGTCAGAAAATTCCTTATGGGTCAGGGGCGTGGTGTGAGTTTATAAGTAACTGAGAGTCTGAAGGACTCACAGGCATGGAATGTTCCCGTTTCCAAGGCTCGGGTTTCATGGAGAGATGGATAGCCATGATCATTGCTTAAAACAGAGTGCAGATTTATAATGTCAGAAGGCACAGAGTCCAGAAGGCAGTGTAGCCTAGGTATTTCACAGAGAAGCAGAATGGATGAGATCTAAATGGACTGGCAATCCCTGAGCCCTCGATACCTGCACAGTCATATTCCTATAATTAAAAGTGATCTTCTGCTTCCACTCCACCACCATAGAAAAGTTCCACTTCACCTGTTGGGCACGGTGATGAGATGGGCGAAGACCAGGGCCCTTTAACTCTGTCCAGATGAACCAGACACATCTCCTGTTACATAGGAGCCGTCAGGCAGTATGGGGACCAGGAAGAAGTCAGAGGTGTGGAATATGGGGATAGAACGGGGTACACGGGGACATCGTGGTAACAGAAGGTACCGTGAGGACAGTGTGTGGGCAGAGTCTAGACAGTGAGAAGAACTTGGAGGACAGCATCTGCAGTATGGGAGAGCGTAGGAAGGTGTGACGACACTGTGAAGACATCGTGAGAAGAACACGTGGGGTAGCAAGAGAGAAGTTGTGGGACACAAACAGCTTAGTGGGGAATTAGCATGAGACAGTAGAGCAGTGGGTCTCGACCTTCCCAGGGCTGCATCCTTCAATACACTTCCTCATGTTGTGGTGACCCCCCAACCATAAGATTATTTCATTGCTACTTCATAACTGTAAGGCTGCTATCTCTATGAATTGCAATGTAAATATATAACATGCAGGATATCTGATATTCAGAGAGGCTACCCACGGCATAAGAACCACTGTCCTAAGGGGTTACAAGGGCCACCATAGGAACAGTATGGAGACACTAGAAAGGCAGCGTGATGACAGTATTGTGATAGCATTGAGATGATGTGGAGCCTTGTGAGGATAGGGTGGGGACAGCAGAGTAAACAGCATAGGACAGCATGGGACATTGTGGGAAGAGAAGGAAAACAGTGCAGGAATAATGCAGCCAACCTTGCAGAGTGTGTCATAGGCTCTGCAGCACATGCTGAGCACGCTGAGGGGGGAGAGGTGATGGTCGTCCAGAGCCCGTCCAGCAACCCGTCCTGGGCCTCATCAGCACAGGTCTGGTCCAGTTCCAGCTCTGGACAGACAAGGCAGTCAGTCTTAGTCCCAACAAGGGCTGGAGCAATGCCCTGCGTGGCAGGTAGGTCAGCAGGGAAGTACAGAAGACTGTACACACTGGGTTGGACTCTCCCTGGGCCAGCTTTCTGACCTCTCTGGACCAGCAGCCCACATGCTCCCGACTGCTCCGGTCCAAGTTCCTGACTCAGCCAGATGCGCTGAACCTGAGGGCAATCTGGACTGTGTAGGAGCCCCTCCTGTCTGCTCTACTCCTACAATCTGAGGCTGTCTGCCGTGAGTCAGGACCTGTGGCCTCTGACCCTCTTCCTATTCCCTCATGACCAAACCCAGTAAGCTAGTATAATGGTGGACCCTATGCCTGGTGATGCCTGGCCTTCAGAGGTCCACACCGGGAAGTGAATCAGACCACTCAGCTATGTGGGAAGGGGACTGTCATCTCTGTGAGATGGAAGCATGGGTCTGAAGGTCAGGGGCAGATTGACATGAGAGGGTGTGTTGTAGGACTGATAAGGATGCCTTTGGAATCGTTTGGCAGTTGTGTCTGTCTCAGCTGAGCCATCTGTGAAGAGGAGCCTCAGAGAGGGCCTGGTGACTTTCTGGGTCGGAGTGATGTAAAGGGAGCTCCTATGAGCTCTCCCTGTGTAAGGCTCGTGTCTGCTCATGCGCACTCGTGTGCAAGTCTGTGTAAGTGCCGTGTGGGCTGACTGATGGTCATCAATTCGATGGGCACTGGAGTCATCTGAAAGCTCTGAATTCCGCATTCACATGTCTTCAAGACATGAGGTGTAGGCATCTAGCCCAGAAACCTAGTCTCAAGGAGGAGGGTCATGGGCAAAGGTAGACAGACAGAATCTAGTACTTTCACCTGAGGTGCCCCCCTCCCTGGGCACTACTGTTCATCCTGGTTGATCTAGGGAAGAAAATGGCATAAGCCCAACCTCCAATGCACCATACCTCTGCTGAACGTTCGCTCGTCAATTTTCTCTTTCAAAGTTCATCTTGGCACTTCTCTCTTGGGTCACATGGCAGGTAATAGCCTGGCTGGTCCAGATGCTGGCAGGCAGAAGGACTGACCTGAAGTAGCACAGCCTGAACCACAGGACAAATGTTAAGTTGCATGTTATCACTGAACAAGCTCAGGACTTCCAAGACATGATTACTGGCTGAGGGAAGGAGCCCTTGACCAAACAAGCCAAGAGGGCATGGGAACCAGGGAATAGATGGACAGGGCCATGGTTCTGGCTGCAAAGGGGGAATGTGAAGATACTGCCCAGCCTAGAGAAGCCCTTTCCCCCATGAAGCCCTGGGTCCTCCAGGGTGGGATGTACCCCTACTCCTCATGAACCTAGCCAGTCTCTCTTCCCTCCAACCATAGCCTATGCTTTTAGTCCCAGGATCCTGCTTTAACCCCCATCCTTACACTGTACCCCAGTCCTGCCACCATCTGATCTTGGCCACAATGGGCTCTTTTCTTCAGGTCTAGAGGGTTACCTACCCTGAGTGTTCCCATGGTTTCCTGTTCCTGTGAGACCCCAGGATCAGAATTGTGAACCATGACCCCAGGAATGAAACCCATGTCATCCCAGCCTCCAGGGACCCTCCCTCTGTGTAGCCGCTCTTAGTTTAGCAAAGAGCCACTTCTGGACCCCCGCCCACCTGCTCTCTGCAGCCATATGACCCACTGCTTGTAAGCACAGCCGGAGGAAAGCCCACGCCCTTTCCCCTCCCCACATGACTTCCACTCTGCAGGCTGCACTCTCACTCCAGACTTAACATTCCTCGTTGAGCCCAGACACTGTGAGCTCTGGAGAGATAGCACTAGATGGAGAGAGAGCGGCAGAGCCTGCCACCGAAGCAGGGTATAGGTCAGATCTGAGAAAGTCTTCTCCAAATAGGTGGTCATGAGAGTGGACATAGACACAGCCCCCAGCATCCCAGGAAGCCTGGGTTGTCACAGATAGGCTTCACTTCTTCTATGGGTCTCAAGAGGACTATATCACCCACCCTATATGACGTAACCTAGACCATGTCTGGACTCCCCCTGCTCTCCCCCTACCCCAAACACTGAAACCAGCAGAAGAAAGAGGAACTTCAGGAAGTGTCCCGTGTCGCCCAGTTTCAATCCTGTTCTTAGTCTGTACTGGGTTGGGAGAAGTGTGTGGTGTTCACACGTCTGGGGCAAGGACTGTGAATCCTGGAAGGATGAGACAAGCTCAGAGCCAGGCTGTCAGACGCGCAGTGCCAAAGCCAAAAGAGCAGCCGTCTTCTTCACAAGGCTCCACATGTGAGCGTGGTCAGCAGAGAAGCTGGAGAAAGCCTCAGCCTAGGGAGAACACTGGGTCCTTCTAGACCTAATAGACTGCAGATCACAGGCGGATGGGAAGGAGTTGACAGATCAGCCCCAACAGAGGGGCCTGTCTGTTGCAGAGAAAAGGTGCCTACCTGCAGACTCCAGAGTTCCCACAGGCAGAAGAACAGACCACTAAAGCTGCGCACATCTACGGACAACCAGAGTAAGACCCTCGGAGTTAATGGGATAGACCCAGAAACCTGAGGGTCTGGGATGGCCTAGAGTCTGGTGGACCCAGGACAGATGAACCAGCAGAGAAAAGAAAATTCAGCAGAGCAAGGGGAAGACAGAGGGCTACAGAGTTGAGAGAGTGGGTAAAGAGGGAATGGGAAAGGTTCGGCTGGGAAGGCCAATAGACCTACTAGAGAGAGCTAGAGTAAGAGTGGATGGCCTGGCGCTCAGAGATCAAGACCAGCATTGGAGAGCAGATTCCAGGAATGAAGCCGAAAGAAGGTAAATTTCTCAAAAGAAAGTCTACCAGTGGAACTGTGGGAAGCAGCAGTACAGCTATAGGTAAGGACCAGGCAGTGCAGTTGTAGATGGGGACCATCAGTACCTCTGTAGGTGGGAACCAGGCAGTACAGATGCAGGTAGAAACCAGGCAATACAGATACAGGTAGAGACCAGGCAGTACAGTTGTAGGTGGGGACCAGGCAGTACAGATGCAGGTAGGAACCAGGCAGTACAGTTGTAGGTAGAAACCAGGCAGTACATCTGTAGGTGGGGACCAGGCAGTACAGATGCAGGTAGGGACCAGGCAGTACAGTTGTAGGTGGGCACCAGGCAGTACAGATGCAGGTAGAGACCAGGCAGTACAGATGCAGGTAGGGACCAGGCAGTACAGTTGTAGGTAGAAACCAGGCAGTACAGATTCAGGTAGAGACCAGGCAGTACAGATGCAGGTAGGGACCAGGCAGTACAGTTGTAGGTAGAAACCAGGCAGTACAGTTGTAGGTGGAGACCAGGCAGTGCAGATGCAGGTAGGGACCAGACTGTACAGCTTTTGCTGGAGCTAAGGACAGTGAGAGTGTTGGAGAGCCATGGTAGCTCCAAAATCTCAGAAGCCTGGAAGAGCAGCTATGGGGAATCTGGGCCTGGTGGAAGTCAGGAGGACCAAACAAAACAGCTACAGGTAAGCTGGAGCTGGTGGGGACACAGGAAATAAGCTAAGGAGCTATATAGGGTGCAAGGGCCGTGAGGTTAAGAGGGTCCAGTGTACAGAAAACGCTTTACAGAAGTTCTAGAACAGGAAGGAGCTGGGAAGGCAGGCTGAGCATCTGTAAAGATACTGTGGCAGCTGTCAGGGTCTGGGTCTCAGAGCTAACCTAGGGACTTAGGGAACCAATCTGAGCAGCTATGGGGGAGTGCGGATGCTAGGAATGTGGGGGGCCAGTCCCAGAAGTTACGGGGGAGTGGGGATGATAGGGATGTGGGGGGCCAGTCCCAGAAGTTACGGGGGAGTGGGGATGATAGGGATGTGGGGGGCCAGTCCTAGCAGCTATGGGAGAACTGAGGATGATAGGAATGTGGGGGGCCAGTCCCAGAAGTTACGGGGGAGTGGGGATGCTAGGAATGTGGGGGACCAGTCCTAGCAGCTATGGGAGAGCTAGGGATAGTAGGAATGTGGGGGACCAGACCTGGCAGCTCTGGGGGAGTTGGGGATGGTCAGAATGTCAGGGACCAGACCTAGCAGCTATGGGGGATCTGGGGATGGTAGGAATGTGGGGGGCCTGTCCTAGCAGCTAGGAGGGAACTGGGGATAGTAGAAATGTGGGGGCTTGTTCTAGCAGCTCTGTGGGAGCTAGGGATGGTAGGAATGTGGGAGCCAAGACCTAGGGGTGATGGGGGAGCTGGGGATGGTAGGAGTTGGGTACCAGACCTAGCATCTCTGGGAGAGCTGGGTATGGTCAAAATGTGGGGGACCAGACCTAGCAGCTATTGGGGAACTGGGGATGATAGGAATGTGGGGGGCTGTCCTAGCAGCTATGGGGGAGCTGGGTGAGGGGCCAGACCTAGCAGCTAGGAGGGGAGCTGGGGATGGTAGGAATGGGGGGCTGTCCTAGCAGCTATGGGGGAGCTGGGGATGGTCAGAATGTGGGGGACCAGTCCTAGCAGCTATGGGAGAGCTGGGGATGGTAGGAATGTGGGGGACCAGACCTAGCATCTCTGGGAGAGCTGGGTATGGTCAAAATGTGGGGGACCAGACCTAGCAGCTATTGGGGAACTGGGGATGATAGGAATGTGGGGGGCTGTCCTAGCAGCTATGGGGGAGCTGGGTGAGGGGCCAGACCTAGCAACTAGGAGGGGAGCTGGGGATGGTAGGAATGTGGGGGACCAGTCCTAGCAGCTATGGGAGAGCTGGGGATGGTCAGAATGTGGGGGACCAGTCCTAGCAGTTATGGGAGAGCTGGGGATGGTAGGAATGTGGGGGACCAGTCCTAGCAGCTATGGGGGAGCTGGGGATGGTCAGAATGTGGAGGACCAGTCCTAGCTGCTATGGGGGAGCTGGGGATGGTCAGAATGTGGGGGACCAGTCCTAGCAGCTAGGAGGGGATCTGGGGTGGTAGGAATGTGGGGGGGCTGTCCTAGCAGCTATGGGGGAGCTGGGATGGTAGGAATGTAAGGGACCAGATCTAGCAGCTATGGGGGACCTGGGGATGGTAGGAATGTGGGGGACCAATCCTAACAGCTAGGAGGGTGCTGGGATGGTAGGAATGTGGGGGACCTGTCCTAACAGCTAGGAGGGACCTGGGGATGGTAGGAATGTGGGGGGACCAGTCCTAGCAGCTAGGAGGGGAGCAGGGGATGTTAGAAAGTGGTGGGCCTGTCCTAGCAGCTATGGGAGAGCTAGGGATAGTAGGAATGTGGGGGACCAGACCTGGCAGCTCTGGGGGAGTTGGGGATGGTCAGAATGTCAGGGACCAGACCTAGCAGCTATGGGGGATCTGGGGATGGTAGGAATGTGGGGGGCCTGTCCTAGCAGCTAGGAGGGAACTGGGGATAGTAGAAATGTGGGGGCTTGTTCTAGCAGCTCTGTGGGAGCTAGAGATGGTAGGAATGTGGGGGCCAAGACCTAGGGGCGATGGGGGAGCTGGAGATGGTAGGAATGTTGGGTACCAGACCTAGCATCTCTGGTGGAGCTGGGTATGGTCAAAATGTGGGGGACCAGACCTAGCAGCTATTGGGGAGCTGGGGTATGATAGGAATGTGGGGGGCTGTCCTAGCAGCTATGGGGGAGCTGGGTGAGGGGCCAGACCTAGCAGCTAGGAGGGGAGCTGGGGATAGTAGGAATGGGAGGGCTGTTCTAGCAGCTATGGGGGAGCTGGGGATGGTCAGAATGTGGGGGACCAGTCCTAGCAGCTATGGGGGAGCTGGGGATGGTAGGAATGTGGGGGGGAGCAGACCTAGCAGCTAGGAGGGGCTGGGGATGTTAGGAATGGGGGAGGCTGTCCTAGCAGCTATGGGGGAGCTGGGGATGGTCAGAATGTGGGGGACCAGTCCTAGCAGCTATGGGGGAGCTGGGGATAATAGGAATGTGGGGGGAGCAGACCTAGCAGCTAGGAGGGGCTGGGGATGTTAGGAATGGGGGAGGCTGTCCTAGCAGCTATGGGGGAGCTGGGGATGGTCAGAATGTGGGGGACCAGTCCTAGCAGCTATGGGGGAGCTGGGGATAATAGGAATGTGGGGGGAGCAGACCTAGCAGCTAGGAGGGGCTGGGGATGTTAGGAATGGGGGAGGCTGTCCTAGCAGCTATGGGAGAGCTGGGGATGGTCAGAATGTGGGGGACCAGTCCTAGCAGCTATGGGAGAGCTGGGGATAATGGGAATGTGGGAACCAGACCTAGCAGCTAGGAGGGGAGCTGGGATGGTAGGAATGTGGGGGGGGCTGTCCTAGCAGCTAGGAGGGGAGCTGGGATGGTAGGAATGTGGGGGGGGCCTGTCCTAGCAGCTAGGAGGGAGCTGGGATGGTAGGAATGAGGGGGACCAGACCTAGCAGTTCTGGGGGAGCTGGGGATGGTCAGAATGTGGGGGGGGGGACTGTCCTAGCAGCTAGGAGGGAACTGGGGATAGTAGAAATGTGGGGGCTTGTTCTAGCAGCTCTGGGGGAGCTGGGGCTGGTAGGAATGTGGGGGGCCTGTCCTAGCAGCTACTGGGAATTTTGGTCAGGTGTGGCTGGTTTTAAGAGACCAGACCTACTCAGTATGGTGCAGCTGGGGCAGGTAAGAGTGTCAGGAAGCAGCTATGCAGTACCTGAGGCAGAAAGGCAGAAGGGACCAGATTATCAGCCATGGGGAACGGGGCAGGCAAGAGTGTGATAAACCTGCTATGAAGCACCTGAGGCAGGTAGGCGTGTAAGGGACCAGATGTGTCAGCTGAGGCGAACGGGGATAAATGGGAGTTATAAGGGACCAGATGCAGTAGCCGTGGTAGAACTCTGGGCGGTAGGTACGCATGCAGAAAGTCTATGGTGCAACTGAAGCCGGTGGAGTGTGAGGGGCCAGACCCGGCAGTTAAAACAGCCAAGCTGTGCCCTGAAAGCTTCCAGAGATGAGAGCATGGAGGACAGGAGAGGGCGAGATCTGCAGGGTCTGGGAGCTCACCTCAGAGGGGGAAGACGAGAACATGCTGGGGACTCGGGAAGTGACAAGATTCCAGCCCTTACACACCCCGTGGGACAAGCGAGAGTGGGAGCTCAGGAAGACAGAGCAGCTGTGCGTGAGCTGGGTGGCGAAGAGGAGAGACAGCAGGGGAAGAAGAGAAAGGGGGTGCCAAGCACTTGGGGGCTCTACGGAATTTAGGCCATGGAGAGTCCTGGGGGCCAGGAAAGTTGTCTGATTGGGCAGAAACGTAGGCAAGTAAGGGCCCTGGCACTGGCATTCCCAGAGAAACCATGTGGTTAAGTTAAAGCTCTAGTATCAGAGGCCCTAACGCTGACCCTGGAAGCTTCTGGGAACATAAGGAGGAGGTAAGCAGCCTGTGTTGGCCCACGGGAGAGAGGTGTAGTAACTCTGAGTTTAAGCAGGGGATTGTGGAAGGTAGTGTCCAGGAGAGGTGGAAAGACCAGAAAGGTCCTTGGAATAAGAATGAACTGCGCATTCCTGTGTGTTTTTGTCTGATGAAAGCAAAGGCGGGGAAAACAGATGACAAACTAATCCTCCTTTGCAACCCAGAACTCATTGTTCAATAGGAGTAGTGATACAAACAAGAAAAAAAAAATATGAGCTGGGCAGCAGTGGCGCACGCCTTTAATCCCAGCGCTTGGAAGGCAAAGGCGGATGGATTTCTGAGTTCGAGGCCAGCCTGGTCTACATAGTGAGTTCCAGGACAGCCAGGGTTACAGAGAGAAGCCCTGATTTGGAAAAAACAAAAAACAAACAAACAAAAAAAAAAACCGAGAGAGAGAGAGAGAGAGAGAGAGAGAGAGAGAGAGAGAGAGAGAGAGACTGAGACTATTATAAATGAAAAAGAATGAACCAGAATCAAAAGGGATAGAACAGTAGATGTCTTCTGGAAGAATGCAGCATACACTCCTACTTCAAGGGCTGCTGGCAAGAGAAAGGGGCTTTTCTGAGGCCTGGCAACATTAGCATTACCAGGGAGGACCCCGGGCAGTGTGAAGAACGAGGAAGGGGGGGGAGGTGGCTGAGCTTATCAGGATCTCAGCAAGAGGACTGAACTGCCTAGAACAAGTGGCCAGCTAGGTCAAGGCAGAAAGGCTGCCCACATACAGAATGTGTAGGGTAGGGGGTGTTGGTGATCCTCAGGAGCAGGGACCAAGGCCCAAGGAGAGCTAGTCATGGAGGGAGACCTAGATCACAGACTGAAGCCCGAGCTTCAATGAGCGTAGGAGACTGGATAGGGGTTTCAGAAGGGCCTTGTCACGAAAAGATTGGGGTTCACGGTAGACTGCAGAGACAGCTCAGTGCTTAAAAGCAATGGCTGCTCTTCCAGAAGAGCCAGGTTCAGTTCCCCACAACCACATGGCATCTTAGAACTATCTGTAAGAAACTCCAGTTTCTGGGTATTCAACACCTTCTTCTACCTGCTCAGGCATCGGGCACACACATACTACACAAATACATATATCTAAAATAAAATTCATTTTAAAAAAATTAAGGTCAGACTGCAGGGTCTGGAGGTGGAAGCTGCTGACCCTGCTTGTCTCAGAGCGACTGGAGAAGACACAGTCTTTAGAGCAAAGCTAAGACCAGAGCCTTTCCAAATATCTGAGACCACCCATGTCAGAAGAGCTCACACGCCCTCCTCTCTTGCAGCCACAACAACACGCCCATCTGTCTATCCACTGGCCCCTGTGTGTGGTGAAACAACTGACTCCTCAGTGACCCTGGGATGCCTGGTCAAGGGCTATTTCCCTGAGCCAGTGACCGTGACCTGGAACTCTGGATCCCTGTCCAGCGGTGTGCACACCTTCCCAGCTGTTCTGCAGTCTGGACTCTACACTCTCAGCAGCTCAGTGACTGTTCCCTCCAGCACCTGGCCCAGCCAGACCGTCACCTGCAACGTAGCCCACCCGGCCAGCAGCACCAAGGTGGACAAGATCATTGGTGAGAGGACAACCAGGGGAGGAGGGGCTCACTAGAGGTGAGGCTCAGGCATTAGCCTACCTAGACCAACCAGGCTGGGCAGCCATCACCAGGGAGGGGACCTCAGCCCAGAGGAGATGGAGATACTGCCTCTGCCTCCCTCCTGGACACCTCTAACAGTGACCACCCACCCTCTATGACATGATCCTCTACGATATACGCCCTTGTCATTTCCAGGATCATCCTGGCCTAAGCCCATACCCAGGGACAAACTCTCCTCTTCCTGGTTTGGTGCCTTCTCTCCTTCAAGCCCCAGTAACATCCAGCCTTTTCTCTGCAGAGCCCAGTGGTGAACCGAAACCCAGTCCTATCCCAACTCCATGTCCTAAGTGTCCCAAGTGCCCAGGTAAGCCCCTAGGCCTGCAGTCTACTCCCAGGAGGATGGCAAGTGCTGTGAACATTCCCGCACGGGGGGTGAGCCCGCACAGACCTATTTCCATCTCTCCTCATCAGCTCCTGAGCTCCTGGGTGGACCATCCGTCTTCATCTTCCCCCCAAAGCCCAAGGATGCACTCCTGGTCTCCCTGACCCCCAAGGTCACGTGTGTGGTGGTGGACGTGAGCGAGGATGAGCCCGATGTCCAGTTCAACTGGTTTGTGGACAACACAGAAGTACACACAGCTCAGACGCAGCCCCGTGAGGAGCAGTACAACAGTACCTTCCGGGTGGTCAGTGTCCTCCCCATCAGTCACCAGGACTGGATGAGGGGCAAGGAGTTCAAATGCAAAGTCAACAACAAAGCCCTCCCAGCCCCCATCGAGAAAACCATCTCAAAACACAAAGGTGGGAGCTGCAGGCCGACTGCACAGGGGGCTGGGATGGGCCTAAAAATAAATGCCTGTGTGGACAGCCCTCCACTTTAGCCCTGACCTCTGTGTCTGCTTCTAACCCCGCAGGGATAGTCAGAGCACCACAGGTATACGTCTTTCCTCCACCAGCCGAAGAGATGAACAAGAGAGAGGTCAGTTTGACCTGCATGATTACAGGTTTCCTCCCTGAAGACATTGATGTGGAGTGGTCCAGCAATGGGCGTACAGAGCAGAACTCCAAGAACACCCTGCCGGTCCTGGACTCCGACGGTTCTTACTTCATGTACAGCAAGCTCAAAGTGGAAAAGAGGCGGTGGGAGCAAGGGAGTACCTTCATCTGCACAGTGACACACGAGGGTCTGCACAATCACCAGATGAACAAGAGCATCTCCCGACCTCGGGGTAACTGAGCTCAGCACCCAGAACGCTCTCAGGTCCTACGGGACACTGACAGCCATCTCCACCATTCCCTTGTATAAATAAAGCACCCAGCACTACCCTGGGACCCTGTAAAACTGTCCTGGTTCTTTCCAAGCTATAGCGCCTAGGTCACCGGCTGAGAGGTCTGGCCAGGGTTTGAGGACAGGGTTGTCTTTGGGAGAGAAGGAGGTCCCCGCACTCAGAGCTCCTGAGTCATTCTGGCCTGGAGTGTTGGGACTTAGCATTAGGCAGTGCTTTTTCCTTGGCTTCACACTACCCAGCAGCTGCCACACAGAGAGACACACCTAGGAGACCTCCGAGGGTAGAAGCACACAAACGCCACATCACACAGTCTGTTCCTCTCCCCCTCCCCCTCCTCTCTACCCAGGGCTTTCTCTGAGTCGACTGTAGAGGCACACACGGCCGGGGGCATGCCAGACACCCTTGCCATCCCTACACTCAACTCAGGCAGCTTCGTAAGGATGGGGGCTGCACACCCGTACAGACGGCCCATGCTTTCCTATGCCACGTGGGACTGAGGCGACGGCTCTTGCTGGGCCAAGGGAGGGACTTCGATAGCCACATACAGGCTGAATCCTGACCCATTCAAATCCGCACGCTGAGCATCATCCAGTACATATAGCACATGTATCCACGTGCACATGTGCACACACACACATTAATACAGTGGGACCCTGCCTGTGTGCTCTGCACAGCACCTACATCCAGCAATGTATCCGCATACACACAACCAAAAGTTCAATGCCCGTGTTTCTGCTGTCACAATCAGACACAGCTTTCCTCTTCTGAGGCCGCTGCATTCTATTCTCAACACAAGATCTCTGAAGCCAGATTCGTCTCTGGTACTTCAGGGTCATGCTTCAACCCCACATGAATTCCACAAGCCATGACCATAGTGCTCTGAATCACTATACACTGGAACTTTCCAGAGATCAGGCAAGACCAGCCACAGGCTCTGCTGATGACTGGAAACAGGCAAAGGGTCAGGCCAACAGTATAGTCACTGTCTACTGGGGTCACAGGCCCTGTTGACCCTTCTCCTGTACTGAATGAAGGATGAGGCAAACAGAGAGGGCCCTTGCACAATCCAGGCGACTGTGAGATCCACTGTGTCGGGCAAACCCCAAGGCATTATTGGAGTCAGGTGGAGGGAGCTGAGACTGGTGTCCCAGAGGGAAAGGAAAGGAAAGCAGGACCCAGGGAGTGTCAACTGGCCCAGCCCGGCCGGAGCTATCCCCTATGACCCCATGCAGACCCACTCGCCATACAGGGAACCTCTCCTAGCCCCCACCTTGTTGGGACAAACGCTGACTGCCCTCTCTGTTCAGGGCTGGACCTGGACGACATCTGTGCTGAGGCCCAGGATGGGGAGCTGGACGGGCTCTGGACGACCATCACCATCTTCATCAGCCTCTTCCTGCTCAGCGTGTGCTACAGCGCCTCTGTCACGCTCTTCAAGGTTGGCACTGTCCCCCACCATCTGCTGTGATGTCTGCACTGGCCCCATAATGTCCTCTCACTCCTCCCCTGAGGTAGTAGGGTGCTCCTTTGCGGTCCCCACTCTGTCCCACACACCATTTCCACCATTCCCTGATCCATCCCATATTGCTCTATGAGACTCCATATGGTGTCCCATACTGTCTGCCCTTATGTCTCTCCTGCCGTCCTGTATGATCTTCATACCGTCTTATTAAAACCCCCTGCCTTCCACACTACCCTTCATGAGGTCCACGCTGTCTGCCACACAACCATCTTGATGTCCCCATCACCCTCGCCATGGCCCCAGGTACTCGTCGAGCTATCCTCATACTGTGTCCGCCTCACCTCCCACGATGTCTCCCCATAACTCCTTGACATCCCCAGTCTCTGCAGGAGGGACTGCCTCTCTCTTGCTGACAGGATTGAGGGGCCTAAGCATGGATGTGGTCTCTACCTCTCCCTTCCCACAGGTAAAGTGGATCTTCTCCTCGGTGGTGGAGCTGAAGCAGACACTCTCTCCTGACTACAGAAACATGATTGGGCAGGGAGCCTAGGCCACTTCCTCTGGGTTGAGCCGATCTTCCTAGGACCTGCAGAACCCCATCCATCCGACTCTGCAGCCTAACATGGAGGCCCACACTGCCGTCTAACACCAACACCCTCTAGCCTTATGACTCTCTGATCTAGAACTCTTGATGGCCTCCCCTTTGGAGGACCATGTGGACAGCAGGCTTTACCCCAGACACAAACAACACTTCCTCAGCAGTTGCCAGATAACTGATTGGAGTCAGAAGAACCCTCTCCATCCAAACCGGCACCAGAGTACCTGAGATCTCAGAATGCTTGCCTAAGAGGAGCTGGGAGTCCATGTTGCCTGAGTTCAGATGCATGGGAATCAGGCAGGGTGTTGGCCTTGCCCACACATCTTCATCGGAAATGGGTCTTCCCAGGAAGGGCAACGTTTCAGATCCTTGAGAGGAGACATCTGCTAGGAAGACCAGTGTTACCGTAGCCTAAATGTTCATTCTGGTAGCCTTTGAATCAGCTATACTTGGCCAGCTTCCTTCCTGGAGCTTCTGTGACCCCTGGGCTGAGGAAAGGGTCTGTGATGCTCACTGGTGGGACAAGTCTCCTGAAGACGACACAGGTTTCTCTTCTCTACCCACTCACCACACCAGATTTTCAGACACAGCATCCAATCCACAGACACCGTTGAGCACACAACCTCAAGAAAAGGCCACCTCCACAGAGACTCCATCCACACTGCAGAAGAGCAGGACTGATTTGTGTAGCCTCTGCAAAGCCCTAGCAGGGACAAGTGCATAGACCACTGAGTACTGGTTAGGTGACCAGGCAGGAATACCTCCACGAGAGGACCCGCATGAGAAGATTCCTCTTGGACTCAAGAAAATGGGGGAGGGGGAAAGGATCAATGCGGGAGAGATGTGAGCAGATCATTAGACACCGCAGGTCTGTCCTGCAGGCCTGGTGTCCAGACTGGACCACCTACAACAGAAAACGTCAGTTGCTGTGGACATCTAGGAGGAATGCCAGGGTGACTGAGAGTGGCCCAGTATCTATTTCTCCATTACCTCTCATGGCTAATCAGAAGCCAGAGTCTCCAAATAGAAAGAGAGAGGGTGCCGCAGCTTTTCCGTGACTGATGGGACTGCTAAGAGAGCGTGGACCTCTAACAGCTTCTTTTTTCTTGAGACCATGAATAATGTCTTTAATCGCTCTGTGTGTGTGTGTGTGTGTGTGTGTGTGTGTGTGTGTGTGTGTACTCACATGCTGTTGTTTTTGACATTTTAAACAATAAAACATTCCTTTGATGTTTTTTATCTCATGATGCTCCTTCTGTGTGGGTCAGCCCTAACACCCAGGAACAAAACACAATTAAACAGACCAGTGAGTCATGTACACCCCTCTACCTCCCTCCTGGTCCTGTCCTCCCAGGGCTCCCTGGGGAGGGTCCCCCCACAGCTGAGTTCCAGCCCTGACAGAGCCACCAAGAGCTCCAGCATCTCCTCCACACTGAAAAGTGTTTTCCCAGCTGGAGGCTGCCCTGCTGCCACGGGCAGACTGTGGGGCAGGGCCGATGTCCAGGTGGACTCCAGGCTAGCCAGGCAAAGCCTCCCATGCCAGCTGCGAGGCTTGTGGCTCTCCCTGACCTTGGGCTGCTAAAAATTCAGCCAAGGACTTGGATCCAGCTACCTCCATAGCTGACCATGGCTTATTGTGTTAAGCCGTGGTCAGAGAAGCTCCTGACCAGGCACTGACAGGGTAGGTTCCCAGCAGGGCTCTTCTTGCCTGATGGGTGCTTTCTCCTCCATGTGAACTCACAGGCTCTTTATCTGTGTGTATCTGTGTGCTGATCTCTTCTCATAAGAGCACAGTCAGGCTGGAAGAGGTACACCCTAGCCCTCATTATAACTTACCAGTTTATGATCCCATCTGCAAACATAGGCATAGTCTGAGGTCCTGGTGGATTAAATGTCAACTATAAGTCTTCTGGGGATAAAATTTAGTCCACATTTGCTCTCCCTGTGGCCTCTAAAAGTTCAAATCCTTCCTATATAGAATGTCCCTCCCCGCCCCCCATGCCAACATCCCTAAGTCTCACCCATCCCAAATCTCCTCTATCCTGAATCTCCTCCTAAGGTCTACTAGTCAGTTAAGGATCAGATTGTGTTGGTTTCTTCTGAGATAGGATTCAGCCCAGCTATCAAGACCGTCAAGAGGAAGGGGAAGGCGCAGAGGAGAGATGTACACCACGATCAACCAGGCAGACTGGCTTGTGCTGTAGAAAAGAAAGCTGAGGGCAAGTGGGGTTCCCTCCACTCACGCCAAGGCGACGGTTTCTAAGGGAGAGTGAGGGATTTGGAGAGAGCCATGAAGGCTCAACAGAGAAACAAGTAAAAGATTATAGAGGTGGCCTGGTGTTTGCAATGCCTGTTTTCTGTCATGGTTGACATCGGGATTCTGTCCTACTGTGCAGATCAAGGGATACAGGTTCCTTATCTTTATACGGTGTTGTGGAGGTCGTTGGGCCCAGACAGATGCTCCTGGGACATAGAAAATATAGGCATCTGCAGGATGATTCACAACCAAGGCAGCCTCATCAGACGCCCCGAGAGCAGGGGTCAGATGTGACTGAGAAGTCAGCACCTCCGGACATTTCCCAAGTGGCTTTTGGTAGCTGAGACATCTTAGGATTGTGGCCTTGGCTGTTAGACACTGTCTGCTCAGGTCTGTGTAGACGACAGTAGAGATGGAATGATGGAGATTCAGGGCTGGACAAGTGACAGAAGGATCAGGTCAGCAAAGCGGCAGCAGAGACAGAAGCCAGCCTGGCCAGCACCAGTGGGGCTTCCACGGGACAGTTCTGCTCCACCCAGGATGGAAGAGAGTCTAGTCGTGTGAATGGCGTTACTCCTGTGGGAGTCACACAGACAGCAGTGGAGCCTGGGGTCAGCCCTCGTTCTCTCTTTCACCTCAGTCACCTAACCAACTCCAACTGGCCAGTGAGACCAGGGAGGTCCTGCCCACGCTTCCTCCTAGGTTGGCTCTGTTTCTCCAGTTGTCTTCTCTGGAGCAAGTGTTGGCGTCCAGCTACTTCTGCTTATTTTTTTAGCTTTTAAACGTATGCATGTGTACGTGAGTGTGCCTGTGTGTGTGTGTGTGTGTGTGTGTGTGTGTGTGTGTATGTGTGTCTGTGTGTGTGCCATGTGCATGCAGGTGCACATAGATGTGAGAAGAGGCGTCAGATCCCCTGTAACTGGAATCATAGATGGTGGTGAGCCACCATGTAGGCAGTAGGAACTGAACCCATATCCTCTGCAAGACCAGAAAATGTTCTTAACTACTGAGGCATTGCTCCAGCCCTGCCTCAACCTCCTACTGGAAGACGGTCCCAAACCAAAACTGATCACATGGTCTCAGGAAGAACAGATTTGCCACCTTCAAACCCTCCCCCCATGTCTGCATAGGTATGGCCCTGCACCATCCTCCACCACCTCCTGGTGTCCCTCAGCAGGGGCTTCCCACAGGAAGTGCCTCCTAACCCCTTACACCTCCATCTGCACTATAAACATAGACACAAGCACCATAACCACTGGACACAACTTCTGACCCCCCATCTCTGGGATGAACTGATTTCATGGATGTGTCCATCTAGTAAAACCTATCTGAGTCCTTCCCTTTCAGCCTCTGTTGTATAACATCCATGGTGTGTGTTCTGTGTCATAACATGTATGTGTGACATTCATACCCCATGTAACCAAACTTTGATATGTGTGTGAGACATCCCCACATGACATATGTGGTGGACATCTATGATAAAGCTTTTATGACACATGTGTGAAACTTGTATAGAGGACATCAATTGCAGAATACCTGTGCTAGCCAGTAGCCAGGCCTGCCCAGGCAGCTACTGACACTTGGCCCACTTGCATTCTGTCACAGTCTGGGAATCATAACGTGACACAAACAGCACCAGGTCTGCATGAGATGTGACATTTATACACACATGACATGTGCACACACAAACCTCATGAAAACTGTCTCAGAACACACACACACACACAGACATGTCCACATGGGCATCACAGTGTGGTATCATGTAGTAGCCACAGCTCAGGGACCATACATGACGCAGTCACACAAGTACTTACAAGAACATAACATGTTTGCTAATTCCAAGCACCCCTGGCCTCAGGATCAGCACTGGCTGTCCTGGCACACTGCCCATGTCTCAAGCTTTGCACACACAGTGGAGACTAGACTCCCTGCCTGCATTTACCCCACTACCTTCAGCACACCGCCAACCTCTCTTCCATGACTACGCCCATTCCACCTAGCATGGAACCCCATTACTGTGCTAGCCCAGTTCACTCAATGACCATGGGTGTCCATCTTCCAGTGAAACATGAGCTCCGGGGACAGGAATGTCCCTGCAGACCCATGTTTCTGCAGGTCCATCCAACTGTTGGGCATTTATGATGAAGTCACACCAGGTCCCTCACCCCTAACTAGCCTTGTAACCTGGCACAGTTATGTGCTGGGAACTAAGAGGGTGGTCAAAGTAGGATATGATGCTGGCCAGCTGTGCAGACCATGTACTGACCTTTGACACTAAGTCTTCCCCATGCCTACCATGTGGCCACGGGGTCTTTCCCCAAGGCGGGGTACAGATACCACATAGAGGAAGGAGACCAAGTGCATGGGGCTCTCCCATAGCAGGTGTGGGAGAGGCAGGCTGCGGGGCAGGAAGGCGATGCTGGACTCAGCGAAGCCATCCTCCCCTCTTTCTGCCCAAGCACATAATTACTCTAGAATCAGCTTCCTCACTGCTCACCCCATGCTCAAGCATCTGTCCGTGGGAGGAAGACCCCAGCCTCAGCCAGGATGTGCATGAGAGCAGCCACAGTGTGAGTCCAGATGGTCTGTTCTTTTGCCCCAGAATGTCGTGTTCCGGAAGGACTTGTTCCTTTGACCTATGCCCCAGAAAAGAGACCAAACTCTGTGGTAGACGCAAGAGCAAGAATGAACAAGAAGGGGCTGTTGTTTTTCTACAGGCGAAGCTCGTTGTCACACTTATCCCTGGCAAAGCTATGCCATCAAAACACTAGTCCTGGTTGTAATTACACATCTAGAAATATATATGTAAATATATAAATATATGTGCTAGACAACAGTTAAAGAAATAAAGACCATGTTGGAGGGAGGAGATGAAAGTGGGAAATGATATAATAATTGTATTTTAATACCAAAGGTAAAAATATATGTTTTATTTCTAGTCCTGGGCTAAGGGTATAGTTCAATTGTTAAAGTACTTACATGGCATGCAGGAAGCCCTGGATCTGATCTCCATAAAATAGCAAATATAGTCCTGCACATCTGTAATCCCGATACTCCAAAGGCAATCACAGGAGGAGCAGGCCTTTGAAGTTGTTCTTGGATACATAGCAAATTAGAGACGAACCTTATCTTCAATAATAATAGTAATCCTGACCTTCCACGTGGAGTAAATGTATCCAGTAATTGTACCTGATACCACACCGTGTTAGATTTTATTTCAGGGGTTCCCAAATGTTCTCCAGAGAAGCACACGTAGTGGGAGGCAGCGGAGAGAGGGTCGGTAGATGAACCCATGAACAGCATACAGCAGAGCTGCAGGACCATGAGGATGATAGGTAGAAACAGAGGGGTAACACATAATAGAGATTTTATGGTTCCCCTTGACTGGGCTAAGGGATGAAATGCCTGTGGAGGTGTCTATGAAGGACTTTCCAGAGGTCTTAGATCTTGGGGGCTCTGATTTAACCCCTTGGTATGGTCAGAACGCAGTGACACTATGGAAAAGTGCTGAACAGGAGGGAGGCCAGGTGGAAGAAGCAGGTCCCTGTGGGTGTTAACGGGTCGTTCTATCTGACCCTGGCACTGTATTCCCATTATCCCTACTTCCCATCAGTCAAGAAACAGCCTCTTCCACACAACCCGGCTGCCATGATGGCCCTAAGCACATAAGGCCAAACAAAAGTAGATCTTTCCCTGGTTACGTTTCTTTGAGGTTCTGGTCATCCCGGCTCCCAGCTCCAAGTCGCGCAGAGGGCTCATATGGGCAAGCATTCCCACCTCTACCCTTTTTCTATCACGAATCGCTGGCTCTTTGAGAAATTCCAGACACCTAAAGAATGGCTCCCTTAACTTAGTGCCAGACAACCTTCTTCTTCAGAGATGGATTGGACTTCTGAGGAATTCAACTTTGCATACCAAGAAGCTCCCAGGTTCTCAGCCACTCCGGAATGCAGGTAGTCATTGTTGCAATACCCAACCAGCTGTGTGAGTTGAACTGATAAAATCCCTTTACTTGAGCATGGTGGCACATGTGTGTAAGGAGATGGAGGATCTCTCTCTCTCTCTCTCTCTCTCTCTCTCTCTCTCTCTCTCTCTTTCTCATTGGTTCTGTAGAAACACACCACCAATCTTCCTTCTTATGTCTCAGTTATTACTTTCCATCATAATTAATTCTCTTATGCTGCTTTTTTCTTAAAAAATAAAAAATAAATAAATAAGAAAGCACAAAGAGAACTGTAATTATATTAATATTAAAATATTTAAATCTTTTTCTTTCCAACAATAAGTAAAAATATGAAAATAAAAAATAATAGTAAACCATAAATAAAAAAAGAATGCCTCCCTTAGCACTGACGGCCCTGGGTTCAATGGACTCACCCGCTGTCTTGCAAACCCAGAGGTTCAGCTAAGCCTGGAAACCTAGTGGTATGTTCCTTTTGGCATGGATAATGCTGGCATCTAGCAGCAAAGTGTATGCTTCTGGGCTTTGGAGCTCCTTCCTCTATATCACCCCCTACATCCAACTCTTCTCAGCTTGTCATCTTCTCAATATTTCCACCGTCCTTCCTCACCTCAGATCCTGGCAGATGCTGCCCTTGGCCGCTCACTGGCTCTTCAACTGCCTCTTGCCACCATCACCCTCAGGACTGGAAGTCTGGAGCCGTGTCTGCTCTTTGTAGGTAACACTGCCTACTCTGCCCATGACAAAGACCATAAGGAGACTTGGAGACCATTTGGGAAAAGTCTTTACCAAGACCTAATGTTGCACGCATGGATCAGGAGTCAACCATTGGAGAGAAGCCTCAAAAACTAGTGGGGAACATACTGTTTATAGAGACAGAACAGGGTCCATATGCTCATTCGTGGATTATACATCCAACAAGCACAGCCCTATGTGTGCTCAGCTTCCGGTTCCACCAATCACAGCCTTCACATATGAACCCAGCACAAGCCTTGCAGAAGCACAGATTGCGGGACTCAAATAGGCCCAGCTTCCTTTCTGAATATAACCAGGATTTTATTTATTTATTTATTTATTTATTTATTTATTTATTTATTATTTCTTTTTATTTCTTTTTTATTTATTATTTTACATCCCACTCACTGCACCCTCCCAGTCATCCCCTTCCATACTCCTTTCCCCATGCTCCCCACGCCCCCACCTCCTCTGAGCCGGTGGAGCCCCCCACCCCCACTGGGTATCCACCCACCCTAACAATCAGGGGTTTGAGCCACCAGGGAAGATGCTCTTTCTCCTCTCTGACCTTGTTGAGAGCAGCTACTCCAAGGTCCCCCTGGAGCTTTGTGTGAAGGCACTTGAGGTTGTAGATGAAGTGGAGTTTTTCAGTCATGGTGCAGGCTGGAGCCCTGGTAGCTAGATCAAGGCTGTGGTTTCAGCACCAGGATACCTTGCAGCTCAAATATGGCTTCCTTTGGGCTCCGTGAGGTATTCAAAGCATCTAGAATCCCATGATGACAGTTCTACCAGTCTCTAAAAGAAACCTAAGACAAATCGAAACAGGAAAAGACCAACATGAGTACATCAAAAGGTCAAATCAGATGGTACCCAACAGCTCATTTTACATGAAGAAAAGGTGAACACTACACTATTCCCAGCAAAGGCCTGTTGTTAGACTTACACTAACATCCTTGGCATCCCTTAGCAGATGATCCTCAGGAGAGCTGAGCAGTCTCATCTACTTCTCCTCCACCCAGCCACCAAGTTAGCACTGTTCTAAGGTGCACTTCCGAAACTCACAGAGCAACTGGACACTTGGGGTAGCTGTCAGACCTTTCCCTGGCCCCCCAAGATGCGATCCTACCCACAACCACATACATGAGTTCGCAGACACTAACAGACACAGTGCATCTTAGACCTGGCCCATTCAGGAATAGATCTGCCACAGTCGCTTGAATAAAGGAGCCACCCAAGGGAATGGGTAAAGGAAAACTGGATCCCAGTGGAGCCCTGGCCCACGAGAGGAGATGGAATGAAGGCTCGGTAGGGCAAGACAAGGTCACTAAAGCCACTGTGCTGCTGGGGCCACTATGGACACTGATAGGCAGAAAGGGATCAGCCTGTGGACGGGAGGGGGAGGGGCAAGGATGACGCCTATAAAACAGAAGAGTTGCAATGGAGTCAGTAGCAGGAAAGAGAGAACGTGCCCAAGTAGTCCTAAGGCTTAAGAAGTTGCAACTGCCTCCTCTCCTTCCAGAGGACCACCCACTGCCACCTAACATAGAACTCTAAGGACCCAGAACCAGCAGCCCAGCCCAGCCTGGGTGTCACAGAAGAATCAGGCCCAGGCAGGCTAGACACAAAGGCTCTTGGGCCTCATGCTGTGAGGTGGGTAGAGTCTTTCCCACTATCGGGGCACACCACAGACAGAACCACCTGACCCGGTTGGAGCAGAGGCTTCTCACCCCTCTGTTTTCCCTCAGAACAACAGTTCCTTCCAGGGAACTCTGCATTTACCCCTCAGGCTTCCACCCATGTCTGTGAGGCTGAAGGCCAAGCCTGTGTCACCTCAGACAGACAGTGTATCTGAAAGAGACAACAAAGCCGGGCAAGACCCTGGGTCCCTTGGATCTCTCAACCCATCTTCCCAAAGTTCCTAACTACATCTGACCTTTCTGGCCAGGCCCCAGCCTGCCTGGCCCTGCCACTGACAGGAATCTCTCTGATATCTTCCAAGCACAATTAAATGCCCTTCTGTGGAAGGCAGACTTGGCAAAGCCTAATTCCCTCAGCCCCTTTCACTGGGACCATCGACCCTGAGCAGCCAAGGTCCAAGGGGCGGGGCTCTGACTTTCTCCCCCAAATCTCTGCATGCCTCTCTCAAGACTCAAGCAGAAGGAAAATTAGTGGCTCCTAGAGCTTGCACGTATGTTTTCGTGGAACTCCTAGGAACCGTGGGCCTTCAGAGACATCAGAGTGTAGAGAGAATCCCTGAACCCAGATGACCTCGCTCTACAAAGCTGCAGCTGAAACACACATTGTTTCATAGTACCCCGGGGAAGCTACTGAACCAAAGCCCGGCCCTCACACCATCTCTACTCTCTTCCCTCCCCCTCAGTGCAGACATAGGCCACAGGCCTGGAAAAGACATTAGCTGTTTCTACGCCGCCCGGTGAGACCCAGTCACAACCCAAATGTGCTCTGTCCTTTTGGATTCCTTGCCAGAATAGCAGGTCGAGGACCCCAAGCTGAAAGACAGTCACTTGAGAGTGAGTGCCAGGGAAGGCCACTGTCCCTAGCCTGCCAGCTCCAAAACTGAGACAGGAACCAGGGTGCCTCTATCAGAGGCCCTGCATGTCATATCTGGCCCAAGGCTGTTCCTCTTTGTGCATCATTAATAACTTACAAAGTCACTGCCACACTCCCCTGAAGGGTTGCCAAAGGAACGAAAAAAGCAATGGCTAGCGTCCAGCCCCTCCCCCGGGCAGTGGCACTCCAGGCATGGTGGCTGCAGGTACACGCAAGGCTTTAACATGAGAACTGTGCAGAGGAGATCTGGAACCAGACAACGGAGAGGAAAGTGCCTTGGCCAGAGTGTGCAGGTGTGTCTCCTAGAAAGAGGCCTCACCTGAGACCTCCGCTGTCCCTTAGTCAACTTCCCAAGAACAGAATGAAAAGGGAACTTCCAGGACTGCGAAGGACGGGGGTTCCCACCCCACTTCTAGCTGAGGGCACTGAGGCAGAGCGGCTCCTAGGTACTACCATCTGGGCATGCATTCATGGTTACTAGAGAACCACAGCGTCTGGGAGCCTGTACAGGAGCAGGAGATGGCTGCGAGTAAGAACAGCCTTGCCAGGCACAGCTGCTTACCCGAGGACCTCAGGTATTACAGCCCAAGGGACTGGGCAAAAGGGTTTGCCTAAGGAGAAGGGACAAACGGGTTATAGGGTCCTGGATGGGGAAGGGGACACCTGGACTGTGTTCTAACATGGACAGACTCTCTCTTGGCCATCAGTCAGCTACTTCCCTGCACTAAGACACAACAGATATTAGAAACTGCCACAGCTACCCACAAAGACAGGAGACTGTGGATCTCAACTAGACAGGGCTGAACCAAGGTAGACTGAAAATGTAGTGAGACACTCAACAACCCCTGGAGAGGCTGGATAGCAACCAGCCAGCAAGCCATCAGACGAGGATGCAACGACAAATGTCAGAGACAGCAAATCACAGCAAGGAATCGCCCTGTGATGAACTAACAACAAAGAGGACAATCCACAGCCAGGCGGACCTGGGCAGAACTGGCCTAAGTTGGGTGGGGTCTGTGCTGCACTGGGCTGGGATGAGCCTGGATGAGGCAAGTGAAGACGGCTGGACTAGTTCGGGCTGGACTGGCCTGGAGTAGCTTAAGCCAGCTTAAACTAGGTTAGGCTGGGCTGAGCTTAATCAGATTAGGCTAGACTAGCCTGAGCTAGGTTAAGCAGGGCTGGACTGGGCTGGTCTGAGCTGGTCTGAGCTGCACTAAGCAGGGCTGGGCTGGGCTGAGCTGGGCTACACTAGCCTGGCCTGAGCTAGGGTAGGCTGGGCCAGGCTGAGCTGCGCTGGCTGGACTCAGCTGAGCTAAATTGCAGTGGGCAGGACTGGGCTGGGCAGAACTAGTTTGAGCTGGACTGGGCTGGGCTGGGCTCAGCAGACCGAAGCAGGCCTAGCTGGGCTGGGCTTACATTTAGCTAGGCAAGGCTGAGCCGGGCTGGGCAGGGCTAGGCTGGACAGGGCTGGGCTGAGTTACATGGTGTGCATTCAGCTGAGATGGGTTGGTCTGGTCTGGACTGAACTGGACTGAGCCAGGCTAGCCTGAGCTACATGGGGGGGGGGGGCTACTCAGCTGAAATGACCTGGCTGGCTAGACTAAACTGGACTGGGCTAAGCTGGGCTAGGCTGACCTGAGCTGGCCTGGTCTGGGCTGAACTGGGCAGGGCTGGTCTCAGCTGGACTATACTGAGTTAACCTGGGCTGCACCAGACTAGGCTAGGCTATCTTGGGTGAACTGGGCTAAGCAGGACTAATCTGGCCTGATCTGAGCTAGACTGAGCTAGACTAAGTTAGACTGAGCTAGACTGAGCTGAGTTTAGCTTGGCTGAACTGGGCTGGGCTGGGCTGGACTGGATTGGGCTACACTAAGCTTAGCCAGGCTGGGCTGAGCTGAGTTGAGCTGGTCTTGTCTGGGGTGGGTTGGGCTGGGCTGGGCTGGGCTGAACTGCACTAGACTGAGCTCAGCTGGACTAGGCTGGGCTAGGCTGGGTGAGCTAGCTCGGCTGGGCTGGGCAAGGCTGGGCTAGGCTGACGTGAGGAAGGCCTGCTAGGCTGAACTGAGCTAAACTAAGCTCAGCTGAGGAAGGCTGGGGTAGACTGGGCTGAGCTAGGTTGGGTTGGGCTGAACTGGGCTGAGCTACCTTGGGTGGACTAGGCAGAGCTGGGCTGGGTTGGGCTAAACTGAGCGGATTTGGGGGTAGACTGGGAAGAGCTGGCCTGATCTGGGCTGGACTGGTCTGAGCTGAGCTGAGTTGAGTGGGGCTAAGGGGGCCTGGGTGAGGATGGGCTGGAATGAGCTAGGCTAAACTGGTCTGAACTGGTCTAGGCTGAATTTACCTGAGATGAGCTGGGCTGGGCTTACATTTAGCTAGGCAAGGCTGAGCCGGGCTGGGCAGGGCTAGGCTGGACAGGGCTGGACTGAGTTACATGGTGTATATTCAGCTGAGATGGGTTGGTCTGGTCTGGACTGAACTGGACTGAACCAGGCTAGCCTGAGCTAGATGGGGGGGGGGCTACTCAGCTGAAATGAGCTGGCTGGCTAGACTAAACTGGACTGGGCTAAGCTGGGCTCAGTCTAGTGCAATTCAGTTCAGCCCAGCCCAGCCCAACCCACCCCAGACAAGACCAGCTCAACTCAGCTCAGCCCAGCCTGGCTAAGCTTAGTGTAGCCCAATCCAGTCCAGCCCAGCCCAGCCCAGTTTCAGCCAAGCTAGACTCAGCTCAGTCTAGCTCAGTCTAACTTAGCCTAGCTCAGTCTAGCTCAGATCAGGCCAGATTAGTCCTGGGCTATACTAGGGTGTGCTGATCTGTGCTGAGCTGAACTTGGATTAACTGGAGTGAGTGGAGCTGGCTGATCTGGGCTGAGTTTAGCTGAAGCAAGAGACAACTGGGCCTGGCTGAGCTACGCTGAGCCAGGCTGAACTGCACTGTACTGAGATGGACTAGAGTGGGCTGCGACGAGCTGGGTTGAGCTAGAATTACTGTTCTAGTCTGCTCTGGGCTGAGGTAAACTGGGCCGGGTTGAACTCTGCTAGGCTAAGCAGAGTTGAGCTATGAGATGAACTGAGTTGGGCAGTTCTAGACCATTCTAGGCTGTTCTGGACCCACCTGAACTGGGTGGGGTTGGGCTGGGTGGGGTAAGCTGTGCTGAGCTCTGCCAGGCTGGATGAGTTTATTGATCTGAGCTGGGACAGGCTGGGGTGGACTGGCCTGGACTGCACTAAACGGGCTTAGGTGGGACTGGCCAGGCGAGGAGGATTGAGAGTCAAGCCAAGCTATGTTGTTCTGGACTGGGCCAGACTATTAGAGGTCTTTTGGTCTAGTTAAACTCTCTTGTGCTGAACTGAACTGTGTTTAAGATAGAATGCTTGAAATTATTTGTGGGTGTTTTAACTCTCCTCCAAGAAGGCTGTCCTATTGTGGGATACGACAACAGCTACCAGCTAGACTGGGTAGGTAGAGCCAATGGGGCTTAGAAGAGATAGCCTGTGCTTTCTGAGGACCTGGCCCAGAGCTGAACTAGGTCCCATGCTCAGGAGAATGTCACAGGCGTGTGGGCACTCTAGAGCATAAGGTGGCTTCTGAAGGGGTTGTATTCTCTAACTATGTGTTGTCTGAGATGCACAGAGGTCATCTGGGAGGAAGAACACTATGCGGGTTAGCCTGTGGTACAGCAGAGAGCCTCATGTGTCTGAGAGGCTGAGACCAACAGCCCTAGGAAACAAGGGTCTCACATTTTCTGCCCTCAATGTGTCCCAAAACAGAATTAATGTTTCTCACCAAGAAACTGGTGGCCTTGGGAAATCTCTGAATCCCCAGGTCCTGAGAGTGGGGACAGAAGAAACAATGGTAATTCATTGGATCTCTGGGTCCCCAAGTCCTGTGGGGTTCCTGTGGCCTGGACTTAAAGGACAGCCCCGTTCCTCTGCCAACACCGCACAGCCTGCCTTTAACGCTGCTCCATCCATCCTGAGGCCCTAAAGGCTTCCACTCTGCCGCCCAGCTCTCCTGCTTCATTTATGGGCACACCCTAGATGATGTCACTGTCACCTGGTTTAAAGGACAAACAGGAGATACCCTAATGCATATCCACAAAATTTCCCAATCAAGAAAGAGGGCAAGTGTGACTCCTCCTCCAAAGCGCATGCCTAGAAGCCTCTGTGCTAAGCCAGCTAGGGCAGTGAGGGAGCAAAGCCTGGCGGGGTGTAAGGAATCAGGGGGCTCCCCGAGTCTGTGTTTGGGTTTAGAGAATAAAGACAAGACCCAGAAGGAGTCTAGCTATCTGTCTCCTAGACTGGAATAGGGTCCCCAGAGCCCTGCTCCTGTCACGCTGCCCTAATCAGTCCCCCCACATCGCGGGCATGCAGTGATCTAAACAAGTCTAACCTATGTCTTTCCTGTCTCACAGCCTCTACCAAGTCCCCTTCTCTCTATCCCTTGAAGCCCTGCAATGAAGACACTGCTACCATGACAGTGGGCTGCCTGATCAAGGACTACTTCCCTGATGCGGTAACTGTGACCTGGTATTCAGACTCCCTGAACATGAGCACCACGAACTTCCCCGCCCTCAGCTCTGAGCTCGACGTCATCACCACCACCAGCCAGGTGACCAGCTGGGGCAAGCCAGCCAAGAACTTCACTTGCCACGTGACACACGCTCCAACCTCATTCAACAAGAATGTCACCATCCCGGGTAAGAAGGGCTGGGCTGGCTACAGTTACAAGAGGGAATATGGTCAGAGCAGGAAGGACCGCTCATACACACCCAACACTCTCGGGGGTCTGGGCTGAGGCTTGGGGGGACACAAGGCTGCAGTGATACTCACAGCTCGCTGCCTCTGCCCTAGTACGACCCGTCAACATCACTAAGCCCACCTTGAAGCTACTCCATTCAGCCTGCGACCCCGAAGCGTTCCACTCCACCATCCAGCTGTACTGCTACGTTTATGACCACATCCTAAATGATGTCACTGTCAGCTGGCTAAAGGACGGTGGGAAGATACCTGATACAGTTGCACAAAATTCCCTAATCAAGAAGGAAGGCAAACTAGGCTCCACCTGCAGTCAACTCAACATCACCCAGCAGGAATGGATATCCGGAAGCAGCTTCACCTGCAATGTCATGTCCCAAGGCATGCACTATAAGGCCCAAACTCAGAGATGCTCAGGTAGGCCCACCCTTGCCCACTGCCCAGACCTCAGAGTTCTGAGGGAAAGGCAGTCTCTCACACAGCCTCTCCTCCCCAATAGACGATGAGTCGCGGGGTGTGAATGTCTACCTGATCCCACCCAGTCCCCTAGACCTGTATGAAAACGGGACCCCAAAGCTTACCTGTCTGGTGGTGGACCTGGAAAGTGAGAAGGATGTCGTCGTGACGTGGACCCAAGAGCACAAGAAGTCTCACAAGACAGGCTCAGCATCCTCCCAGAAGTCCACCAGGCACCGTAATGCCACAACCAGTGTCACCTCCACCCTGCCAGTGGAGACCAAGGACTGGATTGAAGGCGTAGGCTACAGGTGCACAGTAGACCACCCTGTCTTTCCCAGGCCCCTTGTGCGTTCCATCACCAGAGCCTCAGGTGAGCACAGAGGACAGAGAGTGGGCCAGCCCTTCTCCATGCTCAGAGAGCCTGGTTAACCGGTTAGCTCGTGTCTGCCCACAGGCCAGCGCTCAGCCCCCGAGGTGTATGTGTTCCCGCCACCAGAGGAGGAGAGCAAGGAGAAACGCACACTCACCTGCTTGATCCAGAACTTCTTCCCTGAGGATATCTCTGTGCAGTGGCTGCAGGACAACGAGCTGATCCCCGACAGTCAGCACAGCACCACCACGCCTCTCAAGTCCAATGGCTCCAATCAGGGCTTCTTCATCTTCAGCCGCCTGGAGATCACCAAGGCACTCTGGACGCTGAGGAAACAGTTCACCTGCCGAGTGATCCACGAGGCACTTCGGGAACCCAGGAAGCTGGATAGAACAATATCCAAGAGCCTTGGTAAAGCCTCCCTCCGCTCCTCCCAGGCCTCCGCGTAGCTGTGGTGGGGAAGGTGGATGGCAGACATCCCCTCGCTGATGTAACACCAGGAAGCTATCCCAATAAACACTCGGTGCCTGATTAGAGCCCTGGGTGCCTGTTCTTGGGGAAGGCAGGTTGTGGGCAGAAGTATCTCGGCCTGAAAGGGACACCCCAAGAGACGGACAGGAGGGAAGCATGGCTCGCCCATCTGGCTATGCATTGGGTTTTTGGCAATTAGGACATCACAGGGCTTCGGCATAGGCGCCCCGATCCTCCCTGCCCTTCACTGCATATCGTGGACCTGAACGGGGTCCAAACAGCCAGAGAGGTGGTCTCTAGCGATAGAGCTAAAATGAACCAACCTGGGAGGCCCTCAGTCTTGCAAGCTTCTTCTCCCAGGTATTCCTGGATACTAAACCCCTTCACGTAGAGAAACAGCCAAAATCACCATCTAGGAAGGCAGGGCTCTGCATGGTCCTGCTCCTTCCCTCTGGACTCAGCAGCCGTTGAGGCTAAGCGCACAGCCCTGACCACCTGCCCTGCCATATGATCACGCCAGACCCGGATCAGAACCTGGAGCTCCTCGTCTTACTGCCCAGCCTCACTCCAACCCAGATTCGTCCCAAGGACCAGAAGGGGCTGCCAGCCTCACACAGCCGGGTTTCCCCATCTATGCCATGTTCTCAGGCACATGCATGTGCGCACACACACACACACACACACACACACACACACAGGTAGGCTTCATTGTTCTCTCTGGTTTAGCAATAGCCCAAAGCTAGCTATACATCCATCCCAGGCCCAGAAGGATAAGAAGACCAGGACCGGGACATCCCATGCCCAGCCACCAGCACATATGGCTTCCACCCCTGAGACCACTGGCTCCCAGAATGTACACACACATGCACACAACGGAGCCCACACATCCCTACCACATCCAGAGAGAAGAGTCTAGCCTTTTAGTCTGAGATACCTCTGAAGGTCACCGATGGCAGAGTCGACCAGCACCTCAGCCTCCAGACCAATCCGTACACTTTGGCCCACCCCAGGCCATGAGAGATGGATGAGAGTGGAGGCCTGAGATGTGGGAAACCAGAGACAGAAAAATGGGCTGTCTGGTGAGAGTAGTAAACCAGACAACGAGGAGACTAGGGCAGGAGTAGAGCCCCTACAAGGCCCGGAGTCTGCTTTAGAGTCCATGTAACCTGATCTCCTCCTCAGACGCCACAGCCAAGATTCCTGGAGCTACAACGTGCATGCAGGCCCTGGAAATGGACCTATGAGCTCACAGCCCTTCCTGGAGGGCCCAGGGCACTCTCTGAACAAAAGGCCGTGTAGAGACATTCTGTGGCCAGAAGACCCTAAGACAGCCAGATACACACACACACACACACACACACACACGCACACGCACACGCACACGCACACGCACACGCACACACACCACAGGTAGACTTCATCGTACTCTGGTTTAACAATAGCCCTGTTGATGGTGGGGGATGTCAGGTCACTGTGGGCACTGGAGAAGAAAGAGGGAATGAACGGACAGGGCTGGGGGGGGAGGGGCATCTGCCTCCGGGGCTGGACAGAGACTTGGAGCAGTCCCAGGTCAGGTGGGATGGGGACCTCTGCCATCCCAGCTTCATCGGGACTGCCTGAGACCAGTGTGGGATCTGCCCCATCCCCATTGCCTCCTGGACTCTGGGGAGGCTAACAGGCTGGTCCCCCCATCCCAGAGCTAGACCTCCAGGACCTATGTATCGAAGAGGTGGAAGGCCAGGAGCTGGAAGAGCTGTGGACCAGCATTTGTATCTTCATCACCCTGTTCCTGCTCAGCGTGAGCTATGGGGCCACTGTCACCATCCTCAAGGTGGGATCCTGCCCCGCAGCGGGTGGGCCGGGAGGGCTAGGCCAAGGCGCAGAGCCGTCCTCACGTACACCTTTCCCCCAGGTGAAGTGGGTCTTCTCCACACCGATGCAGGATACACCCCAGACCTTCCAAGACTATGCCAACATCCTCCAGACCAGGGCATAGGTGCAATGCCAGCACCCAACCAGGCTGGCAGCCATGTGTGCCTGAGCCTCCTGAGGTGCCTGCTTGCCCTGGAGTATAGGAGGGACCAGAGACCCCTAAAGGTGCCAGAGTTGATAAGATATCAACATCCAGAAAATTGCAGCTTGGGGCACCAATGTCCTACACAGATACTTTGAGACAAGAAGAACATCTGTCCTTCATCAATTTGACCTACCAGATGCTGGCCACCTGGGCTCAGCCCAGTCTATGGGCATCGGGGTCACTACATTTTGCCTGAATAAACACAAAAACACAAGAACCCAGAGCCTAGAGTTCACACTAGGCCCCACCTAGAGCACAGAGTCAAAGCCAGAACACTCAGAATCAGCCCAATCTCCAGAGCTGGCTCCTCAGAAGGAATTCTGGCCCACTGCCTCCAGTCAGAACCCAAGCTTTCCCTACAGCCCTTTGTCTCTGGAGAATAGAGACAGACAGGCATTCTGGGCTGAGTCCTCAAAACTGAAAGGAGTGGGCTTCAGACCTCTGGCTTAGGCAGACGGTCCTACTGCAAGATAAGGAGCCTCCCACGGGGCAGCAGCAGACCCCAGCCCCGAGGCCCCATCAACCCCAGCCCCAGCCTGGCAGTCCTACTCTGTCTCTGGTCTCCTTAGTAAAGTTCTTTTCCATAACTCCTGAGAGTACTTTGAGAAGGTATGGAAGGCCACCATTGTGATAACAGGTCCCAAGAACATGAACAAGGACCAGACGGTGAAAAGCGTGGGGATCAGCAGCCACCTCCGTGCGATCCTCCTCTAATCTCGGAGTTCTGGCCCAGTCTCCACCTGGTCCATCATTCCTGCTGACCTCCTCCCAGACTCGCGTCCCACTTCTTAGGCTGACGTGAAGGGCAAAGCTCGGGGAGCTAATGGTGGGACCAGGGCTGGGCCCTGGTGGGAACCCGGCTGCAGGTCACTCTTGAAGACCACAAGCTGCCCACCCTCTAAGTGCAGACTGACAGGCCAGTGCCCTGACCCAGGCTAGGACAGTAGAGGGATTAGGTGACGGCACACAAGTGTGCAAAATCCATTGGAACCTTGTGGAGCCATACGTGGGACACGCCCTCACATGACGAAAGACAGGCCTCTCTCACATGTAAGGCTCGCTTGGGAACTAAGAAGAAAGACCCTTCGTGGGATGGGAAAACCCAGTAGTCAGAGGCTTTTCCTACAGAAAATGCTTCAATGGTGAGAACACTTCTAGTAAGGAGGATGCTAGGGTGGGTGTGGCCCTGCTGGGCCCTGGGTAAAGGAAGGTATGAGAACTACTTAGACCTTTTCGAGGATCACAATGTGGCCAAATACCCTTGTCATCACAAGTGGTGAGTCTCACAAGGAGGCCACATTGAGGTGTCAAGCTCAGCACCACAGGACTTTAGAGAAACTAAGAGTGATAGGTCAGTCAGGACCAGGACATAGCTCCCAGGCGTCTGAGCCCTGTGCTGTGGAGTCCAGGCTTCTACAGGGCCCAGACGGCAAAGGCACAGAGAGCTGCCCCTGCTGGGTGCAGGGGAAACCCAGAACTGGGAAGATGGTTGTTCTGATGGGAGGAGAGGCTCTGCTCAGAATGTGTCCCCAGCCCAGACCTGACCAGGTCACTAACATGTGCATTCACCACTCACAAACACCATCTACCACTCGCAATCAAATGTATGTCAGACCGACTCATGTAGCAGACATGCGTGCGTGCAAGCACATGGGCACGCACACACACACACACACACACACACACACACACACACACACACACGATCCTGTAAAATACAGATCTTCTCAGCCTCATACTCAGGCGCACACTGTCTCAGGAAGCCCAGGCTTGTCCCACCCTGATCCTCCTAAGCCATATCCCCTGCCAAGCTGAGGCCTAGGTACCTCTCCTCAACCAGCTCCTAAACCAACATCCCTGAAGGCACAGCTCCGTGTCTTCTTCTAATGACTACCCCGCCCCCAGCCACGAGACTCCACAGACACTGGACACAAGCAGCAAGGGCTCAGCTCAAAGAGTGCAGTGTGGCAAGAACTCCCACACGGAAGCGAATTCCACCTGGAAGGAAGGAGAGTCCACAGAGAGCTGCACTCACCCTAGACAGGCAAGACAGTGACCCTGGCTTCTACATACCATGAATGACCCCCTGAGACTGAGAGGCCACTTTTTTCACTCTATCTTCATTGTCACTCCACCATGGAGGGCTATATGGGAGTCCCCAAAAGACACAATCACATTTTGGAACCCATAAATGCAGCCTTTTGGGAATGGTCCTTCACAAATGTGACCAAGGTAACTATGTCAAGATGACGTCATCAAGGACTAGCTAGCAGACTTTAACCTGGTGACAAGAATCGTTTTTTTAATTAGATATATTTTTATTTACATTTCAATTGATGTCCCCTTTCCTCATTCCCCAACCCCCAAAAGTCCCATAAGCTATCTCCCCTCCCCCTGTTCCCCAATCAACCCTCTCCCACTTCCCTGTCCTGGCATTCCCCTACACTTCGGCATCGAGCCTTCCCAGGACCAGGGGCCTCTCCTCCCTTTGATGTCCAACAAGGCCATCCTCTGCTGCTTAAGGTGACAAGAATCTTAAGAGACAGAATCAGGGCCTGCATTCTCCAAAATCAAAGTGTCAAGCTGGAAGATGGCACCAAAGCAGAAGCGCCCATGCTCAACACTGACCGAGGCGAATGGGAGGCTCGTGAGGGGCTGCCGAACAAGAGCAGGCAACAAGGGCTCAGATTAAACCACAACCGCGGCAGTCAGCCCCTGTAGCCCCACATAGAAGACACATCTGTGGGACATCAGCTCAACTGCTGGTCCCACCTCGTAGCTGTGAGCAGGCAGCTGCAGCCTGAATCACCTGTCCAAGTGTGCACGTTGTAGACGCTTGATGACACACGGTAGCCGGTGATACCGTGTTGGCATGTCGTCCTGTGAGGGTGTCTTCTGACTTGGTCTGACAAACCCTAAGACCAAAAGGAGGTGCTTGGTTCGTGAGAGCACCCTCATGGCAGGACACATGACGTGAAATGAGCCTCTGTGGACTAGGAAGCAGCCTTTACCAGACGGACTGTCCCAGCACCCTGCCTCGGGCTTCCAGCTTTGAACCTCTACTAAGCCACTCGGCCTGTGGTATTCTTTAACAGCAACAGAAATGACTAAGACGGCAGCCACAATGTCCCCCATTGCTGATGGCTCCAGGGCATGCTTGGTCTGATGACAGAACCTCCAGATGCCCTTGAGACAGGCAGCTCTCTGGAGGCCAGGACCAAGCTTCCTCCCCTCTCTACCTCCCAAATGTCTTTGACTGGCTTCACAGCTAAGGGGCTAAGGCGACTTCAGTTCATTCCACACTTTCCAAGACTGATGAAGTAGCCCTTCCTCTGTGAAGGGTCTATCAAGAACCCAGAAAAGGCTAACTTCCCCAACTCAACACTCAACACTTAACACATCCGATCATTCTGCGGATTTACAACCTTCCCCCTCCAGACAGGGCCATTCCTGGGCAAAGACTGTCTGGCGCCTGTGTGAGGGTCCAGAGTCCTGCTATCATACAAATGAGGCACAGTGGCAGAGGCAGCCTACGAAGAGGGACATTGTGGGGAAGGGACAGTAGGATGTGTAGAGGATCAAGTTCAGGGTGGAACCCTACCCTGTCAATCTTTGGGGGGCCCTGTAGGGCAAAGGCCCATCCTGGGAACGCTGTGATAGGGCGGATGGGTACGAACTATGACCTGCAGGCCTCCATATTGGCCCTCAGCACCTACTTTCTCATGGAACTAGCCATGGAGGTAGCCACAGCTCACGACGAACGACTCCAGACACTCCCCGCCCCGTGCCAACCCCGTGACCTCAAAGCTCTTCCCTGAGGCCTCCTTGGCTTGGCGACCCCTCTGGAGCAACCCTGTTGTTCTGGTGCCTTTGACAACAAGCCCTCGGGTCTCCCTTCGACCCCTAATCGTCCTTTCTCCCTCTCCATCTCTGTCTCAGGATCTCTGAGAAGCTAGGTGTTTATTTCATTCCCTTTCCTGCATCTCAGGCCCCAACCTACCCCTGTGGCCAAGCATGTGGAGTCCTGGCCCCATCAAGGCCCGTGTGGTCAGACACACCTGTCTCCACCACAGCCAGACCACAGGCCAGACATGACGTGGAGGCAAGCGGCCACAATGTGGAGGTGGAACAGGAAGTGGGTGAGGGACCCCATCTAGGGACCAGGCGCATAGTCAAGCAGCCCCCTCACCGCTCAGTCTGACCCATCCACAGGCACCCACACGCCGAGAAAAACAGCTTCCAGCCGAGGCTTCGCCCAGTCCTAAGATCTCTACCATAGGGCAGGTGGCCTTTAGCCATGAGGATGGACCTTCACTGTGGGACCACCTGGCCATGGGAGGCCTGGCTGTCCCCCTATGAAGGACTCAACAACCTTGGGCAGCTGGGTCCCGGTACCATCTGGACTCCTCTGCTCATTGGTGCCCTGAGGAGTCCTCAGACCAGGCCTAAGAGCATAAGGTAGAAGCATTAGCAAGAAGAAGAAGGTGATTCAGAGACCAAGAGCCAGAGGAATACAGGACATGAAGACGGGCACGAGGCGGTATCATGGTCTGAGCTGCAGAGACGAGAAAAAAAAAACGGATGAAACCCAGCTTCCTGGAAAGCAGCAGCAAGAGAGTCCCAGGCTAGACAGAGGCAAGGATTAGGAGACAGCAAAGGATGGGGGTGACTCAGCTGCCCTGCCTGAGCTGAGCTGGATTTAGCCAGGCTGAGCTGAACTGAGTTTAGCTGAGCTGAATGAGACTGAGCTGGGCTGAGCTGGGACAAGGTAGGCCGAGTTGGGCTGACTGAGCTAGTCTAGACTGGGCTGGGCTGTCTGAACTGGACTGGTCTGGTCTGAGCTGAGCTAGACTGGGCTGGGCTAGTCTGAACTGGACTGGTCTGAACTGAGCTGAGCTAGACTGGGCTGGGATAAACTGGGCTGAGCTGGGATAAGGAGGCCTGACTTGGGTAACTGAGCTAGTCTAGAATGGGATGAACGGAACTAGACCAGTCTGAACCAGACAGGACTGTGCTTGACTGAGGTAGAATGAGGTGGACTGGGCTAAACTGGGCTGAGCTAGGCTAAGCTAGCATGGGCTAGAACGCTCTGAATTGGACTGATTTAAGCTGGCCTGGCGTGGAAACGCTAAACCAGACTGAGCTGGGCTGGGCTGGGTTACGTTTAGTTGAGCAACGGTAAAGTAGATTGGGCTGGGCTGGGCTTGCTACCCCAGCCTGGGCTTGGCTGGCATGAACTGGGTTGAGCTGAGCCAGTCTGGGCTAGACGAGGGTGCTATGAACTTGGTTGCCTTGGCCTAAGTAGACTGGGCTAGGCTGAGCAAATCTAAGATGGAATCTGGGCTGAGATGGCCTAAGCTAAATCAAGCTGGATTGAGCTAGGCTAGGCTTACTGAGCTGGGCCGGGCTGAGCTGAGCTCTGCTGAATGGGGGTAAACTAGACTAGGCTAGCCAAACTAAGCTGGGCTGGGCTAGACCAGGCTGCACAGTGCTGGGTGGGCTGGGCTGAGCTGGGATAAACTAGGCTGGCACGGTCTGTACTGAGCTGGGCTGAGCTGGGCTCAGCTAGGGTGGGATGGTCGATGGCTGGGCTACTCCAAGCTAGGCTGCCTGAGTGCATAGGCTGGGCTGAGCTGGAGTGAGCTGGGATGAGCTGAGCTGGGCTGGAATAGGCTAGGCTGGGCTGACCTGGGCTGACCTGGGCTGGACTGGGCTAGCCTGAGCTGGACTAGGCTGGACTGGGCTGGACTGGGCTGGAGTGAGCTGGGATGAGCTGAGCCGGGCTGGAATGGGCTGGCCTGGGCTGGCCTGAGCTGGCCTGGACTGGACTGGGCTGGACTGGGCTGGCCTGAGCTGGACTAGGCTGCACTGAACTGGAATGAGCTAGGCTGAGCTGAGCTGGGCTGGCCTGGGCTGCCTGAGCTGTACTGGGCTGGGCTGAGCTGGAGTGAGCTGGGCTGAGCTGGAGTGAGTTGAGCTGAGCTAGACTAGGCTGGGCTGAGCTGGGCTGAGTTGGGCTGGGCTGGGCTGGGCTGGGCTGGAGTGAGCTGGGCTGAGCTGGAGTGAGCTGGGCTGAGCTGGAATGAGCTGGGCTGAGCTAGACTAGGCTGGGCTGAGCTGGACTAAGCTAAGCTGAGCTGGAATGAGCTGGGCTGAGCTGGAATGAGCTGGGCTGAGCTGGACCGAGCTGGGCTGAGCTGAGCTGGGCTGGAATAGGCTGGACTGGGCTGGTGTGAGATGGGTTAGGCTGAGCTGAGCTGGGCAAAGCTAGGCTGCACTGAACTGTCTGGTGAGGCTATACTGGAATGGGCTGGGCTGGGCTGTGCTAAGCTGCCTTGGGCTAGGATAAACTAAGCTGGGATGGGCCAGGCTGGACTGCATGAGGTAGGCTGGAAGGGCTGGCTGAGCTGGACTAGCCCAGGCTGAGCTGGAATGAGCAGGGTTAAGCTGAGCTGAGCTGGGGTAAACTTGGCTAGACTAGAATGGACTGGGCTGAGCTCGACTGGGCTGGGCTGGGCTGGGCTGGGCTAGGCTGAGCTGAGCTTACCTAGGCCAGGCTGACCTAGATAGTGTTGACTGAGGTAGGTTAGATGGGGTTGTCTAAGCTGGGCTGAGCTAGGTGAACTGTGCTGTCTGAGAGGCCTAAGATGGGCTTTAGTTAAGATGAAGTGAATTAGGCTGGAATGGGCTGGACTGAGTTAGTCTGGGCTAGGCTGAGTTAGTCTGGGCTAGGCTGAGTTAGTCTGGGCTAGGCTGAGTTAGTCTAGGCTGGGCTGAGTTAGTCTGGGCTGGGCTGAATTAGTCTGGGCTAGGCTGAGTTAGTCAGGGCTGGGCTGAGTTAGTCTGGGCTAGGCTGAGTTAGTCTAGGCTAGGCTGAGTTAGACTGGGCTGGACTGAGTTAGTCTGGGCTAGGCTGAGTTAGTCTGGGCTGGGCTGAGTTAGTCTGGGCTGGGCTGAATTAGTCTGGGCTAGGCTGAGTTAGTTTGGGCTAGGCTGAGTTAGTCTGGGCTAGGCTGAGTTAGTCAGGGCTGGGCTGAGTTAGTCTGGGCTAGGCTGAGTTAGTTTGGGCTAGACTGAGTTAGTCTGGGCTAGGCTGAGTTAGTTTGGGCTGGTCTGAGTTAGTCTGGGCTAGGCTGAGTTAGTTTGGGCTGGTCTGAGTCTGGGCTAGGCTGAGTTAGTTTGGGCTGGACTGAGTTAGTCTGGGCTAGGCTGAGTTAGTCTGGGCTAGGCTGAGTAAGTCTGGGCTAGGCTGAGTTAGTCTGGGCTAGGCTGAGTTAGTCAGGGCTGGGCTGAGTTAGTCTGGGCTAGGCTGAGTTAGTCTAGGCTAGGCTGAGTTAGTCTAGGCTAGGCTGAATTAGGCTGGGCTGGGCTGAGTTAGGCTGGGCTAGGCTGAGTTAGTCTGGGCTGGGCTGAGTTAGTCTGGGCTAGGCTGAGTTAGTCTGGGCTAGGCTGAGTTAGTCTGGGCTAGGCTGAGTTAGTCTAGGCTGGGCTGAGTTAGTCTGGGCTGGGCTGAATTAGTCTGGGCTAGGCTGAGTTAGTCAGGGCTGGGCTGAGTTAGTCTGGGCTAGGCTGAGTTAGTCTAGGCTAGGCTGAGTTAGACTGGGCTGGACTGAGTTAGTCTGGGCTGGGCTGAGTTAGGCTGGGCTGGGCCAAACTGAGCTGAACTAGGTTGGGATGGGATGGGATAGGCTGAACTGGCTGAGATGGGCTCAGCTGGCCTTGCTGGGCTGAGCTGGTCTAGATGGTCTAGCTGGGTAGCCGGAGTGGGTAAAACTAGGCTGGAATTAGGCTGTTAGGATGAGCTAACATAAATTAGTCTGGCTAAACTAAACTTGACTGTGAGCTAGCCTGGGGTAAGTTAGCATGGCTGGACTTACTCAAAGTTCTAGTCTGAGCTTTGCTGACTTGTGAAACTCAGTGCTGAGGTGATTGAACGACTTTGGATGAAATGTGAACCAAGTCTTGTTTTAAGGTCCACACTGTTATGTTTCGTGTGAATGAAGCCATGCACCTTAGTGTCCAGTTCTCACGCCCTCTCCTCCTTCCCTGATTACCTGGTGGAAATTCCCATGTACCTGTAAGTGGCGCCTGCATGGACAGAGCCTCTGCTCAGACTCAGTCCTCTCGTCTTTCTGTCCACTGCTGGCTGGGTGGATGGGCAGGTTGCTGGAGTGCCGGGGTCTGAAGCCAGGACAAGGCAAGTGTAACGTGAAAACACAACAAAATGGCCATCTCCACCCCTCCAGCCCCCAGTGGGACCTCCAAGCCAGCTCTCCCCCAACCACTCCTACCCTGTGCTGGTGGAGCGTCAACCCCAGGTTGGCCGCCCCTGCCCAGGCCCGCCAGTTCTGGTCCCCCTAACCCCGGGACAGAGAACATGGCTCTACCCACTGCCCAAACAGGAGTGAGGCTCTGAAATCTGGGGCGCTAGACTGCTCAGTAGCATAATCATGTTCACAAAGACACGGAGTGTGCAAAGCCCTGCTGGAGGCATTCAGCTAGATCCTTGGGAAGGACGACCTGCAGGTCACGCTCAAAATCTATACAGCCAGGACTGTTGGTCAGCTCCAACTGCAGGTACAAGGTGCAGCAGCTATGTGAGAAAGGCACGGTCCTTTCTCCTGAAATTCTCTCAATATGAGCAGTGTGGAGACTACTATCTCACTCATGTTTCATGTTTCAGAGTCCCTGAGAAATCCCACCCTCTTCCCACTGAGCCTCCCACAATCTTCGTCAAATGACACAGTGATCATCGGCTGCCTGATTCACGATTACTTCCCATCCGCACCAATCACTGTGACCTGGGGCAAGAGTGGGGATGGAATAAGCACCATAAACTTCCCACCTGCCCTGACCTCTGAGGGGCGGTACATCATGAGCAGCCAGCTGACCCTGCGAGCTGACCAGTGCCCAGAAGAGACATTTGTGAAATGCTCCGTGCAACATGACTCTAGCCCCGTGCAAGAAGTGGATGTGAACTGCTCCACAGGTTAGGGGTCAGCTGGGGTGGGAGAAGTCCTACCTTAGCCTGGTATCTGACCCCATATACCCCTCTGAAACACACCCCCACGGGGAACCTCGGAAACCTCCCATGTGGGATGGGGGAAGGGGGTATAGACAGACCTGAAGGAGCAGAGGCCTCAGAACATCCAGAAAAGGGGACAGCAAAGGAGAAAAGGAGAATATGCTGATTTTCTAGGGCTTCTCCATTACAGATCCTCCTACTCCTACTCCTCCTGTTTGTCCTCCAACAACCTGCACTCCCAGCCTGTCGCTGCAGCGGCCAGCTCTTGAGGACCTGCTCCTGGGTTCAGACGCCAGCCTCACATGTACTCTGAGTGGCCTGAAAAGTCCTAAGGGAGCCGTCTTCACCTGGCAGCCCAGCACCGGGAAGGATGCAGTGCAGAAGGAGGCTGTGCAGGACTCGTGTGGCTGCTACAGTGTGTCCAGTGTCCTGCCTGGCTGTGCTGAGCGCTGGAACAGCGGAACGAGCTTCACATGCACAGCCACCCACCCTGAGTCTGGCAAACCCTTAACTGGCACAATTGCCAAAATCACAGGTGGGCCCAGATGCATGCCTGGGACATTGTATGACGTTCTCTGCTTACATGCCTGCTTCCTATAATACAGGTGCTCGACTGCTCATGACCTCGTGTCACAGAGGGAAACTGGAGCTATCTGAGGACCTGCCCAGAAGGGAAGGGAAGAGGGATCTTTGCTCTCCTTGTCTGAACCACAACTCTTCTTTCTACCTTCCAGAGAACACCCGCCCACCCCAGGTCCACCTGTTCCCGCCGCCGTCGGAGGAGCTGGACCTGAATGAGCTCGTGTCCCTGACATGCCTGGTGCGAGGATTCTACCCTGAGGATGTGCTGGTCCGTTGGCAACATGGAAATGAGGAGCTGCCCCCCAAGAGCTACCTAGTGTCTGAGCCCCTACAGGAGCCAGGCGAAGGAGACACAACCTTCCTGGTGACAAGCGTGCTGCGTGTGCCGGCTGAAGCCTGGAAACAGGGTGACCGGTACTCCTGCATGGTGGGCCACCAGGCCTTGGCCCTGAACTTCTCCCAGAAGACCATCGACCATATGTCGGGTAAACCCACCAACGTCAACGTGTCTGTGATCATGTCAGAGGGAGCTGGCATCTGCTACTGAGCCACCCTGCCTGTCCCTACTCCTTAAATAAACTCTGTGCTCATCCAAAGTATCCCTGCACTTCCATCCAGTGCCTGTCCATCACCCTTAGGGTCTACAGAACACAGGGAGAGGTCAGGGCCCAGGGAGGGAGGGACCACCTGAGCTTGCAAGGCCTCAGAGACTTTGGAGGCCCTTCACCCCTAGAGTATATGTATATGTATGTATATGTACTGGGGGTGCTTATGGATGCGGCTCCATGTGCCTTCGTGTGTGTACTTGTGTGAACAAGAGAGTTTGTGTGTGCCTATGGATTTGTAGGTATACACACACACACACACACACACACATATATATATATGGGTATAAGTGCATATGTATATGCCTTTAAGTGTGAGTATATCTGTGTCCCTGTGAGCGTGTGTGTGTGTGCCTGTGTATACCTATGAGTATGCATGTATCTATGTGTGCTCATGTTGGTGGAGACGTGTGTGCCTGTGAGCGTGTGTACCCGGCATGTGAATGCGCGATGAACGGGAGGTAGGAATAAGCCGGAGATGAAATCCGAGGTGAGCAGATTCAGCCCAGAAGGCAAAGCTCAAGGAGAGCCCCCCCACCCCCACACCCCCACCCCCCCACCCCGAGCAAAGGGCTGCTGAAGAAGTGCTCTGAGTGGTGGGTGGTGTGGCCGTGTGTGTATTAGATCGCAGCTGCTAGCCCGAACAAGAAAGGGATAGGTGGAGCGGGAGAGTAGCAAGATCAAGGCTGGTACCATCTGGGGGTCACAATAGGGATGGTAAAGGAGTGAAGGGATGAATTCAGGGGTACCGAGAAGAAGATTCCACCCACACTCGATGGCCCAGCCCTGGAGACATGCATATGGGCTGTCTGTGCCCATAGGGTGACTCGGGGACGCAGACAGCCCTCAGTGGCACCCTGCTCTGTGTACACGCACATGGGCATACACTCACATTTGCACACTCACACAGAGTGAACTCTGGAGGAGGACAAAGTTCACAGGCCACCCCCAGCTTCTGGAAAGCAAGGGGGAGTCCCCTCCCAAGCCCCAGTAGAATTCCCAGGCCCAATCCTGATAACTACACACAACTCACAGACAAGGCCACAGGCCCCTCCGGGTGGCCCCTGTCTAACCTAAGTCTCCCTTCCCATCCTGAGCCCAAGTATAACAAACCAGAAGCAGGGTAGGGGGCAAATCTGGGAAGAAGCAGGGGCAGGCCATAGAGACCACTCCACAGAGGCTTCGAGCTCCTCCATGGGCACCCCTAGAACACAAAGTTCTACAACCAGGTGTACTTGGCACCCAGATGCCCACAAGAGGGCAGTGGGGCCCCTACTCCTGTCTCACAGGCCTTCAGAACCTCTGGGGGGGTTGGGGGGGCTGGTTTCTAGCAACTTCCCTCTGCTCTCAGAGCAAGAGTGGAGTAAAGGCCTATGCTCACCCCAGATACTCTCCAGCTTGACAGTCCAGTTCCCTGAGAATAGCAAGAGCAACAGAGCAATGTAGGAAACCTGACCCAGAAAAGCACTACAGCCACCCGTGGGATCCAAGGCCTGGCCCATAACAGAGAACTCTAGTAAGGAGGAGCCAATAGGTGAGAGACTGAATCCACACAGGGAGAGGAGACAGAACAGGAGAATCACAATAGTCGGGAGAGAGGCGGGCTGGCGTGAGGAGATGAGTGAGCGGCTGGAGGGTGGGTGGGTGGATGAATACACAGACGAATGATGGGAATGATGGATGGATTGATGGATGGCTGCGGTGCTAGAAATACGAGTGACTGACTATCAGCACACAGTTGCTGCTTCCACTTAAAATCGAAGCTCTGTGCATGGAGACCCTGAGGACAGCAGGGTTGTCTCTACTGGGGGCCTTTCCTGTTGTTTAATCCCCCAGTCACAGTTCTTAATAATGCAACAGAATCCTCTGAGCACATGTCCAGCTCTTGGTAGTACAACCTTGCCCTTTATCTGTTTGAGGGTGTCTGATCTTACCCAACCCTAGTACCCACACCAAGTTTAGCCTAAGAACTGGGGCTTAGCAAGGTATTGCTAAATGTCTAGAGAGGGCTGAGACCCAAGTAGCCTTGGACTCAAACTCTTCTCAGAGCCGTTAAGACAGAAACAACTCTCTTACCATGACAGGTCTCTAATTAAGGCCCTGAGAGAGAGAGATGGGTCTTAGGGCCATCTCAAGCACTACAAGGATTCCAGCCCCTTACCTGGGACCCTGCCTCCTCATTATCCCTGAACAAGTCCCTTCCCAGGCATAAGGGACCCCTACCACCACCATCCCCAAACCCCAAGGAGGCGTAGGAACAGAGTTCTTAAGCCTGAGCCCCCATCCCCATGGGTTTGGATCTAGAAGGTCATCTATGTCTTACAGGGCGTCAAGAGCTGCCTCCCTTTGTGCTACTGGACCAGTCAGAAGACACCCTGGAGGAAGAGACCCCGGGGGCCAGCCTGTGGCCCACCACCGTGACCTTCCTCACCCTCTTCCTACTGAGCTTGTTCTACAGTACAGCGCTCACTGTTACAACTGTGAGAGGCCCGTTTGGCAGCAAAGAGGTCCCCCACTACTGACCAGGAGCCAGCCACAGGAGGCTGTCATGGAGATGATGGGGTACGGGGCTGGGGCAGGGGCATTCAGGATATACTCGGCCCTGCCACATGTGGGCTTGCAACTCTTCCCAGACATTGAGGAAGTGTAAATAAATGATGGCAGCACTTCCTGGGTCTAACCCAGTCTTCCAGAAGCCAGGCTAAGAGCTCTGCAAAAGTGAAGACGTAACCCAACTCCAGGATCCCCTCTGGCTGCTCACTCTTTTCTTTGCAGGGATGAAGCTCGGAGAAAGTCCTCTCTGCTTCAGAGCTAAGACCGATGTGACAACTCCCCATCCCACTCACTTACTTTCCTGAGCAATAAATTGATGCAAAAGCACAATTTCTTACTCGGAAGAAAAAAAAAAAAAAAACATTAACAAAGGATTGGGGGAGGGGTCAGGGATAGTGTGTTGGTGCCGTGCTGAACAGTTTCTCACATCATAGAATGTGTCGGTGTTGGGCAGGGTAGACACAGATTGCCCACTGTCTAGTGTCTGAGACATAACTTGAGCATATGTGTAGCCACAGCCAAAGATGAACCCTGGCTTTGACAGGTGATGGTATTTGTGGCCTCTTTAGACCCAATACCAGGTCATTAAGCTTGATCTCTGGACCTGACTTCTAAACATTTGGCCTCTGTGAGCACCCTTGGCAAATACTGACCAGCACACCCTGGTCCTGGTTAGGAACCTTGGTCCTGATCACTGAGCCCTATTTTGGTAACTGAACCGTGATCCTGATCCCTGACTTCGGTCATAATCACGAGGCCCTGGTCCTGACCACTCATTCTAATAACTGGTCCCTAGTCCTGAGCCCTGTGCCTTGATCTGGGTCATCGAGTCCTGGCCATGATCACTGGGTTTGGTCCTCATTACTGAGCCTAGACTTGATCACTGATGACTGGTTTTGATCATTAACAACTAACCTGATCAATAGTCCCTGCTTCTAACCGCTCAGTCGTGATACTGGTCACTGGGTCCTGACCTGATCATAGACCCCCCCCCCCGATCCTGATCACTAAATCCTGTTTCTAAACAATGTGTAGTGAAATGTATAGAAAAGTGTTTGTGTCGTCTGACTTGGAGTGAAATATTTCAGCAGAACTTGTGCTATGTTTGGGTTAATCCGTTGAGGCTGAGAAACGGGTTTGAGGCTGTTTGAACCTTGAAGAAATGTCTCCCTGGACAATCTGCACATGAGAGTTTGCAGCCACGCAAGCCTTGGTCCTAAAACGCTCCTGGCAAACTTACAATTCTTACTTTTGACTATGGCTAGCCACGGTTGGAAGGGACTGAGACTTGTGTGGGTGGCCTACTCTCTCTCGAAGCAAGGGCAAGATAACTTTTGTAGTTGGAACCTTTCCCAGCCCCAATTGACTCTACATGATGTTTGAATAAAGTAACTGCAGTGAGCTAGCAGGGGTGAGTCTTTTTTCCAAGAAGGATGAACCCCTCTGCTCCTTCAGAAAATGAAGACTTAGCATCCTGGTGTGCTTCTCTCTCTACTGCGGCACCTACAGCCAACTCAGCGTTCCAGGATTCCTATCAACCCGTTCCAGTCCTGATCACTGAGTATCAATCCTCATCACGAAGGCCTGGTCCTCAGCAGCATGCTTGGGTTCTGATAATCAGACTGACATTCTGATAACTGGGCCCTGATCCTGGTCACGAGGTCTTGGTCCTGGTCCTGGACATTTGATCCTAGTCCACAGCACTGAGGTCTGGGCTGTGGGCCTACGTACTGGCTTCTGGTTCTAATAACAGGGTCCTGTACTGAAAGATTGGCCCTGACCTAGTCATTGGGCCCTGGTCCTCAACATTGACTTCTAAGCCTGAACTCTAGCCCCAGATCCTGCTGATCAACCCTGGTCTTGGACCTTGGTGCTCATCTCACAGCCATTGTCTGAGGCCCAAGGAATCAGTGGTGTTGTACAAGAAGTCCCTTTGGTATTCCAAGCCTCGTTCTCATTAGGAAGATCCCTACAGGGGATTCCTGCAGAAGATTCCAGAATCCCCACAGCACTGTTCACACCCTGGGCTGCAAGTGGGACAGTGACCCTTTCACTCATCGACCTGTCCCAGGCTCAGAGGCACTGACTGGAAACAGAGCAGACCCAGGCCCTGTGAGCTGGAGCCTCTGGCCTGGGGGTCTACAGAGGTGGGGCATACAGCGGTGGGGTCTACAGAGGTGGGGTCTACAGCGGTGGGGTCTACAGATGTGGGGTCTACAGAGGTGGGGTCTACAGAGGTGGGGTCTGTACTGTGGGGAAGGTTTGCAGGGCAGGTGTGGGGCAGGGCCGAGATGGTCATGTTTGTAGGTATTATTTTTCTCTCCTCTGGAGCCCCTGTGGTCTATCACCTGCTCTCCTGGGGTCGCGATATCTGGGGTCAACACTGTGGAGGAGGTTGGCAGCACAGGTGTGGGGGTGAGGCAGGGATGGCCACATTAGCAACTTGTTTTTCTTTCTTCTGAAGTCTCTGTTGTCTATCACCTGCTGAAACACTCAGAATAGCTCTGAGCTGAGAGCAGCTGAGTCATCCTGAGCCCGTCTCAGCCCAGGTGCCCCAAACCAGAGCTACTGTTCTGAGAACCGCACCACACTGGACCAGGCCAGGTGGGCCTGGGGCCTGGATGAGGGGTGGGAGCCAGGGAGCCCTGCCAGGGACTGAGGAGGCCCAACCCCCACCACCCAAGGCCATCCACAGCCATCCACAGTCGTGCCTTAGTGAAGCCATGTTCTGCCCAATGAGAACGAGTCCAGTTAAGATTGACTATGGTCTTCCCAGGGTCATCCAGAGTCAAACAGTTAGTCAAGCAGTGTCAGCCAAGGATAGCCCAGTCCAGCCTGGGGTCAGCCAGCATCACCCGTGGCCACACAGCTATTCTGGCAGAGGACTAGAATGGTCAGCTCAGCAAGGCCCTGGTGATGCAGAATGGAGAGTTTATTCCTGCCAGACCAGGCTCCACAGATAGGCAGGTCCCTCACCACACAGCACTGCCACAGTGTCCCTCAGAACACAGGTGGTTCTAGACTATGGAGGACAGTTGTTTTAACTCATGGCAGGGTATGGTCTCATAACCGATGACACTGAGGTCCAGGAAGGACCTTGAGCTGGGCCCAGAGAGGGACACACATGGGAGAAATGCCAGAGTTTCTGAGAAAGAAAGACAGGAGAGAGAGAGAGAGAGAGAGAGAGAGAGAGAGAGAGAGAGAGATTGAGATTCAGAAAAACAGAAACAATATCATTGAAAGAGATAGGGAGGCATTTTGAGAAATAACACGAGGGACACAGATTCTGAGAGACAGAAGAGACAAAGTAGAGACAGAGACACAGAGAATAGAGGGGACATGGAGATATTGGGTGTTGCGAGAGACAGAGATGAGGTGAGGGAGACACAGAGACATTAGACATGCAGAAAGACAGCTCAAGAGAGTTGAAGAAAGACAGAGACACTCAAAAAGACAGCAAGGGCACCACAAGAAATAGAGACACTGAGAGAGACAGAGACTAAGAGAGACACACAGAGGCAGACAGAGAGGCACAGAGACACCGAAGGGAACAATGGGACTAGGATGGGTGACAGGGGACCAGGGCGGTTAAAGATTGTGGGAAGACAGCTCTGCGTGGGGACAAAGGGACACAGAGACACACACTGGGAGAGGGGAGGACAGACACACAGAGACAGAAAGATACGGAGAGGGACAGAAATGGAGACCAGGGGCACAGGGATAGAGACCGACAGAGATGCAGACATGGGGAGGAGGAGGAAGCACAGGAGAGGAGAGACAGAGACGGGAGAGAAAAGAGACATGGAGAGGGAGAGACAGAGACAGATGAAGAAAAGAGAGACAGGCTTAAGAAAGGGAAAGGCAAGAAGAGACAGACAGACAGACAGGGAAGGCAGAGGTCCAGCAATGGGGTCCACTCAGCACTCAAATGAAGCTGTGGCTCTCCCTGTCTCTCTCTGTCTCTGTCTCTCTGTGTCTCTGCCTATCTCCTGTCTCTCTGTCTCTGTGTCTCTCTCTCCTCTCTCTCTCTTTGTCTCTCTCTCTCCTCTCTCTTCTCTCTCTGTGTCTCTGTCTCTCTTTCTCTCCCTGTCTCTCAGATGAAAGCCATGCACCAGAAGACAGAGCCCTGTGTGAACACTCCTCAGACTCAGACCTACAGCGCTCATTCACACCCAGCTCCACACAGACACAGACACAGCCCCTGCCTGCCTGTTCCAAACCTCAACCCATCTACCCACTCCCTCTCCTGCTGCCTTGGTCCCCAGGGGCACACTGAAGGGAGCTCAGCCTGGACACTTCCCATGGGGCCTGGGGAACAGCCCGAGCCTCTGGTCCACAGTGCCCACCTCTTGCTGGCCCTGTGATCCCTGCGATATCTCAGGAAAGATGCTGTCTGAGAGCAGGGTGCGTGGCCTCCTGCTGCTGCAGTCTGTACCTGTGCAGGCTGCAGGGAAGGCCCAAGCATGAGGGCTGCAGAAGACAGTGGCAGAGCTCAGAGAGTGCTGGCCAGTTCTGTTCAGAGACCAGCGACGGCGCCCAGGGTGCTGACCACCCAGGTCTGCTTCCTACCCTCCTCACAGCTGTTGGAGCACAACCGGCCCTCTACCCAGTTCATTGTAACTGCCTAGAGCAGGGCATGCCTCTGGACCCCAGGCTGCCACACAGAGCCACAGAAGACTCTGGAGCTGGGGACTAGAGGGGAAGACATGTCCAGGAGGGACTCCTCCTTGGGACACAGTGAGTCCAGGCCTCAGGAGAGCCAGTGAGCAACACACTCAGAGTGATGTGGCCCCAGGAGACTGAGGGACACCAGGAGGTCACAGAGCTAGAGGCCGGGGGGGGGGCTGGAGTCTGTGGAAAGGGGGACTACTTGGGTTCCTTCAATGTCCAGAAGCAGCTGGCTGGGCAGGGGCACAGGACAGGGTAAGGAGGGGAGACAGGGGCATGAAGAGCCTTTGGGATGGCCTGGTGGGAACTAGGCTGTGCTCTGACTGAGCCTGTGCATGTGACAGCTGGCTCATGGGGAGGACACCCAGAGGGCAGGCAGAGGAAGAGTACTCAGGGCAGAGGGGCCCGCAGGGAGTGAGGAAGTGGCGGCGGCTATGGGGAGCTCTGCCAGGAACTGAGGAGGCCCAACCCCCACCACCCAAGGCCATCCACAGCCATCCACAGTTGTGCCTTAGTGAAGCCATGTTCTGCCCAATGAGAACGAGTCCAGTTAAGATTGACTATGGTCTTCCTAGGGTCATCCAGAGTCAAGCAGTGTCAGCCAAGGATAGCCCAGTCCAGCCTGGGGTCAGCCAGCATCACCCGTGGCCACACAGCTATTCTGGCAGAGGACTAGAATGGTCAGCTCAGCAAGGCCCTGGTGACGCAGAATGGAGAGTTTATTCCTGCCAGACCGGGTTCCACAGATAGGCAGGTCCCTCACTCCATATGACCTCCCAGACTGCAGTTGGTTCTAGACTATCAGAATAGTCCTCTGGATTCTTGATAAGCATGCAGAAGTCTAACAGGATGGCAAAAAATTTTATACAGAAAATAGAGGCATCTACAGAACAGAACAGAACAGAACAGAACAGAACAGAACAGAACAGAACAGAAGATAATAGATACCAGAAGTCTGCTAGAGACCCCAGCAGAGCTTTGTGGAGTCAAGCTGTAAAATCAAGCCCGAGCTGAGCCTCAGGGCTGAATCTAGTACAGAAGCAACCTTCAGAACCCTGAAGACCTTACAAGCAATGGACAGGATGGAGACCAGACAAACTACTGATGGACAGACAGATGTAACATAGTGGTCGATGTCAGCAGTGGGTACTGAGCCACACAAGGCTCTGAGGCGCTCAGGGACTCTCTGCCTCTGGATCCCTTGATGTATATACCAGGTGATCAGGTGACAGTTTAGTGGAGTCATTGTCAGTACAACGTTAGGTGTCCTCCTCGTCAGGGGTTCAGGCGAGGGTGTGGCACCTCTTAGTTGGATGTGCACAGCAGGTTCCCAGGCCTGGCTTTCATGGTATGATTTTAATGATCCATGTGTTCCTATTCTCTTACTTATCTTTAATAAGTTTATAGGGTTGACACCAAATTTTGGGATAAGTTGTTTATCGGACTGCGCCTTTGGAAGGTGCCGTGCAGGTGATGCTGTTTACATATCCACCAAGGTGCCCAGCCATCCTCCGGCTTCCAAACGGAGACAAAGGTCACTTGAAAAAGTTTAACCTCTCGGGGCAAGATACGATCTTTAAAAAAAAGCCACTACTTCACACAACACGGAGTAATTTAAAGCAGGGTACAGCTTGATCTTAACACACACACACACACACACACACACACACACACACGCACGCACGCACGCACACGCACACGCACACGCACATGCACACACGTGCACACACACACACACACGCACACGCACACACACACACACACACACATACACGCACACACAGCAGCTGCCTGCCTATCTCAAGCCCACCTACCCACTGCCTCTCCTCCAGGCCTTTGTCCTCAGGAGACACGCTGAGTCCGGACACTTCTTATTGTGGCTTAGTAAACAGCCACAGAGGCTCTGGGTCCACAGTCGCTGCTGCTTTCTGGCCCTGTACTCCATGTCATGCCTCAGAGGGGATTGTCTGAGTGAAGGAATCACAGTCTGGGGTCAACGTGTACTAAGGCATAGGACCCTCTGAGGATGTGTCCAAAAAGGTCCACAGGGTGAGGAAGGAGATGGGTGAGATCAGCTGGCACCTGAGAGAACTCTGGCCAGTTCTCGGTGGCTGAGGGACACTACATGTGCCAAGCCTACACTTTCATCTCAACTCTGGGTCATGGGTAACTTTCCAGGTCTCTACTTTGTTCCCGGTAACTATGGCTACCGGTACAAGTCTAAGAAGCTCAGTAAGACACAGAACCAGAAAGATGACCGCCTCCGTGGGTAACAGGCTGTTCCCCTAGCACACAGGGAGGAAACAGTACCACGGTCTAAAGGAGTAGAGTCTGTGGGAAGAAGAACCGCTCGGGCTCCACCTGCCCTGGTCCAGAAGCAGAGGCTGGGCAGGAGCACAGGACGGGGTAAGGCAGGGAGACAGGGGCATAAAGAGCCTTTGGGATGGCCTGGTGGGAACTAGGCTGTGCTCTGACTGAGCCTGTGCACGTGACAGCTGATCATGGGGACGACACCCAGAGGGCAGGCAGAGGAAGAGTACTCAGGGCCGAGGGGCCCGCAGGGCGTGAGGAAGTGGAGGCGGCTGTGGCCTGTTTGTCATGGATTTGGACTTGTCCTTCATGGAGGCAGCTCTAAGAACCAGGCCTGGCTCCCACCTACCCTCAGGCAGTGATGCACTGTGGGTTTTGGTCTTTCTGAACTTCATCTCACGGGCCTCTCCCACTGCAGGATCCACCTGAAAGGCTGATGTGGTGGGGTGGGGGCCCAGGACCGGGGCCTGGGGCATGGGGTGGGAAAGGGACTCCACGATGTCCAGTGCTCAGAGTGCAGGTGGGGACAAGCTGTGCCGTATTCCTCCATGAGGGACAGGCTGGGACAGGGACTCAGTCCATCCACAGGCTCAGCACACAGCATGCATGGAGGACCCTGAGCACTGCCACCCTCCAACAGCTGGCACAGCAGCCTCCCGTGCCAGGAAAGGGGGTCGGCAGGGACAGGGTTCCTGGCCGGGCAAGATGGAATCTCCTCTGCTCTACATCCAAAATCAGTGGATCCTCAGGACTAAGGTGTCACCACCCAGTCATGGTGGACGGCCAGGAACAAAGGCTACACACAGCCTGGTTTGTTTTGATTCCTCTGGAGTCTTCCTGATGTAGGCATCAGTTTCATTTAATAACTTATGTCTCTAATTTTGAGACAGGTTCTCTCTATGTAGTCCTGGGTGTCCTGGAACTCCCTGTGTAGACCAGGCTGGCTTCAAACAGAGCCAGCTTGTCTCTGCCTCCTGTGTGCTGGGATTAAAAGCATGTGTCACCACACATGATCTGACCCATGTCTTCTGAGGACATGACTCACCCATGCATATACTGACTTCATATTCCTTTATGTTTGTTAGCTTACAAAGTGGTGACTTTCCACAGGGTTTCTTCATGTGTCCTTACCTTTGGCCAACCCAACTTTTCCCTTCTCCTCTCCCCAGTCCTCCAAACCCCCTGATTCCTGCCTAAATCTGAAACCCCCTCCCTCCATTTTCAAGCTGCCTGTGTTCTATCTCCCCCTGGAATTATTTTCCCTGTGCCGAGGTTTGTAGATTTGAATTCAGGACCCTTCATCCTGCCAAGCCCCCCCCCAAGCCAGCCTTCCATCCCCACACCTCCTCACACTTGACTTAGCCCTTGTCCCCTATGTGCATGGGTGTTTCTCTTCAGTCTGAGGTGTTACCCCAGGGTCCTCTGTAGAGCTGCCTATGGCCACAAATACATCTCATCTGTTTCTGCTGTGGAAAGCTTTCATTTCCCCTAAAGTGTTAATAGTATAATACCCTGGGTTGAGAGTCTTGGTCTTTCAGAACTTGGAATATGTCTGTCCAGGTGTCTGGCCTTAATATTTCTGCTGTGGGGCTGCAGAGATGGCTCAGTAGTTGCCAACACATGTTGCTCTTGCAGAGGACTGGGTTTTCATTCTTAGTCCCCACATGGCAGCTAAGAACCATCTGTAACTCCAGTTCCACAGGATTCAGTGCCCCTTTCTGGAGGTCGTCTGGAGTAGTCAGCGCAGCAGGGCCCTGGGATGGAGCACGGAGAGTTATGCTGACAGGCGTGTCCCTCACTGCTCATGCTTTCCCCAGTGTTCCCCAGATCACACAGCTTGTCACAGACCATGAAGGACAGTCCTCTGGAGTGATAGTAGGTTCTGGTCTCACAACCGATGGCACTGAGTTCATTGAAGGCAGAGTGAATGAGCCCAGGAAGGGACACGTGGAAGAGGGACACGGAGATTCTGAGAGAGACCAAGAGGCTAAGGGCACACCGAGATACCGAGAGAGACAGAGACAGTGAGAAAGACAGTCTCAGAGACCACTGAAAGAGACCGAGAGGCACTTACAGAGAGACAGTGATGAGGTGAGGGGACAGACACACACACACACATACACACAGACAGAGAGACAGACAGACAGACAGACACTGATAGAGACAGAGTGAGGAGAGGGAACATGGGTGTTTTGAGAGCAACTGGCAAGAAGTGAGGGAGACACAGGGGTGATCCACACACAGAAGGACAGAGACTCTGGAGAGACAGAGATGAGAGAAGCAGAGATGCTGAGAGAGACAGAGACACCAAAAGGGTTTAGAGCACTGGATGCTTTTCCAGAGGATCCAGATTCAATTCCCAGCACCCACATGGCAGCTCACAACTGTAATTGAGTTCCAGGGTGCCCTGAAGGATCCTTCAAGCATGTGGAGCATAGAAGCATTCTCTCTCTCTCTCTCTCTCTCTCTCTCTCTCTCTCTCTCTCTCTCTGTGTGTGTGTGTGTGTGTGTGTGTCTGTCTGTCTCTCTCTCTCTCTCTCTCTCTCTCTCTCTCTCTCTCTCTCTCTCCCTCTGTCTCTCAGATGAAAGCCATGCACCAGAAGACAGAGCCCTGGGTGAACACTCCTCACACTCAGACCTACAGCGCTCATTCACACCCAGCTCCACACAGACACAGACACAGCCCCTGCCTGCCTGTTCCAAACCTCAACCCATCTACCCACTCCCTCTCCTGCTGCCTTGGTCGCCAGGGGCACACTGAAGGGAGCTCAGCCTGGACACTTCCCATGGGGCCTGGGGAACAGCGTGAGCCTCTGGTCCACAGTGCCCACCTCTTGCTGGCCCTGTGATCCCTGCGATGTCTCAGGAAAGATGCTGTCTGAGAGCAGGGTGCATGGCCTCCTCCTGCTGCAGTCTGTACCTGTGCAGGCTGCAGGGAAGGCCCAAGCATGAGGGCTGCAGAAGACAGTGGCAGAGCTCAGAGAGTGCTGGCCAGTTCTGTTCAGAGACCAGCGACGGCGCCCAGGGTGCTGACCACCCAGGTCTGCTTCCTACCCTCCTCACAGCTGTTGGAGCACAACCGGCCCTCTACCCAGTTCATTGTAACTGCCTAGAGCAGGGCATGCCTCTGGACCCCAGGGAGCCACACAGAGCCACAGAAGACTCTAGAGCTGGGGACTGACTAGAGGGGAAGACATGTCCAAGAGGGACTCCTCCTTGGGACAGTGTGAGTCCAGGCCTCAGGAGAGCCAGTGAGCAACACACTCAGAGTGACGTGGCCCCAGGAGACTGAGGGACACCAGGAGGTCACAGAGCTAGAGGCCGGGGGGCTGGAGTCTGTGGAAAGGGGGACTACTTGGGTTCCTTCAATGTCCAGAAGCAGCTGGCTGGGCAGAGGCACAGGACAGGGTAAGAAGGGGAGACAGGGGCATGAAGAGCCTTTGGGATGGCCTGGTGGGAACTAGGCTGTGCTCTGACTGAGCCTGTGCATGTGACAGCTGGCTCATGGGGACGACACCCAGAGGGCAGGCAGAGGAATAGTACTCAGGGGCCCTTGGGGTGTGAGGAAGTGGCCGTGGCTGTGGCTCCTTTGTCATGGTTTTTGGACTTGTACTTAGTGGACACAGATCTAAAGCAGGCCTGGCTCTCACCAGGCTCCCACCCACCATCAGTGCACTCACATCATTCCCTGGCCTCTCACACTGGAGGGATTATAAAAAATGGCTGTGCTATGGGGCTGGGGCCCAGGACTGGGGCCTGAGACACTGGGTAGCAGAGCATGTCCAATGCGTACAGTACTCAGAGTGCAGGTGGGGACAGGCTGTGCCGTGTTCCTCCATGAGGGACAAGCTGAAACAGGTCCCTAAAGCTCTTTGTCCGTCCATACACCCAAGCCATCCCGGCCCTGCCCACCCAGTGTCTGCTGAACCGTCATGATGAGGACTGCCGGAAGACGAGGGCCTCTGACGTCTACATGCCAGGCTCGCCAGGCGCCATGGCTTCTCCCAGACTCTGCCCTAATCCACCGCTGTCCTCAGTTGTAAGGCAGGCCGGGCACGGAGACGGCAGAATGTGGTCCTTCAGACTGTCACACACAGCAGTCTTGTGTCTCTCATGCCCCCATCTGCCAGGGGGCAGTGGGTCTTCCGTGGACTCACTCCCATTTCTAGCTGCTCCTCAAACCAAAGCCCTATAGACCCAGCCTCTTTGAGGAGCTAATATAGTCACAGGGCTTGGTGTTGGTGACCACAGCTGCTGTCCCAGTGACTGCCAGAGACGCTTGGCCACCATGACCTCAGACATAGTAATGGCCTGGGGTCAAGAGCATCCCGACACTTCAGGGACCGGCCAGAGTCCTGTGGAGACCAAGGCCTCTTTTCTTAGAATGTTATTTCATGGAGCCCTCTGCAACGGGCTCTCCTGTTCCTTTTATCCCTCTTTGCCTGCTAACAGGGAACCTTCAAGAAAGAGGGTCCCCTGTGGGTCTGCCTGCTGGGGAGACAGATCCTGTAGGCCTGACCACAGATTGGTGTTTCCTTCCTGGCCAGTTTCAGGCCAGGGGACTCAGGGAGAGAGACAGAAATACAGGAAGGTAGGAAAGACAGGGAGACGTAAGAAAGGCGAGACAGAGAAAGACGAAGGGAGAAACTGCAAGGCTGCAGGGAGACAGGGACAGCCTGACAGAGACAGACGGGGACGGGGGGGGGGGAGAGACAGGGATGAAGGAGGCAGAGGCGGAGATGAGATTAAGGGGGACACAGAGACGGGGTGACAGAGAACAGGGAGAGACAGGCCAGAGACAGAAGAGGAAGGGTCAGAAACTTACAGGCTGCAGCCATGTGGGGCTGCAAGTCGGCTTCCTTTTCTGAATTCACAGACGTGTAGCTTCCTTCTTTCCGCCTCCCTCCTAGCGCGCTTTCCCTGACAACGTGGCTTCCTTCCCAACATGCTGGGCTTTCTTATTTTTTTCTCTGACTCCCACTTCTCACCGTGTGGATGCCTGTGGGGCCTATGTCTGACCTCCATGTCCTGTCCTGTGGGCCTGTCGGCTAAACATCATGGCTGTTTACTGACCTCCTCCACGGGCCTCCTCCAGGCTTGAAGCTTACAACTTTCCTGCCCTGAAGTCTTCCTACTAAATCCCGATAAAAAACTGTCATTGTGTTTCCATACAGGGGTGAGGGATGAACTAGATAGATAAGGAGAAATACAGAAACCAAGAAGGCAGACAAGGAGACAAGCCCACAAAGAAACAGACATGAGGGGGGAGAGAGACAGAAACACCGGGAGAGCCAGAGATGGATGACCAGAAGGGACCAGAACGATGGGGAGAGAGAAAGAGAGAGAGCGGAGAGAGAAAGGCAAAGGCGGTGAGGGGCGGCAGCAGAGGGGCAGGGTGTCCTTGAAGGGTTAGAGTCATGCATGCAGCACGCAGCACAAAGCACCCACCCTGCACCATCAGGAAGACGTTTATTATAGAAAGTTCCAAGCCTATCAAATGGATATAAGCAACATGACTAGATTTTAAAGGAAGTGTGTATTATAAGACAGGAACCAGCCGGGCGGTGGTGGCGCACGCCTGTAATCCCAGCACTCTGGGAGGCAGAGGCAGGCGGATCTAAAGAGTGAGTTCCAGGACAGCCAGGGCTATACAGAGAAACCCTGTCTCGGGGAAAAAAAAAAAAAAAAGACAGGAACCCAACACTAAATTGCAACATTTCTTAATGAGAAAAACATCCATTTCCTTGTGAAAACGTCTTTGAGTACAGGACATAGCAATTTGAAGAACTTTTATTTGAAAAAAAAAAAAAAAAAGGTCCGTTAGTGCCTTGGTGGCTGTTCTCTCAGTAAATTGCTTTCTGGAGAAAAAGAGACAACAGAGAGATGTGGAGAGGCACGCAGAGATACAAGGAGAGAGAGAGAAACCAGAGAAAGAGGGGGAGAGATGGAGAAGCAGTGAGACAGAGACACAGAAGACTCAGAAAGGAAGAGAGAAAAGTAGAGAGAAAGACACGGGGAGGAAAATCAGAAACAGAAATGACAAAAGATAGAAAGAAAGACAGAGAAATGGGCCAGAAATACAGAGAGATGAGGAGAACTGAAGTCAGGAAGAGAATGGGGTGGAGAGAGAGAGTCACAGATAGAGACCGTGATCAAGAGAAGAGAGACATGGAGTGGGACTGAAGGAATGACAGAGAGGAGACAGACAGACAGACAGAGGTAGGGAGAGATGCCTGAAGATGCTCTCTCACCTAGAGAAAGGGCACAAGCAGAGACGAGAGAGACAGAGAGACAGAAAGACAGAGACAGAGAGACAGAGAGACAGAGAGGCAGAGAGACAGAGACAGAGAGACAGAGACAGAGAGAGGCAGAGAGACAGAGACAGAGAGACAGAGACAGAGAGACAGAGACAGAGAGAGCAGAGAGACAGAGACAGAGAGAGGCAGAGAGAGCAGAGTGGGGAGAAAGAGGAGAGACAAGGTGTTAGTGGTGAGAGCCCATGATTATGTTTTGATAGAGATGGACAGACAGATAGTAACTGAGGGACAGGCTGAGGAAGAATCACACTCAGAGGGGGGGGCTAAGGCTGGGGGAGGCAGGGGTGGCCAGAGAAGGAGACAGAGCTGAGCCTGTGGGACAGAGTCAGACACCATCTTGGAAGAGCCAGTGACAAGCCATGGAGGTGACAGGCTGGTGCAGTTTCTACCCCAGAGTCCACGGGCTGGAGTCACAGGCCTGTCTCCATGTGGTCACAGGCTAGCCCCCTGCCTGCCAAGCCTGTCTGTGGAGGGATGGGAGAGTGGGGCTGGGCTGAGGAGAGCCAGGATTTTCCCAGTGGAGTGGCCAGTGGCTGCGCTGCGGGCACCGTCACTGCCCACCATGCCCGTGGTTCTGGGTAATGGATGGCCTTGATTATGTCCCTTTGTGCTTGGGGTGGACCCTGCTTAGAGCTGGCCAGGGCTCTCCATGACGGCCCAGCCTGTGGCAGTTAATGGACTCCTAAGGGTAGTTCTTCCACATGGGCTGGGGGTTACAATGTGGGGCTTGTGGGCTCAGACATCAGTACCAGAAACATGGCTTGCTCCCAACACACACACATACACACACACACACACACACACACACACACACACACACACCTGCCGAGTTACTCATTCTGTACAGAGCTGGCTCACAGGGCACATGCAAATGGATGTTTGTTCCATACAGAAAAACATGTTTCTCACTCTCTGAGGTTGCTTCCAGAAATAGCAGCAATGATTCCCCCACCTGCAGCTGCAGGTTCACCCCACCCTGGCCAGGCTGCCCAGCCTTGGGGATGGGGGGTGCTCCCAGCATAGGCCACTGGGGCTGGGGGCTCCATGACCCCTAATGATGATGTTGAATTCAGTGTTTCCCACTTATCACCACTTCTGGAATCTGACCCACCGAGAGGGCAGGAGAGGAGATGGGCAAGGATGAGAGGGAACCCCAGGGAAGTGGGGGAGACAGGCAGGCTGTAGGTGTGCTCCAGGCCCTGGGTCTACCCAGAACCACGGGCATGGTGGGCAGTGACGGTGCCCGCAGCGCAGCCACTGGCCACTCCACTGGGAAAATCCTGGCTCTCCTCAGCCCAGCTCCACTCTCCCATCCCTCCACAGACAGGCTTGGCAGGCAGGGTGCTAGCCTGTGACCACATGGAGACAGGCCTGTGACTCCAGCCCATGGACTCTGGGGTAGAAACTGCACCAGCCTGTCACCTCCCTGGCTTGTCACTGGCTCTTCCAAGATGGTGTCTGACCCTGTCCCACAGGCTCAGCTCTGTCTCCTCCTCTGGCCACCCCTGCCTCCTCCAGCCTTAGCCTCTCTCTGAATGGGATTCTCTCTGCTCAGTCTGTCAACCGCAGTTGGAGAGAGTCTGTGTTTGCCTCCATCTCCGCCAATTCCATCAGAGGTCTGTTACCACCTCGCCTCTCCAGGGGCCTCTTCACCTGGTTCTCCTTCTGTCTTCCCATGTCCGGCTCCCTGTCTAAGTTACTCCCTGTCCCACCTCTGTCTCTCTGTTTTTTCTCTCACTGTCTTTAGTTCTCTGCCTGTTTCCTGGTCTCTTCCCTCTCTCTCTCTCCCTTTTCAGTCTCCCTCTCTCTCTTTCTGTCTGTCTCTGTCTCCTGTGTATCCTCTCCCTGACTCTCTTCTTGTCATTCATTATCTCATCCTCAATCACTATCTCTGTATTATTGTCTCTCCCCATCTCTACCTCTGTCTCCTTGTCTGTATGTCTGTCTCATCACTGTCTTTCTCTGTCTCTGTCTCTCTGTCTCTCTGTCTCTGTCTCTCTGTCTCTGTATCTCTCCGTCTCTTTCTCTCTGTCTCTGTCTGTCTCTGTCTCTCTCGTCTCTCTCTGCCTTCCATCTCTTGATCTTTATCTCCACCTCTATCTCCCACTCCGTCCCTGCTTCTGTTCCCTGTATCCACATTTACCCCTCCCCCAGCCCCCAGTGTCCAGGTCTGCCTGTCTGTCTGTCCCTTGCTGCGTTTCCCTGTCTTTCTGACTCACTCCCTGTCTCCCCTTCTTCTGTCTTTCCCCAAATCCCCTGGCTTGAAAGTGGCCAAGAATAAAAACATGACTCTGCGATCAGGCATACAGGCTCTGTCTCCACAGCCAGCAGACAGAGAGAGGACCCTCTCTCCAGAAGGTTTTCTGTTAGCAGACAAAGAGAAATAAAAGCAATAGAAGATCCTATTCTGTAGGCTTTTATGAAATAAGATACTAGAGAAAGAGGCCTTGGTCACATGACATCGGGTCTACGTATGTTCCTGGCCATTTCCTACAGTGTCTGGATGCTGTGATCCCAGGTTATTCCTATGCTCAAGTCTGGGATTGCAGTGGTCAAGCGTCTCTGGCAGCCACTGGGACAGCAGCTGTGGTCACCAACACCAAGCCCTGTGACTACATTAGCTCCTCAAAGAGGCTGGGTATAGGTCTCTGGTCTGAGGAGATGCTGACAGTGAGAAATAGTCCCCGAGGAGGACGCCACTGTCCCGTTAGATTCGAGACGAGGGCGAGCATGAACATGCTTGTACACTTGAGTGTCAAATGCACAGGACTGTTGGGTGTGTCGGAATACAGGGCAACCACACGCTGCCCGCTCTGTTCATGGATGATTGTCCACTGAAGACAGTGGTGGATTGGGACAGTCTGTGTGAGTTGGGATAAGCCATGGAGCGTGAAGACCATTCAGGGATAGTGTAGACCCTTCCGGTTTGTGGTGATGGTTCACTTGACACTGAGCATGTGACCCTGCAGGGACCATGGACAAGGTCAGTCCATGGGCCTATGGATACAAAAGAGATGTCAGAGCCAGTGCCAGCCTGTCCCCTCATGGAGGGACCCTGCCCGGCCTCTTCCCACCTGCACTCTAAGCAGTCTATTTACTGGACACCCTCGGCTACCCGGGATACCAACCTCCACTCCTGGCCCCCTACACCATCGCACCAGCCTTTCAGATATCTTCCAACATGACAGGCCCATGGGATGAGGTGCTGAAAGACACACCCACATGTGGGACACTGACTGAGGGCAGATGTCCAAATACCTTGACAAAGGGGCATAGCTGCCTCCACTTCCTCACGCCCTGAGGGCCCCTCAGCCCTGAGCACTCTTCCTCTGCCTGCCCTCTGGGTGTCCTCCTCATTAGGCAGCTGAGACACACACAGGCTCAGCAAAGGCACACCCTGGACTCCCGCCATGCCGTCTCAAAGGCTCCTTCGTGGCCGTCTCTCTGCCTTACCGTCCTGTGCTGCCGGACCACGGTGGGAGAAAGCCAAACAGTCCCCCTTCCCACAGACTCCAGCCCCCCCCCCCGGCCTCTAGCTCTGTGACCTCCTGGTGTCCCTCAGTCTCCTGGGGCCAAATCACTTTAAGTGTGTTGCTCACTGGCTCTCTTGAGGCCTGGACTCACAGTGTGCCAAGGAGGACGCCCTCCTGGACATGTCTTCCACTCTGCAGTCCCCAGCTCTAGAGTCATATGTGACTCTGTGTGACTCCCTGATGTCCAGAAACATGCCCTACTGTAGGCTATGGCTTTCATCTGTGTGTGTGTGTGTGTGTGTGTGTGTGTGTGTGTGTGTGTGAGAGAGAGAGAGAGAGAGAGAGAGAGAGAGAGAGAGAGAGAGAGACCTCCTACAATCCACATGCATGAAGGATCCTTCAGGGCACCCTGGAACTCGATTACAGTTGTGAGCTGCCATGTGGGTGCTGGGAATTGAATCTGGATCCCCTGGAAAAGCATCCAGTGCTCTAAACCCTTTTGGTGTCTCTGTCTCTCTCAGCATCGCTGTTTCTCTCAGTCTCTGTCTCTCCGGCGTCTGCGTCTTTCTGGGTCTGTATTGCCTCTGCGTCTCCCTCGCTTCCTACGAGCTTCTCTCAAAACTCCTATGCTGCCTCTCTTGCTTGGATCTCTATCACTATCTAGGTCTCAGTGTCTCTGTCTGTGTCCCAGTCTCCTGACCTCACCACTGTCTCTCTGTAAGTGTCTCCTTGTCTCTTTCAGTCATCTGTGTTTTTGTCTTTCTCATTGTCTCTGTCTTTTTCAGAATCTCGGTGTGCCCTTAGCCTCTTGGTCTCTCTCAGAATCTCCGTGTCCCTCTTCCACGTGTCCCTTCCTGGGCTCATTCACTCTGCCTTCAATGAACTCAGTGCCATAGGTTGTGAGACCAGAACCTACTGTCACTTCAGAGGACTGTCCTTCATGGTCTGTGATAAGCTGTGTGATCTGGGGAACACTGGGGAAAGCATGAGCAGTGAGGGACCTGCCTGTCAGCAGGAACTCTCCGTGCTCCACCCCAGGGCCCTGCTGTGCTGACTACTCCAGACGACCTCCAGAAAGGGGCACTGAATCCTGTGGAACTGGAGTTACAGATGGTTCTTAGCTGCCATGTGGGGACTAAGAATGAAAACCCAGTCCTCTGCAAGAACAACATGTGTTGGCAACTACTGAGCCATCTCTGCAGCCCCACAGCAGAAATATTAAGGCCAGACACCTGGACAGACATATTCCAAGTTCTGAAAGACCAAAACTCTCAACCCAGGGTATTATACTATTAACACTTTAGGGGAAATGAAAGCTTTCCACAGCAGAAACAGATGAGATGTATTTGTGGCCATAGGCAGCTCTACAGAGGACCCTGGGGTAACACCTCAGGCTGAAGAGAAACACCCATGCACATAGGGGACAAGGGCTAAGTCAAGTGTGAGGAGGTGTGGGGATGGAAGACTGGCTTGGGGGAGGCTTTGCAGGGTGAAGGGTCCTGAATTCAAATCTACAAACCTCGGCACAGGGGAAATAATTCCAGGGGGAGATAGAACACAGGCAGCTTGAAAATGGAGGGAGGGGATTCCAGATTTAGGCAGGAATCAGGGGGTTTGGAGGACTGGGGAGAGGAGAAGGGAAAAGTTGGGTTGGCCAAAGGTAAGGACACATGAAGAAACCCTGTGGAAATTCACCACTTTGTAAGCTAACAAACATAAAGGAATATGAAGTCAGTATATGCATGGGTGAGTCATGTTGTTCTCAGAAGACATGGGTCAGATCCCATGTGGTGGCACATGGGTTTAATCCCAGCACACAGGAGGCAGAGACAAGCTGGCTCTGTTTGAAGCCAGCCTGGTCTACACAGGGAGTTCCAGGACACCCAGGACTACATAGAGAGAGCCTGTCTCAAAATCAGAGACATAAGTTGTTGAGTGAGATGTTGATGCCTACAAGTTATGAGTCAGGAATACTGCAGAGGAATCAAAACAAACCAGGCTGTGTGTAGCCCTTGTTCCTGGCCGTCCACCATGACTGGGTGGTGACACCTTAGTCCTGAGGATCCACTGATTTTGGATGTAGAGCAGAGGAGATTCCATCTTGCCCGGTCAAGAACCCTGTCCCTGCCGACCCGCTTTCCTGGCATGGGAGGTTGCTGTGCCAGCTGTTGGAGGGTGGCAGACCTCAGGGTCCTCCACACCTGCTGTGTGCTGAGCCTGTGGATGGACTGAGCCTCTGTCCCAGCCTGTCCCTCATGGAGGAACACGGCACAGCTTGTCCCCACCTGCACTCTGAGCACTGGACTTCCTGGAGTCCCTTTCCCACCCCGTGCCCCAGGCCCCGGTCCTGGGCCCCACCCCACCACATCAGCCTTTCAGGTGGATCCTGCAGTGGGAGAGGCCCGTGGGATGAAGTTCAGAAAGACCAAAACCCACAGTGCGTCACCGCCTGAGGGTAAGTGGGAGCCAGGCCTGGATCTTAGAGCTGCCTCCATGAAGTACACATCCAAATCCATGACAAACAGTCCACAGCCGCCTCCACCTCCTCACACCCCGAGGGCCCCTGAGTACTCTTCCTCTGCCTGTCCTCTGGGTGTCGTCCCCATGAGCTTAGCTGTCACATGCACAGGCTCAGTCAGAGCACAGCCTAGTTCCCACCAGGCCATCCCAAAGGCTCTTCATGCCCCTGTCTCGCCTCCTTACCCTGTCCTGTGCCCCTGCCCAGCCAGCTGCTTCTGGATATTGAAGGAACCCAAGTAGTCCCCCTTTCCACAGACTCCAGCCCCCCTGGCCTCTAGCTCTGTGACCTCCTGGTGTCCCTCAGTCTCCTGGGGCCATGTCACTCTGAGTGTGTTGCTCACTGGCTCTCCTGAGGCCTGGGCTCACAGTGTCCCAAGGAGGAGTCCCTCTTGGACATGTCTTCCCCTCTAGTCCCCAGCTCCAGAGTCTTCTGTGGCTCTGTGTGGCTCCCTGGGGTCCAGAGGCATGCCCTGCTCTAGGCAGTTACAATGAACTGGGTAGAGGGCCGGTTGTGCTCCAACAGCTGTGAGGAGGGTAGGAAGCAGACCTGGGTGGTCAGCACCCTGGGCAGCCGTCGCTGGTCTCTGAACAGAACTGGCCAGCACTCTCTGAGCTCTGCCGCTGTCTTCTGCAGCCCTCATGCTTGGGCCTTCCCTGCAGCCTGCACAGGTACAGACTGCAGCAGGAGGAGGCCATGCACCCTGCTCTCAGACAGCATCTTTCCTGAGACATCGCAGGGATCACAGGGCCAGCAAGAGGTGGGCGCTGTGGACCAGAGGCTCGGGCTGTTCCCCAGGCCCCATGGGAAAGTGTCCAGGCTGAGCTCCCTTCAGTGTGCCCCTGGGGACCAAGGCAGCAGGAGAGGGAGTGGGTAGATGGGTTGAGGTTTGGAACAGGCAGGCAGGGGCTGTGTCTGTGTCTGTGTGGAGCTGGGTGTGAATGAGCGCTGTAGGTCTGAGTCTGAGGAGTGTTCACACAGGGCTCTGTCTTCTGGTGCATGGCTTTCATCTGAGAGACAGAGACAGAGACACAGAGAGAGACAGAGACACACAGAGAGACAGAGACAGAGACAGAGGCAGAGAGACAGAGAGAGAGAGACAGAGAGAGACAGAGACACAGAGAGAGACAGAGACACAGAGAGAGACAGAGAGAGGAGAGAGAGAGACAAAGAGAGAGAGGAGAGAGAGAGAGAGACACAGAGACAGAGAGACAGGAGATAGGCAGAGACACAGAGAGACAGAGACAGAGAGAGACAGGGAGAGCTACAGCTTCATTTGAGTGCTGAGTGGACCCCATTGCTGGACCTCTGCCTTCCCTGTCTGTCTGTCTGTCTCTTCTTGCCTTTCCCTTTCTTAAGCCTGTCTCTCTTTTCTTCATCTGTCTCTGTCTCTCCCTCTCCATGTCTCTTTGCTCCCCCGTCTCTGTCTCTCCTCTCCTGTGCTTCCTCCTCCTCCCCATGTCTGCATCTCTGTCGGTCTCTATCCCTGTGCCCCTGGTCTCCATTTCCGTCCCTCTGCGTATCTTTCTGTCCTCTCTGTGTGTCTGTCCTCCCCTCTCCCAGTGTGTGTCTCTGTGTCCCTTTGTCCCCACGCAGAGCTGTCTTCCCACAATCTTTAACCGCCCTGGTCCCCTGTCACCCATCCTAGTCCCATTGTTCCCTTCGGTGTCTCTGTGCCTCTCTGTCTGCCTCTGTGTGTCTCTCTTAGTGTCTCTGTCTCTCTCAGTATCTCTGTTTCTTGTGGTGCCTTTGCTGTCTTTTTGAGTGTCTCTGTCTTTCTTCAACTGTCTCTCTTGAGCTGTCTTTCTGCATGTCTAATGTCTCTGTGTCTCCCTCACCTCATCTCTGTCTCTCGCAACACCCAATATCTCCATGCCCCCTTTATTCTCTGTGTCTCTGTCTCTATTTTGTCTCTTTCTCCATCTCTCTGTCTTTCTGTCTCTCAGAATCTGTGTCCCTCACGTTATTTCTCAAAATGCCTCCCTATCTCTTTCAATGACATTGTTTCTGTTTTTCTGAATCTTTCTCTCTCTCTCTCTCTCTCTCTCTCTCTCTCTCTCTCTCTCTCTCTCTCTCTCTCTCCTGTCTTTCTTTCTCAGAAACTCTGGCATTTCTCCCATGTGTGTCCCTCTCTGGGCTCAGCTCAATCTTCCTTCCTGGACCTCAGTGTCATCGGTTATGAGACCATATGCTGCCATGAATTGAAACAACTGTCCTCCATAGTCTAGAAGTACCTGTGCTCTGAGGGACACTGTGGCAGTGCTGTGCTCTGAGGGACACTGTGGCAGTGCTGTGCGGTGAGGGACCTGCCTATCTGTGGAGCCCGGTCTGGCAGGAATAAACTCTCCATTCTGCATCACCAGGGCCTTGCTGAGCTGACCATTCTAGCCCTCTGCCAGAATAGCTGTGTGGCCACGGGTGATGCTGGCTGACCCCAGGCTGGACTGGGCTATCCTTGGCTGACACTGCTTGACTCTGGATGACCCTGGGAAGACCACAGTCAATCTTAACTGGACTCATTCTCATTGGGCAGAACATGGCTTCACTAAGGCACGACTGTGGATGGCTGTGGATGGCCTTGGATGTGGGGGTTGGGCCTCCTCAGTCCCTGGCAGGGCTCCGCTGGCTCCCACCCCTCATCCAGGCCCCCGGCCCACCTGGCCTGGTCCAGTGTGGTGCGGTTCTCAGAACAGCAGCTCTGGTTTGGGGCACCTGGGCTGAGATGGGCTCAGGATGACTCAGCTGCCCTCAGCTCAGAGCTATTCTGAGTGTTTCAGCAGGTGATAGACAACAGAGACTTCAGAAGAAAGAAAAACAAGTTGCTAATGTGGCCATCCCTGCCCCACCCCCACACCTGTGCTGCCAACCTCCTCCACAGTGTTGACCCCAGATATCGCGACCCCAGGAGAGCAGGTGATAGACCACAGAGGCTCCAGAGGAGAGAAAAATAATACCTACAAACATGACCATCTCTGCCCTGCCCCACACCTGCCCTGCAAACCTTCCCGACAGTGCTGACCCCACCTCTGTAGACCCCACCTCTGTAGACCCCACCTCTGTAGACCCCACCTCTGTAGACCCCACATCTGTAGACCCCCACATCTGTAGACCCCAGGCCAGAGGCTCCAGCTCACAGGGCCTGGGTCTGCTCTGTTTCCAGTCAGTGCCTCTGAGCCTGGGACAGGCCAATGAGCGAAGGGGTCACTGTCCCACTTGCAGCCCAGGGTGTGGACAGTGCTGTGGGGATTCTGGAATCTTCTGCAGGGATCCCTGTAGGGATCTTCCTAATGAGAACGAGGCTTGGAATACCAAAGGGACTTCTTGTACAACACCACTGATTCCTTGGGCCTCAGACAATGGCTGTGAGATGAGCACCAAGGTCCAAGACCAGTGTTGATCTGTGGGATCTGGGGCTAGAGTTCAGGCTTAGAAGTCAATGTTGAGGACCAGGGCCCAATGACTAGGTCAGGGCAGGACCCTGTTATTAGAACCAGAGCTCAGGGATCTAGACCAAGTCACAAGGCCAAATGATCGGGATCAGGAGCCAATTACCAGTACCGAGATCCAGGTTTCACGGCCAATGCCTAGTTACCCAGACCATAAACCATTGGAATCTGGGTCTGTTGATCAGAGCCCAAGCACACTGCTCTAACCCAGTTGAGGACCAGGGGTAAGTGATGAGCCTAGGATTCAGAGAGCAAGAGGTGGATTCAGTAATTAAGACCAGGACTCAGAGGTCAGGATCAGGGCTCAGTCAGCAGGATCAGGGCTCAGTCATGAGGTCATGGGCTCAGGGTCCATTGTCCACACCCAAAACACAACCAGGACTCCAGTGGTCAGATCCAGGGCCTGACGATCAGAGATCAAACACCCTGCTCAGAGCCAGAGTTCAGTGACAAAGACAAAGATTTAGTGATAAAGACTGGGGACTGGTGTCCAGAACCAGGGCTCAGTGATGAGGACCCAGACACATTTCTGAAGACTAGAACTCAGTGACTGTAACCAGTGCTCAATGATCAAGAGTAAGGCTCAGTGATCAGGACCAGGGCTCAGTGATGAGGACCCAGACACATTTCTGAAGACTAGAACTCAGTGACTATAACCAGTGCTCAATGATCAAGAGTAAGGCTAAGTGATCAGGACCAGGGCTCAGTCATTATGACGAGAGCCCAGTGATCAGGCCAGGGCTCAGCCATTAGGATTCAGTGATACGAAGCAAGGGTCTCTGCAGGGTTAGACACATGCTCTCCCACTGAGGCTGGATAAGGCAGCCCAGCCACAGGAATGTATTCCCCAGACAGGCAATAGCCTTAGGAACAGCCCCCCATGATGTGCCAGGGTGGGGGATACCCAGGGAGGGGCATCCCCACTCTCAGAGGAGAAGGGGAGAGAGGAATGGGGAGAAAGGACTGAGGGTGGGGACCGGGAAGGAGAGGCAGTGACAAGGATATCAAGTGAAGAAATTAATTAATGGGAAAACATTGCATAGGTATAGGGGATTTCAAAGGATAAATAAAATATTAAAAATGAAAACAAAACCAAACCAAGGGGCAATGGTCAGGATGTAAAGTGGAGAGGAGAGGAGAGAGAGACAGAGACAGAGAGAGACAGAGAGAGACAGAGAAGAACTGAATATCAGTGTTATTGGGACAGAGTCTCAGTGAGGAGGATCAGGGGTCAGTGATTTGAACCTAGTCACACGGCCCAGGTCCATAGTTCGTTCAGTGGTAAGAGCCAGGGAGCAGCTGTCAGAAGCAGGTCCAGTAACTACAACCAGGACCCAGTGGCCCCAACCAAAAACCAGTCACTAAGACCAAATAGAATAGAAACTAGCCAGGCAGCAATGGCGCACGCCTTTAATCCCAGAACTCAGGAGTCATGGGCAGGGGGTTCTCTGAGTTCAAGGCCAGCCTGGTCTACACAATGAGTTCCAAGACAGCCAAGGCTACACAGAGAAACCCTGTCTGGAAAACAGACAAACAAACAAAGACTAGAAGTCAGGGACTCAGTGATCTGTGGCAGTTCTTGGTGACTAAGACCACGGTCAGGAGGTCAGCAGGACTCAGGGGTTAGAACCAGGACATGGTGACTACGACCTGTTCCAGGGATGGGAACCAGGTCTAAGGGCCAAGGCCATGACTGAGCCATCAGAACAGTGTCTCTCCATAAGTACTGTGTCTGATCAGGCAAGCTTGGGTATGCGTGCGGTGGCGTGACTACACACCTTCGCAGTATCTGTGTCACCCACCACCATCTTGCCCGCCTCTGTCCACTCACAGATCTCTGTCTCTCTCACTGCTGTCTCTTTCTTAGTGTCCTGTCCCCTGCCCGTGGTTATCTCTCCCTGTCTCAGTGTCCCTGTGTTCTCTCATTCATGTCTAGTCTCTCGGGAGCTATCCTTTTTCTATCTCTGTGTCCCCCTCACCCCACATCTGACTCTCTGATAGTCTCTGTGTCCCCTCTCCATCTCCATCTTTTCTGGTGCTCTGTGTTCCCTGGTCTTCTTTTTGAGAGTTAGGGTGGTAAGTAGATGATTATGGGACACTGAGTGTGTGAGTGTGTGTGTCTGTAGGTGTGTCAGTGTGTGTGTGAGTGTGTGTTTCTGTGTGTGTGTCTGTCTGTCTGTCTGTATGAGTGTGTGGGGGTAGCAGTGTGTATGTGTGAGTATATGTGTGTATTGTGAGTATGGGTGTGTATCTGTGCAATGTGTGTCTATGAGGTGACAGTGAGTGTCAGTGTGTATGTGTGTGTCTGTGGGGTAGCAGTGTACATGTGTAACTGTGAATCAATATGTGTGAGTGTGTGTGTATGCGTGTCTGTGAAGGCAGTAGTATATGTGTGTGTGTCTGTGTAAGTGTGTGTGTGTGTGTGTGTGTGTGTGTGTATGGAGTGACAGTGTGTATGTGTGAGTGCATTGTCTGTGGGGGTGGAAGCCTGTATGTGTATGTATATGTCTGTATGTCTACGTGTGTGTGTGTGTGTCTGTGGGAGTGACAGTGTGTATGTGTGAGTGTGTATGTGTGTGAGTGTGAATGTCTATGGGAGTGACAGTGTGTATGTGTGAGTGCATGTGTCTTTGGGGTGGCAGTGTGTATGTATGTGTGTGTGTCTGTGTGGGTGTGTGGGATAACCATGTGTGAGTATATGTATGTATTGTGGTTGTGTGTCTGTGTGAGTGTGTGTTTGTGTGTGTTTGTGGAGGTGGCAGTGTGTATGTGTGAGTGTGTATGTGTGTGTGAGTGTGTGTGTGTCTATGGGGGTGACTGTGTATGTATGAGTGCATGTGTCTGTGGTGGTGGCAGTGTGTATGTGAGTGTGTGTGAGTGTGTGTCTGTGGGAGTGACAGTGTGTATGTGTGGGTGCATGTGTCTGTGAGGGTGGCAGTATGTATGTGTGAGTGTGTGTATGTGTGTGTGTGTCTGTGTGGGTGTGTGGGGTAGCCATGTGTATGTGTGAGTATATGTATGTATTGTGGGTGTGGGTGTGTGTCTGTGTGAGTGTGTGTTTCTGTGTGTTTGTGGAGGTGGCAGTATGTATGTGTGAGTGTGTGTGTGTGTGTGGGTGTGTGTGAGTGTGTCTATGGGGGTGACAGTGTGTATGTATGAGTGCATGTGTCTGTGGTGGTGGCAGTGTGTATGTGAGTGTGTGTGTGAGAGAGAGAGAGAGAGTGTGTGTGTGTGTGGGTGTGGGTGTGGGTGTGGCAGTCTACAGACAAGGCCCTCAAGGGCCTTGTGTCCCTCATCTCTGCAACTTTCCATGTCCCTGTGTCTCCCTCTCCTCCTCTGTGTCCGCCCTGCGCAGTCTGGGGCCTGGTGCAGGGCAGCGGGAGGCAGCGCTGCTGTCTTTGGCCAGTTTCCCCTTCAGGAGCACAGTCCCAGGCCACGGGGACTGTCAGGATCCCTGACACACGGCATCTGTGTCTCTGCCCAGCAAACCCATCTATACCAGAAAACTCAAGCACATGCACACATGTGCACGCATGCACACACACTGACAGACGGACTGTTACACACACTAACAGGAGCACACAACAAGCACACTAAACACAGTCGCAGAGAGAGACATGACAAGTGAGAAACGTAGCTATACAAACATATAAACTAAACATGTCAGATACGCTGCACACAAGTACTCAAGCACATGTGTCAACATGCTCGGACACACATGTATATACCCAGAGACGAACATACTCAAACACATAGAACTTACGCACACATTCAGACACCCAAACACACAGTCACAGCAATGTGCACACACAAGAATGCAGACACACTTGGGCACACAGATACGTGTGTGTGTGTGTGTGTGTGTGTGTGTGTGTGTGACCACAGGAACACAGACACTCATAGCGCCACTTCCTAACGTGTGCCCTTGCAGCTGTGGCTCCTGCTTCGTCCCTCACTCGAGGCCGGACCTCACCGGCCTGCCCACCCCACACGTCCCCCACCAGCCATGCCGCTGCCCAATCCCATGTGTCAGGGAACCAGGAGGATGGACAGAGATCTTGTTCTTGGGGTGAGAATGAGAGCTTTCTGGGAGCCCCTCACACACCCATGCAGTACTATACACCTGTGCAAGGCTATGCACACCCTCACACCAGCACACTGTGCACAACCATGCAATCTCTGCAGACTCACTGTTCACCATGAACCCAGCTAGCCAGAGTCATATGTGAAACTCATACCAGCCTCTGCACACACATACAGACATATGCACATACATGCACACATACATGTAAACACATGCAGATTACATACACACATGTTCGCACATGTACACATGCAGATCACATACACTCGTGTACATACACACAAACACGTGCATGCATGTATACATGCACACATACATGCACACACATGTACACACATGCACACACACACATAGAGAAGGCATTGGGGTGAAGGCATTAGGCCATGGCTACAGTACAGGGCACAAGGATGGTGGTACACAGTGAGTGTCAGCCGGGGTCAGCATAACAAGAACACTTGGGCAAAGTGAGGGTAGTGTGTGTGTGTGTGTGTGTGTGTGTGTGTGTACACATTGGAAATCTTCACTAGGCTGGGGTCTGCCACCTAAGATTGGCCCTGACATGGTCAAACACAGCAAGCCTGGTCACACTCTTGAGCTGAGTATCAGGGTTGCCAGGACCTCCTAACCAATGGTAGATGCGGCCTGTGCTCCGTTTGCTGACCAGTGTGGAGGCCATGAGCAGGGCCGGACAAGAAGACCCCTACTGTTCCCGCCCCACCCCCATCCAGTTTAGTCCCAACAAGACCCTGCACTGTGGGCCACAGCTCTGCCCCACACCCCACAGGCAACACAAACACTATTTGCAAACGTTTCTAAAAATGCTGAGAACAGGAACCACAGAGCAGGTGGGGACCAGGGTGGAAAGCCCCAGGCACCCTTGGGACTGAAACCCAGGGAACCAGAACCGTGGGGAGATTTGCATCGTGCTGGGGGGGGGGGGGTTGGCCCTGCATCAGTGAGCCCAGGGAGTTCCTGGCTAGTCACTCCCATCATGTCGACCTCCCCAACCCCCCAAAAATGGCCGGGCCTAGGCTAGGGATGAGTTCAATGACCAGGCCCTAAGGACAGGTCACGGAGGACTTCCTGGTGGGCTCGTGCAGCAAAGATACCCAGATGGATTGCAGAGGGAGCCATGGCCAGGAAGGCCAGGCACCTTCGGGGTGCGCTGTCTCTCCACCCAATGCCCTCTCAGCATCTCACAGTCCGACTGACACCTCATAATCATGGTATTGCTCTGGGGCCCAGACCTGGATACCTGTGGAATACACCCAAAGAAGCAGTCCCCAGCCTCAGCATCCACAACTATTTCCCCTACAGACACGAGTGATCTCAGCCCACATGTCTGGGGGCCGCAGATGTCCCCTAAGACCCTGTCCCTATGTCTGAGATACACCCTGTGGTATCCTGGCCAGGATCTGGTGACCAACCCAGCCTGTGTCCCCAGAGAAGTACTCATGCCTGCACTGACCTACCCACCTAATACCCACCTAAGTCCAAGCTTGGTATGATGCAGGGCCCCTGTGCAGACCTAAAACTCAGCCATGTGACAGGGTCAAGGATGACTCTTCCAACACATAAAGCCTTCCGCTAACCCAATAAGGTAGACACGCAAACATACCCAGGTGCAGAGACACGCGGGCATGCAGAGAAGACATGGAGTCACAAACGCATGCCTAGACACACAAACACATATACAAACATACGGATATATGCAGACAGATGTACACAGAAACTTACAAACACACAGACACGCAGAGGGACAAACATGCACAGACAGACACATGTGGAACACAAAGTCATGTATACACAAATTTACACAGAGGCTCACAGATGCACCAACATATGAGACACACCCAAACAGGCACACACATGGAGGCACATAAAGACATATAAGGAGACACGTACAGACTTAAAGACATACATATTGGCCCTCAAGACATGGAGAGATATAAAAAACACACAAGAGGGACACAGAGACATATAGACACACAGACCCACCCAGAAACAAAAACACACGCAGGCACTCCATTCCCAAGACACACACATGGATACACATAGCAGAGTCACGCAGACAAACGTAGTAGACACAGAAGCGCAGGCGTACACGTCACACGCCACATGCTGGTATTCACACACGGCGGTGCTCAGACTCACGCATACAAGTTTACACTGGCACCCACACTCCGAGGCACACGCTTAGCCACGGCCAGCTGGCTGCACACCCCTCGCACGTTCCAGAGGCTCCCACAGAGCTGGAAGCACACCCAGGCCCACACGGGCTCTCAGGCCACACACGTGGGACATCACAGACACGTGTGCGATGCAGCTGTTCACAGGTTTTAAGAGGACTCGAGGGCCTGTCCGTGAACATCTCCCTGAGAGGGGGCTTCCTTCTTAAAACACAGGGACCCCGCTCTTTACTGAGAAGCATCCAGACGGAGGCACTAACACGCCCAGACCACGTTAGACACACACAACTCTGCATTGTCTCACTCCCAAACCAGCTCCGGCACCTGAGCTCCTGCCAGTCACACAGAACCCAGACATGGGCCCATGTGCTAGAGAGACATGAGCAGTGGTAGCCAAGGCGCTCACATCATGCCTATTCACACGTGTGCACACACACACACACACACACACACACACACGCTAACATACTCACACCCCGTGAGCAGGACAGCAGTCCTGGCTGAAGCCCTGCCCTGCCCAGTTTAGGGAGTCCTGGGCCCGAACCCGCTTACCCTCAGAGCCCCTGACCTCTCCCTGTGTGTCCTCAGCCATGGCCCCTTCCCGCTCCTAGCACGCCGCCCTGGGCTGTCCTATCACCACACACGCGCTCTTGGGATAAGGTCCTGGAGAACTCTGTACCATCTGCAGCTCGGGCTGCTGCCTGCCCTGGGAACCCTCTCCCGCATACAAGGGCTGCAGGGGTCGATGATACAAATCCATCCATCCCCTGACCCCAGCTTGGATCAGGTCAGCTACTGGGAAGAAGAGTCTCCGACCTCAGCTTGGCCAGGGCAGCCGTGATGGGAGGCTGACCCCTGACCCCTGACCCAGACAGCTGTTGCACAGAGCAGCCCCTTAACCCAGGACAGCTGTTGGAGGTAGGCAGCACTCGACCCCCGCCGAAGCTCAATGGTGGGAGAGGGAGGCCCAGCTCTTGGCAACGCTACAGCAAGGCAGGCCCCAGCCCCAGCCTCGCCCAGGACTGCTGCTTGGGCAATCCCTGACTCCAGCTCCAGAAATCTGCTGGGGGTGTGTCCTCTGGGTGTGGGGGGCTGAACAAATGTCCCTCTTTTCCTCTGGATGCCACTCCTAGGGTCCACTGGTCCCAAACCCTCACAGACCAGCTGCATCTTGTTTTTTTGTTTGTTTGGGTTTTTGTTTTGTTTTGTTTTTCGAGACAGGGTTTCTCTGTGTAGCCCTGGCTGACCTGGAACTCTGTAGACCAGGCTGGCCTCGAACTCAGAAATCTGCCTGCCTCTGCCTCTGCCTCCCAAGTGCTGGGATTAAAGGCGTGCGCCACCACCGCCCAGCTGCTTTTTATGTTGTTGTTGTTTTTGATTTTTTGGAGGGTTTGGTTTTTTTGTTGTTGTTGTTGTTGTTTTGTTTTTGTTTTTGTTTTGTTTTGTTTTTTTCGAGACAGGGTTTCTCTGTATAGCCCTGGATGTCCTGGAACTCACTCTGTAGACCAGGCTGGCCTCAAACTCAGAAATCCGCCTGCCTCTGCCTCCCAAGTGCTGGGATTACAGGTGTGTGCCACCACCGCCCGGCTGGCCAGCTGCATTTTGATGCTGGACGCCTATAGAAGTAAGGGCCAGCTAAGCCCCTAGACATGGGGCTTCAAAGAATGCAAGAACCAATCTCCCCCTGGCCACTAACACAGGCTGCCACGGAGCCTTGCCAGCTGCATACCTCGCCTGTGAACCTAGTCAGGAAAAACCGTAAGGGGCCGGGTGACCAGCAACCCTGGAGCCCCCGAGCCCAGGAGTCCAGGCACCGAGCCTGGCACGGGACTCCGACTCTGGCTTGTGTACCCTTGCCCAGTGATCTCCACACGTGGCCTGGGACTATCGTAATTATAGCTTGTGTTGCTCTCTGTTAACACTTTTGCACACAGAATGTGGTGAGCACGTGCGCTCTGAGGAATGTCTGTTAAAGAGGTTCTGAGGACACAGCTCGGTGCCAAAGCATGCTAGCCACCCGGGCTAGAGCGTGGCTGCTCCCAGGAAGCCCTGGGTTTCCCCTGCGTGCCTACACGCGTGCACATAATATCAGAGGGGCTGGAGAGGGAACTCAAGGGTTAAGAGCACTGGCTGCTTTTCCAGAGAATCCAGATTCAATTCCCAGCACCCTCATGGCAGCTCACAACTGTAATTCCAGTTCTAGTGTGCCCTAAAGGATCCTTTATGCATGTGGGGCATAAAAGTTCACATACACACAGACACACAGACACACACACACACACACACACACACACACACACACGTGCATGAGAATATAAGACACATTACATTTTTAAAATGTAAACCTTAAAAAAATAGAGAGAGGGCTGGAGAGGTGGCTCAGTGGTTAAGAGCACTGACTGCTCTTCCAGAGGTCCTGAGTTCAAATCCCAAGAAACCGCATGGTGCCTCACAACCATCTGTAATGAGCTCAGGCAACATCTTCTGCTGTGTCTGAAGACAGCTACAGTGTACTTATCTATAATAATAAATGAAATCTTAAGAGAGAGAGAGAGGGTCTGGCGAAGCAAAGGCTGTTAGACTGTAAGGCACACTGGAGCAAGATGGACAGGGCTGAGAGCCCCAGGGTCCAGGGAACAGCCCTCGCCCACCATCCTGTCCCGGGAGCGGCTCACTGGGGTGCTGAGGGGCGCCCTCTAGAGGACTGGATGGAAGCTGCCGTGTACAGCAATGGAAGAAGAGATCAGGGTGAGGCAAGGAGCAGCCCCAATCATCTACTCTCGGCAGCTTATCTGGCTCAGGGTTGCTGTCTGGACAATGAAAACCCTCTAGTTCCGTGCCCCTCCTGGCCCCCTCGTGCCCATGTTTGACACCAGCTGTCCTGAGCCCTCATAGCCCCTCAGGAAGCAGAGAACCACGGGTCAGGACAGCTTGGCAAGGCCCAGGTGGTTAGAACACAGGGATTTCCACCGAGGGAGGGCGATCAGGCATGGGGAAGGCTCCCCGACCCTAGGCGGGACCTTGCTGCCCACCCTGGCTCCCAGTGTAGAAGCTGGAATGACCCGTCTGGTTGGAAGGCTGACGGCAATCCTTTGGTCCCATCTCCCTTGCTACACACTTGTTCCAGAGAAAGGGTGAAGGGTCGAAGGCCCTCATTTCCAGTGGTTCTCCGGGAGAGCGTCCCAGGGTCTGCCCCCTCGCTGGCAGTATCAGAGCCACTGTGGTCTTGGCCTTGCCTTGGGTATCTTAATTCCACGCAGCTACATGGAGACCCTTTCTACAGAAGTGTCATAGGTCCAGGGCCGGGACACCAAGTCCGTGGAGAAAAGCACTGTAGAGCAGGGTCTGAAGACAGACACAGCTGCTGGCTTGCCTGAGGCCTGTTTTGTAAGCAGAGGTTTCCAACTTGGGCAGCATATGACATAGTTCATGAGAGGGCCTGTGGAAATGACATAGCTGGGAATGGCTGAGAACAGTTGGGGTGTGGCCTTAGGGTTGTCAGAGGAATCTTGGAACTGTAGACGTGTGTGTCTCTCAAGAAGAACAAACAGGCCGGGCGGTGGCGGTGCACGCCTGTAATCCCAGCACTTGGGAGGCAGAGGCAGGCGGATTTCTGAGTTTGAGGTCAGCCTAGTCTACAGAGTGAGTTCCAGGACAGCCAGGGCTACACAGAGAAACCCTCTGTGGGCTGGGGGTGAGGGTAGAAGAACAAACAGAAACAGGCAGATCAGACAGGCAGCGTACTGCATTCACCTGGCTGATCTCCAGGACGGATGGGGATCACAGAGCACAGATCTGAAGGTTCCCACAGGCCTGAGCACCTCACACCTGTGTCCTCTTCTCACTAAGAACCTGGTCCCCCCACACACCCAGACTGTTTACTGAATGCCCATGTAGCCTGCACACCAGGCTTCCCTCCCAAGGCAGCAGGGGCAGCTCCATTTCTTGCCACCCTCAGACCCCACAGAGCTGCCCAAACCAGGCGAGTAGCTGAGGGGACCCCGTGCCTTGTCTCAACGCCTCTCTCAGTGGTCCTGGCCCATCAACTGGAGATGTCCAGGTACTGATCTCAGCGAGGTGCTACATTAAGCCCTGCACAAGCTCAGAACAAAGCCACAGACTTTGCCCAGTGCCCAACTCAGCCAGAGAACAATCCAGACTGGTTCTGTTTTCGGGCAAAAGTGGAAAAGGCCCACCCTGGTCTCCACGGCGACCACTATAGTCAGATTACATCTGCCCATCTGTCTCAGCGGCTCAGAGCTGGCACCGAGCAGGCACCCCACGAGCAGACTCTGCTGCCCCCGTGCGAGCATCGCACAGCACAGCACACAGACTCTCTCCCTAGGGGTGAGGGGGGGAGGGGAGGTTTGTCAGGCTGTGAAGGGCCACCTGCCCCATCTAGCTACGGACTAAAGAGATGTATTCCTCTCTAGTAATTTTAGATGGAAGCACACTCCCCACCTATTTAGGGTAGGTAGGGGCCTGTGCCTTATTATAAGTCCGCATTGGGGTCCAGGAGCACACCTCCATGGGACTCTCGAACCCTGTGTACTTGTGCCAGCATCTTCTGTGCTATTGCCTTCCTGGGGTCTGTTGGGACCCCCACCCCCACCCCCACCCCTGCCAATCAAGACTGGCACACAGGAGGATGTGACCAGGCCTAGCCCTGGGGCTGGTCAAGGCACAGATAGTGATGCCTCAACTCCTGGTGTACTTGCTGGGTCTCCAGAGTGTCGTAGAGCAGGGCTCGTGTGCCCCCTGGTGACCATATGTGTCATTGCACACGGAAGGCCAGATTCAGATGCTCGGCTCTACCCAACCAGGTGTACTTTTAGCCCAGGTAACAAAAGAGACCCAGAGCGAGTGCACATGCAAGTGTGTGTGTGTGTGTGTGTGTGTGTGTGTGTGCACGGTTGTTCACATGTTTACACACCTGTGTCCCAGGGAGTCATAGTCACTAAAGCCCGTGGCAGTGTGTAGACACTGGGGGAAATAGTACGACAGGGGAGCCAAAGGTTTTGTGGCTTACCTTGCATTTGGCCAAACTGTAGTCAGTTTGGAAGCAGGTTACGGCCACATCTGGAGATGGTGCACCCAGGAGCAGATCTCTGCTGCCACCATGTGGCCTTTGGTGGTGTTGACTTTGCAGCCCACAGGAAGCTCCTCTTACGCAGGCATGGAGGGACTTTCTAATTTCAGCACTGATTCTCAACCTGTGGGTCCTGTGGGTCCTGTGGGTCCTGTGGGGCGGGGGTCTTTTCCACAACAGTTGAATGTCAGATATCCTGCATTTCAGATATTTATATTATGATTTAAAACAGTAACAAAATTGCAGTTATGAGGTAGCAAAAAAAATAATTTTATGGTTGAAATCACAACATAAAGAGCCGTATTAAAAGAGCACAACGTGGCCGGGCAGTGGTGGCGCACGCCTGTAATCCCAGCACTTGGGAGGCAGAGGCAGGCGGATTTCTGAGTTCGAGGCCAGCCTGGTCTACAGAGTGAGTTCCAGGACAGCCAGGACTACACAGAGAAACCCTGTCTCGAAAAATAATAATAATAATAATAATAATAATAATAATAAATCACAGCGTGGGCTGGAGAGACCGCTCAGCGGTTAAGAGCACTGACTACTGCTCTTCCCGAGGTCCTGAGTTCAAATCCCAGCAACCACACAGTGGCTCACAACCATCTGTAATGGGATCTGACGCCACCTTCTGGTGTGTCTGAAGACAGAGACAGTGTACTTATATACATTAAATAAATACATCTTTTTTTATTAAAAAACAAAGTCACAGCATTGTGAAGGTTGTAAGGTGGATAGGGGTACATGCCTAGATTTTGATGATCAGGTTGAGAGTTCAGGCTTGTACTGCAGTTTGGGAGAGACAATCCAAGAAGGCCCGTATCCTCCTCGTGGTTACCCCAAGATTCTGTGCAAGCCTTGTGCACAATGTACCGGCAACAGGAGAAATATATATATACGTATATATACATATATATGTGTGTGTGTGTGTATATGTATATACATATATACATATACATATACATACATACACACACACACACACACACACACATATATATATATCCCAATCTGGGCTCCTGGACAGTCTAGATTCCCACATCCCACACAGATGCATGGACATGACAGAAGTGTCAACAGAATTAGCGGGTACCCAGGTCCGCCAGTTCCAGCCAACACACACACACACACACACACACACACACACACACACCTGCTCTGTCCCTAATACCCGTGGGTTCCTAGGGCCTAACGACACTTTGCAATCTGGCGTCTGGCACTGGGGAAGCACGGTTAGGCCAGTCGTGAGACTGATCAGGGCTGTCTGAGGTCAGGTCACACTCGCTGGTGGCCTAAGCCCCTGCTCTACACCTGTGGCATCTCCACGATGGCCACAGCGCAGTGCTCAGGTGCCCCCTGGTGGACAGACGCGCCATCGCAGGCTGTGCCAAGCCAGGTTCAAACACTGGCACCACCCACCATTTGATGCGTAGCTTGAAGACTCGGTTGCAGAAAACTAATTTTTCTTTGTGGGTGGTTGTCCGCTGAAGAGAGTTTCTGGACTAGGGGGTCGCGGTTTGTGTCCGCTTCTCCTCTCGGTGCTGAGAGACCACCCCCACTCCCACCCCCACCCCCACCCCCCACTCCCAATCTGACTTACCTAAGCACCTGTATTTGCAATACAATGACCACAACGTAGAGCTCAGGTGCCCCCTGGTGGACAGATGAACCACTACATGCTGCACCAAGCCAAGTTCAAAAACTGGCACCCACGGAAACCTACTACGACAGAAGCTCCTTAAAATAAATAAAAATGTAAAATATATACACATGTGAAAGAAATCTAAATGGAGTTTCCAAATAGCAGAGGAGACAAAGGCCCAGCTAGGCGTCTCTGCCCACCAAGTGAAGCCCCCGGTGCCTGCAATGGGTTACGTCTAATCGAGGTATTGGCCAAAGAGTCCCGTAGAAAACCCCACACTACTCGGGTCGTTTCCAAGGCAACCGGCTGCTCTCCGGAAGCTATCTCCAGGCCCTGCTGCCATCATCAGAGAAGCTCCCTCCCCCAGGAGATGGCACTAATGCAGAGACCCACAACTGGACCGTGTGCTGAGAGTGAGAGCCTGGGACATTCGGCCCCAGGTGGGAGTCTTCAGGAGCCGCTCCCCTCTCAGGGGACGGGGCTGGAGAGGAGGCGGAAAAACTGTTAGGAAGCGAGCGGTGGGGTGGACGACACACGGGACACAGCCAGGGAGAGGCACACACGAACTCACAGACTCTGTGTTAGCACGCACAGGCCCAAGCCAGATGGTGTGTGTGTGTGTGTGTGTGTGTGTGTGTGTGTTTAGACACTTATGTCGCTAATCCAGCACTGTTCACATTATCACGAACGAGTCGGGCATGGAGAGAGACCCACACTGGTAGACAGAGGTCAAGGGATGCAGAGATTATGTGATGGCGTTAGTCTCTCTGTTAACCAGGATCCTCTGGTTGGCCAAATTGTACTCAGTCCGGGAGACGGTCACCACTGAGTTGGAGCCAAGGCGTGGCAGTTCTGGGCGTTTAGAGTTGAGCCTGGGCCAAGTGTGGAAGGGCTCTGGGCGCAGAGCCTGGGCTGGCTCCGGAGTCCTCTCTGACTGCTCCTCCCCGCCCTGTTCTCACCTGCAGGAGCCAGAGGCCTGCTGAGCGGGGCTCTACTGACCTCGTGTGGCCACTGGTAGAATTGCACGTGCTGCCTACTGGACACTCCGCTGGTTGGGGAAGGGTTTTCTGGAAGCGGGTGGGGTCAGTAGCTCCGTTCTAGTGTGGGAGACTGCGCATGCTCTGGCTAGTTATGCACTTAGGATGAGAAGGGCATGTGCCCCGTGTGTCTAATTCTGGAGGAAATGCGCGTGCCCTGTACCTGGTAGTCAAGGTAGGGGTTTACACACCTAAAGGTTTACACACCCAGGCTCGTGTCCGCCTCACGGTAATGTCCAGGCTATGTGCATGACCATGTATGTGCACAGTTACTGGCAGCAGGTTCCAAGGCCCAAGCCAGGCTCCTCAGCAGCCTAGAGTCCACAGATTCCACATGGCCGCACCCCACACTAGGCAGGTTGATGACTCCTACTGGTGTTCATGAATTCTGGCAGAATTAAGGAATTCTGAGGGCCGGTGTCTCCAGCCAACCCCACCTGCACGTTCCTGTGGGCCGTTGAGTTTCTAAGGCGTGATGGGACACCCACTGCCTGTCACCGAGGGAGCGTGGTGGGTCCCGGCCCTGAGAAGGTGGAGTCAGGTCACACCGGCAGGTCATCTGAGGACCACAATGCACAATGCACAGCGCAGAGCTCGTGTGCCCCCTGGTGGCTAGGTGCACCACTGCAAGCTCTGCCAAGCCAGGTTTAAAGAACAGACCCCACCCGGCCAGGGAGACTCTCGGGCACAGGTGACCAACACAGACTCAGAGAGAATGTGTGGGGTGTGTGTGCATTTGCACATCTGGGTCTAATCCTCCCCACTGAGACTCCACCATTAGTCAAAGTATCAGGAGTGGGGCGTGGAGAGAGGCCCGCACTGGTAGAAATGGAGATTATGTGATGGTGTTCCCGTCTCCCTATTGGCCAGGATTCTCCCGTTGACCAGATTGTAGCCAGTCTGGGAGAGGGTGGCACTGAGGTGTTCTGGGATGTTTAGAGTTGAGTCCGGGACAGGTGAGAACGGAAGCAGGTGTTGGATTCCACAGCCCACACTGTGCTCAGGACTCGCCCTCCCAAGACTAACCAGCAACTCCAAGCTGGCCTCTGGTCAGTGTCCTCAGGAACGGAGCTCTGCTGCCACCGTGTGGCCGCTGGAGCGCGCTACACCCTGCCGCTCGCAGAAGGCTTGTTTTTTGTTGTTTTGTTTTGTTTTGTTTTGTTTTGTTTTGTTTTGTTTTTTGTCTGAGTGGGTGCGAACGGACTGTGAGAGTATGGAGGTGCGTACCCTGTCTGGCTGAGGTCGGAGCGCACACAGTCCTCTCAGGGATGATCAGGTTGGCGTTGCAGACTTCCGCTGCATTTGGGCAGGTCAGCCCATAACTCGTGTTCCCCTCGTGGCAATCCCCTGGCTGTGTGCATGGCACGTGTCCCATTTATCCAAGAAGCTAAGTGGGATGCGCCCTGTGGTTATGGGTCTATAACCGCAGGTTTAGGGGGATAACCTGAGGTTCGTGTACCCCCTTGTGGCAGTCCCCTGGCTCTGCGCATATTGCAGTTACTGGCATGGCTTCCGGGAAGGCAGAGCTTCCTCTGGCCCTGTGGGCGCGTGGCTACGCCAAGCGCAGGAACGGTTTATGACTGAGGAGAAGGAGTGCTGGTGGGGTGTCACCAGAACTAGCAGATACCACTCCCACCCGCCCCTGTATCTCCGGGTTTCTAAGACCCAGTGAGACCTCTTGCCAAGCGGGGTCTGCCGCTGTGGGTCAGGCACGGCTGTGGGCCGGTCAGCCCCATCAGGTCACACCGGCAGGTGAACCTGGGGGGCCTCAGCGGCTGATACACCCGCCAGGTCTCAAGAGCACGGAGCGTGAGTGCTCCCTAGTGGCCAAATGCATCACTGCACGCCCTACCAGACCAGGAGGAATCGGGAGACCAGGGAAAGCGAGCCAAGGTCCTTCACCCCTCCAAAAGCCTCGGAAGAAGACACACACACGACACACACACACACACACACACACACGCACGCACGCACGCACGCACGCACGCACACACACACACACGCACGCGCACGCACGCACACACAAGACACACACACACACGCACACGCACACGCACACGACACAATCCTCACCTTCCCCGGGTTTGAGATGAGGTCTCTGTGGTTCATGGCTGCATCCACCAGGAGAGCTGCGAGGCACATTTCCAGGGATCCTGTCTTCACGTCCCAGCTCGCCTCAGGAGCAGAGCTGGTACAGACACAGGCCGCCACACACAGCTCTGACACGGGCTCTGAGAATCCAAATGCAGGTCCCCGGACTTGCTGGGCAAGCGCCTCCCTCCCTGAGGCCCTGTGTCTTTGTTTTTCATTGTAGGCTTTAATTATAAAGTCAGTCTGGGGTAGGGTGGTTCTTACTTCCATGCATGAAATCTCTCCTGAGTGATTAGTTTAAGCCATCGCTGCTTGCTGTCAGTACCAGGGTCTTGGGTCTTAGCTCTCTCTTTGTGCGTATTTTCATGGCGTTTTCTGTTTCCTTCCTGTGTGTGTGTTTTTTCAAGATTTATTTATTTACTATATGTAAGTACACTGTAGCTGTCTTCAGACACACCAGAAGAGGGAGTCAGATCTCCTTACGGATATGGTTGTGAGCCACCATGTGGGTACTGGGATTTGAACTCGGGACCTTCGGAAGAGCAGTCGGTGCTCTTAACCGCTGAGCCATCCCTCTCTCCAGCCCTTCCTTCCTGTGTTTATCCTGCTTCCTGTTGATAAATTGTATTTTCTTCTTCTGTTGGTTTTTTTTTTCTTGATTTTTTTTTTCAAAACAGGGTTCCCCTGTGTAGCCCTGGCTGTCCTGAAACCCACTGTGTAGACCAGGTTGGCCTCACACTCGTAGGTCTGCCTGCTTCTGCCTCCTAAGTGCTGGGATTCAAGGCGTGAGCCAACACCCATCTCCCTCTGGTTTCAGACACTACACTTTGTCACTTTGTGGTGATTGCTCTGAGGGCCATTCAACTTATTTATTGAATGTATTGATCCTAATATCCTTCCGACAAGACATATATTTCAGCCCCATCTGTCTCTCCGTAACCCCACCCCCTTCCCCGAACCATGCCCATGTTTTCCGAGTCCTGTGCCTTATGTTCGCCAGCACGCCCTTTCTCCGACAAGAGGCTGCTCACTTGTCTTCTCGTCTCTCACAGCAGCTGCCGGGCCTCTGTCTGGGACAATGCCCTGAGACTGTCCTAATGGGGGTCTCTGGATGGGAATTCTTGTAAGCTCTTCTGCCTAAAACGTCCTCATTGTGCCCCTGCAGGGAGAAAGCAACTCCACGCCACCAGCTTGGATGAGCGTCCGGATTTGGTTAAAATGTTAGCCCAGCCCTGGGAAGGCCAAGGTTTGCTCAACTTTGGGGTCACCAGCGTCGTGTCGCGTCAGGGTCCAGTCTACACTGGCAATTAGGTCAGCCTAGGGCTCTGCGGCAGCCGCTCGGCCTTCAGCGGCCAAATTATAGTGCTCGCGCGCCCCCTGGTGGCCTGCCCGCATCACTGCATTCTCTCCCGGTCCCACCCAGCCAGACCCAAGGTCATCTGCCCGGTCAGTGTAACACCCCTCCCTACTGTCCCCTGAGTGGCTCACCACCCAAGTGTTATTTGATTTCAGTCTCCCATCAGGGACACAGACTCTGTTCCTAGGACTCATCTGTCTAAGCTCCTGACACTCATTCCCAGAACTGGGAAGGGAACTCACAGCCACGGAGTGACCACAGAGGTCTCAATGGAATTCTGCCCCTCCCCTAGTCCCTCCCCTTGTCCCTGCCCCTGAGATGCTATAACACTGGCTGATTCCCAGAAGGCCTCTCCCCTGCAGCCAGAGTCCAGACAGTGCAAAGAGGGCCTCCCTCAACGCTGCTAAACCACTAAGCCCTCCTTCTTGATCTTGATTGTAAATGGCAAGTAAAATCCTTCCCAGGTCCGTTCTCAACAACGAAACTGAATTCACACAGTGCTCACCCACAGCAAAGGCGGCCTCATGGTTTCCACCGCCATTGTGACTGTCGGGTTTATTAACTTCGCCTCATCAAAATGTTTGCAGCGAGAGACTGTGGTTTCCATGCCAAGGTTTGGTCAGCACAAATGCTTCTAAGTGCAGTTTGCTGACTGGCAAAATAGGTTTATTCTTTTATCCATAACACTCCTTTCATTGAATAAGACTGAAGTCTTATTAAACTTGCTAAACTTATTAAATCAGTCTTGCCAACCGTGGTGGTACAAGCCTACAGTAAGCTGTGGAAGAAGGACCCCAGGTTTGAGCCTGGGCTACACAGTAGGACCCCGTGGACACAAACAGAGATGCAAACAGGTTCCAGGAAGTGCAGACATCTTTTCAGACCTGCACTCAGACGTTGTGATGGTTTGAATGTGTTTGGCCCGTGAGAAATGTCACTATTAAGAGATGTGGTAGTCAGGCTGTGGTGGCGCACGCCTTTAATCCCAGTACTTGGGAGGCAGAGGCAGGCGAATTTCTGAGTTCAAGGCCAGCCTGGTCTACAGAGCTGCAGGACAGCCAGGACTATACAGAGAAACCCTGTGGCGGGGGTGGGGGGGGTAGGGGGAGTGGCCTTTCCGGAGGAGGTGTGGCCTTTTTAGAGGATGTGTGTCATTGGGATATTGAGGTCTCCCATGCTCAAGTCCAGTATGGAATTAGAGCCTCCTTCTGGCTGCCTTCGGATCAAGACGAAGAACTCTCAGCTCCTGCAGCACCAAGTCGGCCCACATGCTGCCAGGCTTCTTACCACGACGATAATGGACTGAACCCCTGAAACCGTAAGCCAGCCCCAACTCAATGTTTTTGTTTATGAGTCGCTCGGTCATGGTGTCTCTTCACAGCAAGAAAACTCTAAGACAGTTCAACGCATGCACTCGCCAACGTTCTCCCCAAAATCCCACCAAGACAGATTCTGACACCAAAAACAGACGCTTCTCAGGCCCTTCCCACGAGGTTGACACTGCATTCAAAGCCCTCCAGCCTTCAGATAAGGAAGCCGGTGCAGGGGGCGATTCAGCCACGCGATAATCACTGCCGAAACCTGAGTCCAAGTGCCTGTGACTGATAACTAAACTGTAAAGGTCCAGAAGAAAAGGGAAACGCTCCCGGGGTCCTGGTAAGTTCAAGCCTAAAGATAAGACAACAGCTGGCGGGCAAAGGGTGGAGCACAAGACAGCCAGGTTCCCATTGCAGCGCAGGGAGGCTCAGAACTCGGAACCCAGGAGGCCGCCGAGCAGCCGCGTGGAGGTGCTGTGACCGAGGCCGCCGGGCAGCGGTGTGGAGGTGCTGTGACTGGAACAGAGGATGAGGAAGGACAAGAACCAGAAGAAAACCAGAGATGGCCGTACCCTGTCTGTGGTGAAGGTCCCTCTTCGTGTAATTGTTTATTCGTTTATTTATAGCGCTTGGGTTTTCACGGTGGGCTTCAAGAACTTGAATGTCATCTTTGCCCACAGGCCATGTTAATCTCTGTACTGTGCCTGTTTTAGTATATATGTGCTGCAGAAGTGAGTACACGTGTGGGCGCTTTATGCGTGTACATGTTCATGTATGTGTCGGTGTGTGGAGCTCAGAGGTTAACATTGTCTTCCTTAATCATCCTTCATCTTATTTTTTAAACTTTTTTTTTAGTTATTTATTTTGGTACACTGGTGTTTTTTGTGCACGTATGTCTGTTTGAGAGCGTTGGATCTCCAGAACTGGAGCTATAGACAGACAGTGGCCACTCCCATATGGGGTGGGGGGGATGAACTCGGGTCCTCTGGAAGAGCAGCCAGTGCTCTTAACCACCGAGCCATCTCTCCAGCCCTTAATTATTCTTTGAAATGTTCCTACAGATATAGAATGGATTTCCCTCCCGTCTGTCCACCACCACTTCCCCCCCAACTTCTTCTAATGTTCCTCATGCCCCCTCTTTTATCATTATCATTAATAACCAAGTCCAATTAGTGGGGCCCACGTGCAGAAGCGTATGGTGGCAACCCACAAGAGGCCATGTCCCCAGAGGAGAGTGGCATTCCACCACCCCCCCACCCCCCCACCCCCACCCCACCTCCCCACCCCCACCCCACCCCCCCGCAAACAGCCAGCATCTGCTAATGGCTCCTACACCAAAGGGGGTCTCAAAGGCTCCTCCCCAACACTGCGAGAATTTTGACTAACTTGATCTTGTTTCTGTCCAGCTCTGGATGAGACCACTGAAGTCCCTCCCACCCTCCAACAGCTGGCACAGCCGCTTCCGGTGCTAGGAAAGCTAATCGGCAAGGAAAGGGTTCGAGATGGACTTTTCTCCGCATCCAAAATAAGTGAATCTTCAGCAATAAGGTCTTACCATCCAGTCATGGTGAATGGCCAGGAACAAAGGCCACCACCATTTAATAGCCCATGTCTTGTCATTTTGTCTTTGTTTTGTTTTGTGTTTTTAAAGACAGGGTCTTTCTGTATAATCCTGGTTGTCCCGGAATAAGCTATACAGACCAGGTGGGACTCAAACTTAGAGATCCTCCTGCCTCTGCTTCCTGAGTGCTGGGTTTGAAAGCACGTGTCAGCTACCCAGCCTAACAGTTCTTCAGAGAGCAACATTGTTCACCCATGCGTATACTTTGTTCAAATTACTTTATAACTGCTAGCTTACAGAGTAACAAGTTTATAAGGTTTCTTCTTGAGTCCTTACTTTGGGCTCACCCAACTTAACCCTCTCCTCTCCCCAGTCCCCCAAACCCCTGATTCCCACTTAAATCCGAAATCCCCCTCCCTCCATTTTCAAGCTGCCCGAGTTCTACCTCCCCCTCAAATTATTTTTTTTTCTTGCGTGGAGGTTTGTAGATTTGAATGCAGGAACCTTCACTCTGGCTAAGCCTCCCCCAACCCAGCCTTTCCATCCCCACGGCCCCTCATGTGTATGGGTGTTTCTCTTCAATCTGAGGTGTTACCCCAGTGTCCTCTGTAGAGCTGCCTATGGTCACAAATACCTCTCATTTGTTTTTGCTGTGGGAAGCTTTCATTTCCCCCTTGAATTTTAATAGTCTAATTAAATAGTCTCGACTCTCTGGGTCGAGAGTTCTTGGTGTTTCAGAACTTGGAATATCTGTCCAGGCATCTGGCCTTAAACGTTTCTCCTATGGGGCTGCAGGGATGGCTCAGTGGTTAGGAACACTTGTTCTCGCAGAGGACTTGGATCTGGTTCCTAGCACTCACGTGGCAGCTGAGAAGCACCTGTAACTCCAGTTACACAGGACTTGATCCCCTTTCCGGCCTCTCTGGACACTGTACATATGTGGTGCACAAACACACACAGGCAAGAAGACCCAGACACATAAAATAAATAAATATTCGTAAATCTTCTATTGAGTAACCAAGTGTCAGAGTCAGGTGAATCTGCCTTTATCAAAAATCTGAGCCTTTCTCTTCGGCAGCTTTCAATGGCCATTCTTTATTGTGTTTTTAATAGTTTAACTATAAGCTGTTATGGAGTGTTTCTTTTCTGGTCCTGTCTGTCTGGTATTCTGCGGGTTTCTTGTGTGTACATGAGCACCTCCTTCTCTAGCTGTGGAAAGTTTCCTTCTGTGGCTTTCTATGCCTTTGGCGTGACAGTCTTTTCCTTCTGTGCTTACCGTTTGAAAGTTGGCCCCTTTGCAATGACCCAAATCATGCCCGAAAGCTGTCTGGTTGGTTTTGTTTTGTTTTGTTTTCGATCATTGACCTTTACTGAGTAAACCAGTTCCTCTGCTTTGTCATCCAGCGTTGATTCGTTGCTTTCCACGTGACTCGTTCTGTTCGTGAGTCTTTGAGATGAGGCTTTCATTTGGCTTATTGGCTTTTTCACTTCCAGAATCATTTTAGCCTGGGTTTTCTTCAGCAATTTTACAACCTTATTTAATTCTATTTTCACATCTTGGATTGATGTCTCCATTTAGCTGCTTGTTGTTTTCCTCTTGGAGTAGTTTAATGCCTTCTTTGAATGGTTTGAACATAGTTATATTCATTCTTTTGAATTCTTCGTTGGGGAGATCTTCCAGGTCCTTCTGACCCTGGAATAAGCAATTTGAGGGGTACACATGTCATAGGCTTTTATGTTGTGTTTGCTTCTTCTCTGGGACTTCAACATCTAACATGGTTTGGGATTGAATCTGTCCTTTTGTTCAGATCCCCCTTTTCCTCGTGGGACTGTTATTGGAGACTGCAGATTCTATGCCTAGTGTTCGTTTGAGGGATGTCCACTCCCTGTGCTAACAGTCTCTATCAGAAGGCCAGCACAGCCCTTCCTGGTCCTCTCCTCAACACTCTGAGGAACAGCTCTCCAAACCTACACACCCTGAGTCAACTGGTGGTTGTGGGCTTGAGACCCCAGGGAAGCCGGGTTTGAAGTCGGAAGGCCTGTGGGGTGGGAAGGAGCAGGGCAAGAATTCGGGGAGCCTGTGTGGTGGGGAGAAGTGGGTTCAGCTTATTTTTTAAGACAAGGTCTCATACTGATCCCGGAGCTGACTACCTGTCTAAACTAGTTAGCCAACGAGCCCCGGGCATCCTCAGGTCTCCACATCCCCAGTGCTAGGATGTCACAAGCAACGCAGGTGCGGCATCTGGCTTCTTACCTGGATGTTCAGGATCAGGACTCAGGCTCTCAGGCTTGCACTGCATGCACATTGCCGACTGAGCCATTTCCCCAGCTCTGGGTCCCACTTTGTGTAATAAATAGCCAGTCTCAGAGGCTGGAAAGGTGGCTCAGCGGTTAAGAGCACTGACTGCTCTTCCAAAGGTCCTGAGTTCAATTCCCAGCAACCACATGGTGGCTCACGACCATCGTGATGAGATCAGACACCCTCTTCTGGTGTGTCTGAAGACAGCTACAGTGTGCTTACATATAACAATAATTAGATAAATCTTTTTTAAAAAATTAATAAATAAAAACAATAAATAGCCAGGCTCTAGCTTTCAGGTTTCTAGAAGATGCTATGCAGGCTAGGTGGGGGAAAGACATCCATGATTTTTTTTTCCAGCACCAGACCCCCGCATGCTTCAGTCTTGACCTATACAGCAAGATGTGCCCACTGGTGCAACAGCGGAGAGACTATTACGGGATGGATGGTTGCTCTCTGGCTGGAGTTCAGGCCTGCTCCACAGGAGAGAGTTCATGTGTGGTACCATAGTCCTGTTTTGTTTTGTTTTGTTTTGTTTTGTTTTGTTTTGTTTTTTTGTTTTTTGTTTGTTTTTTTTTAAGGCTGAGGAGATCATGGGCTGTGGGTGGGACCTGCTGTCGCTACTCTGCTAGATGGTCATACTGTAGAATTGCCTACTAAAACCTTATGTCTGTGTCCATGGAGCTGGGCTGCTCTCAAGCTTGAGCAAAGAAACCTCTGTTTGCAGAGGGCAGCGGTGAGTGGCGAGACACACAGCTCGTCAGGGCACTGAGACCAAGAGAGTGAATGTCCAGCCCTAAACAAGACATCTGCAGAAACACAGATGACCAAGGCTCGGGGCACATCAGGGAACAGGGGCCGGAAAGAATGTAAAAGCCCGAGCATGGGGGCAGAATGTGGAATGCTTTCTTCCGGACGTGATGGACGTGACGCGCCACTGCCACTGCCACTGCCACTGCGTCGGTGAATTCATAGCAGCTGCCGTTACCCGTGCCAGAGCGAGCCTGCCCGTGTCCCAGCACAGGGAGGGAGGGCGGTTCCCGGCCCTGTCTCACACTAAGGAGCTGTGGGCATTGGACAGTGGCTAGAGGAGGGGAGCCTGTTGCTACCGTTAGACTCCAGCGCTCCGCGGACGGCCCTCCACCCATGCACATATGAGCAGCACCAAGGATTTAGTGGGCTATCAAAAAATGATTTAAGGATATAAACATGGGAAAGAAGGGGCATACTGGATGGGTTATGGGCTAGGGGGAAGTTATAAGGGGAAAATGTAGGGATATAATATATATATATAGTGGACATGTTTGACATTTTCAGAAATAAAGGAACATTTTAGAAGGCATAAAAGGGTGTGTGTTAGGAGCAATAAGGGAGACAAAGTGTGGAGCAGAGACTGAAGTAAAGGCCACCCAGAGACTGCCCTACCTGGGGATTCATCCTGTAAACAGTCACCAAACCCCGACACTACTATGGATGACAAATACCATTGGACTGGGCATGGGGTCCCCAGTGGAGGAGCTAGAGGGTGGTCCAGAGGAGCTGAAGGGCTTTACAGCCCCATGGGAACAACAATGATTTCGGCCACCCAGACGCCAGGGACTGAACCATCAACCAAGGGATACACATGGTTCCAGCCAAAAATGGCAGAGGAAGGCCTTGTTGGGCATCAGTGGGAGGAATGGTCCTTGGTCAGGTGAAGGCTCAATAGATGCCCCAACAAAGGGAAACCAGGGGGGGTGGAGATGGGAATGTGCCAGGTGGAGAGGCATATACATGGAGGCAGGGGGTGGGAGGAGGGGTTGGGGGTCTTTGGAGAGAGGGGAAATCGGGAAAGGTTTTACCATTGGTAATATAAATGAAGATGATAGTCAATTTTAAAAAAGGGGTGTGTGTGTGTTCCCAGATGCCCTTCACCTTGGCGAAGGACTTTTCACCCACAGACCAATTTCACTCTTCAGCCCCACATCTGGAATATCACAAAGCTCCCCAGAGCTGGGATTTACATAGGGAGGCAGGGGAAGTCACTGGGACCGCTTACAGTACCTGCCACCAAGTGGCAGTATAGACCAAGGCAAGAAAGACACTGGGCCAGATAAGGCCAGCCTCTGCTACATATCCAGCTGGAGCCATGGGTACCCCACGTGTACTCTCTTGTTGGTGGTTTAGTCCCTGGGAGCTCTGGGAGTCAGGTTGGTTGATATTGTTGTTTATTCCTGTGGGGCTGCAAACCCCTTCATCTCCTTCAGTCCTTGCCCCTAGCTCCTCCATTGGGGTCCCTGTGCTCCGTCCGATGATTGGCTGTGAGCATCTGCCTCTGTATTGGTCAGGCTCTGGCAGAGCCTCTCAGGGGACAGCCATACCAGGCTCCTGTCAGCACGCACTTCTTGGCATCAGCAACAGTGTCTGCAGATGGGATAGATCCCTGCTCTTATCTGGCATCAATAGGAGCTGAGGCCCTTGGTCCTGTGGAGACTCAATTCCCCAACATAGGGGAATGCTAGGGCAGTGAGGTGGGAGTGGGGGGGGAGATCCCTCAATCCCTCATAGAAGCAGGGGGAGAGGGGATGAAATAGGGGGTTTATGAAGGGGAAACTGGGAAGGAGGATAATATTTGGAATGTACATTGAACTGAGCACAGGGTCCCCAATGGAGGAGCTAGAGAAAGGGCCCAAGGAGCTGGAGGGGTTTGTAGCCCCATAGGAGAAACAACAATATGAACCAACTAGTACCCCCAGAGCTCCCAGGGACTTAACCACCAGCCAAACAGTACACATGAAGGGACCCACGGCTCCCGCTGCATAGGTAGCAGAGGGTGGCCTTGTTGGACATCAAAGGGAGGAGAAGCCCTTGGTCTTGAGAAGGCTCGATGCCCCTGTATAGGGGAATGCCAGGACAGGGAAGCGGGAGTGGGTGGATTGGTGAGCAGGGGGAGGAGGGATGGGTTGGGGGTTATTGGGGGGACCAGAAATGGGGACAACATTTGAAATGTAAATAAAGAATATATCTAATAAAAAACATTTGGAATGTAAATAAATAAAATAATAAATAAATAACAAACGACATTTGAAAAAGACTAAGCAAGTCCTTCCCACAAGCCCTCTGGCCTCAGCTGGGATTAAACCTGATGTCCCTAAGGAAGAGTGACTGCACAGGGCCAAGTCCTGCCTTCCTCCTGTCACAAGCCAGGAGCCCCCCCCCCCCCGCATCCTCCTGAGTGTCGGGTGCAGACGTGCAGGGAGAAGTGTGAGGGGAAATCTCACAGCAGCAAACTGAAGCTAACATGGGCCGTCACCTGAGAAAAACAGCCTAGGTCAGTGGGTCTCCTAAGCAGTCTCCTCCGCAAGACCTACCGGAACCCTAGGGCTGTGGTTGATGGATGAGGTCCTATAGGTGCTGTGGCCTGACTGTGCCGGAAACAGCCTGGGGCGGGGGCTGGGAGGGAAGCCCTAGGGCAGTGATCAGATCATGTGCCCACTGCACAGTTATGCTTGCCCTCAGCTCCCGCCCGATGGAACTGCAGCGTGCGAGGCCTCGGCTTCCACGTGCACCTCAGCAGACCTGGACTGTATAAGTCTCAGAACTGAGCCTATCAGCATCCTGTCGCGAAGGGTTGGGAGCTCCGGTGGCCCCACTCCTTCCTAAGCTTTCTACAGGCTATGACCGCTGAGCAGGAGAGAAGAGACATTGGTGGAGATGTAGCGATCGGTAAAGTGCGCATGCGCACCCTCTCTGGTTCCCAACCCTCACTGGTATTCCCGTAAGAAACTCATCAGGTCAGACACCCCCCCCACGCCCCCAAAAAGTCATGAAGAGTAGAAGAGGGGCTAGCTGGGAAAAGGAAGGTGACCAGTGGGGGTGAGGAGAGGACAAGGGAGGATAATGGAGACGAATATAATCCCAGGACATTATACACAAAAATGTAATAAAACCCATTGTTACACATATAGTTAATATATGCAAATAAAAAACTTCTTTTAAAAAAAAACAAATTTGTCGTCCTCAAAAAATTCAATGATGACTTACAAAGGAATTTTTTTTTTTTTTCAAAATAAAACTGCATTTCTCAAACGGACACTGAACGTACCCGGGGAAAGGCCGCCAACCAATCAATAGCCATAGAGAGCGAGGTAGCCGGGAGGACAAACGGAGAGAGCACAAAACCCAAGGTAAAAATAGGCTCGGCTACATCAGCACTCATAGTCAGCGAATGCGAATCAAGTTTTTCTTTTCAACGCAGCTTTCCATGGGGAATTTAAATAGCAAGCCCACATCTGAATCAAGCCACGCAGTGTCCTCGGCTTGGGTGAAGTAGTGGACCTTCACTGTCGCAGTTCTTAAGGCTGGAAGCCTGAGGTCTGACTGCTCTACCCTGGGGTCGGCTGGTGAGCAGTTTCCAGGTCCCCATATCATGGAGAGAAGAACTCCTACCATGCCTTACCTAACCCTCATTATCTCCAGAGCTGGTCCCCACCCCCAAACACAGCGAGCGGGCTGGGGCAGGGCTGGCCTTCAGTGAAGGGACACTGAACTAGAATGTTCCAACAGGACTATTCACATTGAAAATAATATATAGAAATGATGTAAATGGAATTGAAAAGTATTTACCAGGCGGTGTGTTGGGGGGGCGGGGTTGGCTTGGTATCCTGGTTAGATTTTCTTTTTTATCAATGTGACACAAGCTGAAATTATCTAAAGAAAGTGGAACTTCAACTGAGAAAATATCTCAGTAAGATTCCTTGTAGACAAATCTGTCGGACATTCTCTTGATTAATGATGGAGGCGAGATGTCCCAACTCACTGTGGGTGGGGCCACCGCCCCGGGGGTACTATAAGAAAGCAAAATGAGCAAGCCAGAAGAAGCCAGTCAGTCAGCAGTATTCCACTATGGGTTCTATTTAGTACCTGCCTCCAGGCTCCTGCCATGACATCCTTCATTGATGGAGCGTGTGGTCTGAGAGCTGTAAGATATAGTAAACCCTTTCTTCTTAAGGTTTTTTTGTTTGTTTGTTTTGTTTGTTTGGTTGGATTTTGTTTGTTTTTGGTTTTTTTTTTTTTTTTTTTTTTTTTTTTTTTTTTTTTTGGTTTTTCGAGGCAGGGTTTCTCTTTGTAGTCCTGGCTGTCCTGGAACTCACTCTGTAGACCAGGCTGGCCTCGAACTCAGAAATCCGCCTGCCTCTGCCTCCCAAGTGCTGGGATTACAGGCGTGCGCCACCACGCCCGGCTAAAGATTTTATTTAATTTGAATGTATGGGCATTGGTAATTTTTTTTTTTCTTTTGGTTTTTCGAGACAGGGTTTCTCTATGTAGCCCTGGCTGTCCTGGAACTCACTCTGTAGACCAGGCTGGCCTCGAACTCAGAAATCCGCCTGCCTCTGCCTCCCAAGTGCTGGGATTACAGGCGTGCGCCACCACCGCCCGGCTTGTTTTTGGTTTTTTGAGGCAGGGTTTCTCTGTGTAGTCCTGGCTGTCCTGGAACTCCCTCTGTAGACCAGGCTGGCCTCGAACTCAGAAATCCGCCTATCTCTGCCTCCCATGCCCGGCTTCTTCTTAAATTTGATGGTGGTATTTTATTACCTATTTGAAGGAAGCGGGTCTGGGAGGAGGAGCCTTTTATTTAAAGGAAGTAGGTATGGGGGTGGAGCCTATGATTTGAAGGAAGTAGGTCTGGGGGTGGAGCCTATTTGAAGGAAGTAGGTCTGGGGGTGGAGCCTATTATTTGAAGGAAGTAGGTCTGGGGGGTGGAGCCTATTTGAAGAAAGTAGAAATCCTTGATTTGGCTCATGTTGGTTTGGAGCAGGGTCTTACTGGGTAGCCTAGAGTTGGAATTATAAGCATAAACCACTAACCTGACTGAGATGATAGGTTTTGCTTGTTTGTTTTTTGTAGCCCAGGCTGGACTGGAATTCACCATGTAGAGTGGGCTGGCCTCAATCCGCAGAGATCCTCCTGCCTCTGCCTCCTGAGTGTTGGGATTGCAGGCACGTGCCACCACACTGGCAGTGTGATAGGTTTATAATTGGTGCTCAGAATGAAATAAACAAAATGCCACCGTGTGGAGATTCTTAATTAGATACGTGGTAAAAAGTGAAACTGAAAAGTAGACACTTCATGAATACATATAGATTCCATAAAAGTAGCCAAGCATGGTGGCGTGCGTTTGAAACTCCACTCCAGGAAGTAGATGTAGAAGGATTGCCTCACGGCTGAGTCCAGCCAAAGAGATGAAGCGAGACTCTGACTCCCCCAAAAACTTCAAGTTAAAAATTAGTAAGAAAAATTGTATAGAAAGAAAACCTAAGAAGCAGGACGTTAAATACGGAAAGCAACCTGCCCAGCAGTCCCAAGGATGGGGGTGCCTCAAGCTGTCTGTATGTAAGACCCATTTAAGTAATAAGTGGTGGCAAAACATAATCTCTATAACTCCAAGGCAGGGGCTGCCAGGGATGGATAGCAAGATCCTTTCTTAGAAGAACTAGTGTGGAAGTGAGGAGGGGAGGGGGGACCCGGCACACAAGGTGTGGGGACGCAGGGAGGGAGGAGATGACACACCGCGCCTCTAATCCCAGCACTCCGGAGGCAGAGACAAGCAGATCTCTTGTATGAGGCCAGCCCGGCCCACAGAGTGAGTTCGGGGCAGTCAAAGCTACACAGAGAGACCCGGTCTGGAAAAACAAACAACGAACCAAAACAGCAGCAAATCCATTTAAAGAAAAGAAAATTATGTCCAGAATGCAGACAGGGTTCCCTCAAACCTCTACCCTACCCCCAGCCCACCCACCCACCCACCCCCAAAAAATGGAGTAAGAAAGCGGAATTGGAAAGGACAGCAAAGGGACTTTCCCGAGAATAATCGAGACACTGGGCCTACAGATGGTCAGGGCGAGGCTGATGAAGCCGGACTGCAGAGCCTGGCTGGCACCCACTGCTACGACGCTGCCAAGCCAGGCATGGGTGCGGAGCCAAGCGCAGGGATGCCCATGCCATGACGACGCAAGACAAGGAGAGGCTGAAAAGACCAAGTCAGCCTGTGTTTCCAGAGGCTAGCCAATGACCCCAGGATGGCCCCTTCTTCAGCACACCTGGTTACAAGGCACCCCAAAGGTAAACCCTGTCCCTGCATGTAACAAGTGTCTAAGTTCTGACTACAGAGGTATTGTGTTTTGAATCCGAACTATCCTGCAGAGATTCGCGTGTTAAAGTTTGTTTGGCCTCTGATAGGCTTTGGGAAATGACTGACACCTGAGAGCTCCAACCTCACAGATGAAAGATTTTATAATTTGATAAAACTGTTACACGTGGTAGATACTGGGAGGTGGAGCCTATTTGGAGGAAGTAGGTCTGGGAGGTGGAGCCTATTTGGAGGAAGAAGGTCTGGGAGGTGGAGCCTACTTGGAGGAAGTAGGTCTGGGAGGTGGAGCCTATTTGGAGGAAGAAGGTCTGGGAGGTGGAGCCTATTTAGAGGAAGAAGGTCTGGGAGGTGGAGCCTATTTGGAGGAAGTAGGTCTGGGAGGTGGAGCCTACTTGGAGGAAGTAGGTCTGGGAGGTGGAGCCTATTTGGAGGAAGTAGGTCTGGGAGGTGGAGCCTATTTGGAGGAAGTAGGTCTTGAAGGGGTCTCACGCACACCTTTCTGACTTGTGTGAAGTGCGTAACCTCTTCCACCGCACACTCTCGCCATCGTAACACCGTCTTCCCTCAGGCCCAAAACAATGGAGCCAGCTATAGTCTAAAAGCTCTGCACCTCTGAGACAAAATAAATCTTCTCTACTTTAAGCTGTTTCTGAGATTTGTCTGTAACGAAAACCTGCCTAACCCAGGAGAGTAAACGTGTGTCTAAAGCCAGCATCCAAGAACCACCCCCCCCCCACATCTCCCCTCCCTGCAAAGAAATCCTACCAGGGCCCTTTTCGACCTGTTGAGCCCTCTCTCTGGCTATGACTCCATGGGCCGACTTACCAAGGAGAGAAATGAAGTCCCCATTAGCTGTGCACATTATGCACATAATCCCTCCCTGTCTGTGCTGCTGTCACAACATGCTGCGAGCTGGGAAACTGGTCAGCAACAGAACTTTACCTCTCACGGTTCCAAAACCTGGAGGTCCACGGTCACGTCGGCAGCTGAGAGTGGCTCTCTGATGCCAAGGCGACGCCGGCTGCATCCTCCCGCTGGGCTATCAAAGGATAGCAATGGCAGACCACCACCCTAACCCCCTACACACACACACACACACACACACACACACACACGTAAAATCCTCTTACGGGGTTGCTAGGTTGCTTTGGGTTTAAAGGGTCATCGCAGACATCAGAAGGACACGGACTGTCGAGCCATAGAGCTACCTTGAGTTTTTCTACCCTAGTGAGGAGTTATATGTCCCTTGACTGGGCCAACCACACTAAGCCCAGCTCAAGTAAGAACAGACAGCACTCAGATCAACCTGACATGAGGGTAGGGGGCAGGGATCTCAGTGATAAACTGGAGTCTTATCACTGGAGAGGGAGGCCTCTGATGAGCCCTTTGGCTGGCTAATTTTATGTCAACTTGACACACACTAAAGTCATCAGAGAGGGGGGGACCCTCAGTTAGGAAAATGTCTACAAAAGATTGGGCTGTATGCAAGACTCTAGGGAATTTTCTTAATTACTGATTAATGAGGGAAGGTTCAGCCCATTGTGGATGGGGCCACCCCACCCCACCCCCACCCCGGGCTGATGGTAGCGGGTCAGGCCGAGGAAGCCATGGGGAGCAAGCCAGTAAGGAGCGCCACCCCCACCCCACCCCCAACCCCCACCCCACCCCTCAACCCCCAACCCCCACCCCCAACCCCCAACCCCCAACCCCCCCCTCCCCCCGTGGCCTCCACAACACCTCTGGCTCCAGGTTCCTGCCCTGATTTGAGTTCCTGTCAGGAATCCCTTCGGTAACGAACAGTGAGGAGGAAGTGTAAGCCAAACAAACCCTTTCCTCCTTCTCAGGCTGCTTTAGTCACAGTGGTTATCACAGCAACGGTTACCCTCTCCTAGACAGCCCTATAGGCCAGCCCTGGCCAGGCCTCCTCAGGGTCTTAGCCTCTAAGACCTCCTGCGGTACAGTCCTGCCAGCAGAGAACTCCCACACACCTACAGGTTTGGCACACACCCGCCCCACCCACACGGAGCCACAGAGCTGAGGGTGCTCCTTGCCCACGTCTGGCTGAGGGGCCCTTTGCGTTTATTTCCGGTCTTTTACTCACGTCTTACGTGAGGGTAGTTAGCGCTCCTTGCTTCATCCTGGGCAATAGCAAAGGGTCTCCTGAGAGGGAGGGTGACTCGTCTAAGACAGCAGAGCAGACAGCTGTTCTGAGGGCCAGTGCCTGGCCTCTCTCACAGTTTCTTTCTTCAGAGGAAGTTTCATCTGTTAAGGTAAGTGGGCTTGATTTTGATGGATTTCTTTGTTTCGAGGCCGTTTCTCTACAGCAAATGTGAGTGTGCTTCAGAGTGGACGATGAGGGGCCACGCGTCCAGGCTTTGCCCTGTGGTGCGATCAGACTGGCAAAGGCAGTCTGACCCTGGCCCAACGTCACTCCAAGACAGTATCCACATAAGCGAAGATAGAATGGGCATCCTAAGTGTCCCTCCCTCCTCCGAAGCCCTATCTTGGGACCCAAGACCTCATCCAGCTCCTAGCACAGCCTCTTCTTGTGGCACTCCCATGCTTGGCCCTGTCTGGGATTTGACTTTGAGAGCCTGGCGCAGTGTCAAGGTGCCAGGGCAAACACTGACTCCTGCGCCCAAGATGCAGTATTTACCCCCACCCAGCAAGAGACACAGTGTAGCCTGAGCATACTGTTCCCTCTTGCACGCAGGCCCAGCCTAAGGGAGACAGTGAGGGCCAGCAGGGGGCTGCCCGACGCAACTCACCAGGGCCCACTCCTCCGACTGTAGATAGTGCGGCATCAATACTGAGATCCTGGCGGTCTGCCCGGGGCTTGGCACACCGCGGCAGACAGCAGTCCTGGCTACCATCACCCCTTACCAAAGCCTGTCTAGAGACTGTGGAGCAAAGGGCCCTAATGTGTGCCGCCCCCCCCCCCGCACCACTAAAGGGCTAAGATTAGGCTTATTCTATGGCTTTGCCTAAAGGAGAAACACCAGCTACCTTTAGGGGAGATGCTGAAGATGTGCTCGCCTCCCAAGCATGAAGCCTGGGTTTCACACAGCACTGCTTTTTTAAAAGGTGGTGGGCACGGTGTCCATGCCTGTAACCCCAGCTCTGGGAAGGCAGGGGCAGGAGGATCAGGAGTTCAAGGCCATCATCCTCAACCACTCAGTGCACTCAAGGACAGCCCAGGGTACATGAGACGCTATCTCAATAAACAGTCCAACAGATAACATGGCCAAGTCAGGAAGGTGGCACCTACATTCTCAGCGCCTCGGGAGGCTGAGGCAGGAACAGCATGTGAGCCCAAGAGTTTGGAACCAATCTGTACGACAATGTGAGACCCTCATCTCACAAACTAATGGTCGAGAAGGCTGAGAGAGAATTGAGTGCAGACCCCAGTAGTTCCCAGCGTTTGATTTGTGGGTCTTGAGCACCAGGAGGCTAGGCTCCAGGCCCACAGACCTGTCTAGACTCTGGTTAAGATCTCAGATCTTCACAGTATACACTCGCTGATAAGTGGACATTAGCCCAAAAGCTCGGAAAACCCAAGATACAACTCACAGACCACTTGAAGCTCAAGAGGAAGGAAGACCAAAATGTGGATACTTTGATCCTTATTGGAAAATGGATCAAAATACCCATGGCTCACAGCCAACCAATAGACTGAGCATAGGGTCCCCAATGGAGCAGCTAGAGAAAGGGCCAAGGAGCTGAAGAGGTTTGCAGCCCTGCAGGAGGAACACTAATGTGTACCAACCAGTACCCCCAGATTTCCCAGGAACTAAACCATCAACCGAAGAGTACACATGGAGGGACCCATGGCTCCAGCCAGCTACATATGTAGCAGAAGATGACCATTTCAGGCATCAATGAGAGGAGAGACCATTGGTCCTGTGAAGGCTCGATTCCCCAGAATAGGGGAATGCAAGTCAGGAAATTAGGGGAGGAGGAATGGGATAGGGGGTTTTCCGAGGGGTAACACAGAAAGGGATACTATTTGAAATGTAAATAAAGCAAATATCTAATTTTTAAAAAATCTCAGATCTTGGCAAGGCCAAGCTCCAGACAGTAATGGGACTATCTACCAGGACAGAAAGAGTTGAGCACACAGTAGGTCGACTCTGGGACATGGGCATAGGAGCTTCTCTGATGCATCACCGAGCCTTGCTGCATACGCTGGAAACATGTGGCGTTGCACTGGAGGAGAGGCTGGAGAGGGCGGCTCTGCTCCTGACCACATCAGAGGTGGGTCGACTCCTTGGAGGGGCATAGCACACGGGGATAGCCCTGGCCCAGCCTTGTCCATTTCTCTTCCTCCACTCCCCACAGATGGTCCGAAGAGCTGGCTGCCTATGCTGTCTTCACACCCCAACTCTTTCGCCCAAGGCTCAGGGAGCATTTCTCTCCCCAGCCCACACAGGCAACTCCAACACCTCCCCTCCACTGCCAAGCCACGGCTCCAGTCCCTTCTTGAGCCTCCTTAGCTGGTTGGCCCACTCATCTAAAGCACCCTCGGGGCTTACGCCTTTTGTCTTATGCTGTGTACAACCTCAGAATCCTCTTCTGAAAAAGACACAAAACCCGCTTCAGGGTCCTCCCAGCGGCCATACCTTGACATGCCATTCCTCTGAGACCCGCCTGAGAGCTAGTGCCCAGGAAGAATTCTCCATGACACTTTACCTCACGGGGATTGGGTCCCCTGGAGTCTGCTGACCACCCGCCCCCTGCCCTTCGGCAGTCTTCTGACTTCTCCGACACTTCACCTGAGGTATTCGGGTGGGGGAGGGGGTGTCCCGATGACCACAGCTATCCTCCGGCCTCACACAGCAACCTTTCTTGCTATTAACCACATGACCCACCACTCACAGCCCTGGGACGCTTGCTGTTGGAGGGCCCAGACCCAATTTCTTTCTGTGTCCCAAGGACCGGCTCTGCCCAGTGCTGGCCCCAAGTGTTCATCATGCCCAGTCCAGTCCTCTTGAGGATTTTAGGTCGCGGTCAGCAGCCTAGCACCAGGATTTATGAAGCAGGGATGAATTAGGAGGACATCCCTAGCTCCCTTCACTGCATCCGGCCAAACAGGCCACCTCAAGAAGTTAGGGAGGGGATGGCTAGCTGCAGCCGGAGAGCGCTGACCCTCTAGCAAGGGGGACCGCAGCGACAAGAGACCAGCAAAGTAGGATGGCCCTGGCTAGAGCAGGAGAAGGGCGCAGGCAACAGTCCAGACACTGCCAGCTAGAGCTCATCCCTGGGGCCTCACGCACTGTGCTGCCCCACCCAGCACTGCACGGGGTTGCAGTGTCTCGGGAGCCGAGGTCTTCAGGATGCTCATCCAGTTCTGCAGAGCATGTGGTCAGGCATGGAGACCACACCCAGTGTGGAAGGCAGAGAGGCGAGGCCACACTCCACCAGTCAGGGGTATAGCCACGGGGAATCCGGACCCATGGAGAGAATGCTCTCCCAGACAGCTGCTTGCAAAGCTCGAAGTCCGACTCAGGAAGCAGCTCCGGGTAGAGCAGGGAGCGGTCGGTGCACCCAGAGGTGGGCACAGGAACGGAGCTGCCCTGCTGTGTACAACTGGATCCACGCCTGCTCTACACCAGTGACAGCCTGCTCTGAGCCACGGGGCCGAGGAATGTCAGGATGGGGCAAGGCGGCGAACGCAGGCCCGGCAGGCCATCGGTCCGCATGGCCCTGCAGACACCAGGTCAGGGGTGATGCAACCATCACCCCCACAAGGCTCCTCAAACAGCCCCATGAAGGCGCCTCCCCAGATGCCACAGACAGACACTCCAAGGTCTGGTGAACTCGGTCACCACAGATGCGGGGCAGAGGTAGGGAGACCACCTGCAGGCAGACTTCAAGGCCTCCGCACGGGGCCAGGGCACTGCGGGACTGGTCAGCGTCTGGGGCAGGGCCAGGCTGGGTGACATAAGGCCAGATTGCTCTTCTGGCTGAGGCTGCATGCGGCTTCAACTTGGGAACAAGGCTGGCACCTGACCCCGTTGGATGCCGACAGTCAGGAGCCCAAGTCCCCCACTGGCAGAGCGGGGATGGAGGGGCAGGACACTTCCTGACCTGAGTTGGGAAGGGCAGGGATGGGAAGCCTGGGAGGCTGTGGAGAGATGGAATGGGAGGAGGAGGAGATGGAGGAGGAGAGGAGGAAGAGGAAGAGGGGGAGGAGGGGGAGGAGGAGGTGGTGGAGGAGGAGGAGAGGGAGGAGGGGGAGGAGGTGGTGGTGGAGAGGAGGAGGAGGAAGAGGGGGAAGAGGGGGAGGAGGAAGAGGAGATGGAGGAGGGGAGGAGGAAGAGGGGAGGGAGGGGAGGAGGGGGAGGAGGTGGTGGTGGAGGAGGAGGAGAGGGAGGAAGAGGGGGAGGAGGTGGTAGAGAGGATGAGGGGGAGGAGGAGGGAGAGGAGGAAGAGGGGAAGAGAGGGAGGAGAGGGAGAAGGAGGGGAAGGAGGAGGGGGAGGAGGAGGAAGACAAGATACCTCAGTCAAAGCAGATTCTGTAGGGACAGTCACAGTGAGGGGGGAGAAAAAGGGTGTCTCTGACACGGGGCCACAATGGACCACCTGGAGAAGAGACCCCACAAATACCTGTTTGCTCCAGAGGTCCCTGGCTGCCCCATGGCCTCCAGCACTCACCAGCCCTTACCACTCTGGCCAGCTGTAGGGCAGCGGACTCATGAGACCCGAAGAATAGCCAGGCTTTGCGTACAAAACTGTAAACACAAGTCTTTAAAATGACAGAGGCCTCCTCGGCCCCGAACTCTGAGCCAGAGGCCCCTACCATAGGTCCAGATCTCCTGGACCACTCCCCCCTCCCACCCTGGCAGCCCAGCGTCAGGCAGGGGTCGAACCATCTCCGCTCAAGACCGGGCCTCACCAGCTGCCCTGTGCATCGAGGCGAGCTAGTGGAGGGGAGGCTGAGAGTCCGGGGTCCGAGAGATTCCTGAGATGAAGAAGCAGACGTGGCCCCAGGCACCCCAGGCGCCCCAGGCACTGCACAGGTATTCACAACACCTGTCCCTAAGGGGAGCCTGCCCCATCCCATCCCTTGCAAACCGCGCGCAGTTAGCCCAGCGTCTGTGCGGCCCGCGGGGGTGGGGGGCTGTCACGTGTCCAGCGCATCACGCGTGGGTGAGGGCCCGTGGGGGCGCACTGGCGGCCCATGCAGTGGTGGAGGAGGCGGCACCGAGTTGCGCTGGGAAGGCGGCGGTTGCAGCTCAAGTGCAAGCGCAGGTGGTGGAAAATCGCGAACCTGGCGACGGTACTCGAGGAAGGTGCAGGCCTTGGTGGCCAGTGCCACCACGTTCTTGCCCACGAAGATGGCTGAGACTCGGCTATCGCGGAAGAGCGCCATGTTGGCGGCGCGAGCCAGCACAGCCACCACATTGACCGTGGCGAGGCTGAGCACCGGGTACAGCATCATCTTCTGCGGTGCAATGTGCTCCCCTTGCATGCTGACCTCACTGAGCGCTACGCAGGGCAGCACCAACAGCAGCATATAGCAATAGAAAAAGGTGAGGCCTTCGGCCCACAGTGGCAACCCAGTGCGTGGCGGCTCCCAGAGGTTGGCCTGCATGTCCAGCAGATCCAGCAGATCTAAAGCCACCCAGAAGAGGCGGCCCCGCAGGTCCTCGCGCTTTCGGAAGGTGCGCACATATTCCATGCGGTCTAGAGCCACAAGCAACAGGAACAGGCCTGGCACGCACACAGACAGCAGCAGTGTCAATGCCTTGCGAGCCACCGGGTCGGCCGCTCCGCGCCGCGCAGCCTTGTAGTTCTGAAAGATGAAATAGAGCTTGATCTCCAGCACGAAGATATAAAGGAACCAGAGGATCATAGCGTAGCCACGCTTGGCCGTGCGAACCTCGGCACCCACCCACACGGCCACATAGCGCAGCACCAGCAGGAAGCACACATCGCCTACCAACACAATTATGCACACCCCAATCTTGCGCGGGCCCTGGTTCTGCTCCACCAGGTATGCGTCCATGACGGCCATACTGCCCATGATCACCAGCGTGGTCAGGCACACGTGGCGCCGGTCTGGAGGAGGCAGCACCATGGTCAGCGGCCCGGGCTTGGCCCTGGCGCGCAGTCCCAAGGCGAAGCGGGACAAGGTCCTGCTGTGTCGTCCCAAAGAGCAGCGGGCCCCGAAGCTCAGCCCTCCGGCATGGCGCAGCGCAGCGGGGCGCGGGGCTGGTCCACTTGCCCGGAGAGAGCGGCTGCTCCCGGCCGGCGAGCTCGGAACCTGGGAAAGACCAAAGACAAGTCTGATTGATGTGTCAAGTGGCACCGAGGTCGGGGCTGGTAGGGCGCACGGCAGCCTTCCCAAGCCTAGCTGTTTCCTGCGCTTGGTGCTGTCCCCACGCCGGGTGCGGGAGGCCTCCTTGGACGCACGCACGCGCCGCTGCTAGCACCGGAGACCCGGAGACCCTGAACTGGGCCTCCAGAGGGCGCTGCGGCCCCACCTGAGGGACCGATCTCATTCCCGCCACCGCCTGGAAGGAAATGGAACGGAAGTGGTTTCTCCCCGCCGCCACTAGCATTCTAAATGCCCTGATGATTTTTCGCGGCTGGACCCACACCTGCCTCTCTCCTAGCTCTGGCAGCCTGAACCACAATGCCCGGACTGGCCGCTTTAGGCCGCTTCTTTAGAGATTCAGGGCATCTTCTGGTGTTGCGCTGAACTAGGCGCACCAGGAGAATTGAAGACCCAGGTCCCACCCTGGGGACAAGGCACTGAGCAAGTTTTCCTATCCTAAATGGGCAGTCATTCAAATCCTGAGATATCCATCCTACAAGTCCCTAATGCCTATGGCTGTCCGCCTCGCACCCCCAGCACACACACACCCCTTTTCTAGTACCCACAAGTCAATCACTCCACTCCCTGAAGCTAAGGCAAAACAGACTATTCTCTTTCCTGAACCACCTTTGCCAAGCATGGCCCTGGAGAAGTGTTTTCCTCCTGACCACGCCTCCTGCTATATGCCCTCTCTGGCCGAGCACACTGGCACTTTCAGCCCCTCTGATCGTGGGCTTCAGGTGCCGAAGCTCCCTCGGCCTTCAGGGCCAACCCCAGGAAAGCCATCAGCAGGACTCAGTCTCTCCCTATGTTCCTGGCACTGGCTGTCGTGTCTGTGGTACTCAGATGTGATGGCCAGATTGTGAGTCCTGACATCTGAGCCTGTTCGCACCACCCAGCCTACAGCCACTTCCAGTCAAGGCCTCTCCTCCTCCTCTCTCCTCCAAAACACCTGGCACAAGGGCTCTGCTTACTGTCCTGTCTAGACAAAGACATAAAATGTATTGTCACCCACGACGGTGATGCAGTCAACCTGCTCCTGGTGACACCCCAGTAACTCTCACACTCCATCTCAGCCTCTGCCCCTTCCGCTCACCCCAAGGGTTCCGTAAGGTGTTTAGGAGTCATCTGCCCACAGCAGGGCACACGGGATGAGAATGGGTGCGCCTGACATTCCCAGGACGCACAGGCTGGACCCACCCCTGCCCACCAGGAACTCCGCTGGCTACAGCCAGACACTGAGAATTCCCTTCCTCTTAGCAATTGTCCAGGCCCAGTAGCCTGCTGCCGGCTAACGGGCTCCATCATCTGCACACCATCGCACCCTCGCTCAGTCACTGTCAAATGCCAAATGTCAGGAGCCAATTGGTAATGGGACAGACCCCAACCGCTAGGAGAGGAGTGCCCGGCCTTCAGGAAGCCAGAACCCAAGCCTTACGGCCCCTCCCCCACACTCTGCCCTAGCCATGTTCCCAGAGACCCAGCCCGGGTCCACCTGCCCTGGGTCTCCCACGCCAGGCCCAAACGCCCATCCCTACCAACCCTGCCCCCTGTTCAAACCTCACACAGAGATTCAGGGCCTCCAAGCCCTAAAATGCCTGCCTCTCCCTCGCGCTTTGCAAGATACCCTCTTGGCATCTCCAAAGGAGAGGCTGAGGAGAAGGAGGGTCCTCTCCTCCTCAATCTTGTTGAGGAGGGTCTAATGGCTCCCAGCAGGTTGCATTTCAGTTTGTCTTTTCCCACTAAAGGTTTCCCCAGTGGGGTCTGGGCCTGGTCCCGCCGCCATGCAGCTGCTGCCCCTGCCCATCCCACGGCCTGCAGCCTGGGGGCGGGAATAGTACAGGCCCGCTGGCAGCCGCTGCCGCTGCCGCTGCCGCCACCACCTACCGCCCAGCTCAGCCGACCCGCTCGGCTCAG